>CM075981.1:39074212-39371992 GCA_038087875.1 Malacoraja senta | reverse complement strand
AACACTCACTGACACAATTACATGGGGAATTTTACTTAAGGCCTTCTCGAGAGAATGGTTATTTGTTGGTAGTCTCAATGAGAAACCACCGCATCCATCCACAAACAACCCCTCCACCATCTCCCTCACTTTTTTCCCCTCTCTTCCCTGTGCCCAGCCTGGATTTACAGCTCCCCTCCCCCACGTCCCGCCTGTCCCCTTCCACCTGTGATCCTTCCTCTGGCTTCACAACTTTCACCTCTTCTTTCACTTATCTCACATCTTTTGTCTCACAAGGGAATCCTTTCTCATCCCTAGCCTTTGTCCAACCATCTGCCTATCAAAACCCCCCGTCAACTGTAACCATCTATCACCTGCTAGATACTGTTCTGGCTCCCATCTCGCTTCCAGTTTTTTCCCTAACCCTTCCCCGCCGCCCCAACCATTAATCAGGCTGAAGATGGGTCCTGAGCTGAAATGTCACCTGTCCGTGTTCTCCAGAGATGCTGCCTGACCAGCTGAGTTACTCTAGCATTTTGCATTGTAATATATGCAATGTTTGCTGACATATTGAGATTTGCTATGCCTAGGTGTCTGAATAAATTGCAGTCGATAATTCAACCTAATTCCTATTCCACCCCTTCTGTTTTCTTTCCTGCCATTTCATGAAGTTCTGGCCGCAGCTGTTCCCAAGAAGTCAAAAGGCAAAAGTGGGATCAGTCTGCTGCTCACACCTCCTTCCAATGTTTTCTTTCCTTGGCATGCAAAGCCCATCACTTGAATGAGCCCAAAGTTTAAACAGTAGCAGACCTTTTATTCTAGATCAGCGTTTCTCAACCGGGGTTCCCGGGAACACTTGGGTTCCATGAGAGATCGCTAGGGGTTCTGAGAGAAATAGTGATAAATAGGCTAATCATATGTAAATGCATTTTGAGTAATTTTTCTGTTTAATTTCATATTCGTAATTTTATTATACACGTACGGCATATTCTTGGAAAATTCTTGGGTATTATAATAAAGTCTTCAACCTGTTTCTGTCATTTAAAAGTATAATAATCAGAGGGAATATATTTAGCGACGTCTATACGGTGCCAGTGTGAAACGGCCTTTAGTGGTCAGTGGACAGGAGCTGTACGTGATGGATTTGTGTATCATCAAGTGACTCACTCGAGTACAGACGCATGCACAGTCTCCATCAGTTCTGTCTGTGCTTCCTGGCGTCCAGGTACAGTCCCTCATTCACCCACGTTATTTAATAATTTTTACCCATCATTTATGAACGATGTTGTATGAATTTTAAAATTTAAGTATGTTTATGTTTATTTTTGTTATTAGTTTATCAAAAGTTTATTGTGCATGTTTTTGTTAGTTTATGAAAAATGTATGTGTTGTTTTCTCTCTCTCTCTCTCTCTCTCTCTCTCTCTCTCTCTCTCTCTCTCTCTCTCTCTCTCTCCCTCTCTCTCTCTCTCTCTCTCTCTCCCTCTCTCTCTCACTCTCTCTCTCTCACTCTCTCTCTCTCACTCTCTTCTCTCTCACTCTCTCTCTCTCTCTCTCTCACTCTCTCTCTCTCTCACTCTCTCTCTCTCTCTCTCACTCTCTCACTCTCTCTCTCTCTCTCTCTCTCTCTCTCTCTCTCTCACTCTCTCACTCTCTCTCTCTCTCTCTCTCTCTCTCTCTCTCTCTCTCTCTCTCTCTCTCTCTCTCTCTCTCTCACTCTCTCTCTCCTCCAAGGTTAGTTTCTTCTGTTCGCCTTTATTGCTTCAGTTTTGACAAGCAGTTTGATTTCAGGGGTTATTTTTGCATTGTCGATAAACTTGAGAAAAACATGTTATTTATTTGCTTAAACCAGTTATCAGAAAAATATATTATGTTTGCCTTATGAACTTTAAGTTTATGAAAGAGAAAGAATGAGATTAATAAAGATATATAATTATTTTTATGTAGGGGTTCCTGAGACATGAAAATTATTTCAAGGTTCCGCAAGGGTAACAAGGTTGAGAAACGTTGTTCTAGATGTTCCACTCCTCTCACCCACTGCGGCACAAAATATCGGCCACTGGTGGTGGCAAATACACAGTAGTTTAATTATCCCAAACATTGCATATTTTGTCTGCAGAAGGTCCCGACCCAAAATGTAATCGGCGCAGTTGGTAGAATTGCTGCCTCACACCACCAAAGTCCCAGGTTTGATCCTGATCTCGGCTGCTGTTGGTGTGGAGTTTACACGTTCTCCGTGTGAATGTGTAGCTTTCCTTCGGGTGCTCCTGTTTCCTCCCACATCCCAAAGGCATGTGGGTTTGTTAGGTTAATTGGCCACTCAGAATTGTCCCTAGTGTTTAGGCAGTGGTTAAGAAAGTGGGTTAACAGAACTAGTGTTAACGGATGATCAATAGTAAACAAAATGTGTGGGAAGGAACTGAAGATGCTGGTTAAAACCGTAGATAGAAACAAAATGCTGGAGTAACTCAGCGGGACAGGCAACACCTCTGGGGAGAAGGACAGAAGAAGGGTCTCGACCCATAACATCACCCATTCTTTCTCTCCAGACATGCTGCCTGTCCCGCTGAGTTACGCCAGCATTTTGTGTTTATCTTTGATCAATAGTAAACATGGAACTCGATGGGCTGATGGGCCTGTTACCATGCAGTGTCTCTAAACTAGACTAAACGTCATTACTATGGCTGGTGCCATAGAGTTCTCACCAGTAAGACCTCTATCAATCCACGCCACAGGAGACCAGACCCAGACTATTCCCTGGAGTCTAAACTAGACAGAGTCTGAAGAAAGGTCGTGACCCGAGACGTCACCCATTCCTTCTCTCCAGGGACGCTGCTTGTCCCGCTGAGTTCCTCCAGCATTTTGTGTCTATCCTAGACTATTTAATATGTGCTGATAGGAAGCTTGAAACGTCCATGAAGCTTGAGTAGATAGATCCTTGGAGTACAGCTCAGTTTGCTAAATAATAATTGCACTGTCCTGACATGTCCCCTTAATAGTGTCATATTCTTTTTAATCATGGCTTCCTGAACCTGTTCAAAGTTATACCTGAAGCTAGGTAAATACATTAACCTCAGAAAATTAAATGCAAACAATGTACAATAAAACTGCTAGAATCCAGTACCCACAGGACTTTGAGAATGTTGCCCTGGCAAGTTTCCCCAACCATTGGGATTTTTTCCTATTAATGCATCAATACATTATTAATTCAATTTTTTCTAAAATATGTTAGCAGTAGCAAAATAAACTTTCCGGTGAACGAGGTGAGTTTAAAAGAAGGAATGACACAAAGTGTTCTCCACTGCCGTTTCGTGCTGGTACCTGTTTGATTCTGGCTTTTTCTACCTTTCAGTCTGAAGATGGTTTCTGACCCGAAACGTGACCCAGTCCTTTTCTCCTGAGTTGCTGCCTGACCCGCTGAGTTACTCCAGCCTTTTGTGTCTAGCTTTGGTATAAGCCAGCATCTGCAGTACCTTCCTACAGATGTCCTCCACAGATGTTGCTTGACTCGTAAACTTACTCCAGCAATTTGTAGCTTTTTTTGTAAACCAGCATCTGCAGTTCCTTGTATCTAGAGTTTAAAGGAAATATGGGACACGGGGTCCCAGTGAATTGAGAAGTAATATAGGACATAGTGTTTCAGTGAGTTTAAAGGCAGAATGGGAAAGGATCCAAGTGAGTTTAAAAGGTGTATTGAACAAGGCCCTGGTGAGTTCATAAGGTCATAAGTGATAGGTGTAAAATGAGGGCATTCGGCTCATTAAGTCTACTCCGCCATTCAATCATGGCTGATCTATCTCTCTCTCCTAACCCCATTCTCCTGCCTTCTACCCATAACTTCTGACACCTGTACTAATCAAGAATCTATCTATCTTTGCCTTAAATACTGTATATCCACTGACTTTGCCTCCACAGCCTTCTGTGGCAAAGAATTCCACAGATTCACCACCCTCTGACTAAAGAAATTCCTCCTCATCTCCTTCCTAAAAGAACGTCCTTTAATTCTGAGGCTATGACCTCTAGTCCTAGACTCTCCCACTAGTGGCAACATCCTCTCCACATCCACTCAATCCAAGCCTTTCACTATTCTGCAGGCCCGTACGAAGCTTTTCAAAAAGGGGGGTGGCATGACAGGATTTGCGCTGTTTGTGGAACCAGAATTGGTATATAGGCTATGGCCAACAACTGCCCTTGCATTAGTAGAAGTAGTGGTAAATGGCAATATACATTCAGGAGCACCTGTTCAGTTGTTTTGCACAATCCACAGGCATCTTGTATGTGTATGTGACAAATAAACTTGACTTACCTTTATTTGACTTGACATGACTTGACTTGACTTGACTTTACTTTGCAGCATCATACCAATCACAATTTGCAGTTCCATTTTGCTGTAATTGCTCATGGAAGTCCTGGTGTAGTGATGCAGGCGACGGACACTCGTGGCAGACCTGCATATATTGCCATTTAGCTATAAAGCATGTTTTTCCAGTTCCATTTTCCAAGAATGTAACTGCGCAAACCTAGTCACCACTTTGTCCAAGTTATGGGCATGTGAATGTACATTAAGGAGAGTGCAGACAGACTGTCATTGCGCATGGAAGTCCTGGTGTAGTGATGCAGGTGACAGACACTCGTGGCAGGCCAGCATATATATCGCCAGCCATATTGTCGCATTGCCGCATTGTCTTAGCATTGACTGCACATGTCTTCCAGGGGTATCTGTTTCTTCTCCAAAGAAGAAACAATGGCCGCACCAACATCAACACCTTGAATTCTTTCTAGAAAGGTAAACTTCAAGAACTCCTCTCTAATGTCCATATTTTCGTCCACAAATCTTATGCAGAGGGGCATAAATTCTCTGATATGTGATGTCACTTCATCTGCCATGATTCCATAGTACTTGGCTTTGTGAATTTCTCCAACAAGCTTGTCCATGATGAAGCTTGCCAAGACATCTATGATTTTACTTCAGAGTCACGTGAGTGACTACGTGAAGAAGACCCCGTCCAGCCGCATACACGTCATTATCGATCAGACGCATAGCGTTCATGACCGTGTGTGGAGGAGCAGGAGCTCCTCCAGCCGGTGAGTCAAACAAAAGTAAAACAAAAGTCGGAAGGTAAGTGGGTTACTTTTCACTTACAGGAGCGTTTCCTTCCCGTTCAGACTTGTTGGTGGAGCTCCACTCAAGTTTATTATGGAGAAATGGGAAGGAGAGGCGGCCAGAGACGCACCGTAGTAAAACCCCAGATCCGAAGGGTAGCGGGCGTCAGTCAGGGGAGTCAGTGGCAGCGAAGCCATTAACTCCCGTTGTGGTCGGATGTGCCGTTAAACCGCCGGCGGCGGGGCGCAAGGCTGAAAAAAAAAGAAAAAAAAATCGGCCCGACTTGTAGACTCGGATGAGTCAGACCCGGAGGTATGCCTTCCTCAGGCAGGAAAGAGTATTACACTGCAAGGGTCAAAAACTTTAGAACTCCTTATGGGGCAGATGATTTGTAAAGAACCCCCACAGGAGGATTTAAGTCGGTGTTGGCCAATGAACTATAGCACAGGAGGTGCCTTGGAACAGGCACAAGGGTGGCCTACAGGAGAGCCATCAGTGCCTGTGCAGAAATATTAAAGAGGTTGGCCTACAGGAGAGCCAGTGCCCAAAAATGCCATAAAAAAGGCAAGTTATGTGTTGGCCTATTGGAGAGCCAGTACTAGAAGTGCCTGAACAAAAGGCAGCACAAACGTGCAATGACAAATGTGCCAGCACCGACAAATATAAAGAGTAAAAATAATGAAGCGTTGGCCTAGAATTGAGCCAGCGCCAGCAGCAGCTGAAGCAGGGCTCCCTGTCCGAGGGCCTACAAGAGAGCCCGCGCAGGGGGAATCTGGCAGAGACTTACCTGAAACAGGGGAGCCAGAAATTACCCAACATAAAAATGAATATCTAGATAGATGATGATATAAATGAGGACCAGAGCCCATTATCAGAGCCAAAAATGTTCCAAGGCTGGCACAAAACTTTGCTGTTCCCAGAGTAACAGGGGAACCTTTGAGAGAGGAAATAGCTATGACTATAAATTATCTACTCTCCCATCAGCCCCAGGAATTAACCATGGACGAGACTATAAAAAAATATGAGACCCGGGAAATTGTAGCAGTTACAGCAGTGAATAACTTGATATGGGTAATTTGAGCAGTGGTTTACGCTCACAAGAATTGAAATTACACAAGTGCTGAAATTTCTGGGGTCAGTGGTTTGGATGAAGGTTATATATCGTATTCACAACAAAATTCCTTAGCACTCATGTGTAGTGCGCACTTTGAAATAAATTGTATTCATAAAAATGCAATAAGACCAAATATTCATCCTAAGTATGCAGGCTCTGCAAACCATCCAATATACAAATGCCTAAATCTGTTTTGGAGAAAATCTAGCAAAGAAACTAAAGGATCACCTATGCTGAGCAGAGCGGTGAGAAGGCAGTATCCCTACAGGCGAAATGTGGTGCTGGAGAAGGAACAATCCTATCATTCTCGTATACACGTTGACGTGCTGCACCGAGGATACGTGGAGGTTACAATGTGCCTACTAGAAGGCGACAACAACTGCCGGTGGCAAACCCCGAGGTTAGGGGGCTTGGTCTGGTAAGAAACACAACAAATGTTTCACACTCACAAATAGGGGGAAGGTTACGATTCTTCCTAAAAGAATGGTAATCAATAACAAATGATTCATTTATTCTATGTAGCATTGTAGGATTCAAAATTGAGTTCTCTCCACGTTTGGATCCTCCAATTCAGCATAATTCAAACTGGTCACGGATTTTTCTCAAAGGAAGAGAATGGGTTGATCAAAGGAGAATTGAAAAATTTTATGCAGAAAAGGATGATATAAATGTTAGTAGAACAACACCATCAGTTTGTGTCAAATATTCTCCTAGGAATATTCTCCTAGAAAAGGGATGGTGGACGTAGAATAATTTCCGATCTGACAAATCTTAACCTTTATGTACAATAGAAACATTTCAAAATGGAAACATTTACTAATGCCATTTAGCTAGTCACAAAGAATTGCTACAAGGCAAGCATAGATCTGCAAAATGCATATTATTCTGTGGCAATGCATGGTAATGATCAAAGATATTTGAAATTTAGATGGATGAGTCAGTTATGGCAATTTAAAGCATTGCCCAATGGTCTGATTTCAGCACCAAGATTATTCACTAAATTGCTCAAACCAATTTTAGCTCTGTTAAGAGCTGAGGGCCATGTATTAATGGCTTATTTAGATGATATCCTCATTGTAGGGGACACTTTGGCTGCTGCAAAATTGTCAATATCCAGAGTCAAATACATTTTGAGAAATTAGGTTTCATTATTCACCTACAAAAATCTAAATTGTTACCAAGCAAAAAGATTGATTACCTAGGGTTCACAATTAACTCCGAACACATGGTAATCACTTTGCCAAAAGATAAAAAGCTGCAGTTAATTGAAGGTTGCATAAAACTCATTAACGAGGACACACCTTCAATTAGAGAAGTGGCAAGCTTGCTAGGCAAATTAATTGCAGGGTTTCCAGTGGTCACGTTTGGACCATTGCATTATCAATGTTTACAGAGAGCTAAGGTACAAGCGTTAAAAATGAATAGAGGGCATTTTGATAGGCCCATGAAATTAACAATTCAATCCATTACAGAAATAGAATGGTGGATTAACAATGTTTCTAATGCTTCCAGAAAAGTTCTGGTAGAAACACCTTCCGTCACTCTACAGACTGATGTAAGTGCGCTGAGTTGGGGCGCTACTAACATGATTTCCAGCTGTGGAGGTAGGTGGAATGTGAATGAAGTACCTTTGCTGGAAAATCTGGGAATCAATTACCTAGAGCTATTAGGCGCATTTTACGGCCTTAGAGCTTATTGCACTGATATGGGAAATGTGCATATTCAGGTACAGGTTGACAATACTACAGCTGTAGCATACATAAATCACATGGGTGGTATAAAATCAGAATCATGTGATAAATTGGCAAATGAAATTTGGACCTGGGGTATTGCCAGAAAAATTTGGCTGTCAGCAATATATTTACCAGGTAAAAATTAATACAATTGCAGACAAAAGATCACGTAAATTTAATGATAATACAGAATGGATGTTAAATTGGAAAATATTCACACAAATTATCACACAATTTGGAATGCCAGAAATTGATCTGTTTGCATCAAGATTGAACCACCAGTTGCCTAAGTATGTGTCATGGGAACCTGATCTTGGAGCAGTAGTGGTGGATGCTTTCTCGCTACATTGGGGTGGTATGTTTCTGTATGCTTTTCCACCATTTTGTTTAATCCACAAATGCATACAGAAAATTAAACAAGATTCAGCCTCAGGGAATTTGGTAGTACCAGATTGGCCTACACAGGTATGGTACCAACTGGTGTTAAAAATGGGAAAAAAAATAAAAATAAACCATTATGGTTATTCCAAAGCAGATTAAACTGCTTGTACACCCTGTGACTAATGAATCACATCCTTTACATAATCGTATTGGTTTGTTGATTTGCAGATTCTAAGAAGGCCATATCTTGGAAAAGGATTATCAGACCGTACGGTGGATGTTATGACAGCAGCCTGGAGGAATAGTACCCAGAAGCAGTACATTTCCTATATAAAGAAATGGGAGGTGTTTTGTTCAGGAAAGAATATTGCATGTAACACAGCAGAAATTTCAGATGTAATAGAGTTTGTTTCAACTCTACACTATGAATTGAAATTAAATTATAGTGCAATTAATACTGCACGAAGTGCACTCTCTGCATATTTAAGCAGTGAATCAGAACAAACTCCAATTGGAGCATATCCTTGGGTCTGTAGGTTTATGAAAGGAATTTTCAACTCTAATCCTCCCAGACCCAGGTATACAGAAATTTGGAATGTAAAAGATGTACTGATGTTACTAAGGAATTGGAATCCAGTTGAAACTCTGTCATTATCCAAAATTACCATGAAATTGGTTATGCTCATGGCATTAGTTTCAGCGCAGAGAGTTCAAACATTACAGAAACTCAGAATTGATAGAATGAAAGTAGGGCAAAATGCCATGAGATTCTATGTCTATGATTTACTGAAGCAAAGTAGACCTGGGTTCACAGGATGCAAGTTGGAATTTTTAGCATATCCTACAGATTCACGACTGTGTGTAGTAACATATGTGAAATGTTACATAGAAACAACAAAAGTTTTAAGAGGCGCCGAATTGGCATTTTTTATTAGTCATAAAAGCCTCATAAGAAAGTGTCAACACAAACAATTTCATGATGGTTGAAACAGGTTTTGAGATATTCAGGTATTGATACTGATAAATTTAAATCTCATTCCACCAGGGCGGCATCAACATCAGCGGCCAGGGATTCAGACGTGCTAATAGACCTTATTCTCGCGGCCGCAGGATGGGCAAGTGAACAGATGTTTCACAAGTATTACCACAAGGAGATTAAAGATCTCAGAGGGTTTGGTGATGCCGTGCTGGATACAGTATTAAATCCCCCATTATAAATGGGCCTAATTTTGTTACTTTTATTAAAATAAATAAAACCATTAACTGATTACATTCAAATGTTATGGTTATGCATTGTTGATTGTGCTTACTCAATAGAGTCAATCAGAGCAGTGAACACCTGGATTTGAATCCACGGTGTGAAATCACAGAGCTTTGAAATCTTCATGTAGTCACTCACGTGACTCCGAAGTAAAATAGTAAGATTAAACGAGAACTTACCAAGTTTGAAGTTTGATCTTTATTTTATGAGGAGTAACGTTGAGGGATTACGTGCCCTCCGCTCCCACCCTCATAAAAAAGATCAAGCTGGTAGTTCTAAGTCTTTATGCATCTTACTATCATACTTCAGTAATTATCGTCTGTGATTGTCACTCCGCTGCTTTGAAGGATTGACGCGTATGCGGCTGGACGGGGTCTTCTTCACGTAATCCCTCAACGTTACTCCTCATAAAATAAAGATCAAACTTCAAACTTGGTAAGTTCTCGTTTAATCTTACTATTTCATTTTGGATTCTTGGGCTTGTATACCGTGCATCGGTGCGCTTGCTCTGTAAGTGTGTTTGCAGAACTTCATCATAGTGGGCAAGTTGTCTTAGAATAGCTTTAACTTTGCCGGGGTTGGTTTCATGCTGGCTGTACTGCTCCTCTGTCCCACGCAAGGCAATGTTCTGTTTTACACAGAACATGATTCCCCTAGCTAGCTGCTTGACAACATGCCTGTTAGTTGCTTTTTTTTTGCCTTGGTTTGGTCAATATTATGCCTAATAGTGACCTGTGGTCGGGTCATCTTGTCGACGTGTCCCTTAGCTTCACTGTCAGCTTCCTTGTAGTATTTTTTCATGGCATGTCCAACTGCCTTTTCATTATGTTTATTCCAGTTATTGAATGACTGGTTAACAAACTGCGCAAGTGATTTCCTGTTGTTCACCAACAAGGCACAAGGTAGGTAAAAGACGGCATCCACATGATCGCTATATACAAGCCAAGGGTATGCTCGAAACCAGTCAGGGTTAAATCCTCACCAGCATCCATTCTTGTAGAAGGCACAATATTTGTATGTTGGACCCGGTTTAAAGTGATTCTGTATGAGGTGCAGCTTCTGAGCATCTGATAGGTTGGCAATAGCTTTAGCAGCTTCTTCATTGGTTGTGGTAGAATTAAGGAGAGTACCAATGTCACTAATGCTGTTGAACAGAGGCGCAGGAGGTGCTGGCTGCCTACCTGTCGATCCAGGCACAGGAGGTGCTGGCTGCCTACCTGTCAATCCAGGCACAGGATGTGCTGGCTGCCTACCTGTCAATCCAGGCACAGGAGGTGCTGGCTGGCTACCTGTCGATCCAGGCACAGGAGGTGCTGGCTGGCTACTTGTTGATCCAGGTGCAGGAGATGTGGTAGATATGGGTCCAGATGGCATATTGGCTGATGAGGGAGGCATGGCACTTGAGGTGGCTGGAGATGGCAGACAAGTAGGCGAGGACGAAGGAGACTGCTTTAGATTTTTTTCATCGGTCAACCTTTTGCAATGGTACCTCCTTTGGTCCTAAAATAAAATAAAAACAATTATACGCATAATCTCTATAACCATACGCATGACTCTTCATAAGTAGGTCAGAGGTCATGGTCTTTCTTCTCAGGTCATATCCAGAGTGAGAGAGTACTGTACACAAACTCCATCAGATTGCAAGTCACATATAATGTAATTATGCTCCTACAGCTTACCCCTTAGTCTAGTTCAGTAAAACACTGAGTCAACCACTGGATCAACGAATTCTTTATTCTTCCCAAACACAAACAAACTTCCTATACGATACCTAACCATACCGCAGGTCTGATCCTTGTCTCTACTCGTCCAAGCCCTTCAGCCTCGTGCGAGCAGATACCTCCAGCAAGTTAGCACGGTCCTAAGTGTAACCCCAGAAGATCGACCCCAATCCATGTGGTGTCCACTCTTTTATACCTGATCAGACCCTCTGGCGCAAAACTAGATGGGTGGGGGAGGGAGGGAGGGGAGGGAGGGGGGGGGGCGGCAGCCCCTACAAGCCAATCACAAATATTGATTATATTATACAGTTATTGACAGTTCTCTAACCCAATCACAAAATACCCCATTACATTGTAACTCCAGAAAGATCTAGCAGGAAGACCGTTTACAAAAATGGAGAAACATTTCTCCAGGTAGTATAAACCAAAGATCCTATAGCACGATAGATCACTCGACAAAAAAGACGTAGTACGGTCATAGGCAGATTCATGGATAATTTTCGGCCCCATTTCCGTAACCGGCTTCCGTCTCCGCACCAAAGATCCCGTAGGATACTAGTGCGGAGACGGAAGCCGGCTACGGAAACATCCTCGTAAATATAAAAGTTATTTGGTAAAAATCTTCTCATTTTCAGAATTTTACACAAACTGTTCCCCCGCAACGCTGATTACACTGCGAGTCGGGTCAATCCTAATCATGCATTTGCAACACCTCTTAGCTCATCTGCAAAACCCTCATACATATTAACAAAAGGAAGGACATCTGGACCTCACCATATCCTCAACTTCCATCTAGGGTCCAGACTCCTTGTACCCGTGACTCACAGCTTGCAACCTTTCACATAAAGTGGACGAGCAGGCTTTGCAAATACAGAGATTCTCCATTTTGTGACATATTTTATTTGGCCATTATTATCATTAACAGAACTTAAGACATTACATGCACGCAAAAAATATTTTACTGATGTTTAATAGGCTACTTTTTTAACCCATTGACACAAAAGTCTGCATATATGTGGAGTTTTCACAATTCTTGTAATAACTCGTGATATTGAATCATAAAACGTTTAGAAGATAGATTAACAGAGACAAAATTCTTCACAAATTGAGCCCACATTTGTCAAAGTTCAATATGAAGTATGCTCACAGGATCTTGTTTAATGCAAAATGATCAGTAATTTGTAAAATTGGCAACAATTTTGATAATTGAAAGATCAATATTTCTAATGAAAATTGGCAATGTTTTATCAAGAATTTTAATGGAAATGCTCGTATTTTCATTTGTAATGCAATATTACACTTCCGGAAGTGGCGGCACTGCCAAGAGGCTGTGGCTTGCCTGCAGTCCGTCTGTCTTTTCCTTTTTTTTGTTTTCTTTTCTCTTGTTAGATGTATGTTTTAGTTTATTTTTAGTTGTGTATATGTGGGGGGTGGGGGAATCTTTTTTTAACCTCTTCCTTCAACGGGGATGCGACCTTTTCCTTGTCGTATCTCCGTCTCCGTCTGCGCTGATGCCTAATATCGTGGAGCTGGCGGCCTCCAACTGGAATCGACCTTGAGGCTCCGGTGGCAGAGCCTGTGGACTCACCATTACGGAGCTGGCTGACTTCGGAGGCTGTGGTGGCGCTGTGGCTGCGACCCGACTTCGGAGCTTCGGAGGCTTCAGACGTGGGCCCTGTGGACGGTAACATCGGGAGCTCACAAGTCCCAGGTTGGTGACCGATTCTCGGGAGTTCCCGCAACAACAGCTTCGTCCGCTGGACTGGAGGGTGGCAGCTTCGTCCGCCCCGGGTCGCGGAGTTTGAATCGGCCCGTTCGCGGAGCTTGGAATCGGCCGCGGGACTTGCCATCACCCGGCGCGGGGCCCAACATCGAAAGCCTGTATCGCCTCAACACAGCGGGAGAACAAGCAAGGAAGAGATAAGATTTTAAGACTTTTTGCCTTCCATCACAGTGAGGGGGTGCCTGGAGATTCACTGTGATGGATGTTTGTGTTAATCTGTGTTCATTGTATGTTCTGTTGCTTTTTTTCTGTCATGACTGCAAGGTACGCAATTTCGTTCAAACTATTGTTTGAATGACAATAAAGGAAACTCTAAACTCTAATATAAGGAAAAAAGAAAAATATGCTGCCAATGTGAATGATGAAAGAAGGACCTTTTGGCTCCTCAAAAAAAATAATGTCTATGGCATCAATGGGTTAAAATAAATACAAATGTGATGTAATTTACCTCTTGAGAAATACGATGTAATTCGGTTGGGGATCACCGTGGTCCTTGTGTTTAGCATGTATTATGCAATACAGTGTCCATTAATCCTTTAACGATTAGGCTATCGGCTTGACGCATATTTGCCCCCCCCCAATGATCTTGAAATGGAAATGTTACATCTGTATATAATGATCCCATTAAAATGTATTTTTTATACATTTCCAATATTTTACACTAAGTTTATTAAAATTGGTTAAGTACTTTTGTTATAAGATGGAAGAGGTAGATCTGCAAATATGTCATAATTTGAACATGGGAATTAAAATTATTATCGGCTTAATTCACACCTCTGTAACTTCGCTTTAAAGGACGATACCGTACAGTGCTGATTTTGGTACCAAAATGCGCACAATTCAATTGCACAAAAAGGTCAGAAAATCTAGTCAGAAAATCCTGTGTCAAAATTTTTTAGTTTTTTAACCATAAAGAATCACAATTAGGTCTGAATAAAATTGGTGGTAATGTTTTCCCTCTCCTAACCTTTGTTTTTCACTGCACCAAGGAGATCTTCCAACTCCATCTTCTGCCTAGCTTCCTCAGCAGCAACATCATCAAGAAAAAGATGCAAAAAGAAAGTCAAAAACTATGGAATTCCTATTTTTCAGTATTGTTATCAAGGAAAAGAAAGCCGTTCTAATTGTTTGATATTATTCATATGGAGGATAAAATATAATAGCTTTAAAACCTACCTTAATTTTGCAATCTCACTAAAGATAATCCCCCTTTCCCTCTCCCCTCCACCTCTCCCTCCCTCCCCCATCTCTCTCTCCTCTCCCCTCCTTCTCCTCCTTCCCCTCTCTCTCTCCCCCTCCCCGCCGCAGGTCCTCGCCTCTCCCCCCGGCCGCGAGCCCTCCAACGCTGCATGGGAGGGAGAAAGAGGGGGGAATGTGAGAGGGGGGAGTGAGGGGAGGGTGAAGGTGGGGTGGGCACACCGGAGGGGGGGGGGCGGGCCAGATTGGACCCCTCGCGGGTAGTTTGCCACCCAGGATAAAAAACAGACTCCCCCTCCCGCAACAAAATATCCCACTACTTACCCAGAGTAGACAAGAGGCGATCTCTGATTGTGTGGTGAAAATGATGATCTGATCCCGCCCGGGCCCACTGTGCACGCGTGGAGAGACAGCGTCATTTTGCATCGCTACTGCGTCACCAGCTTCCCCCCAAATTATCCAGCGGTCCGGAACCAGAATTTCGGGTAATTTCCGTCAAAGTGGAAACGCTGATTGCGCTCCAAATTGTGTTTTGTTTCTCTGGATTTTTTTTAACTCTGGGAAGAAAAGGGGGGTGCGACCGCACCCAACACACACACACCCTCCCCCCCCCCCCCCCTTCGGACGGCCTTGTATGTTTCAATGAGGTCCCCACTCATTCTTCTAAACTCTAGCGAATATAGGCCCAGTGTCGCCAAACGCTCATCATATGTTAACCCACTCAGTCCTTGGATCATTCTTGGAAGAAAAGCGTGAAACAGGCCCTCGGTTTTGTTAAATAGGAACATGGGAATGGGGTCCGATGAGATTAAAAGTAGAAATAAAGAATGGCAGATGCTGGCTTGTACCAAAGGTAGACATAAAGTGCTGGAGTAACTCAGCGGGTCAGTCATCATCTCTGGAGAAGAAAGATGGGTGACGTTTTGGGTCAGGACCCTTCTTCAAGGGTCCCCATACAAATTGTCATCCATCCTTTTTCTCCAAAGATGCTGCCTGATTCGTTGAGTTACTCCAGCACTTTATGTCTATCTGAGATTAAACGTAGTATGGTTAGGTTATGTTTAGGTTTATGGTATAGATTTATTATTGTCACATGTACATGAGTCACACCTTTAAACTTCTGTACCTTCTGCCGGATGGGAGCAGGGAGAAGAAGGAATGGGACATAGGACCTAGACCATAGGTACAGCAGGCAGTGAAGAAAGTGAATGGCATGTTGGAATAGAATATAGGAGGTCCTTCTGCAGTTGTACAGAGCCCTAGTGAGACCACACCTGGAGTATTGTGTGCTGTTTGGGTCCCCTCATTTGAGGAAGGACATTCTTGCTATTGAGGGAGTGCAGCGTAGGTTTACAAGGTTAATTCCCGGGATGGCGGGACTGTCATATGCTGAGAGAATGGAGCAGCTGGGCTTGTACACTCTGGAGTTTAGAAGGATGAGAGGCAATCTCATTGAAACTTATAAGATTGTTAAGGGCTTGGACACGCTAGAGGCAGGAAACATGTTCCCGATGTTGGGGGAGTCCAGAACCAGGGGCCACAGTTTAAGAATAAGGAGTAAGCCGTTTAGAACGGAGACGAGGAAACACTTTTTCTCACAGAGAGTGGTGAGTCTGTGGAATTCTCTGCCCCAGAGGGCGGTGGAGGCAGGTTCTCTGGATGCTTTCAAGAGAGAGCTAGATAGGGCTCTTAAAAATAGCGGAGTCAGGGGATAAGGAGAGAAGGCAGGAACGGGGTACTGATTGGGGATGATCAGCCATGATCACATTGAATGACGGTGCTGGCTCGAAGGGCCAAATGGCCAACTCCTGCACCTATTGTCTATTGTCTATTGTCTAAGTGTTTGAATATGTTGGCTGCTTTTCTGCGCATGAGGTGCAGATGGAGTCAATGGTGGGAAGTCTGGTTTGTGTGATGGACAGGGCTACATCTACAACTCTCTGCAATGTCTTGCAGTCTTGGGCAGAGTTGTTCATAAAAGCCGACTTGGGATGCAACTCGACAGTATGCTTTCCACGGAGCACCTGTAGAAGTTTGTAAGTCCCTGAGTCCCTGAAGGCATGCCGAATTTCCTCTGCCGCCTGGGAAAGTAGAGGCAATGGTGTGCCTCTTGGATGTTACACCAATGTATTCGATCCACATCAGATCATTTGCAGTATTAACACCAAGGAATTTGAAACTCTCAACCATTTCCAGTAGGTTAACATAATCAAAGACTTGTCCTAAGTCTCATTCTACCATTTCCACTTCTGCACCATTGATGCTGACTGGGACATGTACTACAGGACCCCATGGAGTTTAAATCGAGCACAAAAAAACTAAATCCTGTGAGCCTGATGCTGGACCATCAGCATTTCCAAATAAAGGGAGAGCAGACTATCAGAATTTTAGCGTGCATCCATTTATTTTCATTGAGGCCATCACCGTCCACTCCAATTAACCAGAGTAATCTTGGGGTTTCCTCTTTCAACTCAGGGAAGCTTTGCAGAAAAGGAGGCACAGTGGTTCAGCGGTAGCGCTGCCTTACAGCGCCAGACACCAGGGTTCGATCCTGACCTCAGGTGCTGTCTGTACGGAGTTTGCACGTTCTCACTGTGACCGCGTGGGTTATCTCCTGGTGCTCTGGTTTCCTCCCACATTCCAAAGGCGTGCAGGTGTGTAGGTTAATGGGCTTCTGTAAATTGTCCCTAGTGTGTAGGATAGTGCCAGTGTACAGGTGATCGATGGTCAGCGTGGACTCGGTGGGCTGAAAGGGCCTGTTTCCACGCTGTATCTCTAAACTAAACTAAAAGTCTGATTAATAAGCCTGACACTTAGCAGGGACTTGCTCAGTATTCTTGACCGTTTAACAGTGGTCTGCAACTGATGAATGGTGAAGATCAGATCAAAATCTTTCCTGGCCGAAGCTGGGTCATTGGACAGGTGAAATCACCTGGATACAACTGTGTAAATTTAGTTGAGGCTGTAATGCAATGATGCAATTAACTTTAATTATTCCATTAATAAAATCCATTGTAATTAACAATCTGACAGGCAACCAGCATTGCGGGACTTTCACTCTGACTCTGATAACAATTTCAGTTCATGTTTAACAGGATTAAAAATTAAATCCTGCATGACAATTGCCAAGTACAAGGACAAACCAGAGAGGCAAAGTTGTGAAATATTCAGCTCCAAACTGTTGTAATGAAACAGCAACAACCTAAAATGTTATTTTTCTTTTCTAAAATGAGTGGCACAGTGACGCATTGCCAGAGTCCTAGGTTTGATCATAACCTCGGGTACTGTCTTTGTGGACTTTGCACGTTTGCAGGTTTTGTTTATTGTAACCTATTGCAACCTATTGTTTTGTGAATTGTTAGCTACAGGTTATGTATTATGCATTAGAAACTCTCATTAAAACTGTACGTTAAGAAGGTAGTGGAGTTGGTGTGGAACACTGGTGCTGCTCACGGCTCCCAGTTGCTCTACATGTTAAGACAGCATGATAGATGAATTGCGTTAAAGGTTCGGGACACTGACAGTGTCTTTGATGCTGTGCAGTCTGTTGCTCATTGACATTACATCTTTGCATCGCAGCATGTGGGTTGGCCTGGCACAGTTAGTTGAACAGACTGTCTCTCTCAGCAGCCTACTGCTTCCACTGGCCTGACAATGCCGAAACAGCTCGGCTCCGATGAATTTTAATTGGCATCGAGGATCATGAAATTTCCAGTTGCAAGATATCCCACTCACTGCTCCGCGTCCAGCCCTGAAATCCTTTAAAGTGAAAGCCCTGACATTGAATATAGACACAAAGTGCTGGAGAAACTCAACGGGCCAGTCAGCATCTCTGGAGAAAAGAAATAGGTGACGTTGTGGGTCGAGACCCTTCTTCAGAATCAACCCAGAGTCTCGACCTGAAATGTCCAAACAAGCATAGTCCCAGATCAGATAATATTACACATAAATTCAATTGTACAATAGGTAGAGCACAGGGGATTACGATTACAAATGGTGCTCGATTTACCGTTAGGAAAGAGATTTAAAAGAGTAGCGTGATTGTATCAGATGATTATAAATAATCTTCTGGGTCCAGCACACAGGGAGTTGCCACATTCCAGCCCTATCTTGCAGGTTGCTTGTGAAAATTAAACTACAAAGCACGATAAAATAATGATGTAAGTAATAGGTGCAGGATTAAGGCTTTCATCCCCTCTAACCTGACTCGCCATTCAGTAAAACCATGATCCAGACTCTTGCCTGTTCCCCATTACCCTTCAGGCTTGAATATTGAAGGCTTCAGCCTCTGCAGCTCAAGAGTCAAGTCAAGAGTGTTTTAATGTCATATGGCCCGAAAAGTACAATGAAAGTGCAGCAACACAACAGATATGTAAACATATCTCTTATATACAATAACAATGCAAAGACAAAAACAATGCCCCCAAGTCTAGGCAGATCTGGTCTTGTTTGGCGGTTATAGTGTTTAATAGCCTGATGGCTGTGGGGAAAAAGCTGTTCCTGAACCTGGACGTTACAGATTTCAGGCTCCTGTACCTTTGTCCCAATGGCAGGAGTGAAATGAGAGCATGGCCAGGGTGTGTGGGTCCTTGATTATGCTGTCTACTTCTTTGAGGCAGCAACTCCTGTAGATTCTTTCGATGGTGGGGAGGTCAGTACCTGTGGTGGACTGGGCAGTGTTTTACTGATAGCGCTCGGGAATCCATTGGGATTCTACCCCTTTATCTTCCTCAAAGCATTTGAGAAAACACGATATCCCTTCTTTTTTAAACTATGTATAACTTGTAGAATGATTTTCTTGATGTCTTGCAACTGCTTTCTAAACCAAGTGTTCCATCATTTTCTTAGTGTACATTCTCGGGCTACCTGGCCATTACGTTTCCTACTTACTTTTGCCATCCTTCCTTGTACAAAGGCATCACATATGTGTTTTTTTAGAATCTGGAGCATGTTGGAAGATCACATCAAATGCATCCACAATAGATTGGGTAGATGCATAGAGACTCTTGCCCAGAGTAGGTGAATCGAGGACCGGAGGATATTTACAATAGGCAATAGGTGCAGGAGTAGGCCATTCGGCCCTTCGAGCTGGCACCGTCATTCATAGAAACATAGAAACATAGAAAATAGGTGCAGGTGTAGGCCATTCGGCCCTTCGAGCCTGCACCGCCATTCAATATGATCATGGCTGATCATCCAACTCAGTATCCCATACCTGCCTTCTCTCCATACCCTTTGATCCCTTTAGCCACAAGGGCCACATCTAACTCCCTCTTAAATATAGCCAATGAACTGGCCTCAACTACCCTCTGTGGCAGAGAGTTCCAGAGATTCACCACTCTCTGTGTGAAAAAAGTTATTCTCATCTCGGTTTTAAAGGATTTCCCCCTTATCCTTAAGCTGTGACCCCTTGTCCTGGACTTCCCCAACATCGGGAGCAATCTTCCTGCATCTACCCTGTCCAACCCCTTAAGAATTTTGTACGTTTCTATAAGATCCGCCCTCAATCGTCTAAATTCTAGCGAGTACAAGCCGAGTCTATCCAGTCTTTCTTCATGTGAAGGGACTGCAGATGCTGGTTTAAACCGAAGATAGCCAGTCTTTCTTCATAAGACAGTCCTGACATCCCAGGAATCAGTCTGGTGAACCTTCTCTGTACTCCCTCTATGGCAATAATGTCCTTCCTCAGATTTGGAGACCAAAACTGTACGCAATACTCCAGGTGTGGTCTCACCAAGACCCTGTACAACTGCAGTAGAACCTCCCTGCTCCTATACTCAAATCCTTTTGCTATGAAAGCTAACAGTACCCCGTTCGTGCCCCGTTCCTGCCTTCTCCCCATATCCCCTGACATAGGTTTAAGGTGAAGGGGAAAAGATTAATAGGAATCTGAGGGGTTACCTTTTCACATAAAGGGTGGTGGGTGTGTGGAATGAGCTGCCAGAGGAGGTAGTTGAGGTTGGGTCTGTCCCTCATTTTCAAGACACAGTTAGATAGGTACATGGATAGAACAGGTTTGGACGGATATGGGTCAAATGCAGGCAGGTGGGACTAGAGTAGCTGGGACATGTTGGCCAGTGTAGGTAAGTTGGGCTGAAGGGTCTGTTTCCACACTGTATCAACCCAATGACTATGACACTATCTGCAGTCATATCGTTTATGCAACCCATGCAGGGTATTGTAAGTTTAATCATGTTAGTTTGCCTTGCTCTTCATTGATGTAAATGATCATTTAAAGTTCTCCTCTCCCTTTTCCCCCTGACTTTCCATTACATTGCAGATGCTATTACTACTTTAAGAAACAAGTCAGGTTAAGCAAATCACCTTCTGCATTCTGTACGCACCAAAATGATAAGTAGCTGGGAGTTTGTTAGGAGAATTAATCCAATTAAGAGACAACAGCTGATTTGATAAACTGCAACTGAAGCAAGATGTAACATGCTGTTTATGGACAATATTTCAAGCTGCTTTAGCTCTGCTTAATCTGGTGCCAGCAGCATGCATTGCTATTTATTCTCTCTTCCACTCCTCTGGCCATGTTCAGTAATCTGGAGTCAGCTATGCCACAGTCCCCACAGCGAGGTAACATGAACATTGTTCTGCGAAACGTCACCAAGCAAAACAGCAGAAGGTCAAGCATTAGTGCATCGAAGCTCTCTGGCTGTAGACGCATTAACTTGGAAACCCCACGAGTAAATCAATTGCAACTCTTGCTTTCAGCTGCTTAACGGTGTAACATGAATGTCCGTGCTGCCAATTGTAACAGTTTAAACATCATTTCAACCCACCCTGCATTGGAATGTTGAAATTATATCCCGGTTCCAGGAAACAATGAAAAGGCCATGAAAGGGCTCATTTTCCTCCACCTGCGGTACTTTGGTTTGCCAGAGGATAGGAATAGGAATAGGAATCCTTTATAACCCTGTCCCATGGTACGAGTTCATTCCAAGAGCTCTCCCGAGTCTAAAAAAAATCCAACTCGTGGTAAGCACGGAGAATGAACGTAGCGGGTACGTCGGAGCTCGGGGACGTCTCTTAACAGCTCGTAACGCTAACGGCAGGTAAGCACGGGAAAACTCGTGAAGATTTTTCAACATGTTGAAAAATGTCCACGAGAGCCCCGAGTACTGACGAGTGGCTATTACCGTAAATCTCCGAGTTCAAATCAGGGCAACCTCGGGAGAGCTCTTGGAATGAACTCGTACCGTGGGACAGGGCTTTTATTGTCACATGTGACTAGGCACAGTGAGAGTCTTTGCTTGCATACACAATTTGTACAAATATCAGCCACCTACGGCGCTAACAAAGTTACAAAGCACGCCAGCTCCCGCTTTATTCCCCCAGCACCCCCCCAACAGTTCCCCCACACTGGGTCTTCCATTCCCCTTCCCCACCCTCACGGTGGTCCTCCACGCTCTCGTTGACCACTGGTCGACCCGTGAGGCATCGCCACCACCGCGAGGCTTCACCACCGCCGAGGCCCCATCGATGCGAGGCTAAACCACTGCTGCTGCCGAGACCTCACCGCTGTTGACGCCCCACCTTCATGCCTCCGTGGTGCCAACCCAGGGCCAGGCCGTGAGCTCCGTCGGCCCCAACGCCCGACCCGGGCTTCTACCCGCGAGGTCCCGGCCCAGACTTCTACGCGGCGATCCGGGAGGCACCGGAGACTGCGGCGCCTCGATAAAGGGCTCCAGCCGAGTTTCCAGTCCACTGCCACGGCCCGTCGGGAAGCCTTCTGGCCGCGCTGCCCGTCTGGATCTTGTTCGGTAATAAGACCAGTTTTACATAAAGAATGAAAAGTGCAAATTGTGCAGTTATATCACATGGCCTCAATTGTTCAATAGTGCCTTTATTGTCAGACAGTGAAATTATTTTCTTATACGCAGTCCAGTAGAGTACTCCCATACCTTAGCACTTCCTCCATTAGCAAAGTGTACCGAATTAGTCGACTGAGCCTGCATGCAAGAGGCACCAGTTTCAAAGTCCATTCCGCGCACTAGTTCTTGCCTATGAGCCACGATAATCAAACACTGTGAAATGTTTTATGAGGTTTAAGCGTTGTCTGTTAGGTAACTTTAAATGGTCGTTCTACGATAATAATCTGTCGATTAGTTCCTTTACTTAAGTAATAATGCAGTCTTATATCCAAAGTGAAATCAAAACACTTCCCTCGTCAAATCGAATTTTCACCAAGGTTCCACAGTAAAGATCCTCTGGGCTACCCCTGTCACTGACAGTGAATAAAGTGTGGAAATGAGATGTCCCTGCTTACAGTACATATTCTATTATCTTTAAATAAAAGCCAACATCCTATTTGTGGAAAGTTGCAAAGGGAAATGGCAAAGGTGAATAGTTGCAAAGGTAAAAATCAACCATTGTAACTATTAACTTCAAGCAAACCATGTACAAGTTCAGAGCATTCCCTCTGTTTAGTAGCATTCTGTAGTCCCTCTCTATTTAAATAGTATGCTTTTCTAATCTTCCTCTCAAGGTAGATAACCGCACATTCTCCCCATATTATACTACATCGGCCATATTTTTGCCCATTTATTAAACTAATCAATTTTCAATTTTTTTGTTTCCTGCAAAACATGGATATGTGACATTTCGGATTGAGATTCAAAACGTCACCTGTCCATGTTCTCCAAAGATGCCGTCTGACCCACTGCGTTGCCCCAGCACTTTGGGTCCGTTTGTGCAAACCATCAACTGCGGTTCCTCGTTTTTAGATAAGAGTACAATTAGATGAATGTAGGGTGGAACACGATCTTCTTTAAAAGGTAGACAAGTGAACTGGAATATAGGGCGCAGAACATAGAAAAGTACAGCGTAAAAACAGACCCTTCGACCCACAATGTCTGTCTCCAAAGATGCTGCCTGACCCGCTGAGTTACTCCAACATTTTGTGTCTATCTTCAGTATAAACCAGCATCTGCACTTCCTTCATTCACATTGTAACTGAGCAATTGCATGAGAATTATTGGAGTGGAACAAATTCAAGAGAGAAATAGATCGGGTAAACCCACAGAGTCTCTTGCCCAGAGTTGGGGAATATAGCTTGAAGGTGAGGGGGGGAAGATTTAATAAGAACCTGAGGGGTAACTTTTTCACACAAAGGGTGGTGGGTGTTTGAGCTGCCGAAGGAAGTAGTGCGGTGTTTAAGAAACATTTTGACAGGTACAGGTTTAGAGGGATATGGGCCAAACACAGGCAGGTGGGACTAGTGTTGAAGGGGCATGTTGGCTGACGTGGACAAGTTGGGCTAAAGAGCCTGTTTGCACACTGTAAGATTCTATGACTCTAAGACTCTAATGCAGTGCCATGACAATATCCAATCTCAATAGGATGATGCACTGACCTGCTAGATGAGTTGAACATGACTATGGCTTCTCAGCTTTGAAATGGGCACATATGGCATTCATTTTGTGTAGCAAGGAACTGCAGAGGCCGGTTTACACTGAAGATAGATGCAAAATGCTGGAGTAACTCAGTGGGACAGGCAGCATCTCTGGAGAGACGGAATGTGTGATGTTTCGGGGTGAGGCATTTTGGGTGACCTTTCAGGCATTCATTTTGTTTGTCCAAATTAAATCCCTACGTGCAATTTAAGCTTCTTTATCCCAGAGGATCAAAAAAATATAAAACTACCATAGTAACAATATCCAAGAAATGAATTGCAAAAAGGAAACAACTGGAACTACCCAGATGATGAAAGCAACATTCATTGAGATGCAAATTACATGAAAGCATTTTGCTGATAACATATTTATTCACTTAGAAAATGTATGAAGACGCTGAGGTGCCTCTTTTCCCATTTTCATTATCAGTTCCATTTGCACCCAGTTCTTTATTACTGCCTGTTTCTTCCCTAATGAAATTATTTGAGCATGTTGATAACTTGGGGAGAAATGTACGAGACAATGCTTTCTTTATAGACAATAAATTCTACTTAATACGACATTATGGCAGGCTTTGCTACATCATTTCGGCTCTACATGCTTGGCAGGCCAGCCTCCTGTTTTCTCAAACAAATAAAAGGTATAATCCGATTTTCATCTCTTCCAATTTGTCCCCCTACCTGCCTCAATCCTGCTGGCTTGTACATGCGTCGCTGCTCTCCGAGTGCTCATTTTTCACACATGGGCAGATTCATTGCGTAGACAGGCTCCCTGACTGTAGAGAGCAGGAGCTCCCATGTTTGACCTCACAATGTCTCTACTCTCCAGCCAGAGCCGTCAGAGAAGTAGCCGGATTTGGCAAGTTGGACATTCCTTGCAGCCTACTAGTCCAAGTCGCATTGAACACAGTTGCTCGCTCTTAATGAGCCATATTTTTGCCAGTGACTCTCCTTCCCACACCCCTCTGGCGACTAGCGATCTTCTGTTGTCCACCCCTGATCTCTGGTTTCCTCTCATTTGTTGCTCTATTCGCCACTGCCTCACGGGTCCTGAACTCTGGCACCATCTTTACCAATAGCAGGGCACCATGCCCACTGCTTCTCCTCTTCCCCAAATCCTCTTCCATCCATGTCCTGTTATCTGGCTTCACATTTCACAACCCTTCTCTTCATATCTCTACCTTATACCTGCACATAGTGGACTCTTCCAAAGAATTAGGCATCTCCTGTTTTCTCTGTGGATACAACTTATTACATTTTTGCAAAGTCTTAACTTATAATTCAGGAGAAGACCCCTTTGCAGAGGTTTTTGTCAGTGTAAGCAAAATTAGACCCCGTTTTGTCAGTTCAGGAATATTCTCATCTACTTTCAGATTCTGAATTTGAATCCTTAAGGGGCTGTCCCACTGCAGCGACCTAATTGGCGAGTATAGAAGAGTTTTGGAGAGTTTGAAAAAATGTCATGTAGAAGACCTCCTTCGACCTTCTTCGACTATGTTGAAGACTAGCTTCGACTAGCTTCGGGAAAATTGGACACCGAATAGTGGAGAGTGAAGACGACCTCCTTCGATCTCCTACGACCTCCCTTCGACCACCCTTCGACAATGTTGAAGACTATCTACGACTACCTTCGACTACCTTCGATTACCTTTGACTACCTTCGATTACCTACGAATAACATGCCGACCTTCTACGACCAACTTCGACTTAACCTACAAGTAAAAAAGTATCGATTTTTTCCACGGCGACCTTTTTTTACTCGCGGGCATTTTTCAGCATGTTGAAAAATACGCAGCGACCTAGCTGATGCCTCGAGTATGCAGTGACTACTCTCGAACATGAAGGAGAGTTACAAAGACCTCCTAGGACCTCGTGTCGACCATGCTGCGAGTATGAGTCGAGGGCAAACTCGCCAGAACTCGTGGATTAGGTCGCCGCAGTGGGACAGCGCTTTTACATTGTAATCAGAAATAGGTGAGATATGTCCTTGAAAAGAATGACTTGGATTTGGTTTGTTCTTCCAAATCGACTCGGATCCTCATGTCTGATGAATTTGCTGAGAAGACAATTGCTGGAAATTCTCCTGAAGAATATCTCAGCACTGGTGACTGTTTTCTTCCAAATTCTTGTTTCGTCCCTTCAAGTACTTGCAACATCCACAGAAGCATCTGCTAACATCTGAGGAATAGTTCAGAAAATAGTAAACACCAGTTAGTTATGCTGGAATTAGTCAACATTTGATCTTCCATCTCCCAAGCAGCGATAACTCTACCTTTCTAAAAAATCATTACTTGATATGAATCGTATTAATTACTGCCTCAAGGTGCAGATAGATGTGATCAAATTGAGTCTCATACAGAGCTTCTAATATATCTCCAATTACAATGCTTAATATTTGCATGATTCCATTCCCATCTTGCAATCATAAAAGGGAGGAAAATCAGCTATTCATTTTTAGACCAAATTGAAGGTTTAGCAGTCTAATGAGAAATTCAGTTCTTTTAGCTTAAATGTGGAGAAATTAAGTGGAATCTCCAAATATCATTTATACAGCATAATTGATCAGGAGACAGCAGCTACATCACACAATTCCTACATGCAGTCAGTATCATGATAGGTTAAAGTAGAGTGCATCTTTCACATGATACCTTCTCATCCCACTTTGTCCAAAGTTTGAGTGGTCTCTCCAGTGGTCCTCTTAGAGACCATTGCAGGCTCTTCAAAAATGTATGTATTTATGAAGTTTAAAAGATTTGTTGGCAAATATCTTTGCTAGCTCTTTCTATCCTTTTTTCTATTAAAGTTGAAAAACAGAAGTGGTACAAGAATTGTATAAAATTATGTTATGTTATTGCAGATAACTGTAATGTAAAATACTTCTAATAAAATTTAAAAAATAAAAAATAAAAAATAAAAAGATTTGTTGATATTGGATGGCGATTTTGGCTTAAAGCTCTTATGTGGATTTGAACTCTGTGTGGTAGAATTGTAAGGGTCCTTACCACCTGAGCTTCTTACAGGTCTGGAGAAACAAGAAACTGTTGATGCCGGAATCTTGCGCAAAACACAAAGTGCTGGTGGAACTCAGCAAGTCAGGCAGCATCTGTGGAGCATCTGTGATGACAATCAGTCTGAAGTAAAGTCCCAACCTGAAATGTCACCTGCCCATTCCCTCCACAGGTGCTGCTTGAACTGTTGAGCTACTCCAGCACTCTATTGTTTGCTTATTAGAGGTTTAATTTAGTTTAAGTTTAGTTTAATTTAGAGATACAGTGCGGAAACAGGCCCTTCGGCCCACCGAGTCCGTACCGACCGGCGATCCCCACACATACTGACACTACCCTGCACACACTAGGGTCAATTTTACATTTATACCAAGTCAATTAACCTACAAACCTGTACGTCTTTGGAGTGTGGGAGGAAACCGAAGATCTCGGAGAAAACCCGTGCGGTCACGGGAGAAAATACAAACTCCATACAGACAGCACCCATAGTCAGGATCGAACCCCGGGTCTCAGGCGCTGTAACGCTGCAAGGCAGCAACTCTACCGCTGCGCCAACCTGCCGCCCTAAAAAATGTATGCCCTAAAACTTGTTTCACATTTACAGAACTTCTCAGAAAAATGTTTTCTTTTTGTATTTGACATGTTGCATTGGGTTTTGGTTTTCCTTTTGAATCATATCAGTGCTGTTTTTATTGAACCCACAATAGCAGAGTGGATATATTTTTTATCTTTGTGACAATCATAAAAAAAACATGGGTAAACATCAAATTTAATCAGAATTATTCAGATCTCAATGGTAACATTGCAAACTCTGCTGTATTTGGGTAAACATTTTTATCACCTTCACCAGGATTGCATTTTACACATGATATCTATCACCAAATTAAACTACTGCCAGCAAAAGCACTGGAAAACACTCAAACTTGCATTTCCTAAGACTTAATTACACCTTGATCTTAACAAGTGCTGGCTGCAAGCAGATGATTCTTAACCCAGTACAATGTTAAGAGCAATTAAAATTAAGTGACAATTCTAATCAACTTAGTCATCAGAGGGGAAAGAGGAGTTTGTTATACATTATATATAGAAAGAACAATTGGCGTGATAAAAATGATCAAAAATGAATATCTTGTCCTGAGGTACAATTATTGTAATGTCGATGTAGAAGCTATTGAAACATGACAGTCTGAAGAAGTTCTTATACCAGTAAATTCATTGAAACATATAAGATTATTAAGGGTTTGGACAAGCTAGAGGCGGGAAACATTTTCCCGATGTTGGGGGAGTCCAGAACCAGGGGCCGCAGTTTGAGAATAAGGGGTAAGACATTTAGAATGGAAATAAGGAAACACTTTTTCACACAGAGAGTTGTGAGTCTGTGGAATTCTCTACCTCAGAGGGCGGTGGAAGGCGGTTCTCTGGATACTTTCAAGAGAGAGCTTGATAGGGCTCTTAAAGATAGCGGAGTCAGGGGAAATGGGGAGAAGGCAGGAACGGAGGGTAGTGAATGTGGATGATCAGCAATGATCACATTGAATGGCGGTTCTGGCTCGAAGGGCCGAATGGCCTACACCTGCACCTATTGTCTATTGTCTATTGTCTATTGAAGGGTCTCGACCTGAAACGTCCCCCATTCCTTCTATTCAGAGATGCTGCCTGTCCCGCTGAGTTACTCCAGCGTTTTGTGTCTACCTTCGATTTAAACCAGCACTTGCAGTTCTTTCCTACACAGCTATTGAAGCATACTCTCACTGGAGAAACTGGATGAATATGGGCACAGTGAACTGAAATGTGTTGATAGCCTGTTCAATCCCTGAACCTGTGATTACTGCATAACACTTTAATGTTGCCCGTGAAATTTACAGAGCAAATGACTGTTTCAGAAAACTCATCAATGCAGAATCCGTTGTCTCTAAAAATCATTAACGAACCTCTTCTGTATCATTTCAGTGATCACAGATTTACTTTCAGATGGAGAGCTAGTTATTTAAGGGGACAGATTGTCGGACGCGGGCTCAACGTGCAATTATCCATCACAAGTTCTCTTTACGATAAGAATAGGCACCAGAAATCCAAGTGTGGATCTCCTAAATTACTAATCTATGAGATAGACGAGATACAAGTTCTCTTACGATTTCCTGCTGGCCTGAGGCAATGAATATTGTGAAGAGACCTAGAAAATCAAATGTATCGGTGTTTTAAAGGAGAGCAATCACCTTCTACTAAGCTCGATATTCCATGTCAATTCATCAGAAGAAGTCCTGCAACTATCTGAAATGCCAGCACATTCATATCATCAATAGGCCAAATGGTCTAATTGATTTTTGGCCATTAATGGCCATTATGTGACTATAACAAGAGATTGATTAAGATGGAAATTGACACAATACGGTTGCCTCACTCATCATACTGAGAGATGTGTGGCAAGTGACTTGGTAACATATCTAGTTATATCTATTTGATCGCTTTAAGGATGTTCCAATTGTCTCAACGTTGGCATGCTCCCAAAAATCAATCCGTGAGATTTATCAAAAAATGTACTCAATTAAATTTCTCAAAATTGGTGGCAACATCTATATAATTAAAAGTCTCATCTTGACCACTTCCTGTCTGCGCTTTATATTGATTTTAGAAAAAGCGCTACCATATATCGCTATGCTTTTTGTCCATCTTACTCACAGTCCTCAGGACTATAAAACCCGGGATGCCTGGACATGACTCAGTCACACTGCAAGATCGTGAGGGAGAGGCCATGACTCTCATTCTGAACTGTGAATCAACTGAACTGTGAGTCTGCAATATACTTGCAATAAATGATTTGTTAGCCCTTAATGTCTTGAGTTGTTTGGCCTGCTGCCCTGCCTGTGCTTGAAACTGCAATGCTTTATTAGGTCTGACTGTGTTTGGAAGGAATAAATGCTTTATTAGGTCCGACTGTGTTTGGAAGGAATAAATGCTTTATTAGGTCCGACTGTGTTTAGTTCAAAAGTTTCGCTCATTTTCTGACTTCCGCTTAGTGGACAGGTCGCGCTGATTGCGTAATTTCTGAGTGCAGAGGTTGCGCTGATTGCGTAATTTCCGGTAAGTGCAGAGGTCACGCTGATTGCAGAAGTGCCGCTGACTGCAGAAGCCCCCAAAGTGGAGAGGCTTGTGTATCCAAGAAAGTTTACTGCCATATATATGGTGTGTGAGTCAGTGAGTGTGTGTGTATGTGTTTGTGAGTGTGTGAGTGTGTGTGTGTGTGTGTGTGTGTGTGTGTGTGTGTGTGTGTGTGTGTGTGTGTGTGTGTGTGTGTGTGTGTGTGTGTGTGTGTGTGTGTGTGTGTGTGTGTGTGTGTGTGTGTGTGTGTGTGTGTGTGTGTGTGTGTGTGTGTGTGTGTGTGTGTGTGTGTGTGTGTGTGTGTGTGTGTGTGTGTGTGTGTGTGTGTGTGTGTGTGTGTGTGTGTGTGTGTGTGTGTGTGTGTGTGTGTGTGTGTGTGTGTGTGTGTGTGTGTGTGTGTGTGTGTGTGTGTGTGTGTGTGTGTGTGTGTGTGTGTGTGTGTGTGTGTGTGTGTGTGTGTGTGTGTGTGTGTGTGTGTGTGTGTGTGTGTGTGTGTGTGTGTGTGTGTGTGTGTGTGTGTGTGTGTGTGTGTGTGTGTGTGTGTGTGTGTGTGTGTGTGTGTGTGTGTGTGTGTGTGTGTGTGTGTGTGTGTGTGTGTGTGTGTGTGTGTGTGTGTGTGTGTGTGTGTGTGTGTGTGTGTGTGTGTGTGTGTGTGTGTGTGTGTGTGTGTGTGTGTGTGTGTGTGTGTGTGTGTGTGTGTGTGTGTGTGTGTGTGTGTGTGTGTGTGTGTGTGTGTGTGTGTGTGTGTGTGTGTGTGTGTGTGTGTGTGTGTGTGTGTGTGTGTGTGTGTGTGTGTGTGTGTGTGTGTGTGTGTGTGTGTGTGTGTGTGTGTGTGTGTGTGTGTGTGTGTGTGTGTATGTGTATGTGTATGTGTATGTGTATGTGTATGTGTATGTGTATGTGTATGTGTATGTGTATGTGTATGTGTATGTGTATGTGTATGTGTATGTATATATATATTGCATTGGGGGACCAGCCCTCCCGTGTGAAGCTGGGACCCAGCGGGTCCCACTTAGTCTAGTATCTTTTAAAAATGGCATGAGATGATCAAGTGTTTCTGAAGCCTATCTGCCCTCAGTAGAAGCACTACGTTAAGCCAAAGGCATTATAGGATATCATTGAGATTTATCTACGGATAATCTATGAATGGCTTATTCGACCATTTTGAGACCACATTGATCCAACCAGTGTCACTATAAGCCAGGTTTGAGAATGAGTGAACCTTATAGGTATTTACAGTAAAACTCAAAGTGCTGGAGCAACTCAGCGGGTCGTGCAGCATCTGTGGAGGGAATGGATAGGCGATGTTATAGGTCAGGACCCTTCTTCTGCCTGAACAAAGATCCCAACCCGAAAAGTTGCCTAAACATTCCCTGCACAGACGCTACCAGGCCCATTGTGTTCCTCCAGAATTTTGTGTTTTGTTCAAGATTTCAGCGTTCGCAGTTCCTTGTGCCTCCAGGTATTTATAGTGAACCAGTATTTCTACAGTAATTATTACTTTATATTAAGCTTCATATTTAAGATTTATTTAATCAATTGAAATTGATACCTCTGACCGTTGCTGTGGGATTCGAACACATGCCTCCTGATCAATGGCCCTGGCATATTAATTATTAAGCTAGTAATTTAGCTGTGCAACCTGTACCCAATTAATCAAATGAAAAATATTATTCCACTTTTTCAAAATATTAGTAAGAACTTGCATTGCAACTGAATACTTCAGCAAATGAACACATTTTAATCTTTTAGCTTATGTTTTGAACTCCCTCAGGATACCTTATTGATTATCACAGGGTTTCGTGTTAGGTGGAATATTTTACTTTATTTCTTGTTAATTGCAGCTGCGATGATCTCCAACTAGAAAGCTGCTGGGCGGATGATGAATTTTCTTCACAGCGCAAACTGAAGCACTTGGTAGGAGGTGCTGTTTGCATAACGGTGGCGGTGAGTAAACTTGAGCCAGGTAATCGATCAGTAGTTCTGTCACAAACTACAGATTTAATCAGATATTAAACAAGAGCTTAAACAAGATATTAAACAAGACCACACCTGGTGTATTGCGTACAGTTTTGGTCTCCTAATCTGAGGAAAGACATTCTTGCCATAGAGGGAGTACAGAGAAGGTTCACCAGACTGATTCCTGGGATGTCAGGACTTTCATATCAAGAAAGACTGGATAGACTCGGCTTGTACTCGCTAGAATTTAGAAGATTGAGGGGGGATCTTATAGAAACGTACAAAATTCTTAAGGGGTTGGACAGGCTAGATGCAGGAAGATTGTTCCCGATGTTGGGGAAGTCCAGAACAAGGGGTCACAGTTTAAGGATAAGGGGGAAATCTTTTAGGACCGAGATGAGGAAAACATTTTTTCACACAGAGAGTGGTGAATCTCTGGAATTCTCTGCCACAGAAGGTAGTTGAGGCCAGTTCATTGGCTATATTTAAGAGGGAGTTAGATGTGGCCCTTGTGGCTAAAGGGATCAGGGTGTATGGAGAGAAAGCAGGTACAGGATACTGAGTTGGATGATCAGCCATGATCATATTGAATGGCGGTGCAGGCTCGAAGGGCCGAATGGCCTACTCCTGCACCTATTTTCTATGTTTCTATGTTTTTAAGAGGCCTGACATGTCACTTCATCTCCCACTGAAAATGGACCAGCAACGAGAGAGGATAGAGGAGAATCCTCTGATGTCACCAATCACAGTGGGCGGCACAGTGACACAGCGGTAGAGTTGCTGCCTTACAGCGCCAGGGACCCGGGTTCGATCCTGACTACCGGTGCTGTCTGTACGGAGTTGGCACGTTCTCCCCGTGACCTGCATGGGTTTTCTCCCGGTGCTCTGGTTTCCTCCCGCACTCCAAAGACGTTCATGTTTGTAGGTTAATTGGCTTCAGTAAAAATTGTAAAATTGTCCCTAGTGTGTAGGATAGTGTTAGTGTATGGAGCGATCCCTGGTCAGCGTGGATTCAGTGGACCAAAAGGCCTGTTTCCACGCTGCATCTCTAAAGTTAATCAGTTAAGATCATTTCATAATTATCTGGTCCAGAAATATCCTTCTCTGCTGAGCCAACATGAATATTTAAAGACCGTGTCAAAATGTGGACTGCACTTTGTTCCTTGATTTTGGCAGCAGGCCAGTTGCATGTTTTGTGATAGCAAACAAAAACAGAACTCATCCAAAGACAACATTAAAACAAAGTCATTCGTAATATTTAAATTTTGCTGTACTGCATTTTACTGCTGTACAGAATACACTTCTTTAATAATTTATAAAATTTACTAAATATACTTTGACCTGTTTGAAGGTGAGAATAATGAAAACCATGTTCACCCTAATGCAGTTTTGTAATCTGTGTTGATGTGAACTTGTTCCATCGCAAACCTCTTCCTCGGATTAAATATCACCAGCAATTTGTCCTGGACAAGCCACAATGGCCAAGAAAGCACACCAACGACTCTAGTTCCGTAGAAGGCTTAGGAAGTTCGGTATGTGCCCAACAACCCTCACCGACTTCTGCAGGCCACCAGCATAATCAAAGACCAGTCTCACTCTGGACACTCCCTCTTCATCCTTTTTCCCATTGGGCAGGAGGTATGGAAGTTTGAAAATTCCAGATTCAGGAACAGTTTCTTCCCAGCTGTTATCAGGCAACTGACAAGTCCTCTCATCAGCTGGAGTGCGGTCCTGACCTCTCTTCCACCTGATTGAGATCTTTTAACTATCTTTAATTGGACTTTATTGGACTTCAATGTTATATCTTGCACTAAATGTTTTCACCCTTTATCCTTTATCTATGCACTGTGGACAGCTTGATTGTGTTCAGGTATAGTCTTTTCTTTGAATGGATAGCACGCAAACAATAACTTTTCACTGTACCTGAAACCGTAATCATGGAACATATATATAAAATTCATGAAAAGTATGGAAACGGCTCTAGGTTTAGTGGCTGCAGAGGTTGGTTAGTTGTTAAGAAGGCATGAGGAATATTTCCCTTTAGTGACAACAGTGCAAAACTGCTAATACTGTGTATGCTTATGGCCATACTGCAGGAAGGGTGTGAAGACACTAGGGTTTATAAGAATAACAACAGCACTGGTGAATTAAACTTATAATGAGTAGCTGTCCATCCTGAAATCATTTTCTTCAGAATACTAGAAGCTGAGGGAGGATTTAATTCAAATGTACAAAATTATGAAGTTGATTTAATAACCAAAAAGGTCTTGTTTCCGTCAACAGCGAGGTTAGTAACAAGGGGCATAGATTTAAATTAATTCATGTTCATAAGCTGAATAAGCCATTCGGCCCATCAAGTCTATGCCGCCATTTAATCACACCTAATCCATCTCTCCCTCTCAACTGCATTCTTCTGCCTTCTCCCCTTAACCCCTGACACCCGTACTTATCGAGAATCTATCAATCTCTGCCTTAGAGATATACATTGACTTGGCTTCCACAGCCTTCTCTGGCAAAGAATGTGGAAACATCCTCTCCGCATCCACTCTATCCAGGCCTTTCACTATTCGGTAAGTTTCAATGAGGTCTCCCCTCATTGGTAAAGGCATCAAATGGAAGTTGAGAGAAAAAAATCCTTCCTTCCTTACATAATTATTCATGATTCTATGCGACTCATTAAATTCTCTACCAATCCTATCAAATGTCACAACTGCCATTCTCCCCAGTCCTAACACATATTTAGGCCATTTTAGCCCATCAAATTATGAATCCCTACACTCCATTGACTTGCAAATTCTACATTGTTTCTCAAATAATATCCTTTGGAGCTGGAAACTCCTGCATGCAAACAGGATAAGCTAAGGGTACCAGATAACAATGATGCCCTCAGGAGGATGTTCTACCACTTCCCTGCTAGGATTAGATCTTTGGATGAGAAATGACTATAATAAGACCTAGCTGCAATGGGTAAACATACACATCTCCAGCAGCTGGTATTTAATAGAGAAAAAAATGGTTTGTTATACACATGCCAACGTGAAGATGAGAAAAGAAAGCGGACCTCAGTGTTGTGAACCATGAAGCTCTAAAGCTGTACGAGCAGTGCCACAAGATAATAGAGAAGCAAGCCGAGTTTTATGCTGTATTCTTATAATGTTTCCATGTAGAACAAGAGCTCATTTGAGCTAAATTTTTAACCCTGGATGCAATTTTGGTGCATCGGGTAATACAAAGACTTTTCAAAAATGTTCAGAAGCAGACCACTAGGCTAATAATCTTTTAAAATCCTTCGCTTTTATGACAAGACTAGGATCGGAGGTGTTTTATTTCATGAAGGTACTGAGATTGGTGGGATTTGTTTGTGATCCTCAAGATAATGAAGGGAAGATACTACATCCATATCGATAGATCATTAAAACTGGGTCTATGACGTGGGATTGCTGGAGTAACTCAGTGGGTCAGGTAGCCCCTGTGGAGGAACCCTTCTTCAGACTGATCCCGACTGAAAATGTTGCCTAATAAATTCACTCCAGAGATGCTGCCTGACCCATTGAGTTACTCCGACACTTTGTGTTTTGCTTAAGATTCCAGCATCCACAGTTCATTGATTCTGCATAAAATCAGGGTACGTTATATAAAACCAAAGATAGACACAAAATGCTGGAGTAACTGAGTGGGACAGGCAAAATCTCTGGAGAGAAGGAATGGGTGACGTTTCGGGTCGAGACCCTTCTTCAGGCTGAGAGTCAGGGGAGAGGGAGTCTAGAGGTATGGAAGGGTGAGGTGTGAAAACGACAGGTTATAAACAAAGCAGACAATGGTCAAGGAAATGTAGAATGGTTCATTGTTGGCAGAGGGGAAGGTGTTCTGTCACAGACAGTGCAGGCATTTAGATTAAGGTTTATGTTTATTATCGTCACGTGCACCGAAGTACGGTGAACAGCATTGTTTTCCGATCTATCCAAACAGATCAGACATACCAGACATAAATATAAACAAGCCAAACATAAGTACAATAGACAGCAAAAGAAGATAGACACAAAATGCTGGAGTGACTCAGCGGGTCAGGCAGCATCTCTGGAGAAAAGGAATAGGTGACGTTTCAAGTTGAGACCTTCAGACAGAGTCAGGAGAGAGGGAAACTAGGGGTATGAAAAGGTACAGAACAAATTAGAGCCAAGAATTGGCTCAAGAAAGGTGGAGCCCACAATGGTCCATTGTTGGCTGTGAAAGAGGTGATAATGAAGGGATACAAACAGTGAAACTAGCAAGACGACCAGGGTGGGGGAGGGATGTAGAGAGCGGGAATCAAATGGTTACTTGACATTAGAGAACTCGACATTCATACCCATTGGATTGTAAGCTGCCCAAGCGAAATATGAGGTTCCTCCAATCTGCGGGTGGCCTCATTCTGACAGTGGAAGAGGCCCAGGACTGGCTGGAGTTTAGAAGAATGAGGGGGGACCTTATTGAAACATACAGAATAGTGAAAGACTTGGAGAGAGTGGATATTGAGAGGATGTTTCCATTAGTGGGAGAGTCTAGAACTAGAGGTCATAGCATCAGAAATAAAGGACATTCTTTTTGGAAGGAGATGAGAAATTTCTTTAGTCAGAGGGCGGTGAATCTGTGGAATTCTTTGCCCCAAAAGGCTGTGGAGGCCAAGTCAGTAGATATTTTTAAGGCAGAGATAGATAGATTCTTGATTAGTACAGGTGTCAGAGGTTATGTGGGAAAAGGCAGGAGAATGGGGTTAAGAGGGAGAGATCGTTCAGCCATGATTTAATGGCGGAGTAGACTTGATGGGCCGAATGGCCGAATTCTACTACTAATCCTTATGACCTTATGAGGACAGAAAGGTCAGTATGGGAATGGGAAGAGTGCAGAATGTAGTTCTTAGCATTATACTGCACCAGTTCCATAGACAGGGTCCAATGTCCACAATGGGGTGGAGGTGTATTGGATAGTACCTGAGCTTATGGAAGGACCATTTAGAAGCCTGATAACATAAGGGGAAGAAGCTGTTCCTGTGGGGATAGCCGACTAAACCATTTGGCAGTGCTGCCACAAAGTTGGAACTTCGAAATTGTAGTGCTAGAAAGCTGAATCTTTAAACTGGCTTCTGGTTTGAGAATTGTACAAAGCCCACATAAAGCTGACAGACTGACAGCAACTTTCTCAGCCTCCAGCTTTAAAACAGATCAACCTTCGTTGTCTAATTATCAAGTTCCAGCCTTGGGGTCTTTTCCTTGGCGCTGGAGGTACTGCACATAACTGTGGCTTCTTTCTGTCTGATTCTTTATTGCCCAGCACACCTAACAGCATTGAATAATGCCCAATAGTGTCTCGTTATCACAATGTTTCCACTAAAAAAAAAAGACCGACATCATGACCCTGAAAATAAACCTATTCTCCCCGACAATTATCATTGGTTTAATACCTGGCCTGGTTTTCAAGGGACAATAACCCCAATTTCGAATTTATCCTTTTGGAATATATACAAAATGGGTTCAATTGAGGCCAGCTGATGCAGAGTTACTTTCTAACTTTGCAACCGGATTGTTGCCTCCTCATTTTGTTACATGCACAAGGTCAACACCCAGGAGGGAAGAAGACTGCAAAATAGGTTGTTGCTGCTTCGTCCATCACGGGTACTCACCTCCCGACCATCGATGGGATTTACAGCATTTACAGGGATTTAAATACATCCAGCATCACCGGAGACCCACACCACCCTGGCCACACACTCATCTCACTCCTGCCATCGGGAAGAAGATAGAGCAGCAGAAAAATTGTAACGTCCAGGTTCAGGAACAGCTACTTCCCTAAAGCCATCAGACTATTAAACACTACAACCTCCAAATAAGCTCTGAACTACATAGACTTAGAGGCATTGTTTTTTTTTGTCTTTTGCATTATTATTGTCAGTTTGTTATATATAACAATATAATAAACAAATTAACAAACAATATAATAAACAAAGAAGGTTCAGCGCACACACACACACATACATGCACACACGCACACACACACACATGCACACACATACACGCACACACGCACACACACACAGGCACATACACACGCACACACACATGCGCACACACATTCACACGCACACACACACACACATGCACAAACACACACACATACACATACACACGCACACACGCACATACATGCACACACGCACACACATACACACACACACATACGCACACACATGCACACACACATACACATACACACGCACACACGCACATACATGCACACACGCACACACATACACACACACACATACGCACACACATGCACACACACATACACACGCACACACATACATATGCACACACACATACGCACACACGCACGCACACACACATACACACACACACCTACACACGCACACACGTGCACTCACACATACACAAGCACACACACACGCACGCAAACACACACACACACACACTCTTGACTCCTGAAGGTCACTATTTCAGACATCATTTAAAGGGCCCTTCTTCTACTTTAACCTGTTCAGTGCCACCCCCGAATATACTCGGGTCGTGGACAATAGTGAAAAAAGTGAAGAGGTGAAGGAGAGGTATGTGGAGATTTTGAAGACACTTTTCTTGCCATTGCTTCTGATTAACTTCAACATAGAATGAGGATAACGGAGATTGGTAGAGCTGCACAGGCTGGAATCTGGAGCAAAGTACAAGATGCTGGAGGAACTCAGCGGGTCAGGCGGCATCCGGGGAGGGAATGGATAGATTGAGATATTTTGAGACTTTTCTTCATCACGATGATCGTAATTGGGCTTACATCAGCCCTATATCCAGGCTCCTCAACGATGAACTGACTGTACAGTGGGAGGCACACTATACTGATAGTTTGATACCACCTCTAGATGAGAGGAGATGAGACAAGACCTCCTGACAAATTTTCCAGTCAAATACTCTTCTCACCACCCTCTCCTTCCAACAGATACCCATTGGCAGTGCACATAATCTGACACTACTTATATACCAACTTCTGGTCAACCAAATGCCTGGACTGCCTCCGCAATGTAAATATGTTGACAATATACTTGTAATTATTTTGATGATCTAAGTGGAACATTTGCTCAGCTTATTAAAAATAGATATGTCGGAATATAGGGAAAGACTATGTGTGCAGTAAAGAAGGTGATGCATTAAAGTGCTCAGCCTACAGGGGAAATGCTATTTTCTAATGAACAGGAACAGGATTGGGTTACATAGCCCCTCCATCCTGTAATTAGATCGCCTGATGTGTCGCTGAACTCAAACTGCTTACTGTTGCTGCATCTCACCAGTTGCGAGATGTGTATTGTGTTAGGTGCGAGAGTCATACAGTCATACAGTGCGGAAACAGGCCCTTCAGCCCAACTTGCCCACACTGCCCATAACATGGTCCCATCTACACTAGTCCCACTTGCCTGCGTTTGGCCCATATCCCTCTAAACCTGCCCTGTAAATATAATCAAGCCAAACTTGAACTTGATAACATAGTTTGTGTAGGAAGGAACTGCAGATGCTGGTTTGAACCGAAGATAGACACAAAATGCTGGAATAACTCAGCGGGACAGGTAGCATCTCTGGAGAGAAGGAATGGGTGACATTTTGGATCGAGACCCTTCTTCAGACCCTTCTTCGACCCGAAATGTTGCTCATTCCTTCTCTCCAGAGATGCTGCCTATCTTGCTAATTCCTCCAGTATTTTGTGTCTATGCGTGTACATGACCAATTGCTTCTTAAATGTTGCGATAGTCCCCGCCTCAACGACCTCTTCTTGCTCTTGCATTTTGTGTCTGTCTTTTACTTTAGTTTAGTTCAGTTTAAAACATGCCCTTCAGCCCACTGAGTCCATGCTGGTCATCGAACAACCGTTCAGGCATGCTGCCTGACCCGCTGAGTTACTCCGGCACTTCGTGTCTTTTTATTTTAAACCTGCATCTGCAGTTCCTTGTTTCTACCTCTTCTAAAATAAAGTAAAACCATGTGGACCCAATAGAAAAACAAAATGCAATAATTGTGGGCAGCTGCCTCGTTTTGTTAAATTGACATGATGTTGTTCTAGCTAAGAAGAAACAGCAGCACACGTCTCAACACTGTGCTTGCTTTTTGCAAATAATCATCCTCAAAAGATTGGCGGCTATATTACCTCACCGTCTTTCCGCAATGCTTTCAACCAGTGTTTTCTCTTGCTGTGCTCATTATCTCTTATTTCCATCACATTCATCTTTTCAGCAGAAACAAAATGTTTGAATACAGGAATGAGCTGCTAAAAATGTCACCTGTTCTTTAAGAGTTCATTGTGGCATGTGCCCTGGAGCTGCTTCCTGAAGAGGTGAACTAAAACTTGGTGAGCTGCTGCTACTGTGAGCGATTGTGTCGGATGGCGATACCTTCTTTCCAGCTTCCATAGATTTCTGCTCCAAAATGTTAACGTGTACTCGAAAGTTCATGTCATATTTAGACCATTCGGCCCATCGAGTCCACTCCACCATTCAATCATGGCTGACCTATCTTTCCATCTCAACCCCATTCTCCTGCTTTCTCCCCGTAACTTTTGACACCCGTATTAATCAAGAACTTGTCAATGTCCACTATAAAAATACCCAATGACCTGGCCTCTACAGCCGTCTGTAGCAATGTTTTCCACAGATTTACCACCAACCTACTCTGCATGTAAGTCCCTAGAATGGAATTAAATAAGTTTACAAATAAGTTCGGTAGTTAGATAGATAGGTAGGTAGGTAGGTAGGTAGGTAGGTAGGTGGGTAGGTGGGTGGGTGGGTGGGTGGGTGGGTGGGTGGATGGATGGGTGGATGGATGGATGGATGGATGGATGGATGGATGGATGGATGGATGGATAGATGGATGGATGGATGGATGGATGGATGGATGGTTGGATAGATAAATAGGTAGGTAGATAGGTAGGTAGATAGGTGGATATATGGATAGATGGATAGATAGATAGATAGATAGATAGATAGATAGATAGATGGATAGATAGATAGATAGATAGATAGATAGATAGATAGATAGATAGATAGATAGATAGATAGATAGATAGATAGATAGATAGATAGATAGATAGATAGATAGATAGATAGATAGATAGATAGATAGATAGATAGATAGATAGATAGATAGATAGATAGATAGATAGATGTGAATGGGTTTGTGGGTGTGGGTGTCATTATCTGTTCACGCTCTTTTTAAAGGGGAGTACTGTGGTGTGTGAAAGTTAACAATGAAGGAACGTTCTCCCGTAATGTTTGTGGGCCATAACTACCCAAGCTACTGGGAGACTTGGTTACATTTTGTTACACTGCTTGTCCCATGCTTATATCATGCTCTGCTTTTCTCCATATGGAACAGTTGTGATACTCACACATGAACATTAAGTGGCAAGGATTAGAAAATAAATATGTTAAGAGAATTGGTTATAAGACCAAGCCCCACCCAATTAGAATGCAGCTTGACGATTTATTTCACCGTACAGTCATCAATTATTTTAATCTTTCAAAATATGTGCTATTCTTTCAATTCCATTTGAAAAATAATTTTCCAATAGCAATAACATAAATGCAATGATCATACTGCAGGAGGATCATCCATATAAACTAATCCTTCAGGGGAAATCTAAGAGAAGCAATTTGACTAACTAGAGTGCTTTAACCTCAAAGAGAATTCTCCATGATGACTATCTGAAGAGTTGTAACGCACTAAACAGTCAAGATGAGATAATCAGCGACGATATCAACAGAAACACCAGGCTGGTGAGACTTGAGAACACAGTGTGAAGGCTTTGAAGGACACATTTAAAATAGACATCATAATGTGGATGAGGATTAGTGCAGAATTAGTATAAGAAAGCCTTATTTTTCTAAATCGATGTTTTATGTTCCATACACATTTTATAGTTCATGCCCGAGGAATTATATGTTGTGGTGCATGTTTCTAAGTGCTGCGGAGTTAATCCATCTGCGGACAGGAGCTGATGGCAGTAATAACAGCCAATGTAAACTTAAATTGTCGTTTTCCATCTATCAGGCACAAATGGAGCATTTAGAGCCCATAGACACAACATCGATCCAATTGCTAGCATGAAAATCTGTTTAGATTTAGATAAAAGCTGGAAAGGGTACAGAGAAGATTTATGAGGATGCTGCCAGGATTAGAAGGTCTGAGCTATAGGGAGAGGTTGAGTAGGATGGGAATCTATTCTTTGGAGCGCAGGAGGATGAGGGGTGATAGAGGTGTATAGAGGTATATAAAGAGTATAGCGGTGTATAAAAGCATGAGAGGAAGAGATTGGGTAGATGCACAGAGTCTCTTGCCCAGAGTAGGTGAAACGAGGATAAGAAGACATAGGTTTAAGGGGAAAGATTTAATAGGAATCTGAGGGCTAACTTTTTTACACAAAGGGTGGAGGGTGTATGGCACAAGCTGGCAGAGGAGGCAGTTGAGGCTGGGACTATCCCAATGTTTAAGAAACATTTAGACAGGTACATGGACCGGACTGGTTTGGAAGGATATGGACCAAATGCAGGCAGGTGGGACTAGTGTAGCTGGACATGTTGGCCGGTGTGGGCAAGTTGGGCCGAAGGGCCTGTTGCCACGCTGTATCAATCTATGACTCTAAAATTAATTGCAAGTTTGTAATTAGCACCTGGTGTAGATTATGCACAGGAGAATAGACAAAAAGAGTCGCGGCGATCTCTACACCTGCCCTGGATGGAGAGATCGTGCATCGTTTGCACATTTTGGGGCGGGGTGATGGAACTGAGCAGCCTTCAGGAGCAGCAGAAGGCTGAATGATGGATACATTCTCTGACAGAGTATGAGTGAGATGTGAGTTCATTTGCTACCTTTAACTGCTGCAGATGTGTCCTAAATATCTTCCAGCATATCCAGAAGTATTAGAAGGGCTGGAATGCAAGGGCAACTTGCCAGAGGATCTGAAAGTTCCTTCCTGCACAATGAAATTCTTACTGAAGGAAGAGAATATTCCAGAAGCTACCCACCCAGGCGGCCAGAGGATCTGAAAGAACAAAGGGAAGAGAATATTCCAGAAGCTACCCGGCTGGGTGGCATGGTGGCGCAGCAATCAAACTGCTGCCTCACAACGCCAGAGTACAGGGTTCGATCCTGACCACGGGTGCAGTCTGTGTGGAGTTTGTACGTTCTCCCCGTGACCGTGTGGGTTTTCTCCAGGTGCTCCGGTTTCCTCCCACACACCAAACAAGTATAGGTTTGTAGGTTAATTGGCTTAGGTAAAAAAATTGTAAATTGGCCGCAGTGTTTACGATAGTGCTAGAGTATGGGGTGATCGTTGGTCGGCATGGACTCGGTGGGCTGAAGGACCTGTTTCTGCATTGTATCTCTGTATCTCTAAAACAAACGTCGATCTCCAACCGTTTCGTGAGTGATACGGCTGGGGGTAAAGGTTTCCAAGTTGAGCAGCGACTGCTGAAGGTTAACCTCTGCAAGTCGAGCTTTTCACTGCAACTCGGTACACCTGACAGCAAAGTGCTGGAGTAACCTGTGGGTTTGATGGGAACGCTGGAGTACACGGCTATGACACGTTTCGTCTCGGGACCCCCAGAGATGCTGTCTGTCCCAGTAAGTCACTCCAGTATTTTGTTTGTCTTTTTACTTGCATGAAATGCTTGCTGGGTTGTAGTGCACGGGTTGGCAAATACCTTTTCTTGCGGTCCACTGACTGAGCCCATGAGAGCAGCATTGGTGCAGCCCATCACCCACTTCATTGATCTCTCTGGCCAATACCCACACTATTGCATTGGAGCAACAATATCTCGCCGTGAGCAGTGGTTGGGTTCAGTGAGCAGCTCTCCTTTAAGAGATCGAGGCATGACCTCAGACTGCACTGATTTATTTCATCAGCTGCAAAGTGCGGTGAAATTACCCAGGCTTAACAAGAACTAATAGGGAAATGTATGTTTAAGAAGGAACTGCAAATGCCGGAAAATCAAAGGTAGACAAAAATGCTGGAGAAACTCAGCGGGTGAGGCAGCATCTATAGAGCGAAGGAAATAGGCAACTTTTTGGGTCGAAACGTTGCCTATTTCCTTCGCTCCATAAATGCTGCCTCACCCGCTGAGTTTCTCCAGGGAAATGAATGTGACAGGTTCTTGCAAGAGCTTCAGGCACTTATGTAAGACCACCCACATGTTGCTAATGTCAGGGCAAACAGACACTATGCAGTATAATAGTGTGGTCCCCCCCCCTGTGATCACTCCTCAGGCTGTATCTGAATCCATTGCAGGAGCCAGTCACTGATACGTTGAGTCAAAGGCATCCCTGTGTTTAAGTAATTGAAGAATTATGCTGCTATCACAGTGCTTTTGTGAGGCAAAACAAATGTGTGTGCACTTAATAAATATGAGAAGATGCATTCGGTAAAAGGGTCTGTACCTGTAAGTCCTCATCTAGAAGATGTATTACCTACTGATGCATTTTGGACTCCCAACTTCAAAACTGCAGCATTCACAAAATGTCTCCAAAATTCTGTGAGGAAATCTGTTTTTCTGAAGCTTTGAGTTCATTAAATAAAACTGCTTTGAAGAGAGAATCTCGCTCAACAGCTGGCTGTGTTATACCCGATCTTGCATTGCTTGAGCTGCTACTGGTTTGATTTGATTTAGTTTAGAGATACAGCAGGGAAACAGGCCCTTCGGCCCATCGGGTCCGCGCCGACCAGCGAACCCTCTACACTTCTGCTTCTGCTTGTTTACTGCACAACCGCCAACAGCTGGGCTATCTCGTGCAGGTTACGCTCACATAGACACTGGTTGCAAAAGGGTTATTTAGATTTTTATGTGGGCAAGTTTGGTGAGATGATCCATGTCCAAGTTGTCGAGCTGTGATGAAGAATGACAAGGTTGGTGCACACCTGGTGGTGTCAGAAAGACACTATCCTGCACGCTCGGGACAGTTTACAATTCTTACTGAAGTCAATTAACCAACAGTGTATATCTTTGGAATGTAGGAGGAAACCGGAGCACCAAGTTGAAACATATGCAGTCGCGGGGAGAACGTACAAACTCCATACAGGCAGCCACCGTAGTCAGGATAGAACCAGGGTCTCTAGCGTTGTAAGGCAGCAACTCTACTGCTGTGCCACTGTGCCCACCATTTCATAATCTATGTTGATGAACACAGCAACACACAGATAGAGAGGGACAAACTCATTGGCTTTAGGGAAAGGAGTAGGAATCATGATGCAGAATTAATTTGCTCTGTTATTAGTACTGTGTCGACTTTAAGCTGGCTGCTAATTAACATGATGACCATACTTGGAAATTAGCATCTTGTTCCCTATTGCTTTTCCATTGACTTAACACAAAAGCTGTGATCGAGGACAGTCAAAAGCCCATAACTTTCTTAAAAATTAAGAGAACTGAAAGAAATGTTCAGTTATTATAGATTGAAGCATTCTGAAACAAATATGAAACAATCTTACTTAGATGACATGAAATTAAAGCATATAATTAGTTAGTTACCTAATTATAGCTAATTACAAAATTCAATTACTAGATGTAAACATCTATCAATTTCTTAAGAATAGATTAACATTTTTAAATAGCCTAAATAGTGTCCAAATAACATTCACATAAGAATTCACAATATAACATAATTTTTAAATCTCATTGTCATGGATTTACAGGCCAAATGGAAGGAATTTAGTGTTTAATACCTGTAAATGAATGGGCATTTAAATCATCTTGCGAGTGGGGTTTTCTGGAACGCGATCATTTGGAATGTTGATTTGCGGTGAATTTAACCCCGTATCGGCATGAAAAATTCTGCCGTTAGTTCAGTGAAAAGAATCACCGTTTCGCATTTAAAAATGTGAATTAAAGGCCTCTTAAGAAGCACTTTTATACATAAAATAAACTGCTTTTGTTTACCTGTCCCGTGTGTGAAATCCGTCCCCGTTGTTGGCGTTGACGGCTTTCGAAGCTGATTTTAAAATAATTCCAGCGCTGAACTTGTCGATCGAATAAAAATAAAAAATACACAGAACGCCCGTCGGAACGATTTTTCAGCAAACGCTGGCACTCCAACTAAATATAATCCAGGACAAGGTAGGAGAAACCCGCGTTTTAACCCCGCCCCCCCTCAAAGGCGCCAAAATCGCACACACGGCCAGTGGCAGAATTGCAGCGCCGCTGAAGGTAAGTATTGTAACATACCTATGTACAGCAATTGCCAAGTACACTGCTTTCTGGCTGCACACATCAGCAGGGACCAACTTAATACAAAGCAAGTCTGCACTACTTCGAGCTGGTCTTTGCTGCTTAAAGGGAAGGGCCATTGTGGTAGCAGTAGGTGGTGATGTCCAGACCTCACGTGTGTTTGGTAAGCAATGGGACGAGATAGTCGTGGAGGCCAGTGCCATCACTCAAGCTTTATGAGCCAGATGAAAACATTTGATTGAATTTAGTTTAGCTTAACAACACACTGACTCTTTGATGACCCTTGGACTATCCTTGATTGGATCTGCTGGCTTTACCTTGCACTAAACGTTATTCCCTCATCATGTATCTATACACTGTAAATGGATTGATTAGAATCATGTATTGTCTTTCTGCTGACTGGTTAGCAATCAACAAAAGCTTTTCACTGTACCTCGGCACACGTGACAATAAACTAAACTGAACTGAACTTCTCACACATCATTTCCAAATGCTTATACCAAGAAAGCCTTCCAGCAACTGCCCAGCACAAAGCTTTTGTTGATTGCTAACCAGTCAGCAGAAAGACAATACAAGATTCTAATCAATCCATTTACATAACTCCTTTGATACTAATCCCTATTCAGTTTAGTTTAGTCTAGAGATACAGTGTGGAAACAGGCCCTTCAGTGGCCGGAACCTGTCACTGGTTGACGTAGGAGGTCGCCAATGGAATTCACCGAAGTCAGCACTGGCGACAACCTACGTCACCTGGCGACAACCTACGTCACCTGGCAACAACCTATATCGCCTGGCGACAACCTACGTCATCCTGGCAACAACCTACGTCATCCTGGCAACAACCTACGACAGTACCTACATCAGTAGAAGTCAAGCTACGTTCATTAGCGTCAAGCCCACTGTCGGCGAAATTTTTTGAACATTTCAAAATTTAGCGCCGACCAGAAAAACGCGATGATTCTTTGGGCGACTGAGGAGACTACTCACGACCATACAAGGCAACACCCCGGCAACCATGTGGTGACAGCCTAGTCGCCTGTAGTCACCTAAACAAATCACCTAACTGGGACAGGCCCTGAAGGCTTCTTAACTTGCAACCCTCCATTCCACATTCCACTTTCCCTTTATCTCAGATTCTGTTCTGATTTATAAGCTGCTACTTGTGCAAGCATTTGCCTCCTCTCAATACCTCCCATCCATGTCCATTTCTCCTTTCACATAGTTCACAATTGCAACCTGACTTGGCAGTGACGGAGGAGCAACAGGTGGACGGCAAGGCTGATGGTGAAACACTCTTCTTTTGGTCTCACCATCAACGCCATGAGTTTAAGATACCGACACACAATACGACATTTGTTGTATTCGAGCTTGACTCCATGTGTTCATAAGCTATGCCATCAGCATGTAGCTTTTGTCAATCAGTAACAAACTATTGGTTTGTTGCAGTAGTTCAATTCGACAAGCCACAGAATGTAGATATCATGAATACCGCTGGGATACAAGGCTGTGAAGCGCATTCACTCTGGGACGTCTCAGTCTCCAACTAAACCCATTGTAAAAGCTACTGTATATACTTAAAAGCATGAAACTTAAGGAGCTTGAACAAAGTGTATGTCATTTATTCAAGCTGTGTTGAGAACTTCCTATAAAGCATTGTGGCAACCCAGAGAAAATCTTTCAAGGAAATTAGTTCCTTAATTCCTTAATTTATTCCTTAAATTCCTGTGAACAATTTATTGTGAACAATTTATTGTGAACAATAAATATTGTGTTACTATTGTATATATTGTGAACAGTAGAGAGCATTTTGATCGGTTGCATCACGGTCTGGTTCAGCAACTCAAACGCTTAGGAATGAAGGAGGTTACATAAAAGTGGTAGACACTGCCTGCTCCTTCACGGGTTCTGACCTTCTCACCATTGAGGCAATCTATAGCTGCAGCTACAGCTGCGTCCGCTGGACTGGAGGGCGGCAGCTTCGGCAGCTTCGGCCACCCCGGGCCGCGGAGTTTGAACCGGCCCGTCACGGAGCACGGATTCAGCCGCGGGATTGACTTACCATCACCCGGCGGGGTCACAACATCAGAAGCTTGGATCGCCTCAGCGCAGAGGAAGAACAAAGCGGGAAGAGACAGACACTTTAAGACTTTTGCCTCCATCACAGTGAGGAGGTGCCTGGTGAACTAAGTGGTGGATGTTAATTTGTGTTTATTGTGTGTTTTGTTATTTATTATTATATGTATGACTGCAGGCAACGAAATTTCGTTCAGACCGAAAGGTCTGAATGACAAATAAAGGAATCTCTAATCTCCCTAATCTCTATAGCAAGCACTGCCTCAAACAGGCAACCATCATGAAGGACCCACATCATCCTGACCACACTCTCAATTCATTCCTGCCATTATGAAGAAGGTATAGAAGTCTGAAAACTGATGTGTAGGAAGGAACTGCAGATGCTGGTTTAAACCGAAGATAGACACACAATGCTGGAGTAACTCAGCGGGACAGGCAGCATCTCTGGAGAGAAGGAATGGGTGACATTTCAGGTCGAAACCATTCTTCAGACTGATCTTCTGGAGAGAAGGATTGGGTGACGTTTCGAGTTGAGACCTTTCTTCAGACTGATGACATGTCGGCTCGAGACTCATCTTCAGACTGATCAGAACTGAACTGATGTCCAGGTTCAGGAACAGATTCTTCCCAACAACCATGAGGCTATTGAACACTACAAACACCAACCAAACTACGAACGGCAAACTGTCTCGGTTGCACTAAGTACTTCAGGCTTTTTGCAATAGAATTGTTTATGTTTAATTGGATTATTTTTGTTGATGTTATCTATGAGTACTGTTTACAGGCCTGTAACGCTACTGTTCTGTTTTCAGTAGATATGACAATTAAACCCTCTTGACTTTTGACCAATGATTCCATCCGAGTGTGAATATTGAGGGAGTGGAATCTCCCTCAGTTCTTATATAGCTTAGAACTGGTACATGAATATGTCTGTGGCACCCCGCTCTATGAGTGGGCCTATAATCTTTGCTCAGCTTGCTGCTTATAATAATAAGTTTATTTATATATAATAAGTTTATTTATATAGCACATTTTCCAATTGATTTGAATCAAAAGCCAAAGTGCTTTACAGTTACTAACCATACAAATAATAAAAAGAGATAGAAAAAATGACAACACACTATAAGAGATTTTACACAAACACGAACATCCCCCCACAGTAGAATCTCCACTCTCCACTGTGAGGGAAGGCACCAAAATGTCCAGTCCCCCTCCTCCTCCTAGTCCACCCGAGGTCGGGGCCAGTTTGAGGCCAGTTTGCCCACCCGCATCGGGTGGAAAAGTCCTCAGCAGCTTGGAAATGTCTGGAGCGGCCGCTCCTTCCCCGGAGACTGCGACGCCCGTGGATTTCAGGCCGCGCCGGTTGGAGCCTCGACTCCGCGGTGTCGCCCTCAAACCGCAGACCGCAGACTGCGGCTGCCCGATGTTGGTGGTCGGCGGCCACAGCACTCCGGAGCGGCGACCCGGCAAGGCATCGCCCGCTCCCTGCTGATGTCCCAGCGCTGTGCCGCCGAAGCTGTGGTCCCCGGCAGGAAACGCCGTTCCAGCCCGATGGAAGGCCGCATGGGGAGACCGGAGACGCGATTTGGAGGAAAACCGCATCTCTGACCAGGTAGGACTGGGGTTAAAACAGTTCCCCCCCCCCACATAGAAAGAATAGACTCCAAAAAATAAATGTTCAGACAATAAAAGAGTTAGAGGACGGACTGCAGGCAGGCGGCCATACAAACGGCGCCCACTCCTGCACATCCGCCATCTGTCCTTTGCCCCCTGGCAGAAGAAGATGAAGTATAGTGTAAACTCCTATCTCACCATGGACCAACTTACTGGACCAATTTACTGTTGTGTGGTGTTTTTTTAAATTGCTGTTTCTTCTTTTTTTTTTCTCCCACAAATATGTAATTCCATTCTGTTTTGTAGTCTTTTTGCACAATCCGCAAGCATTGCCACTTTTCATTTCACTACACATCTCGTATGCGTATGTGACGAATAAACTTGACTTGACTTGCTTGAATAGAAGGCATCAAAGATTAGCGAATGTCAATAGGCAGATTTTGCAAGCACCCCAGTCGAAAAGGAAACAGACACCTAAAAGTCAAAGCCCACAGTCACCTCGTCAACCATTGGCAATGCAATGTTCACCCTGAACGATGGTTGCAGATGATGTTAGCAATCGTTGGGATATTTCAGTGAAAAGGTGGTCCCTGAAGTACGGACATCTCACATGCTACTCCTCACTGATGTTCAGTTAGACTTCTCTGGATAGCCTCCGTTATCTCTTCTCATCTTCCACCAAAATGTTTCAATAAAATATAGGCCTGGATAGAGTGGATGGGGAGAGGATGTTTCCCTTAGTCGGAGAGTCTAGGACCAGATGTCATAGCCTCAGAATTAAAAGGACGTTCCATTAGGAAGGAGATGAGGAGGAATTTCTTCAGTCAGAGGGTGGTGAATCTGTTCCAAACCGTAAGGTTGTCTCATGGGTGTTAATAGGAATTATGTGAACTTGGTTTATGTTAATTCTTTTTCCTACCAAACCTTGAAAATCAACATGTTATTTTGATAACAGAGAAGTATTTCAGAATGAGCTTTGCTTGCAAGTCCAGGTCTGTCAGTAATTATCGCAATTCCACATGACTTTGGAAAGACTGCACGTGATTGTGACATTTGAGGTTCAATCTAAAATTAAATCAATCAAGGTTATGCCTCCTTGATTCAATCTGAGAACATTATGTATTACAATTTAATCAGTGCATTCTGTAAATGACATGTTCCATTTTATATAACTCTCCACAGAAAATGCTGCACCAAATGCCCTTTTTTGCCTAATTCAAAAAGGTGAAAAAAGGCCTAATCGTATTACTTTAATCGTTTGACAGACCTGGAAAGTTTTTAATTAAGTGACAAGTAATCTACAGCATGAGGAGCAGAGATCAGGTTTTATCGGGTTGGAGGACGGAGAAATGGAATGAGCAATGAGAAATGACGTCAGGAAAGATTCTTTGGGCCACAGAGGAACGGTAATGTGATTATTAAACTTAATTCATTTCAGCACATCTAAAATCTTATTGCAAAATATTCCATAACCATCCAATGAATACCATGCAAAAAGTCACATGATGATTTAAAACTAAACTTGGCCTATTATGGATTCCATAACCATCCAATGAATAATATCATTGCTTAAATGAATCATTTTTCTGCTTAATGCATTAGAAGATATTTCCTCTGAGCTGAATTTTTTTTTTTTTGTGATGCATCATGTTTTCAAAGGCAGACTACAAAACTTCACATTGCTGAACTAATTCCTTCACCATCGCAGGGGCTGATGGGTTTATAGTTTAGTCACAAAGAGTGGAAACAGGCCCTTCGGCCCAACTTACCGACCAACGTGTCCCACCTACACTAGTCCTACTTGCCTACTTTTGGCCCATATATCCCTCTAAACCTGTCCTATCCATATACCGTGTGGATACATAGACAATAGGTGCAGGAGTAGGCCATTTGGCCCTTCGAGCCAGCACTGCCATTCAAAATGATCATCCACAATCAATACCCCGTTCCTGCCTTCTCCCCATACCCCTTGATTCTGCTAGCCCTAAGAGCTCTATCGAACTCTCTTTTGAATGCATCCAGTGAATCGGCCTCCACTGCCTGCTGAGGCAGAGAATTACACAAATTCACAACTCTTTGTGTGAAAATGTTTTTCCACATCTCAGTTCTGAATGACCTTCCCCTTATTCTTAAACTGTGGTCCCTGGTTCTGGACTCCCCCAACATCGGGAACATGTTTCCTGCATCTAGCATGTCCAAACCCTTAATAATTTTATATGTTTCTATAAGATCCCCTCTCATCCATCTAAATTCCAGTGAATACAAGGAAGGAACTGCAGATTCTGGCTTAAATCGAAGATAGACACAAAATGCTGGAGTAACTCAGCTGGGACAGGTAGCATCTCCGGAGAGAAGAAATGGGTGAGTTTGATCCATATCCCTCTAAATCTTTATTTTATCTGGGGCATATGGCAGGGGGATCAGTTCTGGGGCCATTTTGGTTGTGATATATATTAACAACTTGGATGAAAATGTAAGAGATATAATCAGTACGGCAAAAAAGTGGTGCTGTCGAGGAAATGTTGTCTATGGCTGCAACAGAATATAGATCAGATGGTTTAGGTATATTATTGTCACGCATACTGAGGTGCAGTGAAAAGCTCTGTTTTGCATGCTATCCAAACAGTCTGAAGAAGGGTCCCGACCCGAAACGTCACCTACCTTTTTTCTTCAGCGATGCGGCCTGACCCTCTGAGTTACTGCAGTAATTTGTGTCTATCTATAGACCAGATATAATATACATCAACATAATAAAGACAAACTCAAATACAACTCTGTGACTCTTATGTAAGTGTATTGTTATCTATCTTTTACAGCCACATTGTTGGACCAGAGTGTGGCTCCATATCATAATCATACTAGTACTTTATTAGCCAAGTATGTTTTGCAACATACGAGGAATTTGATTTGCCATACAGTCATATCAATAAAGAGCTACCAGACACCCAGCATCATCAGTTCCTTCCTACACAGGTTAATGTCATTCTTTTACTTTTATGCTTATACAGATTCATAATTTTTAATTGACGAGTTTATTATACCATAACTATTCTTCAGTAGATGTCCCCGCAAATGAAATGTGGAAAGTTTTGATAAGCCTTTTGTGATGCCATCTGCTACTTCAGGAGATGACACTTGTCTGCTTGGCCGTTCTTGGTACACAACTGCACTTGATTTATCATTGCAATGTAGTGTGACCAATTAGTATGTGAACAGCAGCGTGAAACACCGGATACAAAATACTATTCGACAAAGACATCGAGAATGATTTATGTTTAAAACTGCGATGCTTTCCATGGCTAATGATATTTATAATCAGTGGAGAGCCCCATACAGTTGATGTGTTTTTTCTTAAGATACAATTGAGCATTTAACATCGTTAGGAGATGCAATGTTATTGTATTATTTAAAGTTACAAGGAAAGCGCATTAGTATTTTGTGTTCTTTTTCAGGTGCATTTCGTTGCATTTTATCGGGATGCACTGCAGCGTGGTGTGGGAACAGCTCCATCCAAGACCACAAGGAATTGCAGAGAATTGTGGACGCAGCCCAGACCATCGCACAAACCAACTTCACTTCCATCGACTCCATTTATAACCTCACGCTGCCTCGGCAAGGCCAACAGCACATGCAAGGACGAGTCACTCCCTGGCCACTCCCTCTTCTTCCCTCTCTCATGGGGCAAAAGGTATAGAAATGTGAAGAAGCACACCTCCAGTTTCAGGGACAGTTTCTTCCCAACAGTTATCAGGCAGCTGGACCATCCTACCAACAACTAGAGAGTAGTCCTGAACTACTATCTACCTCATTGGAGGCTCTCAGACTATCTTTGATCGGACTTTACTGGCTTTATTTTTCACTAAACATTATCCACGTTATTCCCTTTATCCTGTATCTGTACACTGTGGATGTGTCCATTGGAATCATGTATCGTCTTTCCGCTGACTGGTTAGCACGTAATGAAAGCTTTTCACTGTACCTCCACACGTGACAATAAAAACACAACTTTCACATCTCAGTTACCTTCACCTAACCTGCAACCTAGAGAGAGAGAGAGAGAGAGAGAGAGAGAGAGAGAGAGAGAGAGAGAGAGAGAGAGACTGGCTGTGTTTTTTTCAGCTCTGCAGTTGAGAAGGATTCAAACAGCTTTTCAAGGACGTTGTCGATGGGGAAGGAACAGAGGCAGAGGGGCTTCATGGTCTAACTTATTGTTGGACTGGTGAAACTTTTCTCTGCTCTAGGAATTCTCCACAAGGGCGGACATTCCGGAGATATTTTTCCATTGTCGAGGGTGCGGTTGTCGTTGGCGGACTGCCAAGAGTGGAGGCAACGGGAAAAAAGGCATTTTGCTCCGGCGGATGTCGGGTTTAATGTGAAGATGGTACTGTTGAGTCCGGAAAGAATGGGATAGAGCTTCCCAAAAGCTACTGTCGGCTGTGGACGTCTTTGGGGATTTTCTGGCTGTAGCTGGAGGCTTCAGAGTTCTGCTACTTGTTGACTGTGACTATTTGAAGGAGTTAACGTGGAGCTGAGCTGCCGGGGCGATTGGAGCTGGTTGTGCCTCTGTCAGGATGGCGAAGGCTGGGGCGAGGCCGAAGAACCGGAGTTACGCAGTGGCGGCATCAGAGGCGGATGCGAGGACAGTGGAGCATGAGCCTTATGTGAACTTGGATTGGGGCAGGTTTGGTATCTCGGTCCAAACTGGGCCCCAGATGTCTAGGGGTGCAATTACCAAGGCCGTGAATGACCTTATTGGGGGGCGGCCTGTTGTCTCTTCCGAGCTTGTAAGAGGCAAGGTGGAGATGATTTTGAAGACCGAGGAGGGTGTGAAAATGGCGTTGGAGAGGGGGATATCAGTGGGGGGGATCCAATTACAGGTGGATCCGTGGTTATCGAGGGTGAGACCGGTTCTCCTGCGGAGTTGCCCCACATTTATTTCGGATGCTGCACTTATGCCACACCTGTCTACGATTGGGGAGGTGAGGTCTAAGTGCTTTAGGCTCAGGCACCTTGGGGGGGACCCGGAGGAAAGAGGGATCTTCAGTTTTAAGAGGAGGGTGTTCATGAAGGTGGGTGAGGGCGAAGGCGCGGAGGGGAGCTTTGAGGTGGATTGTCAGGGTCTCCATAGAACCGTGTATTGGAGTTGGGGGAAGGCACGGTGTCATGAGTGTGGAGCATATGGACATTTCCGTAACGAGTGTCTTTCTCGCAGGGGCGTTGCTAGAAGTTCTAGCGTAGTGGCCCAGGATGGCAATGCTGGCCCATCCGGGGTGGTACATCATGCCTCGGTGGCGCGGGCTGGCACTGCTGACCTGGCTAGGGCGGCTAGCTCCACCTCGGGGATCCGGGGCGGAAGTGATAGGCCATCTGGGTCTGAAAGTTCTGCCTTGGGGACCCGGGGCGGGGAAGGCCTCAGGCCCCTGCGTCCTGAGACTGTGGAGGTGGTGGTGGCTAATGGTGAGGGGGAGGGAGAGGGTGGAGAGGGGGAGGATGAAGACGGGGAGGGGAAGTGGGAGGTGAAGAAGGGGAGGAAGAAGAGGGGAAAGGGCCATCCGGAGAGTAAAAATATGCGTGTTAGTTCTAGTGAGGTCCAGAGTGTGCTTGATGTGGCCCAGCAAGGCGATGAGATCGCTCAGACGGGGGAAGGGTTGGTAAAGGGTGCGGGGGGTATAGTGGATGGGGGTAGGGAGGGGGTGGAAGACCCTTCCTTTATGGAGGTCACCGTACTGCCGCATGCTAGTGGGGTGAAAAGGAATAGGCCTGGCGAGGAAGAGGAAGGGCGTGAGGCGAAAATTAGGGCAGGTGAGGGGGTTGATTCCGCTGGAGATGTGTCCTCTGGGCGGGGGGCTGTCTCTTCATTTCAGGGGCCCTCCGATGGAGTTATCTCATCGGGTGGTGAGGTGAGCTCCCCTGGGGGTGTGTCCTCTGGGTCGGAGGATGTCCCCTCGTTTCAGAGGCCTCTTGAGGGTGATGGAACGCCAGAGGATGGGGTATGTGCCCCTGGTAGGGGGGGCCCTGAGATGGAGGATGAGCAGAGTCAGCCTGAGGGGGGTGGTTCGGGGGCTGTGGTGTTCCAGTCTATGCTGCACATCAGTGCCAGTGGTGGTAATGGGGGGTGTGCTGCATCGCCGGATGAGGTGGAAGGGGAGAGGCTAAAAGTAAGAGGCGAGCCTCTGGGTATTGCTAGTGGTGGGGATGCTATAGGTGGTGTGGAGGTCGGGGATAGTTTGGGTGGTGATGTCCCTTTAGTTTCAAGGGGTGTCAGTGTATCCCAGGCCCTGGGGGAGCCTAGTGTTTTTGCTTCCCCAGGCCAAGGCGTGGAGGGTGAGGGTAGCGTGCAGGGGCCAAGCCAGTCAGGGGGATGCTTGTTGCAGTTGGGGGTTTCGGGGCCCTTACCTGGCATTGATCCTGGGGGTGGTGTCTTGCTGGAGGAGCGGGAGGGTGAACTGGAAAGTTTGGGTAGTGGGGGTGGAGAGCTTTTGGAGAGCTCTGGGCGTTCAGTTACAGAAAGAGACCTTGAACGTTGTGATGTGGAGTCTGATGGTGCAGGTGCAAGTGCGTTGGCCGAGTGCCCAGACTCCAAGGCCGAGGCTCTTGATTGTGAGATAAAGGTGGTTCGAGAGTTTCTCAGAACAAACCGCTCCGCAAGAACAAGAGTGGATGCTGCTAGTAGGCGGTGGAAGGATCTGCCAGGATTGATTCCGATTCTCGAGGATATTCTTGGCAGCAGGGAGAGTGCTCTTACTGACGTAGAGGTGGGGCAGTTTGGGGACTTTTTGGGGTTACTCAGAGAGAAATTTGTTGTGTCTACGGGGACTGAGGGGGTTTAATAAAGTGGGCCTTTACATTCACCGTCGCAACATTAAACTTAAACGGGAGTAGATCGAGTTTTCGTAGATTTCAGCTTTTATCAGGCCTTAAAGAGGGGAGATTTGCAGTGTGTTTTCTGCAGGAGACGCACACAGTTGTTAGTGATGAACCTACCTGGAGACTGGAGTGGGAAGGGGGGGTTTACATGAGCCATCTCAGCTCAAATTCGAGTGGGGTGGCCTTTCTGTTGGCCCAGAATTTCCTGCCAACGATTTTAAAAGTGAATGAAGTTGTGCCTGGACGTTTGCTCCATCTGGCAGTGAGCTTGGATGGCATGCCGTTGCATTTCATTAACGTGTATGCCCCTAGCTCCAGCACGATGCAGGCTGGCCTAATTCAGGAGGTGACTGCTCTGTTGAGCACTATTGATAGGGGAGAGTGTGTTTTCCTTGGTGGGGACTTTAATTGCACACTTGAGGCGGGAGATCGTTCTGGTACTCAGTGTGCCCCTGCTGTAGCGAAGAAGTTGAGGGGGATGATTGAATCCTTTGAGTTGGTTGATGCATGGCAGAACCTCCATCCGGATTCCAATGCTTTTTCGCGGAGGTATGAGGGTGGTGGTTCCCGTATTGACAGAATATATATTTCCCGAGCGTTTGTTGGCCGTGTCGCAGAGGCTTCAATGCGGGTGGTGCCATGCTCGGATCACTGTCTGGTGCGTGTGGACTTTAATCCGGCGCGCGCTAGGGCTGGGTCCGCGTACTGGCACTTTAACAACCGGTTGCTGGAGGATCGGTGTTTCCGGGAGTCATTCAGTCGGTTTTGGGGGAAGTGGAGAGAGGGGCGGAGGTGCTTCTCTTCCCTTAGGCAGTGGTGGGATGTGGGGAAGGCTCACATTCGTCTATTTTGTAAGGAGTATACGTGGGGGTCGACGGGACGGAGGGACTCAGCGGTCGCGAGGCTTGAGAGGGAGCTACAGGGTGCAGAGTCTCGCCTGGGTCGGGATGGTGAGGACTCCTGTGAATGGGGAGAGTTTCAGGAGAAGAAGGAAGCCTTGAGGAATCTGCTGCTTGAGCGGTCCCGAGGCGCTTTCGTGAGGGCGCGGGTACAGATGATGCAAGATCTGGACCGAGCGTCGCCTTTCTTTTTCTCTTTGGAGAAAGGGAGGGGAGCCTGCAAACAGCTCGTAGAGCTGCTCGCAGATGATGGATCCTCAGTCACTGATCCGGAGAGGATCAGTGAGGAGGTCAGGTCATTTTATGGGTCCCTGTTCTCCGCAGGGGGGTATAACGGGGAGGCTCAGAAGGAATTGTGGGAGGGTCTACCGACTATTGATAGGGAGGTGGCCGATCTTCTTGATGGCCCCTTATCTTTGGAGGAGTTGACTTGTGCATTGTTTCAGCTCAGGAAGGGTAAGTCACCCGGGATGGATGGGTTGACGGTGGAGTTTGTCAGAGCTTTCTGGGAGATCCTGGGGGGTGATTACATGTTGGTGCTGGGGGAGAGTCTGGCGGCCGGGGCGATGCCCCTCTCGTGGCGTAGGGCAGTTGTTGTCTTGCTGCCTAAGAAGGGTGAACTCCGCTTGTTGAAGAACTGGAGGCCGGTATCTCTCCTATGTACAGAATATAAAGTATTTGCACGGGCAATGGCAAATCGCCTGGGCCCTGTGCTGTCTCAAATGATTCATCCTGACCAGTCCTATACAGTCCCTGGCAGGTCCATTCAAGATAACATCCACCTGGTTAGGGACCTGATTCATCTAGTTCAGGGTACTGGTCAGTCAGCTGCTTTTCTGTCTCTTGATCAAGAGAAGGCTTTTGATAGGGTAGAGCATGATTACCTATTCGGGACGTTGCAAGCGTTTGGATTTGGACCGCATTTTGTGGCCCGGGTCCGGCTTTTGTACGCTGCAGCGGAGTGCCTGGTGAAGGTTAATGGTGCGTTGTTGGCTCCCTTTCAGTTTGGGAGGGGGGTCCGTCAGGGGTGCCCCATGTCGGGTCAGTTGTACTCGGTCTGTGTGGAGCCGTTCCTGTGTCTTCTTCGGAGGAGGTTGACAGGTCTGGCCCTACCTGGGCCGGGGTTGGAGGTGGTTCTTTCAGCGTATGCAGATGATGTACTTCTTATGTTCACTGATCCTGGTGACCTGCGGAGGATGCGTGACTGCCAGGAGATTTTCTCAGCTGCATCTTCTGCAAGGATTAACTGGAGTAAGTGTTCTGGTCTTTTAGTGGTCAGTGGCAGGTGGATTCCCTGCCGGAGGAGATGGCAAGGTATGTGTGGAGCACAACCCATCTCCTCTATCTGGGGGTTTACCTGAGTCCCACTGAGGATGCTTGGCCGGCGAATTGGCTGGAGTTGGAGACGAAGGTGGTTGCCCGGCTGGGTCGCTGGTCGGGCTTGCTTGGAGTTCTTTCTTTCCGGGGGAGGGTGCTGGTCATAAATCAGCTGGTGGCCTCCATGTTATGGTACCGGCTGGCTACTCTTGTCCCACCTTCCATATTTGTAAATGCTCTTCAGAAGAAGCTGGTAGATTTCTTCTGGGGAAATAGGAAGCACTGGGTCTCTGCAGCGGTCCTGAGTCTCCCGTTAGAGGAGGGCGGTCAGTCCTTGGTATGCGTGCGTACCCAGGTGGCGGCTCTCCGTCTCAGGACTCTGCGGAGGTATATGTATGAAGAGAATCCCCCCAGATGGCACGCTCTGGCCACGTATTTTTTTCGTCGTGGTCGTTGCCTAGGGGGGGTCTCGCGGCTCCCGGTGGCGGGCATCAGTAGACCCGCCCTAAGGGGTTTGCCTGTTTTCTATCGGGATGTGATCAGAGTGAGGAATTTGGTTGTTTTCAGCCAGCGTGTTGTTCCACGAGGGGAGGGGGATGGTGCGGATGCGGGAGTGGCCGGTCCTCGCCCAGTCATGGCGGGTGTCGAGGAGAGGCGAGCGCCTAGAGTGGTTCTGGCTGAGCTTTCAATTGCTCCGTCAGATCTGCTCATCGGGCCAAGGCTCCGGGATATTTCTCGGGAACCGGCTCCACACAACCTGAGCCGCCTTTCTGAGATGATCAGCATACCGTTTCGTGATGCGAAGAGACGCACATTGTATAGGATGTTCCTGCACATTCTGCACCTCCTTGCCTTTGTTTCCCGTCCTGACACACCTTGGCGGACGGTGTTACCACCTGATGGTGGGGGGGGTCCCTGGTGGGGGTCCTTCTATGAGGGAGTTGTTCCCCTTTACATTGGGGACCTGGGGTGGAGACTGTTGCATGGAGCGGTGGTTTGCAATAAACTTTTGAGTCGGTTCACGGGTTCGTCCGCCGCGTGTATTTTCTGTGGCGAGGAAGAAACCGTGTTCCACGTATACATGGAGTGTGAGAGGTTACTGCCCCTGTATCAATATCTGAAGGGGTTGTTCCTTAAGTTCTGGTTGCATTTTAGTCCCACGATTCTAGTGTGTGGGCATAAGGTAGGGTGTGGGGAGAGCCAAGTGGGGGGTTGGGACCTCCCTGTCGGTTTGCTCCTGGGCCTGGTTAAGATGGCCATTCGTGGGTCCAGGCAGCGGGCGGTCGATGGTGAGGCGAGAGTTGGCTGCCTGCCCCTCTTCCGGGCGTACGTCCGTGCACGGGTGTCCCTGGAGCGGGAATATGCGGTGTCCACGGGGACTCTGGAGGCCTTCCGTGGGCGATGGTCACCACGTGGGGTGGAGAGTATAATAAATCATGAATGTAATGTTGTACTATAACGATGTGGTTTGATATAATGTATCTTTGATTATGTATTGATGTGATGTATCATTGAGTGTGTTGAATAAAGTTTTTGAAAAGTAAAAAAAAAAAAAAAAAAAAAAAAAAAAAAAAAAAAAAAAAAAAAAAAGAGAGAGATGCAGAAACCTAATGATTGTAGCAGTGATGAATTTCTTCCAGAAATGGATATAGAACCAGCTAGTGACCAGGAAACAGTTGGCAATGCGTTCCGTCAAGATATCTTGCATTCTTCAGATCCAATAGTAACTAGAGTGCCTGAAATGCAAATATAGCTTAAGCCTCGACATCTTAGAAACCCATTTAACAGGCTGAAAACATAATTGTTATATATTTGCGAAAAGGTGATTCACACATTTTTGTAGAGAAATCATTGTGGTATGTTTGTGCTTGGGAATATAATTAGTCGATGCACAAGCAAAGTTACTAGCTGTGATCTGCAGTAAGGTACAAACCTTTGTTCTGAAACTCCTAATCTCTCTGAGAAATCTGTTCAGTTATAATTTACTGGCTATTCAAGATTGGTTGGCAGACCAGCCAAATATAGCAGACTTCACATCCGGCCCAAGTAAGCATAGGCAGGTGGGAGGCACCCGTGGGTGGGTGAGAATCCAGACAGCGAGCTAAATTGAACTTAATACAGCTCAACAGTATTTTGCATGACATGCTGGCTGGTGTTGGTTGTAAAGGAAAATAGCCTGCTGCCACCTAGAGGCATGTAGAGAAACTGCATCGACAGATCAAGAAGCAACTCCCTATCCAATCTCTGGATAGACGGAATGGGTGACGTTTCGGGTCGAGGCCCTTCTTCAGACTGAATCAGGGGAGAGGGAGATACAGGGATAAGGAAGTGTATGGTGTGAAAATAAGACCAAGGGAATGGAGATCAAGAAAAATGTAGATCTCCATTCTACATTTGGTAGAATGCTAAAGAGATAGCTTTATAGCTATTGATAGCTAAGAGAAGGTAACAACAAGGCAAACAGAGATAAAATGTAAACGAGGACAGTCAGACTAGTCAGAGAACTGCGATGGGGGAGGATTGGAGAGAGAGGGAAGGCAAGGGTTACTTGAAGTTAGAGAAGTCAGTGTTTATACCACTGAGGTGTGAGCTGCCCAAGCAAAATATGAGGTGTTGTTCCTCCAATTTGCACTGGGCCTCACTCTGACACTTCCTTATCTCTGTATCTCCATCTCCCCTGACAGTCCGAACAAGGGTCTCGACCCAAAGCGTTACCCATTCCTTCTATCCAGAGATGCTGCCTGTCCCACTGACTTACTCCAGCATCCATGCCACCGAGCTTGAACCAATGTGTACACTAGAATGAATGAACACAATATTGGCAGATCAGATAGTGAATGGAAAATAAGGGGAAAATGGGGGGGGAGGAAGGAAGGAAGAGAGAAAGACTGGACTGCGACATAATCTTGACTGAATAAAGTAAAAATCTTCAACTAAAAGGTGAAGGAATGTTGTGTCATTCTTGCAAAACTTAAATGTTATTGACAATAAAAAAATAGCTACATTTAATTTCAGTGGTTGGTTCAGAGTAAATAACATCTTCGTTATAAAAGAATATGTAGGCTTAAAATGTTCCGGCTTAATTTTCTGTGGCAAATTCAGTTTATATCCGCCATGTAGCGAAAGCCTTCACTAGACAAAAATACGCATGCAGTTTTTATGAAACGAATGTTAGTAAGGTGCAACTCATGCCGCTTCCGATTTTGACATTTAACCATTCATTGTAATGCAAATGAATTTGCTCATCAGTAATGAAGAACAGCTTTATGTTCACCATTATATACATCAATTAGTATTTACAACAATTGAGTGAAGGGATAAGATCTGATACAACTTAATTCAGAAACTTAAGGGCCAGTCCCACTTGGGCGTCATTTGCACGTCATGCAGATGGCGCGCTAAGATTTTGAACATCCTAAAATCCTGGGGGCGCAGTGCGCAACCGCGCGTCACTGGCTACGTCACCACGCACCATGAGCGCGTAATGCGCACTATGTGCGCATCGTGCGTCGTGACGCGTAAATGATGTCGCGTAAATTACGCGCAAATGACGCCCAAGTGGGACAGGCCCTTTACTTGTTACGGTTGACTAAAAGTCCTGTATGTTTACTTAACAGCACTTTCTTATCTTTGCAGGCCACCAAAAGAGGAAAGAAGTTTACAATTCACGGTTCAAGACTTACCAATAGTGGATCAATACAACCAGTCAGGATTCCCCTCCATTAGACACAGCCATTGTCATGGATTAATAACAGACTTGGACAGTAACTCCGGTAAAAATGAAGATCTTTCTCAACATATCCAGGACTCTACTTGCGTGGCAGGATGTCCGTCTGAGAAAGGACCAGAAGAACAGATGAGCCTAAGCCTTGACAGAAACATTAAATGGACATCATGGGGTGAATTATCCCACAACTCACAGAGACTATCACACAATGCAATACAGTCAGCAAACAAGCCATGCTTAACCAGGGCCAAGTCGAACCCATTCACCATCACAAGTCAGGATCTTGTCGATCCAAAGGCATCATTTGACATCAAGCGATACAACCACATGGGTTCCTTAGAATTGCTGAGCATCATTTCCAACGATTCGCCCTCAACCAAATGCAATAGTTTACCACCAGTAGGGAGAACCTGGAATCCCTGTCATTGGGAATCTGCTCAAGAAGATAAGACCAATGTTCACAAAAACCCAGGGAGCCAATCCTTCTCGCATCTCTGTTCCCAGGCAATGTATCCTACCACCTATCTCACTGAAGATCCTTATTTTTCCCCTCCTGGCTCAGCACAGGGACAACTACTGGAAGACATCATGTTCTCATGTCAGGACTTACCCTGCCAACACCTGGATAATCTGATCTTGGCCAGGAGCCGGTCTGAGAATGAGTATAGTGAGCTTCCAACCTGCCCAAGATCCTTCCAACCCATTCGAGCAGAGTCCATGGAGGAAGGATGGGATCATCACACCCCTGTTGAAATGGAAGTGATGAAAGAAATGAGTAAGTATTGACAATACTGTAAAGTCCGATGCAGAGAAAGTAACCATGAAGCTGGTTGGGAATTAAACCAATATCCTTAGGGAAGGATCTCCCGGTTGCCGGACACTTTAATTCTCCATCCCATTCCCGCACTGACCTTTCTGTCGTAGGTCTCCTCCATTGTCAGAGTGAGGCTAAATGTAAATTGGAAGAACAGCGTCTCATATTTCGCTGGGGCAGCTGACAACCCAGTGGTATGAATATCGATTTCTCCAACATCAAGTAACCCCTGCATTCCCTCTCTCTCCATCCCTCCCCCACCCAAGTCGCACCAGCTTCTCGCTCTCACACAACAAGGGCCTGTTTACTTTCTCATCTTTACGTTTTTGCATATCTTTCATTCATGGTTCTATATCTCTCTTTACATCACCGTCTATATCTCTTGTTTCCCTTTCCCATGACTTTCAGTCTGAAGAAGGGTCTCGACCCGAAACATCACCCATTCCTTCTCCCCAGAGATGCTGCCTGTACCGCTGAGTTACTCCAACTTTTTATGTATATCCTTAGGGAAGGAGATCTAACATCCAGAGAGGCTCAGTGTGCTTGACTCATAACTGCTTTCTGAAGTATCTTAACAAACTAATTACTTGTACCAAGTTAGCACAACATTGTGGGAACAGGTTTCTGAATGTAGATTGTAAATTAATGCAGTGTCTATTGTGACAGAGCTGCTTGCTTCATGTTCAGGACCACAGATCATACGGCTTAGATCTATTTGCTTATCATTTTATTTTTGTTTGTGAAATTGATGACAGTAGAACATTTGGTCAGTTGACTGGACCAAACTATTTACATATTTGTTCCCATCTCCCAGTCCCAAACCCACCTGAGGAAATTGCGGGAGCCCTGGTTGAAATTTACGAGTCGTCCTTAAATACAGGAGAGGTGCCGGAAGACTGGAGGGTGGCAAATGTTGTGCCTCTTTTCAAGAACGACTGCAGGGAAAATGCAGGGAACTATAGGCCGGTGAGCTTAACATCTGTAGTTGGTAAGTTACTGGAGAGTATTCTGAGGGATAGGTTATAAAGGCATGTAGACGGACAAAGGCTGATGAGCTCACCGTTTGACCTGTTTTTACAAAATGTTAAATGGTCAGCTCGACATAGATTACAAGACCTACACCAAACCCAAACCAATTAGGAGCAGACGAGGGCATTCGATCCAATTTGAGATTCCAGCTGCCAAGACAGATGTGTACAGCAATTCGTTCTTCCCCCGTACAATTAAAGCATGGAATAATCTCCACCCTACTATAGTTACCCAACCAGATGCAACTAAATTTAAGGTAGCTCTTTCTTCCCAAAAACCCTTTCTGGCTTAAGTCCTCCCTCCACCACCTCCAGTTTAAATTCCATTTGGAATATTTTGGAGGACCAAGAAACCAAGAACCAAGGGATAGTCAGCATGGTTTTGTACATGGGAAGTGGCCTCACAAATCTGAGTGATTTTTTTGAAGACGTGACCAAAAAGGTTGATGAGGGCGGAGCGGTAGACTCCAGTAAGGCATTCAACAAGGTTCCGCATGGTAGGCTGGTCTGCATGGGATCCAAGGAGAGATAGCGGAATGGATAGCAAATTGGCTCTATTGAAAGAAGCAGAGTGTAATGGTGGAAGATTGCTTCTCGGACTGGAAGCCTGTGACTAGTGATGTGCCTCAGGGTTTGGTGCTGGGTCCGTTACTGTTTGTCATCTACATCAATGATTTAGATGAGAACATACAGGGCAAGATTAGCAAGTTTGCTGACGATACAACAGTTAGTGGTTTTGCAGACAGTGAAGATGGTTGTGAAAGATTGTAGCAGGATCTGGATCGATTGGCCAGATGGGCGGAGGAATGGTTGATGGAATTTAATACAGAAAAGTGTGAGGTGTTGCATTTTGGGATATCGAACAAGGGCAGGACCTACACAGTGAATGGTATGCCTCTGGGGAGTGTTGTAGAGCAGAGGGATATAGGATTACAGGAGCATGGTTCCTTGAAGGTCGAGTCGCAGGTAGATAAGGTGGTCAAAAAAGCTTTTGGCACTTTGGCCTTCATCAGTCAGAGTATTGAGTATAGAAGTTGGTCATGTTGCAGTTGTAAAGACGTTGGTGAGACCGCATTTAGAATATTGTGTTCATTCTGGGCACCATGTTTTCGGAAGGATATTCTTTCCATGTTATCGGAAAGAGTCTTTTGCCCAGTAGAGGATTCGGGGACCAGAAGACATAGGCTCAAGGTGAAGGGGAAAAGATTTAATAGGAATCCGAGGGGTAACCTTTTCACACAAAGTGTGGTGGGTGTATGGAACAAGCTGCCAGAGGAGGTAGTTGAGGCTGGGACTATCCCATCGTTTAAGAAACAGTTAGACTTGTACATGGATAGGACAGGTTTGGAGGGATATGGACCAAGCGCAGGCAAATGGGACTAGTGTAGCTGGGACATTGTTGGCCGGTGTCGGCAAGTTGGGCCCAATGGCCTATTTCCACACATGTATCACTCTGTGACCAACTTGAACCCGTCTGACTCTGACAAATGCAGAATGTGTCCTTCATAACCACTTGCAACAAAGAAATGAACTGCTGATTGTTCAGATTGAAGTTTCACATCCAGCACATCAAAGGTGCCTGCAAACAGAAGAACTCATTCACCCCTAAATCCCATTTCAGTCTTCAATTAGACCACAGCTAATTTGATGCGAGCTGCACCGTCAAGTTGCTGTCTTTTGGCCGAGACGTTAACGTGAGGCTTTACCCATCCTCTGGGTAGGTGTAAACTGTAAACTAGAATTATTCACAGTAGGTGCCTCTGTTGTATACTCGATAGCTATTCCTCAGCCAGGAATGCAATGAAGTAGGAGCAAGAATAGATCACCAAGACCGTCAAACCCACCCCAGTATTTAGAGTGACCATCTGTCCCAGGCCTCAACTTCTCTTACATCCTGGTGTAAATTAATTGACTCGAGCATAGACTCGGATATAAAAAGTAAGTGTACATGTTGCAGGGGCTACCATTTATTCATTATCATTGCACCATTATGTCTTTAGTACATTATATGTCCACCACAGTTTTTTTATCTTTGACACGATTTGGCATGGAATCAACCAGATTCTGACATTTTATGAAGATTTTTTTCCATCTCAATACCACAGTTGAACTGTAGCCTCGATGAGTTTGTGTTTCAGGATACAGTCTTTTCCTTTCATTCTCACCTTGATAATTAACCGTAATTTTTCAATCAGATTCAGTAAGTCCAGGACACATATCCCTTTTTGCTGGAAACATTGGGTCTTTGATTAGTGGCACGGTGCTGGAATTACCCAGATCAATCTGGAAAAGCCTGTGCCATCTCCAGCACCACTCCTCTCTGCAATACATCGATATATTGCGGCAATCCCATCATTCCTTCAGCTCGGTGCAGTGGACCAACATTGTTGTCGCTGAAACAACCCAGAACATCTTTTCAGTACGTGTAGCAAAGAACTGCAGAAGCTGGTTTAAATCGAAGATAGACTCAAAATGCTGGAGTAACTCAGCGGGACAGGCATCATCTCTGGAGAGAAGGAATGGATGACGTTTCGGGTCGAGACCCTTCTTCAGACGTCAATATGTTTGGTGAACAGGTCGATGAGGCATTTTCTCACTGGCTCTCCGACTGATCTCCAAACACGTTTTGTAGGAAGGAACTGCACATGCTGGTTTACACCGAAGATGGACACAAAATGCTGGAGAAACTCAGCGGACCAGGCAACATCTCTAGATAGAAGGAATGGGTGACGTTTTGGTTTATCTACGTTGTCCCTGAACCAGGAAATGGCTTTTGTCACTGAATAGCACCTTTCTCTAGTCCTCACATGTCCACTCTTTATACTTTAATACCTGGTGGTATCATTCCTTCTTCATCGCACCAGATAGAAGTTGGGGTTTTTACAGGCTTTTTCGCATCCAACTGAAGACATATTCAAATAAATCACTGGAAATGAATGCCCACGGTATTAAAAAAATGACCAGAAGAATTTTTTCGGAGGGAATTATAGGGTTTCAGAAAAATATAAGAACAAATGGTGGACATAGAAACACATCATATGAAAAAATAGCAAAATTAGCCGGTGATTCAATCCTCTTTCAATATCCCCAATACTCCAGCATCACAACTCTCTGGGAAAGAGAATTCCAAAGATTTGCCATTCTTTGCCAGAGGAAAATGCCCATGTGCTTGAGGTCTAAATGACTGGCCTCATGCAATAATGTACCCTGTTTGAGACTCTCACACTTAAAGAGATGTTCCAGAGGAAAGGGAGCAGAGGAGGTTTACAAGAATGATCCCAGGAATGATTGGGTTAACATCTGAAGTCATCTTCTCCTTTGATTCCTTCCATTTCCTCCAAATCAAAGGCATAGCTGTGGGCACTCGCATGGGCCCCAGCTATGCCTGCTGCCTCTTTGTAGGGTACGTTGAACAATCCCTGTTCCAGGCGTACACTGAGTATATCACTGAACTCTATCTCCATTACAATGATGACTACATTGGTGCTACCTCCTGCACTCATACAGAACTCATGGGCTTCACCAACAATTCCCATTCTGCACTCAAATTCACTTGGACCATTTCCGACCACTTCCCTCCCCTTTCTTGATCTTACCGTCTCCATCACAGGAGACATATGTCAATTACAAACCCACTGACCCCCACAACTACTGTATCTAGACTACACTTCTTCCCAGAATGCCTCCTGCAAAGACTCTATCCCCTACTCCCAATTCCTCCGTCTACGGCGCATCTGCACCAAAGTTGAGGTGTTCCATACCAGGACACTAATTCTTTAGGGAACGGGGGTTCCCCTCACCCATCATAGATGGGGCCCTCACTCGTGTCTCCTCGATACCCCGCAGTTCTGCCCTTGGGTCCCCCTTCCCCAGTCCTTACCTTTCACCCCATCAGCCGTCGCATATAACACATAATCCTCACACATTTTCGCCACCTTCAACGGTATCCCACCACTAGTCACATCTTCGCATATTCACCCCTTGTTGCCTTCTGCAGAGACCGTTCCCTCCACAACTCCCTGGTTAACTCATCCTTTCCTACCCAAACCACCCCCTCACCAGGTACCTTCTTCTGCAACCGCAGAAGATGCAACACCTGTTCCTATACCTCCTCCCTCGACTCTGTCCAGGAACCCCGACAGTCCTTTCAGGTTAGGCAGAGGTTCACTTGCACCTCCTCACTTTTTTATTTAGTTTTTAGGGTTTTTTTCTTGTCTATGTCTAGGGGAATTTTGACTTTTAATGTGGGGGGGGGGGGGTAAGGGGGAAACTATCTCTAAGTCCCTACCTGGTCGGTGAGGCAGCTTTTTCTCCGGGCTGCCCCGTCGACCCGTCCTTGCGGCCTACCAGCGGGCATGGAGCGGCGTTTTCCTGGCGGGGACTGCCCAGCACCTTCAGCTCCGGTGGCAGCACAGCACTGGAGCGCTATCGCGCAGCGGAGCGGGCGATGCCTTGCCTGGGTCGCCGCGCTGGATCGACGCGCTGGAACTCCGGTGAGCTCTGACCGCCGAGCTCAACACCTCCGGGCTGCGGGACTGTGGAGCGGCCAGCCACGGGCGGCGGCGCCGACCCTAACATCGGGAGCCTCAGAGCTCCAAATCGGCGCGGCCCTGTTGGCTTCAGGTGCCACGGACTCCAATAGGAGATTGGCTGTTCCAGCCTTCCCAGCAGCTGCAAGGACTCTCCCGACGCCGGGGCAACTCCACCCGGCGAGAACGGCCAGGAACATCGGGCCTCCGTAGAGGCAACTGTGGAGGCCTCAATAGGCCTGACTTTGGGTGAACTGGGGTTGGGGACTGGACATTGTGCCTTCCCCCACAGTGGTAATCATTGTGGGGGGATGATTTTTTTTTGTGTGTGTAAATGATATTTTATTTTGTGTCCAAGATGGCTGCCGGAGGGGAGAATGGACGCTGGCGCGCTTTAGCAGCCGCTGCTCTCTCTTCCATATTGTGTTTTTGATTTTTGTTTTTGGATTGAATTCTCTCTTTAATTTGTGTACTCGTGATGTCTTTACTATTTATTTCATTCCGCTTACATGTTTCTACACTATTTGTTAAACTTTGTAAGGTGTCCTTGAGACTTTTGAAAGGCGCCCATAAATAAAAGTTATTATAATTATTATTATTACTCCAACCTCATCTACTGTATCCGTTGGTCAACATGTGTAAATCTTATATATCGGCGAGACCAAACGCAGACTGGGTGATCGTTTCGCAGAATACCTTCGCCCAGTCCGCATGGACCTACCTGATCTCCCGGTTGCTAGACACTTTAATTCCCCTTCCCATCCCCACACTGACCTTTCTGTCCGAGGCCTCCTCCGTTGTCTGAGTGAGGCTAAATGCAAATTGGAGGAACAGCATCTCATATTTCGCTTGGGCAGCTTACAACCCAGGGGTATATTGATTAAATATTGATTTCTCTAACTTCAAGTAACCCCTGCATTCCCTCTCTCCATCCATCCCTCCCCCACCCAAGCCACCAACTTTTCATTCTCACCTAGAAAACAGCTAACATTGGCCTGTTTCCTTTATCATTGTAACTTTTTTGCATATCTTTCATTCATTTGTTCTATATCTCTCAGTATCATCGTCGAAATCTCTAATTTCCGTTTCCTGTGACGTCACCCATCCTTCTGTCCAGAGATGCTGCCTGTCCTGCTGAGTTACTCCAGTATTTTGTGTCTATCTTGAGCTTTTGAAGGCACTGGGCCTGTACTCGCTGGAGTTTAGAAGGATGAGGGGGAACCTCATTGAAACTTACCCAATAGTGAAAGGCCTGGATAGATTGCACGTGGAGAGGACGTTTCCACTGGTGGAAGAGTCTAGGAGTAGAGGTCACAGCTTCAGAATAAAATGATGTACCATTAGAAAGGAGATGGGGACAAATTTCTTCAGTCAGAGGGTGGTGAATCTGTGGAATTCATTGCTGTGGAGGCCAAGTCAATGGATATTGAATGGCAGAGTGAACTTGATGGGCCGAATGGCCTTATTCTGCTCCTAGAACTTATGAATTTATGACCTTATCTGATCATTATCACATTGGCTTTTGTGTGAGTTTTGTTGTGCACAAATTGGCTGCAGCAATTTTGTACATCACAACAGTGACTACACTTCAGAAAATACGTCATCAAAGTCAGTTTTGTGTTCTTTCCATTTCTGTTCTCACACGCTGCTGTACAAGCAAAGGAAAATATCCATTCTGATACAACTTGCATCAGTGCACAACTGCTGCAGCAATGGCAGTGCATTCATAGGACTGGTGGGAGTGGGAGACTAGTTTGTGCTTTGATTGAAGATTTCAATAAGTTCTTCTCTGAGGTGGGAAAGTTCAAGACGATGACTCCTGCAAGAAGCAGTTTTTGCTGTGATAGGGAGCTCAAAACAGGCAACAACCTTTGTTGGTAAATTGTTCGGACAATTATATTTAATCTGTGCAGTTTACAGAGACCTGGAGGGTTTTTTTAAGGAGGTGTTTTGGTTAAGTGGTGACAAAAAGTGCATTTCTTCCTTTGTTTCTTTTTCATAGTTTCTGAAGAAGAAATCCCTCCTCCTCTGCCAGAGCGAACTCCTGAATCGTACATTTTGCCAGAAAACCCTGGTAAGTGTATCAACTATCTTTCTGAAAGAAGATGATAGTGGATCTCTGATCTATCCGAAAGTTCATATTAAGTAGGTCACTGATCTGTCCTCTTGATCTCAATAAGACCTTGATCTATCTCAACAATTCTGATGAGTGGACCGATGGATGGAAGCAGAGGGTGATGGTGGAAGGTTGTTGTTTTGGACTGGAGGCCTGTGACTATGGTGTGCCGCAGGGTTCGGTACTGGGTCCATTGTGGTTTCTCATCTATATCATTGTTTTGGATGAGAACCTACAAGGCATGATTAGTAAGTTTGCAGATGACACTAAAATGGGTGCTATTGTAGATAGCAAAGATGGTTGTCAAAAATTGCAGCAGGATCTTGATCGGTTGCACAGGTGGGCTGAGGAATGGTTAATGGAGTTTAATACAGAGAAGTGCAAGGTGTTACATTTTGAATGAATGAATGAATGAATGAATGAATAAGTTTATTGGCCAAATATTCACATACAAGGAATTTGCCTTGGTGCTCCGCCTGCAAGTGACAACATGACATGCAGTGACAGTTAAGAATGATACATAAAACATTAAACATTAATAATGAAACATTATTGATTAAACATGTGAATTAAATAAAATACCAGAGCAAAAGGAGGCTACAGATTTTTGGTTATTGAGTAGAGCTACTACTCGTGGAAAAAAGCTATTTTTAATGTCTGGCTGTGGCAGCTTTGACAGACCAGAGTCGCCTTCCAGAAGGAAGTGATTCAAAGAGTTTGCGGCCAGGTTGAGAGGGGTCAGGGGTGATCTTACCCACTCACTTCCTGGCCCTTGCAGTGTACAGTTCGTCAATGGAGGGAAGGTTGCAGCCAATAACCTTCTCAGCTGATCGGACGATTCGCTGCAGCCTCCGGGTGTTGTGCTTGGTGGCTGAGCCAAACCAGACCATGAGGACAGACTCTACGATGGCCGTATAGAATTGGACCATCATTGCCTGTGGCAGATTGTGCTTCCTCAGCTGCAGTAGGAAGTACATCCTCTGTTGTGCCTTTTTGACTGTGGAGTCGATGGTAGCCCCCCACTTAAGGTCCATGGAGATGATGGTTCCCAAAAACGTAAATGACTCCACAGATGTAACTATGGTGTTGTTGATAGTGAGTGGGGTGAGGGGAGGGGGAGCTCTCCTAAAGTCTACAATCAATCCCACTGTCTTAAGAGCATTGAGCTCCAGGTTGTTGCGATGGCACCAGGACGTCAACTGTGACATTTCCTGTCTGTAGGCAGATTCCTCCCCATCCTGGATCAGTCCAATCAGGGTTGTGTCGTCCGCAAACTTGAGAAGCTTGACAGAGGAGTCTGTGGAGGTGCAGTCATTGGTGTAGAGAGAGTCGAGGAGAAGGGAGTACGCAGCCTTGCGGTGCTCCTATGCTGAGGGTCTGCGGGTCAGGGATGTGCTTTCCCAGCCTCACATACTGCTTCCTGTCTGTCAGGAAGCTGGTGATCCACCGACAGAGGGGTTCAGGCACAGTCAACTGGAAGAGTTTGGAGAGCACAATGGTGTTGAATGCAGAGCTAAAATCAACAAACAAAATCCTTGCATAGGTCCCCTGGCGGCTAGGTGCTGGAGGATGAAGTGCAGGCCAAGGATGACTGCGTCAACTTTGGGAAGTCAAACAAGGGCAGGACCTACACAGTGAATGATAGGGCTCTGAGGAGTGCTGTAGGGCAGAGGGATCCAGGAGTGAGGGTACATAGTTCCTTAAAAGTGGCATCACTGGGGTGGTCAAGAAGGCATTCATCAGTTGGAGTATTGAGTGGAGCAGCGAGGATGTCATGTTACAGTTGCACAAGACCACATACAGTTGTGAGGCCACATTTAGAGTATTGTGTTCAGTTTTGGTTGCCCTGTTATAGGAAAGATGATGCAGAGAAGATTTATGAGGATGTTGCCAGGCCTCGAGGGCTTGAGCTCTAGAGAGAGGTTGAACAGGCTAGGACTTTATTCCTTGGAGTGCAGGAGGTGAGGGGTGATCTTATAGAGGTGTGCAAGATCCTGAAAGGAATAGATTGGGTAAATGCACAGTCTTTACCCAGAGTAGGGGAATTGAGAACCAGAGGACATAGGTTTAAGGTGATGGGGGAAAGATTTAATAGGTCATGAGATCATAAGTGATAGGAGTCAGGCCAATCAGCCCATCAAGTCTACTCCGCCATTCAATCATGGCTGATCTATCTCTCCCTCCTAACCCCATTCTCCTGCCTTCTCCCCATAACTCCTGAATGGGAACCAGAGGGGCAACCTTTTTACATAAAGTGTGATAGGTGTATGGAATAAGCTACTGGAGGAGGTAGTTGAGGCAGGTACTATCACAACAGTTAAAAAACAGTTAGACAGGTAAATGGATAGGATAGGTTTAGAGGGATATAGGCCAAACGCAGGCAGATGGAACTAGTGTAGATGGGACAATGTGGTCGGCATGGGCAAGTGGGGGCAAAGGGCCTGTTTCCATGCTGTATGACTCTATGACTGTATGAGCTCTCATGAAGTTCCAGGTTGCAACTTAGAATAGGAGCAATTAGAAACATAGAAAGTAGGTGCGAGAGTAGACCACCAGGCCCATCGAGCCCGCACCGCCATTCGCTCATGGCTGAACACTAAACAGACACCCTTACCCACAAACAGTAGACACAAGACACAGAACACAAGACACTACCCTCCCCTTTATATCGCTATCACCCCTCTCCACCCCAAGAACCGCGTGATCTCCTGGGGGAGGCAAAAAACCGGATAAAAACCCAGGTCCAATTCGGGAAAAAAATCCGGGAAATTCCTCTCCGACCCCAATCCAGGCGATCGACACTTGTCCAGGAGATCACTCAGGTCTTACTATACTAACCATACCTAGGTCCATATCCCTGCCCTCTCCCCGTAGCCCCTTATCCCCTTGGCAGCTAAAAAACCATCTATTTTAGACTTAAATATATTTAATGTTTCTGCTTCCACTGCTCCCTGGGGCAGTGAATTCCATAAATTAACCACCCTCTGGGTGAAGAAGTTCTTCCTCATCTCAGTTTTAAAAGAGCCCCTCTTATTCTACAACTATGTCCCCTAGTTCTAGTTTCCCCGATCATTGGGAACATCCTCGGTGCATCCACCCGATCAAGGCCCCTCACGATCTTATATGTTTCAATGAGATCGCCTCTCATTCTTCTAAACTCCAAAGAGTAGAGTTCCAGCCTACTTAACCTTTCCTCATATGTCAATCCCCTCATTGCAGGAATTAATCTTGTAAACCTAAATTGTGCAGAATGACTGAGCCGTGGGGTCAAGGAAAGAGCGTTCACGTCGCGGCCCTGTTTCCACCAATCTTTCTACCACCACGCACAAGAAGCACAAGAAGCAACAATACAGGCACCATTGTATGCAGATGCCGAGAAGTGTGTTCAGCTCTGGCGGATCAACTTCTAATCTTGTGCGTGGACTTGATAAGAAGAAGACTGAGCCGTAAAGGGCAAAATTTGAATTAATTAAATTCAAGAATAATTGGACATCTCACCCCATTGCGGAAAGGTCTCACAACTGTTCCTGTCTATGAAATAATGTTAATAAGCCATTGCCTTCTCCCACAATAAACACATACTTTTATCCATCAGCATTCGTCAATCACATTTAATCACATAAAAAGTTAATCAATTCCTCTTTCATTCTTTAATGTAGATCCTATACCAGTTGCCCCAGCCTCTCTGAAAATTGGGACATCTTTGGAGTGGAGTGGTTGCACCCAAGCAGAGGGCTTCACGGAATCTGTCAATGTGAAGACACGGAGTAAGGTAATGGATTCCAATGGCTCCAGGTTCAGAACAGCTTCTTCCCTACAGCCATTTGGCAATTAAACACTCCAACCACAAATAGCTCTGAACTACATAGACTGTTATTGTTATTATTGCACTATTATTTGGTTATTATTGCACTATTATTTGTTTTGTTTTTTGTGTGTCTGTCCCGCTAAGTTACTCCAGCTCTTTGTATCATGCTTCTACTCTAATTCTGTGGGTTCTGATGCGGTTTCCGAGCTGGAAGGTCAACAGTGGACATGGTCTTCTCCCTTCGCCAACTCCAGGAGAAGTACAGAGAACAGCGGATGCCCCTGTATGTTGCTTTCATTGACCTCACCAAGGCATTCAGCCTCGTCAGCAGAGATGGCCTATTTAAGGCTCTGCCAAAGATCGGCTGCCCACCAAAACTGCAGAGCATGATAGAATCCTTCCACATCAACACGAAGGGGACAGTGCAGTTCAATGGCAGCTTCTCTGAGCCCTTCGACATCCGCAGTGGCATCAAACAAGGCTGCGTCCTCGCTCCCACACTCTTTGGGATTTTCTTCGCTCTGCTCCTGAAACATGCCTTCAGCACTGCAACAGAGGGGATCTACCTGCGTACTAGATCAGATGGTAGGCTCTTCAACCTTGCCCGCCTCAGAGCAAAGACAAAAGTAAGTGAAGCTCTCATCAGAGACATGTTGTTTGCCGATGACGCTGCAGTTGTGTCCCACACCCAGCAGGAACTACAGTCACTGATGGACCGCATCTATCGGGCATGCAAGGACTTCGGGCTGACCATCAGCCTGAAGAAGACGAACGTCTTGGGGAGGATACAGAGGCGCCGCCTGTCATCACCATCAATGACTACATACTTGATGCCGTCCATCAGTTCACGTACCTCGGCTCCACCATCACCGACAACCTCTCCTTGGACACAGAGATTGATAAGAGGATCGGGAAGGCAGCTACAACTCTCGCTCGCCTCACAACTCGAGTGTGGACCAACCCAAAGCTGACAGTGAAGACAAAGATAGCAGTCTACAACGCCTGTGTCAAAAGCACGCTGCTGTACGGCAGTGAGACATGGACTACATATGCCAGGCAGGAGAGAAGACTCAACACCTTCCACCTGAGAAGCATCCGCCGTATCCTGGCAAGACAGAGTGTCCAATGCCGAGATCCTGTCTCACGTTGGCCTTCCCAGTGTGTACACTCTACTCAGGCAGCGCAGACTGCTGTGGCTGGGCCATGTCCACCGCATGGAGGATGGCCGTATTCCAAAAGGCATCCTCTATGGAGAGCTGACATCTGGGAGGAGAACCATCGGCCGCCCCCAGCTACGTTACAAGGATGTCTGCAAGAGAGATATGAAGGCGCTCGTCATCGATGTGGAGTCCTGGAGAGCCTTGAAGCTGACCGCACGAGGTGGAGAGGTACCCTGAACCAACATCTCAAAACGGGGGAAGAGAAACTGTTGAACGCAGCGGCAGACAAGCGGGCACGCTGAAAGGAGCGCAGTAACGTCAACAAACCAGAGACCACACACACATGTGACCTTTGCCACAGACACTGTCACTCCCGCATTGGTCTCTTCAGCCACAAGCGACGCTGCTCCAGCCGAGGTTGGAGCAAGCAGCCAACAACTAGGATGCATCACCCATGGTCAGTCATGACCGAAGGGGGCCTACGATGAGATGGTTGATGAGGGCAACCATGGGGCTGGAAACAGAGGGAGTAGACATTGCCTGACGGGGCGGGTGGCTGGGTGGTTTATGAAGGGCCAGGCCATTAGACTTACCATCCCAAATCACCTACCTCTGAATGGTCATGGGCCAGAAATTCTTTGAAGTCAGTTTCAACGTTGCATTTTCTATGGAGGCTTTGATTATGTTCTTGAATCTTTCCTTCTGTCTGCCTGGTAAACTCTTCTAGTGACAGAGCTCAGAACTAGATAACTATTTTGGAAATCTGGTGTTAGGCACACGGTCTGTTCAAGGTAGTCAACAGCGTAACTTGGGCTTCAATACTGGGGATGTTGGGCTGGGAGAGGCATTGGTTCACTGATCCTTCCAATGAATTAGGAAGGTTTTGTGTAGACAATATCTCTCCGCGCCTGCTGGCATTAGTGCAGGTCTTAGTAGCGTTCAGAAAAACAGGGACCACTGCTGTGTAATATGTTAGGTGGCAGATCTGAAGCATTTATCATCAAGTATCATGGGTTAACATATGATCAGTGTTTGATGGCACTGGGCCTGTACTCACTGCAGTTTAGAAGGATGAGGGGGACCTCATTGAAACTCACCGAATAGTGACAGGCCTGGAAAGAGTGGATGTGGAGAGGATGTTTCCACTAGTGGGAAAGTCTAAGACCAGAGGTCATAACCTTTGAATTAAAGGATGTTCCTTTCGGAAGGAACTTAGTCAGAAGGTGGTCAATCTGTGGAATTCAATGCCACAGAAAGCTGTGGAGGCCGTCAATGGATATTTTTAAGGCAGAGATAGATTGTTGATCAGTACGGGTGTCAGGGGTTATGAGGTGCAGGCAGGAGAATGGGGTTGAGAAGGAGAGATAGATCAGCCAGTATTGAATGGTGGAGTAGACTTGATGGGCTGAATGGCCTAGTTTTGCTCCGATCACTTATGAACTTATGAAGTCTCCTGTTCCTCAATTGACAAACGCTCTGCCAGTGCACCTAAAGGTGAATTTTATTGTCAATATATTTGCTTTCACCATCCCTGATATCTGTGGGATCTACCTGTGGGAAACTAACTCTGCTGGTTCCATCAAAACTTTAACTGCAAACTGAATAAGCAAAGTTGACCCATTTCTTTTTGTTTTGCAGAGTTTGAAATTGAGGGGCTTTAGGAAGGGTAAGTTGCTACAAATCTAATATGTTTTAAATGAAAGATAATGAAGCAATTCAGCGCTTTCTCTGCCTGGTCTTCTTCCCAAGATATGAAATTGACCAATGTGGTCATATTAAAACTATTCTTATCATGTTATTCTGCATGTAACTCAAGTGGGCATTAACCATATCTGCAGTGATTAGCCTTGACAGTAACACTGGCAACTATTAATAAAGCCTGTAACTAGAATCGCTATTTACACCAATGAATGGAGCAGCCAATAACTATAATCCCAGTAACTATTTGGTCATGCCTGCAACTCTGGTACAATCTATAGCTCCCAATAATTCTAATAAGTATCGACCATACCATTATTGTCATGGGACCTTCTGCACTGAGACATTCAGTCTGAGAGATAGTTAGAGGTTGCTCTTAGCAACGAAGAGCTGGGGATTGGTGAGTGAGTGTGTGTGTGTGCATGCATGGTGGAGGGGGAAGGGAGGTGAGTGGAAATGGTGGAGAGGAGCAGTTTTGTTCCATCCTTCAAAGTATATGGAGCTCTCTGGCCACACTGGCATTTATTACACTATTCATCCCTCGCTGCCCCTGAACTGCGATGGCAGACAAGAGCCAACAACATTGATAAATCATGTGTCGAACAGGCTGTATAAAGGTAGCTAATATCCCCCCACGAAAAAAACATTAGTGAACCAGATGAGTTTTAGAACAAAATTGATGTTTTTATAACATAGTAGTATGATCTTCCTTTAACTACTAGGTTTTACTGAATTATTTGAAGTTAGATTTCCCAAGCTGCCACAGTGGGATTTAAAATGGTTTCCAGATCACTTGCCCAGAACTCTTTTCTGCACATCCAATAACTTGCTCAGGTTAAATGCAACTTAATTGGGCGGCACGGTGGCGCCGCAGTAGAGTTGCTGCCTTACAGCGTTTGCAGCACCGGAGACCCGGGTTCGATCCTGACTACGGGTGCTGTCTGTATGCAGTTTGTACGTTCTCCCCGTGACCTGCGTGGGTTCTTCAGTTTCCTCCCACACTCCAAAGACGTACGGGTTTGTAGGTTAATTGGCTTGGTGTATGTGTAAATTGTCCCTAGTATGTGTAGGATGGTGTGAATGTGCGGGGATCGCTGGTCGGTAGTCAGTGCGGACTCGGTGGGCTGAAGGGCCTGTTTCCATGCTGTATCTCTAAACTAAACTCAGATCCATCACCACCACCACAGCTCAGTGAGTACATTGTGACAAAACCTAAATTAGAAATCTTTGTGCAAGACACTGCAAAGTTGTCTGCATTGGACATATGCAGTTTCAATGACACACAAAGAATACAATCACATTCAGAGAAAAAGCATGCACTTCACTGCAATGTTGACACGCTGTGGATGCGGCATGTACACCTGTATCAACAGGATAAACTGTAGCAACTTGCCAAGCTTCCATAGCATATCCTGAAATTGCAACCGGCCCCATCAAAAAGATCAAAGACACCAAATGTATGGGACAACATAAGTTGTAGCTCAAGCACCTTCATTTTAACTTGGTCGTACATCACGCGCTCCTTCAGCAATGCTGCTTCAAGACCATCCATCTTCCTGTCTAACAACAGATTGTAGAACCTTCACCGCCCCACAGCCTTCAATGGTTCAAGGCTAACGATTGCCACATTTTCAAAGGAGTAGGGCAACAAACAATAAGTCTGGCCAGGCTGGCAATAGCCGCATGAGCAGATATTAATTTGTAAACATATCACATCTCATGTTTGGGGAATGATAAGGACATTTGTTGCTTTGTTGAGTGAACTTGGGAATTTTTGACTCTATCCCCACTGCTGCTCAATGCACAGGGACAGGCCTTTTGGCCCACAATGTTTGTGCCGAACATGATGCCAAGTTAAACTGATCTACTCTGCCAGTATATGATCCATATCCCTCTATTCCCTCCACTTCCATGCACCTATCTAAAAGACTCTTACACAGCACTATAAAATCTGCCTCCCCCACCACCCCTGGCATTCCAGGCCCCCACCATCTCTGTATTTAAATAAAATGCCCCTCTCAGTCTATTGTTATGGCCTCCAGTGCTGGAGATTTCCATCCTGAGTAAAAGCTTCTGACTGTCTACCCTATCTATACCCCTCATAATTTTATATACTTATATTAAGACTCAAATCAACCTCCGACTTCGAGAGAAAACAATCCAAGTCTATCCAACCTCTTTCTGTAGCTGAAACCCTCTAATCTAGACAGCATTCTGTAAAACTTCCTCTGCACCCTTTCCAAAGCCTCCACGTCTTTCCCGTAATGGGGTGACCAGACCTGCACACAATATTCGAAATGCAGCCTAACCAAAGTCCTATAGAGCTGCATCATGATTTCCTGACTCTTATATTCAATGTCCCTAGCAATGAATGTAAGCAAACTGTATGCCTTCTTTACCACCCTATCTACATGAGCTCCCCCTTCAGTGAGCTATGCGCTAGTACTCCAAGATCATTCTGCACATCGGTGCTGTTAAGGGTCTTGCCATTAACTGTACACATCATCAAGGCCCTTTGTTTTAATTTTTCATCTATACAAGAGTTTGGGGAGGAAACGTAAAGTGAGGCCGTGCTGGAAGATCAACCTGAATGCATTGCATTACTTATTTATGCTGTTATTTTACATTTCTTAATTTACTCAAAAACTTTTTCCCACAGATAGGAAGACTGAATCGTTAGTACTTCCAATTTCACTGAGTGAGTATCATTTACTCTTCTTCATGTCTGCTTCACCCCACACTTATTGTTGTTTGCATGTTTGCACTAAATTAAGGTGGTCAAAGTGCAATAATTGTGATGCAGTCTCACTGTCAGTGATTCACCTGATGTGTATCCCTGTGGCCGTTCCACATGCTTGTGTCTTCTGGGTTTCCCTCTGTATTTACTTATAACTTTCTGCAACCATTGCCATGGTATGTTGCCCTGAGCTTCTCAATGGGCCTTCCCACTGATCACTATACTGACTATCCCTGTGTTCCGTCTAATTCCTGGTGAATCCTTGGTGTCTGCTGGGATTCTTACTGAAGCCTTTCTGCACCTTGTTTCTTTAATGCGAGTTTTACTTAAATCTGTCCACAGGTTTGCCACAGTCTGACACAGCTCCCTCTCCTGAGATGCACAATCCCAGATCATCACCTGATCCCAATAAGGTCTTTGCAAGGAGCAAGGTAAGAAAGATTCCGTCTGTTCAGTGAAGACATTCAAGGCATTTCCAGCAGGTACCCTGATATCAGAACTGGGCAAATGCAAGCAGTGTACTCCAAGATCCTTCTGCACATCAGTGCTGTTGAGGGTCTTGCCATTAACTGTATACATCATTAAGGCCCTTTGTTTTAATTTTTCATCTGTACAAGAGTTTGGGGAGGCATTTGGTCTGTATGGAAAAGTTGGGCCAAAGGCCCTGTTTTCGTGTTGCATGACTCCATGACTCCAACTGATAATATTTTACTTACAGCAAAGAAAAAAAGAGACATTTTACTTTCCATCTCTTTATATGGTTTTGCTTAAGTTCATAAGTTCCAGGAGCAGAATTAGGCCATTCAGCCCATTAAGTCTATTCCACCAGTCAATCATGGCTGATCTATCTTTCCCTCTTAACCCCATTCTCCTGCCTTCTCCCCATAACCCCTAACACCTGAACTAATCAAGAATCTATCTATTTCTAATCAAGAATCTATCTATTTCTGCCTTAAAAATATCATTTTTTAACAGAAATAGTTAGTCAACAAGCAGCATTTTGGGGAAGTATTTTGGAGAAATTGTTTTTAGGAAGTGCATTGAGAAATCGGAAATGACCTACATTTAAAGATAATTTTGTAGTACTAAACTTTCATTCAGATGGTTAATGCTAGTGATTGATTCAACATGAACCATCTCCTTCATCTCACTCTGACCAGCAACCCCCCCATTGACATTTCTATTCCTTTCCTCATTTATTTACTTAGCTTCTGTGACATGTCTCATCTTAGTAGCCAGTTTCACTTCCATTGCCCCAATCTACGTCGTCATTGTGGAAGTTGACATGACTAAACACAACAACACCTTGAAAGTGGCCATTTTAAAGTAAAATCATTTATTGAAACATTTGTGAGGTAAAGTGTTTTTGATTTGTTCCGATGATTAAGAAACTCATCTATTTCCAATTTAGCAGTGTGGAGTCTAAAAAGTCAACAAAATCTCAATGTATCTACGATGCCTTGTCCATAATAATCACACCACAAGCATTTGGTACTGAAGTGTACGGATTCTGAAAGACGTGTAATCCTGGAAATAGATTTGAATTTCATTATACAGATCTCATTATACCTGAAAATAAAATAGCAATCTGCCTTAAGAGAACGTAACCTTAAGTCCTTGACCAAACTAGCTTTTTATCTGACTCGTTTCATGCCTGCATTGATCATTCTTAACAATTGTTTCATTTCTATATATTCTCTGGTTAACTGCTGCCAAATGACTCTAGTCCCAGCCATCAAAAGGCTGATTGAGATATTGTTGATGATATTATTAACAGTAGCTGTTAAGCAATAAACGGCTTGCTACTGTGCTGCTTGGGATCCAGACCTCATTACTCATTTGATCTAATCATGGACCAGAGTTCAATTCTAGAGGAGATGTGACAGTGTACACTTTGGCACCATTGCAGCATTTGGCTGACTTTGAAGAGCCCTGCTAACTCTGAAGCAATGGGGTTAAAATGCCAATGTTTGGAGTCATACTGCCTACAAACGAACATGGTTATGCTGGTTGGAGGTCAACCTTCAACACTCCAGGATATCCATGCAGGGCACCACTGCTTCATCCATGATCATTCTTCCATTATAAAGGGATGCTCATTGATTTGTCCATACTCATTTATTCGCTGCTCCTGAGAGAATAAAGCAGTTTGTGCTTTCATGCATAAAGATCTTGAGAATCTCGATCTTGACAATCTACATGCATGATAAATGGAAAGCGGTGTTTATACCACACAAGTACCATGTAAAGACCATATCTAAGAAGAGAGAGGGGGGAATGGTGTCCGTTATTGCCGATTATCCATTGTAACCAAGTAAGGTATTATCGTTATATGTAGTTGAACAAAGAACTGCAGATGATGGTTAATACACAAAAGGACACAAAGAGCTGGAGTAACTCAGCAGGGGCGCAGCATCACTGGAGAACACAGATAAATATGTTTGCGACCCTTCTTCAGACTGATTCAGTCTACTCCAGCAATTTGTGTCGTTTGACCTTAAAACTAAGCGGCGATGCCATGGTCTGCACCAGCAAGCGATTCTTCTCCGGTTCACACTTGTTGTTGCACCTCACACTTCAGGCTGCTACCAATGACAAGATGTGCTCATTCACCGTGGGGCTTCCTCTCCTCTTACCAAGGTGGAGTAAGTCGGAGACTCCGGGGGAGTCGAAGGAGGAGGTAGTGGTGGAGGGGTGTGTGGTAGAGAGGACAGAGCGACAGGAGGAGGAGGTGGCGATCAAGCGGACATAATGAAGGAAGGGATGGTGGAAGGAAGGTGCACCTTGCAAGATGGGTGGGGGGCCTCGGAAGCCTGTGCTCTATGCGGTCGGGGAGGCAGTGTGAGTTGGAGGTCTGTCCACTATAGCCAAAATCCATTATAAAAGAGTTGTTAAAACAATGGTTTACTGTATATATATAAATTAGTTGGATGTAGATGTAGACTGGGCAGTTAGCAAATTTGCAGATGACACTAAGATTGTTAGGGTCGTGGAATGTGAGAAAGACTGCCTTAAGTATACAGCGGGATATAGATCAGCTACAGAAATGGACGGAGGACTTTAAATCTTCGACCACCGGCCTGCGGCCTACACCAACCTGAAGCCACGGTCTCCGGTGGGGAAGCAACGATTCGGGACTTACCTGGACTTTATCTGGACTTTACCTTGTCTGTACATCTGGACGCCCGCAGCAGCGGCTGCGGAGGGTTGAGGTCCCGACCACGATGGGAAATGGAGGAGGACTGGCCAAATTTTGTGCCTTCCACCGCAGTGATGAATGCTGTGGTGGATGTTAGTGTTAAATCTTTATTGTGTTTCTGTGTGTTCTTTTTTTCATTGTACCGCTGCTGGCAAATTCATTTCACTTGCACTTTATGTGCAAGTGACGAATAAAACTTTGATTGATTGATTGATTGAGAAATGGCAGCTAGAGATTAATCTGAGCAAGTGTGAGATGTTGCACTTTAAGAGGTTGAATGTAAGGGGAAATACACAATCAATGGCATGACACTTATCAACATTGAGTACCTTCATAGGTTGGGACATTGAGTATAAATCATAAAGTGAGGATGCAGCTTTATAGGACTTTTGTTTGGCCACATTTGGGCTATTGCGTGCAGTTCTGGTTGCCCATTACGTGAAGGATATGGAGGCTGACACAAAATGCTGGAGCAACTCAGCGGGTGAGGCAGCATCTCAGGAGAGCAGGAATGGGTGACATTTCGGGTCGAGACCCTTCTTCAGACTGATGTCAGGGGAGGGGGTGGGACAAAGATAGAATGTAGGCAGAAACAGTAAGACTAATGGGAGAACTGGGGAGGGGATGGAGAGAGAAAGCAAGGACTATCTGAACTTAGAGAAGTCAAAGTTCATAATATGGAGGCTTTGGAAAGGGGTGTAGAGGAGATTTACCAGAATGATGTACGGGTATTAATTACAGTGATTGGTTGGACAGGCTTGGATTGTTTCCTCTGGAACGCCAGAGGTTGCAGAGAAACTGGGTAGAAGTATGTACAATTATGAGAGGATAGACAGCCAAAACCTTTGTCCAAAAGATGGAAAAATCAAATACCAGAGCTTTAAGGTGAAAGTTTAAAAGAGATGTGCGGGCAACTGTTTTGCACAGAGGATGGTGAGAGCCTGGAACGTACTGACGGGGATGGTGGTTGAGGTGTCTACGATGGTGATATTTAAGAGACTTTTGGATAGGCATGTGGGCAGAAGGGCCTGTTCTAGTGCTATACTGTTCTTTGCTCTTTCCTCCAACTGGAATGTTGTACACATGCCAAGACATCCTATCAATGGATATTTGTGATAAATGAGTACTGGTTTACTTCTAAGGCAAGATGAATGAGGTGAAAGGGGCAAGATTTAATATTTATGGTGGGAAGGGCAGGATTTAATATTTATAGTGAGAGGACAAGATACGAACCTGACGAGCATTTGTTTTCACTCAGGGGGTGATGGGTCTATGGAACAAGCTGCCAGAGGAGGTGGTTGAGGCAGATACTATATGGATATTTAAAAGACACTTAAGACAGGTACATGGATAGGAGAAGTTTAGAGAAATATGGGACAAACGCAGACAAATGGGACTATCTTAGATGGGGCATCTTGGTCAGCGTGGACAAGTTGGGCTGAAGGGCCTGGTCCATGCTGTCTGACACTGTGACTCTAAGAGAATAAGGTGACTGGGCCTATATGGTGTTGAATTTTGGAAAATTAGAATTGATCTTATTGAAATGTACAAAATTCTTATGGACCATTTCAGAGATGATGTAAAGTTGATGTTTCTAAGTCAGTAACTAAGGCAAACACTCGGAAAATACGGGAAAACCTATTCACAACATTTAGAGTTCATAGAGAGCCACGGAGTCGTACAGTATGGAAACAGGCCCTTTGGCCCAACTTTTCCACGCTGACCAACATGCCACTATCTACACTTGTCCCATCTGCCTGCGTTTGGCGCACATCCCTCTAAACTAATCCAATCTAAGTACCATTCCAAATGTTTTTGAAACATTGGGGTAACCTGCCTCAACTACCTCCTTCCATATGCCCTTGTGTAATCAAATGTTGTCCCTCTTGATTGGTTGGCTAGGTGGGGGAAGGAATGATTGATGGAATGTCATACTGAAAAATGTGAGGTGTTGCATTTTAAAAGTCTAACATGGGTAGGACCTACACAGTGAATGGTAGGGCCTTGGGAAATGTTGTAGAGCAGAGGGGTCTAGGAGTGCAGGTACATAGTTCATGGAAGGAGGCGTCACAGGTAGATGGGGTGGTCAAAAATGCTTTTGGTACATTAGCTTTCATCAGTTAGAATAACAAGCTGCCAGAGAGGGTAGTTAATGTAGGGACTATCGCAATGTTTATCGAAGCAATTAGACAGGTACATGGATAGGACAGGTTTAGAGGGATATGGGCCAAACGCAGGCAAGGGGGACTAGTGTAGATGGGACATTTTGGTAGGTGTGGGCAAGTTGGGCCGAAGGGCCTAATTTCACACTGTATCACTCTATGACTCTAAATGTGAAGTTCTCTGCACATTAAGTAACCACAATCAGCACGTTGGCCTTCATCAGTCAGAGTATCGAGTATAGAATTTGGGAGATCATGTTGCAGTTGTTTAAGGCGTTGGTGAGGCCACATTTAGTGTATTGTTTTCAGTTTTGGGCACCATGTTAAAGATGTTGTCGAGCTGGAAAGGGTGCAGAGAAGATTTGCGAGGATGTTTCCAGGACTCGAGGGCTTGAGCTATAGGGAGAGGTTGAGCTGGGATGCTATTTCCTGGAGTGCAGGAGGATGAGGTGTGATCTTATAGAGGTGTACCAAATCATGAGACTAATAGATCGGGAATCGAGAAGCAGAGGACATAGGTTTAAAGTGAGGGGAGGAATTTTTATTTCTTACATTATCATAACTCACAGAGCGTGTAAATAGATTTTTTCAAAACTTACTTTCTCTACTCACTGGTTGATTAACCATGCGTCTTGTATCCATGCCTTCAGATTGCTGATACTTGCCAGCGAGCAAGATATCCATGTATCTGTACATCACCATGCTTGTGCATAAACTCAACTTGACTTGAACACAATTGCTTTTATGCACCATAGTATTGTACTTCCTATTGTACGGACTGAAAGCTATTCAATTCCAGCAGGTGGCGCTTAAGCCTAAGGATTACATTCATTTCGAGGAGCTGCAGGAACTAAGGTCCATTCAGCCGTTGGACCTCTGCTGCTACAGATGGCTGAATTGTACTGCATCGGCATTTTCTTCACCTCTCTTCATGTCCTGACCCAGCAAACACCTATCATCCATTCCATTTGACTTAGGTGCAAGCAGTGTAGGAAGGAACTGCAGATGCTGGTTTACACCGAAAATGGACACACAAAAGCTGGAGTAACTCAGCGGGACAGGCAGCATCTCTGGAGAGAAGGAATGGGTGACGTTTTGGGTTGAGCTCTTCAGACTGAGAGTCAGGGGAGAGGTAATGAAAAGGCACAAAGGACAAATTAAAGATATGCAAAAAGAGTGATCAAACCCAGCAAAGATGATCAAGGTAGACAAAAGTGCTGGAGAAACTCAGCGGGTGCAGCAGCATCTATGGAGCGAAGGAAATAGGCAACGTTTCTGGCCAAAACGTTGCCTATTTCCTTCGCTCCATAGTCTGAAGGTTTTGGCCCAAAATGTTGCCTATTCCCTTCACTCCATAGATGCTGCTGCACCCGCTGAGTTTCTCCAGCACTTTTGTTTACCTTCGATTTTCCAGCATCTGCAGTTCCTTCTTAAAAACGATGATCAAGGAATGGTCATTGTTGGCTGTGGGAAGGTGATAATGAGTAATACAAACAGTAAACTCAGCAGGACAACAGTGAAACAAGTACGTTTAAGAAGGAACTGCAGATGCTGGAAAATCAAAGGTAGACAAAAATGCTGGAGAAACTCAGCGGGTGAGGCAACATCTATTGTGCGAAGGAAATAGGCAACGTTTCGAATCGAAACCCTTCTTCTGAAGAAGGGTTTCGACCCGAAATGTTGCCTATTTCCTTCGCTCCATAGATGCTGCCTCACCCGCTGAGTTTCTCCAGCATTTTTGTCTACCAGTGAAACAAGTACAATGACTGGAGTGGGGGAGGGATGGAGAGAGAGAGGGGATGTATGGGTTACTTGAAATCAATACTCTTGCCACTGGGTTGTAAGCTGCCCAAGCGAAATATGAGGTGCTGTTTCTCCAATTTGCATTCACCTATTCCTTTTCTCCAGAGATGCTGCTTGCCCCTCTGAGTTAATCCTGCTTTTAGTGTCTATCATAGGTGCAAGGAGTTCCATATTTCCACCTTAAGTGTGAAATTCTACTTCCGATTTCCTGAATAGATTGTTCTGGAATCCTTACCCATACCACAGACAGAGGAGGTAGTTTCTCTGGTTTTGTTCCAATTGCAGGCGTATCCCACTCGAAAGACCTTGATCATATCAATCCTGTGAATTAGTGAGGCCAAACATGCTGCTCAGTTCTGCATTACATCTGCCTATCCAACAGCCTTTTTAAAGCCATATAAAAAATCTCCTCAAAGTATGCCTATTTTGAAGACATCTCCTCATGTCGCCAACAGTTCTGTGAGATCCTCTCTCCTTGCTTCACCTCTGTGATAGTCTTGCTTCTCCCCTTTTCCAGCTTCATTCTCTCTCCCATAATCAGTCTGAAGAAGGGTCTAAACCCAAAACATCACCTATCCATCTCCAGAGATACTATCTGACCCACTGAGTTATTCCAGCACTTTGTGTCCTTTTTTGTACTCGTTACCTTAGATATTTCAACGAACAACTACCATTCGGTTCTTGCTTCCGTGAAAGAATCTCCATTTAGAGGTTGTCCCTTCATTTCCCAGGTCTGTTTCCTGGGGACAGTATGCAAAATGTAATAGTTGTAATAATTCAGATTGTGCCAACCTAAATTGTAATACACTCTCTCTCTCTCTCTCTCTCTGTAACTTTATCTGCAGAGTATGAAGATTTTACGAAGTATGAAGAAAAGTGAGTGGATTGTTTTTTCTGGAACAACATTAATATATTTAGATGTTATAATATGTAATTACTGTAATAAGATCATGTGCAATCACAGCAAGGAAGAGGCACAAAATGCTGGAGCAACTCAGCGGGACAGGGAGAGTCTGAAGGGTCTCGCCCTGAAACATCACCCATTCCTTCTCTCCAGAGATGGTGCCTGTCCTGCATTCCCAGCTTTTCTCCAGCATTTTGTGTCTATCTCACCAACACCAGTCTTCCCACAGAGGCTGGTTGGACCACTGTGTGTTTCTAATGCATTGTTTTTTTAAATTTGAGATGTTTGCTAAACAGACAAGCTATCAACAGCTAGGACAACAGCTATGGCTCAGTCTATTTTATCAGGATATTTCACTCCATTTCAAACACCATGGGTTCCAACAAAACCCGACCTAAACATAAGCTAGATTGACACTCCAAATGTGTTAACCAATGTTATTGTCTTGTGGATGAGGGATTAACTCAAATCCCTGGATCTTTTTCCAATAGCCATTAAAGATACTATAGAGCTGATTGTAAAACGGATTGCCCGAGTGACCTGATCAATATTCCTCCCTCAGGATTATTAACCAAAGAGTAACTGTAATACAATTCTATTCTGTTCAGTTTTAATTTCAGCAACGTTTGATTGGTGGTAATCTCATTTCTGAGTCAGAAGGTGTAAATGGATCATGTTGGTCGGCATGGGCAAGTTGGGCCGAAGGGCCTGTTTCCACACTGTTTGACTACATTATTATGACTCTAAAGTGTTCGGCCCAGAGGAATAAAAATTCTAGGTGCAGGAGTGCTGGAGATGTCATTTCCTCAAATGAGTTATTATACCAGGAACTGACCCTCTCTCTCTCAAATAGTTTCATAAAGGATTCCATGCCACTATTTCAAAAAGAACGGGGGATATTCTTCAGGGTCTCCTGGATAATCAACATCATTAAAACAGACAGCAACATAAAGCTGCTGCCTCACAGCTCCAGCATCATAAGTTCAATTTTCACCTCCAGCGCTGTCTCCAGTTGAGTTTGCATGTTCTTCCTGTGAGCACGTGGGTTTCCTCGAGGCGTTCGTTTCGTCTCACATCCAACACACACTCATGGTAATTGGCCACTGTAAATTGTCCCGAGTGTGTTAGATGAGTAATGGATGTTGATAGAAATCTGGGAAGAATGAAATAGAATCCGTGTAAAGGTTAGTGTTTTACTGTCAATGCACAGACTTAGTGGACCAAACAGCCTGCATCTCTCTTTGATTTTATCATCTATAAATTATCTGATTGTTATTTGAGGGAAATATTACAGTGTTCCCAATTACAACAATGGATACGCAGAAAAGTTTGATTTGTAAAATATTTGAGCCATTCAGATATTGCGAAAAACATTTCATAAAATTGTCTGATTTTCTTAAAAATAGTAATCACTAGTTTGTTGTATGAAAATTATTACTTATCAGACCATAAATAATAAATGTAGTTTTGTGTGCTTTAACCATAATTTGCCAGCGTAGAGATTGCTATCAACCCAGGGAGTGATCGTTAGTGGAAGATAGACACAAAACACTGGAGTAACTCAGCGGGTCAGACAGCATCTCTGGATGAAAGGAATAGGTGATGTTTTGGGTCGAGATCCTTCTTCAGACTGGGAGTCAGGGGAAAGGGAAACGAGAAATATATACGAAGATATAGAGAGATGTAGAACAAATAAATGGAAACATAGAAAAATAGGTGCAGGAGTAGGCCATTCGGCCCTTCAAGCCAGCAGCGCCATTCAATATGATCATGGCTGATCATCTAAAATCAGTACCCCGTTCCTGCTTTTTCCCCCATTTCCCTTGATTCCGTTAGCCCCAAGAGCTAAATCTCTCTCTTGAAAACATCCAGTGAATTGGCCTCCACTGCCTTCTGTGGCAGAGAATTCCACAGATTTACAATTCCCTGGGTGGAAAAGTTTTTCCTCATCTCAGTCCTAAATGGCCCACCCCTTACCCTTAAACTGTGACCCCTGGTTCTGGACCCCCAATATTGGGACATTTTTTCCTGCATCTAGCCTGTCCAATCCTTTAAGAATTGTATATGTTTCTCTAAGATCTTCCTCTCATCCTTCTAAATTCCAGTGAATACAAGCCCAGTCGACCCATTCTTTCATCATATGTTAGTCCCGCCATCCTGGGAATTAACCTGGTGAACCTACTCTGTACTCCCTCAATAGCAAGCATGTCCTTCCTCAAATTAGGAGACCAAAATTGCAAATACTCCAGGTGCGGTCTCACCAGGGTCCTGTACAACTGCAGCAGGACCTCCTTGCTCTGAAAGGTATGCAAAAAAGTAACAATGATAAAGGAAGTGGTCCATTGTTAGCTGGGGGCTGGGTGAAAACAAGTTATGCAGACAATGCAACTCACCAGAATGACAGTGAAACTAGTACAACCAAAGAGGGGATACAAGGGTTACATGAAGTTAGATCAATCATATTCATACCGCTGGGTTGTAAGCTGCCTAAGCGAAATATGAGGTGTTGTTCCTCCAATTTGCATTTGGGTATCACTCTGACAATGGTGGCCCAGGACAGAAAGGTCAATGTGGGAATGGGAAGGGTAGTTAAAGTGTTTGGCAACCGGGAGATCAGGTAGCCAAGCCGCTGGTGGACATAGCTAATGTAACATTGCATATCTCTCTCTCTATGTGCCCACAGCAATAAGCGGCGGCTCTGCAGCATCCAGGACTTCTGTGCCAGAGCCAAGCCCAGAACAGAGTCGCTTCCTTCCGAAATTTGGTGAGTTATTTGCTCTCAACAGAAGCTGTTACTTGGTGCCCACCGCCACGACATCGACCCATCTGTTTATGAAAGCAATTGGTTCCAATAACTTGGACGCACATGGTCAATACTTCAATTGAAAAGCTGAATGGACCTACAATTTCCAAAAATAAAAAAAGACAATTCATAAAGTATTCATGGAAACATTAAGTATTTTAAATCAATAATTTATTCCCATCCTTATTCACCATTTGAGAAATTAGGGGTCAGCAGATTGTGCAGTGAAGGTTGACACAAGGAACTGCAGATGCTGATTTACAAATAAAAGACACAAAGTGCTGGACTAACTGTGTGAAGGTGTTCTTTTGGTGTTGTTGGCCAAGCAGTTTCAAGATTTGACTAAGGAATGATGGAATAACATTTAGAAAATTTCTAAACTGGGAAGGCATGTGACTTGGAAGCAAAGCTCAGGACTCTGTTCACCTGCTGGCAGTGAAGTTTTTGAGTTTGCAAATTGTTGACAAAGACGCTTTGTTGGGTTGTTGCATAGCATCCAGTGGATAGTGCACAATACAGTCACAATATGAATGGGGAAATCAATATCAATGAAATCAGGGCAGCACGGTGGTGCAGCGGTAGAGTTGCTGCCTTACAGCGCTAAAGACCTAGATTCGATCCTGACTACAGGTGCTGTCTGTATAGAGTTTCTACGTTCTCCCTGTGTCTGCATGGGTTTCCTCCAGGTGCTCCGGTTTCCTCCCACATTCGATAAAACATGCAAGTTTGCAGGTTCAATGCCTTCTGTAAATTGCCCCTTCTGTGTGGGATAGAACTAGTGTCTGGGTGATCATTGGTCTGGCGGATTTGATGGACCAAAGGACCTGTTTCCAAGCTGAATCTCTAAACTAAATTGATATTGAGTCCAAGGCAAATGTAGACTTTGGATCATAGTCATAGAGCGAGGCAACAGTCCCTTTGGCCCAACCTGCCCATGCCGACCAACATTCTCCATCTCCACTAGTCCCTTCTGCCTGCCTTTGACGCATATCCTTCTAAACCTCTCCTTTCCATGTACCTGTCCAAATGTTTTTTAAACATTGTGATAGTACCTGCTTTGTTCCATACACCTACCACGCTTCGTGTAAAAAAAAGTTGCCCCTTAGCTTCCTTTTCTACGTGTAAATATGTGTATTTTTTCAAGATGTTAAAGCTGGTATTCTTGCAAACTTTAATCTTTATTTTAAGCAGCAAAGTTATCTTCCATACACAGCCCACAGAGTTATAGAATATTTGACTGTTCTTCCAAAGTCTGGAAATTAGGCTGAGCTCCCTCACTGAAAACTTGAATATTATACAATGTCCCATTCTGGGAAAATAATTGTAAAGTTATAATTGCTTTACCTTCTTACTGTGCAAGAAGCTGAATTGCCTTGAGATTTAAAAAAATATATTCATTGTTGGAGTTTGCTTGTCCGTGAAGGTAAAGTATGCAGCAATTAAACAGTACAGTTATTTATTGCCCTAGTTCTGATAATTGATAGGGCGTTTTCTGAAATGCACAAATGCACGGTATTTCAGCCACCATATTGATTGATTTGCTTATCAGACAACCAATGGCAGGAGCATGGAAATGTACCCAAACCCTGTCCCAATGGCCTGCATCCTCCTCCTTCACAACCAAACTACAATGCTTGTTTCTCTCACCTCAAAACTCCTCACTATCAACAACCATATAATTATCCCAAATCTCACTACATATTCATCATGTCCTTTGTTCATGTAATTGGAGCTGAATTAGGCCATTTGGCCCATCGATTCTACTCTCATTCAATCTATTTTTCCCTCTCAACCCCATTTCCCTGCATTCTCCTTGTAACCTTTTGGAACCCTTACTAATCAAGAATCTGTCAATCTCTGCATTTTAAAAATATCCAAAGACTTGGCCTCCATAGCCATCTGTGGCAATTGATTCCACTGATTCACCACCCTCTAGCTAAAGAAATTCTACCGCATCTCCTTTCTAAAGGTACGTCCTTTTATTCTGAGGTTGTGCCCTCTGGTCCTAGACTCTCTCCCTAGTGCAAACATCCTCTCCACATCCACTCTATGCAAGCCTTTCACTATTCAGTAGGCTTCAATGAACCCCCCTAATCCATCTAAACTCCAGCGAGTACAGGCCCAGTGTCATCAAACACTCATCATACATTAACCCAATTATCCCCAGGATCATTCTCATAAACCTCCTCTGGACCCTCTAAAATGCCAGCACATTGTTCCTCAGATATGGAACTGCTCACAATACTCCAAATACTGCACCTGCACTTCCAAGTCCCTTTGCTCCTCCAATTTCTGGGTCCTCCCCCCATTTAGAAAGTGGTCTAACCCTTTCTTCCTACTACCAAAATACACAACTGCACACATTGCTACGCTGTTTTCATCTGTCACTTCGTTGCCTGCTCTCCCAACCTGTCCAAGTCCTTCTGCAGAGTCCCTGCTTTCTCTACACTATCTGCCCCTCCACCTATCTTCGTATCATCTGCAAACTTGGCCGCAAAGCCGGAAATTCCTTCATCAAAATCATTGACATACAACGCGAAGAGCAGCAGCCCCAATACCGACCCATGTGGAACACCAGTAGTCTCTTGCAGCCAACCAGATAAAGCCCCCTCTTCACTTCTGCCATTCAGCCAATCTTCTATCTAATACCATGGGCTATCATCTTCTTAGAAACATAGAAAATAGGTGCAGAAGTAGGCCATTTGGCCCTTCAAGCCAGCACCGCCATTCATTGCGATCATGGCTGATCGTCCCCTATCAATAACCCGTGCCTGCCTTCTCCCCATATCCCTTGACTCCACTAGCCCCTAGAGCTCTTTCTAACTCTCTCTTAAATCCATCCAGTGATTTGGCCTCACTGGCCTCTGTGGCTGGGAATTCCATAAATTCACAACTCTGGGTGAAAACGTTTTTTCTCACCTCAGTCTTAAATGACCTCCCCTTTATTCTAAGACTGTGGCCCCTGGTTCTGGACTCGCCCAACATTTGGGAAATTTTTTCCTGCATCTAGCTTGTCCAGTCCTTTTATAATTGTATATGTTTCTATAAGATTCCCCCTCATCCTTCTAAACTCCAGTGAATACAAGCCTAGTCTTTTCAATCTTTCCTCATATGACAGTCCCGCCATCCCAGGGATCAATCTCGTGAACCTACGCTGCACTGCCTCAATCACAAGGATGTCCTTCCTCAAATTAGGACCCTCACATGCGGCACCTTATCAAACGCCTTCTGAATATCCAAGTGAACATCCACTGACTCTCCTTTGTCTATCCTGCTATTTACTGCCTCATAGAATTCCAACAGATTTGTCAGGCAAGATCTCCCCTTCACAAAACATCTGCCCATTTTATCATGTGCTTCTAAGTACTACGAAACCTCATCCCTTATAATGGACTCTAAACTCTTACCAACCACTGAAGTCAGGCTAACCGGCCTATATTTTTCCCTGCTTTGCTTCATTCCCTTCTTGAAGGGCAGAGTAATATTTGCAGTTTTCCAGTCCTCTCGAACCACTCCTGACTCTAGTGATGCGTGAAGGATCACCACTAATACCTCCACAATCTCTAAAGCTACCTCTTTGAGAACCCTTGGGTGTAGTCCATCTGATCCTGGTGACATCTGCCTTCAGTCTTTTCAGCTTACCAGGTGCCTGCTCCTTAGTAATAGCAACTGCCATTCAGATTCAGGCAGTATCTGTGATAGAGTGAGGGCATAGTTGCATGTTGATAGGCGCTCTGAATAATAGATTGGGAGAGTAAATTGGAGTGGAAGTAATCACAAAGGAACATAAAAAAGCTGTTTAATGCAGAGCTGTGGGATATGCCAAGCAGATCAGGCCATGTTGACAAAAAGAGAAAAAGCGAGTTAATGTTCCATTTAAATAATCTTAAATCTAGATCAGAGAATTCTTTAATCTAGAGAAATAGCCAGTTCTGAAACAAAGAAAGTCAAATGTAGAAACAAAGAACCGCAGATGCTGGTTTGCAATAAAGGACACAAAGTGCTGGAGTAACTTAGCAGGTTAGACAGCATCTCTGGAGAACATGGATAGGTGACGTTCCACAGAGTGCTGGGGTAACTCAGCACCTCTAGAGGACATTAATAGGTGACTTTTCAGAGTGCTGGGGTAACTTAGCAGGTTAGACAGCATCTTTGGAGAACATGGATAGGTGACTTTTCAGGTTGTGACCCTTCTTCAGAAAGTCAATTATTACTTTGATTTTTTTTTCTTTACATTATTGGATTCCTAACATTGAAAGTCTCTGACCTATATTTTAACAGAATCTCTTGGCATTCAAAAGGAAACTGATCAATGTGTTGCCCAGAAAGCTGTATGAACATGGAACTGACTGGCACATGAAATGGTTGAAGTGTTTCTCAAAAAATCATTTAAGGTGAAGCTAGATATATTAATAAGGGGGAAAATAAATAGATAGGGTGAAAGAAAACATAGTGGAAGAAAACAAATGTAATGCATGGAATTGTTAATCCAAACATCAATTTTTGTGCCAAGATTTTTTGTAATCCTATCCTTCCTTAAGATGCTCCATGCAAGCTAACCAAAATTACAGTTTTCACTGATGTGTCTAGGAATGAATTCAAAAGGATGTTCTTTACCCAGAGAGGCATGAATGAGAATCTTGAGGCCAATTATATGGTTGCATCTTAGGTGAAACAAGATAGGCACGAGAAACAGAAAAATAAAACTTGGATATATGCTATTGGGTTTGCAGGTGGGGTGAAGCTCCAATGGAGCTTAAACATTGGTGAATTTCTCTTGTAATGTTCCATGTATTCATTCATTTCAGGGTTTAAGAGTCGATTTGCGAAACAGAAAGGATCACGAAATCCTTCTCCAGACTTGGTCTGACACAATCCTTTGTGGATTCCTCAAGAAATCGAATGGGGTGATGCTCTGAGATCGCCTTCCGAGTTGCTCCTCAAGAAAGGAACCCCACTTCCCATGGGATGAGAAATTCCTCCTTGCCAGGGAAAGGAGAATTCCCGTTCTCTCTCATGACAAACGAAGCACAAGTGAATACAAGTTACCTGACCTCACGCATTCCATTAGCATGCGACTGAATGGAAGAATAGATTCTGTGACACTTTGTTAAAAGATTCTGCTTCGGGTCAACTTGTTGAAGCACCGTTTCACATCTCAAGAACCGCAGGGCTACAGTCAAATTTATTTACATATTGTAATCTTTTGAAAACATTGTTACACCCTTCAAAATATAAAGCAACATTCTTCTTTTCCTTCTGGAGTGGGCATACCAAATCACAAAAATAGTTAATTGCACACTGACTCGGGTGTGTCTAATGTGGAACAACGAGAGTGTGAGTTTGGAAATTTATTCATTTTCAACTGGCTATGATTATTTTTCAAACACAGGCCCTTTCAGTACTTGGGGATGAGTCTGTTGTAAACTCAGTGACATCAATAAAGAATGACTGAGATTTGTATATTCTCTATCATCAGTCTTATTTTATTTACCACACACAAAAAAATCAACAGAGGGTACACATGAGTATGGGCAGGATGAGTTCAGTGCAATTTGTGAAGCAAGGGGATCCAGTAAATACAATCAGAGAGAATTTAGGGGGTTGGTTCAGAAATGGGATGGGGAGTGGTGGTGGGGGAAGGTTGGGTTAAGTAGTTTGGACAGAACCTTTCCAATACAGGGCGAGGGTTAGGGAGAGAACAGAGAAGACCTTTTGCAGGTTAGGAAAAGATGAGGGGTTAACAGTAGGAAGTGTCCAGATAATGAGATATAAACCCAAACTTGCTTTCTTATGGGGATTCAGAATGTCTTTCAGAAAAGAGGAGATCTCTGATTTTTATATCTGACCCTGCAAAGGGAATATAAATATATAAATTCAAATCAATACACAAGATTTGCATGATTCCTGTTGTTTTGATGTAATGGGCTGTTTGTCACCTGCAGCAGCAATATAACACTATGAGTCGGAGGCACGAGGAACTACAGATGCCATAAAAAAAGACACAGTGTTGGAGTAACTCAGCAGGACAGGCAGCATCTCTGGAGAACATGAATAGGCGACGTCTCAGGTTTGAGACTCAGATAAACACACAAAAATAAATTAGATATAAATTACACGCACAATTTCTGAAAGAAGGAAGACTGCAAACAAAAAGTGTGGAAAACTATTAAACTAAATTCACTGGAATTTAGATGGATGAGAGGGGATCTTTATTTATTTATTTATTTATTTATTTATTTATTTATTCTGAACAAGTAAAGACATTAAAGACATTAATATTAACAAAATCGAAATTATCAAACAATTGGACATTACAATCAATATTTACAAAGCAATGAGAAGAACAAAATCAAAGTTCCAATGTCCAACTCTGTGTCTGTACAAGCTCGAAAAGGAGAAGAAGAATAACTTATTAAATCTCACCCCTTTTCCCCAACACTTAAAGAAACATATAAAATTCTTAAAGGATTGGACAGGCTAGATGCACGAAAAATGGTCCTGATGTTGGGGGAGTCCAGAACCAGGGGTCAGTTTAAGAATAAGGGGCCATTTAGGACTGAGATGAGGAAAAACTTTTTCACCCAGAGAGTTGTAAATCTATCGAATTCTCTGCCACAGAAGGCAGTGGAGGCCGATTCACTGGATGTTTTCAAGAGATAGATTTAGCTCTTTGGGCTAACGGAATCAAGTGATAAGGGGAAAAAGGAGGAACGGGGTACTAATTCCAGATGATCAGCCATGATCATATTGAATGGCGGTGCTGTCTCAAAGAGCCAAATGGCCTACTCCTGCACCTATTTTTTTTTCTCTGACTCAACTGGAAACAAAACCAATCACGACAGTGCAAGATTATGGTTGTGCGGGTTTGTTCAAGCACCTGATTTCCGTAGGGAAGTAGCTGTTTCTCACTCTTTTAGTTTGGGACTTCAGGCTTCTTCTGCCTGATGGTAGCAGCAGTAGAAGGATGAGTCCAGATGGTGGGTATCCTTGATGATAGAAGAAAAGGGGAGATCGCTGTCTTGCATTCCATCTGTTATTTACTTTCACCTATTATTACCAAAGCCAAATTATCTAATTTAGGCAGAGAAATAAATTGTAGGCGAAGAAAACAAAAAATAATTATGTTACTAGATATAAGAATAGAGGTGATATATTTAACAGCTGGATGATGCAAGATTGATAACAGGGCCTGCTGGGGATAATGTTACTTTTCCTTTGTTTGGCCACGTCACATAATATTTTTAGCATGCTTCATAATGTGAAACCTCCTGAATTTTGTTGCTGCCACAGTACCATGTGACTGCATAGCTGCATCTAAGGAAAATTAAAAAATTACTATCATCACATAATGTTTCATCTTAAATGGGGTTTGAACCCATGAACTCCAAATGAGTGTTCTAGATGGAAAACAGGTAGAGATTAGACCCTTGGTTTCAATAGCTAATTCTCCATTTTTGTGCTCTCTAGGAATTAACTGTACTAGAACAATTAAAAATAAATCATAGATACATAGAAAATAGGTGCAGGAGTAGGCCATTCGGCCCTTCGAGCCTGCACCGCCATTCAATATGATCATGGCTGACCATCCAACTCAGTATCCCGTATCTGCCTTCTCTCCATACCCCCTGATCCCTTTAGCCACAAGGGCCACATCTAACTCCCTCTTAAATATAGCCAATGAACTGGCCTCAACTACCCTCTGTGGCAGAGAGTTCCAGAGATTCACCACTCTCTGTGTGAAAAAGTTTTTCCTCATCTACGGTCTTAAAGGATTTCCCCCTTATCCTTAAGCTGTGACCCCTTGTCCTGGACTTCCCCAACATCGGGAACAATCTTCCTGCATCTAGCCTGTCCAACCCCATAAGAATTTTGTACGTTTCTATAAGATCCCCTCTCAATCTCCTAAATTCTAGCGAGTATAAGCCAAGTCTATCCAGTCTTTCTTCATATGAAAGTCCTGACATCCCAGGAATCAGTCTGGTGAACCTTCTCTGCACTCCCTCTATGGCTATAATGTCCTTCCTCAGATTTGGAGACCAAAACTGTACGCAATACTCCAGGTGTGGTCTCACCAAGACCCTGTACAACTGCAGTAGAACCTCCCTGCTCCTATACTCAAATCCTCTTGCTATGAAGGCCAACATACCATTCGCTTTCTTCACTGCCTGCTGCACCTGCATGCCTACTTTCAATGACTGGTGTACCATGATACCCAGGTCTCGCTGCATCTCCCCATTTCCTAATCGGCCACCATTTAGATAATAGTCTGCCTTCCCGTTTTTGCCACCAAAGTGGATAACCTCACATTTATCCACATTATACTGCATCTGCCAAACATTTGCCCACTCACCCAGCCTATCCAAGTCACCTTGCAGTCTCCTAGCATCCTCCTCACAGCTAACACTGCCCCCCAGCTTAGTGTCATCCGCAAACTTGGAGATGTTGCTTTCAATTCCTCGTCCAGATCATTAATATAAATTGTAAATAGCTGGGGTCCCAGCACTGGGCCTTGCGGTACCCCACTAGTCACTGCCTGCCATTGTGAAAAGGACCCGTTTACTCCTACTCTTTGCTTGCTGTTTGCCAGCCAGTTCTCTATCCACATCAATACTGAACCCCCAATACCGTGTGATTTAAGTTTGTATCCTAATCTCTTATATGGTACCTTGTCGAAAGCCTTCTGAAAGTCCAGATACAACACATCCACTGGTTCTCCCCTATCCACTCTACTAGTTACATCCTCGAAAAAATTCTATAAGATTCGTCAGACACGATTTACCTTTCGTAAATCCATGCCGACTTTGTCCAATGATTTCACCACTTTCCAAATGTGCTGCTATCCCATCTTTAATAACTGACTCTAGCATTTTCCCCACTACCGATGTTAGACTAACTGGTCTGTAATTCCCCGTTTTCTCTCTCCCTCCCTTCTTAAAAAGTGGGGTTACGTTTGCTACCCTCCAATCCTCAGAACTACTCCAGAATCTAAAGAGTTTTGAAAAATTATCACTAATGCACCCACTATTTCTGGAGCTACTTCCTTAAGTACTCTGGGATGCAGCCTATCTGGCCCTGGTGATTTATCGGCCTTTAATCCATTCAATTTACCCAACACCACTTCCCGACTAACCTGGATTTCACTCAGTTCCTCCATCTCCTTTGACCCGCGGCCCCCTGCTATTTCCGGCAGATTATTTATGTCTTCCTTAGTGAAGATGGAACCAAAGTAGTTATTCAATTGGTCCGCCATATCCTTGTTCCCCATGATCAATTCACCTGTTTCTGACTGCAAGGGACCTACATTTGTTTTAACTAATCTCTTTCTCTTCACATATCTATAAAAACTTTTGCAGTCAGTTGTTATGTTCCCTGCCAGTTTCCTTTCATAATCTATTTTCCCTTTCCTAATTAAGCCCTTTGTCCTCCTCTGCTGGTCTCTGAATTTCTCCCAGTCCTCTGGTATGCTGCTTTTTCTGGCTAATTTGTACGCATCATCTTTTGCTTTGATACTATCCCAGATTTCCCTTGTTATCCACGTATGCACTACCTTCCCTGATTTATTCTTTTGCCAAACTGGGATGAACATTTTTTGTAGTTCATCCATGCAGTCTTTAAATGCCTTCCATTGCATATCCACCGTCAACCCTTTTGGAACTAATTGCCAGTCAATCTTGGCCAATTCACGTCTCATACCCTCAAAGTTACCTTTCTTTAAGTTCAGAACCGTTGTTTCTGAATTAACAATGTCACTCTCCATCCTAATGAAGAACTCAACCATATTATGGTCACTCTTGCCCAAGGGGGCACGCACAACAAGTCTGCTAACTAACCCTTCCTCATTACTCAATACTCAGTCTAGAATAGCCTGCTCTCTCGTTGGTTCCTCTACATGTTGGTTTAGATAACTATCCCTCATACATTCCAAGAAATCCTCTTCCTCAGCACCCCTGCCAATTTGATTCACCCAATCTATATGTAGATTGAAGTCACCCATTATAACTGTTTTGCCTTTGTTGCACGCATTTCTAATTTCCTGTTTGATGCCATCCCCAACTTCACTACTACTGCTAGGTGGCCTGTACACAACACCCACCAGCGTTTTCTGCCCCTTACTGTTTCGTAGCTCTACCCATACCGATTCCACATCCTCCAAGCTAATATCCTTCCTTTCCACTGCGTTAATCTCCTCTCTAACCAGCAACGCTACCCCACCTCCTTTTCCTTTCTCTCTATCCCTCCTGATATTGAATATCCCTGGATGTTCAGCTCCCAGCCTTGGTCACCCTGGAGCCATGTCTCCAAATCATTGCAATTAATTCCAGATTTTAAAAGTTAAATGAGGGTTCATTGTGGTTTTAATCTCAACATTCCCAGCAATAACAGAACACATATTTTTAAATAGTCTTATCGAAAACAGGCCCTCCAGTTCTTCCTTGAACAGAGCAGGGCTCTTCTTTCTTTAACAGAACAGGGTTCTCGGCCTTCCATGGAGAGAGCAGGGCCTCTCTGGCTTCCTCGAATAGAGATCCCAACCAGTTCCCCTCAACTACAGTCCTCTAAGTCTGAAGAAGGGTCGCGACCCGAAACGTCAACCATTCATTCTCTCCAGAGATGCTGCCTGTCCCGCTGAGTTTTTGTGTCTATTCCTCTCTGTCTGACAGAACTTGCCCTTACCTTCAACAATTTCTCTTTGGATTCCTCTCTTTCCTCAAGTCAAAGATGCAGCCAGGGGCACTTGCATGGACACCTGCTATCCCTGCTTATTTCTCGATTTAATGGTCCCAATATATCCTGGCATCATTCCCCAATTCTTGGGATACATCGAAGACTGCATCAGGACTGCCTCGAGATGGTGGGTCTGTTTCCCTGGAGCAGACATGAGTGGTCAAGAGGGGACATGATAGAGATGTCTATATTATGAGAATTGTAAAGCTGTGATCGATTCTTTCATCATGCCCATTAACTAACTCCCACTGAAACACCCACCATTCACATTCATTTGGGTAATTTACAGTAGCCAGTTAAGTAACTGCTAGTATACAGCTGTGATGTTGGGGGTGGGGGGGGGGGGGTGCTGGGTCATCCCATCGAACCTCATGGTCACAGGGAGAACTTGCAAAACCCCACACGGACAGCACCGATGGTCACTTCAGCTGTGACACATGGTGTCACCCATATGTCCAACTGATGTTAGTAGTACCGTTTCTCTTGCAACAGACAGTGCCTGACCTGTTGAGTATTTTGAGCATTTTCTTTTTTAATTTCATATTTGACAGTCCCTAACTCCAGCAGACCATTGTGTAGAGTGAGCTTACATTTCATTATAGAATCATAGACTTGTACAGCATGGAATAAGTCCTTTGGCCCATCACATCCATATACAGACCTTTTTTTCTATCTACATTAATCCGAGTTGACCACATTAGAACCATACCCTACCATGCTTTGCCTGATTAAAATGTTGTCCAAATATCTCTTAAATGTAGTGATTGTATCCGATTCCAACACCTCCTCCTGTGGTGTTTCCAGATATCAACCCACGTTTTGTGGATTGATACTTGGGAAATCTTAATCCTCAAATCCCCTTTAAAGCTTTTTCCACATCCTTAAACCTATGCTCCCTTGTTTTTGATATCCTTGCCATCGGAAAAAGATTTTGCTGATCTACCCTATATTACTCATAAACCTATACACTTATATCAGGTCACCACTTACCCTCCTGCGCTGCAGAGAAAATAAGCAGCCTATAAAGTTTTTCCTCCATCCCAGGCAACATCTGGTCTCCAGCACAATTACATCTTTCCTACAATGTGGTGACAAAACTGCACACAACATTGCAAGTGTGGAATAACCAGTGTTTTGTAAAGTTAAATGGTTGTCTATTTTCACATGTGAAATTCTTGCCATATTTTGGCGCCAGTCCAGATCTTTTATTCGATGCCCCGACCGATGAATACAAGCTTGCTATATGCTTTCTTCCCCACCCTGTCGACTTGTGTTGCCACATTGAGGAATTCTCGAATTGGACTTCAGATTCTCTGTTCATCAGCATTTCTTAGTATCCTACCATTTACTATATATGTCCCGTTATTTTTAATTTCAAAAATTGCATCACACTGCACTTGTCATGATTAACTTCCATTTGCCTACGCTCTGCTCAACAGAATATCTGATCTTTATCGCTATCCACACTACCAATTCTTGTGCCATCATACGAATTGCTCCCATTACATCCACACACAGGTGATTAATATGTATCAGAAACAGCAAAGGACCAAGTATTGATTCCTGAAGTACTCCACTAGTCACAAATTTCCAATTAGAACATACCTCCTTCCACCTCCTATCAGCAAGCGGTTTTGGGATCCAATGAGAGAGCCTATAAATTTCTCCAATAATTTCTTGCACTGATGCAAGGCTCACCGACAGGCCTTTGGTAATCCACTATCTGGTTGCTCAGTAATCCCGATGGTTCAGCTCATGGGATCACATGTTCCATTTAAACATTATAGAGTCTTATTTCTTGCTCTCCCTTTAAACATATTTCCCACGTTGGATTTAAATTCACCTTGTTCTCTGAAAAATGTGTAATACCACTGTCTAACATCCATGAAGAAGTGAATTAAAAGTCCCTCCACAGATGCTGAATTGCTCACCGAGTTTGCCAGCACCTTCTGTTTTGAATTAGGTGTGTGGGAATACCAAAGGAGTTGTGGTTTAGAAAATGTGCTGTCCAATACCACCAATCCCCCAAAGTGCCAGATTAGCAGAAATTCAGTTTTAATTGTATTTCCAACATCAGGTGGTGGTTAATTTTCCAACTATTTGCACCCCTGTTTAAAATACGTCACTGAGATGAGAACACACCGGGACATAATTTAATTATTTGTACAAACAACAGACCTAGGATGCAAATTGGGGAAACAGTACCTCATATTTCACTTGGCCACCTTATAGTCCACACGCATGAATATTTTGATTTTTCTAAATTTAATGAACCTTTTCATCCCCTCTCACTCTGTCCTTCCCCACCCTAGTTCTCCGACTAGTTTCACTGTCCTCCTGATTAATTTTACTGATTGGATGCCCCGTTGTCATCTTTCCCTCAGCCAACAAATAAACATTCTATAGACGAAAAATGCTGGAGTAACTCAGTGGGTCAGGCAACATCTCTGGAGAAACGGAAAAGATCTGGAGAAAATGAAGTCTGAAGAAGGGTCTTGACCCGAAACGCCTGCTGAGTTACTCCAGCATTTTGTGTCTATCTTCGATTAAACTCCGGAACCTGCGGTTCTTTCCTACACAATGAACCACTCTACATTTTCTTGAGCATTCGGAGATGTCCTCATTCTTTAGGGAACAGGGGTTCTCCTCTTCCATTATAGATGAGACTCTCACCAGAGTCTCCTCTAGATCCCACAGCTCCGCTCTTACTCCCCCTCCCCCTATTCGTAACAAGGACAGAGTCCACCCCTTGCCCTCACCTTCCACTCCGTCAGCCATCGCATACAACATATAAACCTCTGACATTTTTGCCACCTCCAACGGGATCCCACTACTGGCTGCATCTTCCCATCTCCTCCCCTTTCTGCTTTCCGCAGAGTCCATTCCCTCTCTGTAACTCCGTGGTCAATTCGTCCCTTCCCACCCAAACCATCCCTCCCCGGGTACTTTCCCCTGCAACCGCAGGAAATGCAACACTTGTCCCTTTACCTCCCCTCTTGACTCCATCCAAGGACCAAATCACTCTTTCCAGATGAGGCAGAGGTTCACCTGCACCTCCTCCAACCTCATCTACTGCATCCGCTGTTCCATGTGTCAACTTCTCTACATCAGCGAGACCAAGCGCAGGCTTGGCGATCGCTTCGCCCAACACCTCCACTCAGTACACATTAAATAAGCTGATTGCCCGGTTGCTCAGCACTTCAACTCCCCCTCCCATTCCCAATCTGACCTTTCGGTCCTGGGCCTCCTCCATGGCCAGAGTGAGTCCCAGCGCAAATTTGGAGGAACATATTTCGCTTGGTTAGTTTACAACCCAGCGGTATGAACATTGATTTCAGGTCGTCCTTGCTTTCTCCCTCCTTCCCCTCCCCTTCCCAGCTCTCCCACAGCCTACTGTCTCAGCCTCTTCCTTCCTTCTTCCCGACCCCCCACCCACCCCCACATCAGTCTGAAGAAGGGTCTCGACCCAAAACGTCGCCTATTTCTTTCTCTCCATGGATGTTGCCTCACCCGTTGAGTTTCTCCAGCATTTTTATGTCTACCGTCGATTTTTCCAGCATCTGCAGTTCTTTAAACAACAACCCCTTTGATCTGTCGTTTTCACACCTTTACCTTCCCTATCTCTGTCTCCCTCTCCCCTGACCATCAGCCTGAAGGAGGGTCTCGGCCTGAAACATCACCCATTCCTTCTCTCCAGTGGTGCTGTCTGACCCGCTGAGTTACTCCAGCATTCTGTGTCTATCTTCAGTGTTTGCCGGGTACCAAACGATACTAGAGGAGCATCTTTCCTGGGGACTGAACTGGGCTCTGCCTCACACAAGATGGCGCTGAAGCTGTTCCATGGGAAGGCCGCCCAGCACAGTGACGCCACTTCCGCCGCTTTTGCCCCGCTTCCGGGAGCCGTGCTGCGGGGCACGAGCCGCTCTATCCGCGGGGCCCTTCCGGCAGCTGGGGACGTCACTGCCGGTTTGCGATGGCGCAGCTCGGCCTGATCCGCCTGAAGGCGCCGAACAAGGAGTCGCGGGATCGGGAGCCCGGCCTGAGCCCCGACCCGAGCCCGCGGCCTGGCCTGCACCCCGTCGCCAAGCGCCGTAAAGCTCACCACCACGGCCTCGTCCGCGGCCCGGCGACCTCGGCACCCGCGCTCCGTTACCCGCCCCCCGCTCCTGTCAGCGGCGGTCTACCTGGCGCCGTGTACTCGCTGTGTCCGCCCCCAGCACCAGCACCAGCTTGCGGCCCCGGCCCCGGCCCCCTGCCTGGCCCCAAGCCCAAGCCCTGCCCGCGCCCCGCCACCCCCGGCGCCACCGCCACCGCCCTCCCCAAGAACAAGAACCCGAGAGACAAGCACCCACACCGGGAGAAGGACAAGAAGCACCGGCCGAGGAAGGAGAATAGCGACGGCGGGCCTCCGCGGAAAGGTACGCCTGCCCCCCACGGATTAGTCTGACCTGTTGTAGCCACCCGTAACATTACAGACCCTCGCTGGGGTCAGTACAAACCTCCGGGCGCCCCCCCACTCCCAGTTTAAAAGACGGGACCTCCGGCAGGGCAGGCAGCTCTCTCTTAGTCGGTACGTGCTTGTGTCTCAGGAGTGGTACTTTTGCTCACAAGCATCCGACATCTGAGCCTGTGACACAGGGGTGAGAATAGGGATTTATGGTTTTTAAACGGAATCTAAGAGTAGTTGAGTAACTTTATTCTTAAATCGTCGCACTCAAGCCTAAAATTTGACAATTTGCTTAGTTGGTTCCCATCTTAATGTGTACAATTTGCCTACATGTCCACAGTAGAAGATCAATTCATCAGCTACAAAGTACTTTTGAGAAGTTCAAAACATAATGTAAGCTGAAGCTCTTCGTTCCACTGTATCAAAGACTTTGTCCTATATTAAACAACATTTATGAAATTTTCTCATCCAATTTTGGGGCTTTGTTTATAGTGATTAGTTAGTTGAAACTATCCTGCCTCGGTCTTTTCTAAAATGCTATCCTTTGTTTACGATAAATGAATTGTTTTGCTGCAAGTAGAAAGTAAAATGTTGTTTTTTGAGTAAAATAGATTGTCAGTTTTGGAGATGATGAAATCGTTTGGATTAGCCATTAGATTTGGGGAAATTGAACTGTTCTTTGCTTTGGAGCAATATATTGTTACCAGATTTTGATGTCATGAAAAACATCAGGGGGGACAAATTTCAAAAATGAGCAGGAGTTATAATGTACTATTTCCTTTTTTGGCTGTGATCTAAAGATGAATCCTAGAGACAAGAGAATTGACGTTTGGGTATAGGCTTTCACATTCTTGGGATATCCATTGTCATTTCGTAGTAACACAAGTGTGGTGATCTCTGATGTAACTTGGGAATCAATGCAATGTTCCACAAGCTGTGTTTTAGTTGTGTGTTTAAGTGTTGGATGAGGGGACTCGGGGGAATTTCAATTGATCTTCAAAACATGAAACAATTTTTTTTCTCACTTTTAGCCAAGAGAATAGAGGGCCCTGGTTTAACATCTCATCTGAAAGGTAGGGATAATTTGTACAAAATGGGACACGTTGTTAACAGAGAATGTGGAAGTCTCTGATGGTGACTTTATTCTGCTCTTGGGCATTGCCACCTGTTCCTGATATAAAGAAATTACCTCTACTGCTGGAGTTACAGTTCAGTTGTTTGTTTGCTTGACTGGAGATACATAGTGCCATACCATGTCGTTGGGTTGTCTTTAAATGATTAGTAACCAGTAACTTTTTAGTTATAGTAATTGTCCATTTTGGCTGAAGTGGGTTTAATTGAAAGTGAGGTCTTGGTGCTTTCATTATTTATCAGATGTTTGCAGATGTTTATGGCTACACATGAAACACAAGAGTGGGTGACATTGCTGATAGTAAAGATGCTTATCAAACATTACAACGGGATCTTAATCACTTGGCACGCAGGCTTGTGGAATGGTTAATGGATTTTAATACAGGTAAGTGCGAGGCGTTGCATTTTGGGAAGTCAAACCAGGGCAGGACCTTCATAGTGAATGGTAGTGCTCTGAGGAGTGTTGTAGAGCAGAGGGATTGAGGAGTTCCTTGAAAGTGGTGTCACAGGTAGATAGTTGTCAAGAATTTGGCACATTGGCCTTCAGTCAGGAAGTTCAGTATAGAAGTTGGGATCGAAGATATACATAAAATGCTGGAGTAACTCAGTGGGACAGGCAGCATCTCTGGAGAGAAGGAATGGGTGACGTTTCGGCTCGAGACACTTCTTCAGACCCGAAACGTCACCCATTCCTTCTCTCCCGAGATCCTGCCTGTCCCGCTGAGTTACTCCAGCATTTTGTGTCTATCTTCGATCAAAACCATCATCTTCAGTTCTTTCCTACACATAGAAGTTGGGATGTTATGTTACTGTTGTACAAGACATTGGTGAGGCCAGATTTGGAGCATTGTGTTGAGTTTTAGTTAGCCTGTTATATGAAAGATGTAAGGTACACAAAAAATGCTGGAGAAACTCAGCGGGTGCAGCAGCATCTATGGAGCGAAGGAAATAGGTAACGTTTCGGGCCGAAACCCTTCCTTCAGACAATTACTATAACATATGAAAGATGTAGTTTAGCTGTTAAGGGTGCAGATATGATTTATCAGGATGTTGTAGGACTTAAAGTCCTGAGCTATAGGGAGAGATTGGATTTGCTAGCACTTTATTCCTCAGAGTGCTGGAGGGTGAGGGGTGATGTTATGGCATAAGATCATGAGGGAAATAGATAGGGTAAACGCACAGTCATTTACCCAGAGTAGAGGAATCATTAGCCAGGGGACATAAGTTTAAGGTGAGGGTTACAGACATATTACTAAAACTAGTGTAAATGGGACATCTTGGTCATGTTGGGCAGAACTGCCTGTTTTCCAGGCTCCATGACTCTATGTGCCCTTCAGGTGTCTAAATGGTTAAACGCTGTGTAGTAGACTAGCTGAGAATACAAGATGGAAGATGCTGGTTTTGAAAAATCATGTATGTTTTAGACTAGTACATAAAGATCAGGAGTTTCCAGAATGACATGATTACCCAACTGATTAGCTGATTTCTTTAAATGAAACAATGCTGCATCCCTATCCTAAGAGACAAAATGCTGGAGCAACTCAACACATCAGGTAGCATTCCTGGAGAGCATGGATAGGTGACATAGAAACAAGGAAATGCAGACGCTGGTTTAACAAAGAAAGACATAAATATGCTGGAGTATCTCAGTGGGTCAGGCAGCATCCACGGTCTGCCCTCGGTCCCCCTACCCCTAGTCGCAACAGGGACAGTGTCCCCCAGTCCTTGCCTTTCACCCCATCAGCCATCGCATACAACACATAATCCTCCGACATTTCTGCCACCTCCAAAGGGATCCCACCACTAGTCACACTTCCCACCTTCACCCCATTCCGTCGTCCGCAGAGACCGTTCATTCCGCAACTCTCTGGTTAACTCATCCCTTCCCACCCAAACCACCCCCTCCCCAGGCACCTTCCCCTGCAACCACAGGAGATGCAACACCTGTCGCTATACTTCCACCCTCGACTCTGTCCTGAGACCTGACGGTCTTTTCAGGTTAGGCAGAGATTCACTTGCACCTCCTCCAACCTCATCTACTGTATCCGTTGTTCAAGGTGTGGACTCTTATACATCGGCGAGACCAAACGTAGACTGGCGATCGTTTCGCTGAACACCTTCACTCAGTCCACCTTGACCTAGCTGTTCTCTCGTTAGCCAAACACTTTAATTTCCCTTTCCATTCCCACACTGACCTTTCTGTCCTAGGCCTCCTCCATTGTCAGAGTGAGTCCAAACGCAAATTGGCAGAACAGCATCTCATATTTCACTTGGGCTGCATTCCCTCTCTCTCCATCCCTTCCTCACCCATAGTCATACCAGCTTCAAAGTGGTGTTGAGTCTCATTGTCTACTGGTTCTCGTCTAGCACACAGTTAACAATGGCCTGTTTCCTTTATCAGTTACTTTTTTATCTTTCATTTGTTCTATATCTCTCCACATCACTGCCTATATCTCTCGTTTCCTTTTCCCCTGACTCTCAGCCTGAAGAAGGGCCTCGACCCGAAATGCCACCTATTCTTTTTTCTCCAGAGATGCTGTCTGACTCGCTGAGTTACTCCATCGTTTTGTGTTTATCACTAGAGCACATGGATAGGTGACGTAGAAACAAGGAACTGCAGCTGCTGGTTTAACAACAACAAAAAATCAAATGCTGGATCATCCTTATCCAGTCTAGCATACGTGTGTCTTCTGCCTTCAGTGCTACAGAGCTAATTTGTGCTTAAACTGGAAAACCAGTTTGTTAAAGGCAATGGCTTTATAAAATGTCTTTCTGGGGCATCAAAGGCTGACCAATATGAATTGGTTATGACAAAATATCCCTCACTCAAAGATACCTCCAGAACATACTTCAAGAACGGGGCAGCACAGTGGCGCAGCCGATAGATCTGCTGCTTCACAGCGCCAGAGATCTTAGTTCAGTCCTCATCCTGTCTGCAGTTTATATGTTCTCCCTGTAACTGCATTGGTATCCTCTTGCTGCTCCAGTTTCTTCCCTCATCCAAAAGGCATGTAGGGTTTGTAGATTAAATGGGCTCTGTAAATTGTTCCTTGTGTGTTCAAAAGTGGGATAACATAGAACTGGTGTGAACGGATGGTTGGCGTCGACTCGGCAGGCTGAAGGGCCCGTTTCCATGCTGTATCTTTCCATTGATCAAAAAAGTATGTTTGAGGAAAGGCTATCAACCTTGTGCATTGACTCTTTCCCCACAGATGCGGTCGGACCTATTAAGAATTTCCAGCATTCTATCAATAAGCTGTGCTGGTTCTATTTGGAGCCCAGATAATTTTTTTGTAACTTGTGTATGCTTCCAATGTTGAAAATAATTAGTGGGGAATATTATTTTAAGTTTTCATATGCAATCTTTAATATTCACCTGTGAAGCCAAATGAACCATTGACTTGAATCTGCATGCATACAACAACCAAGTTACATATTTGTCTGAAGAAGTGAGCCGGCTTAAAACGCCTGACCTGCTGAGTTACTCCAGTATGTTGTTTCTTTTTTTTGCCTTTCTCTTAAATCACTTGGCCTTGACTTTAACTGTTGCCTCGACATGACAATTTCACCATTCCCCTGATTGATGATGGACTTCAAACCTTTGCGGGACATATCCTAAGTTTGTCAGCATCCGAATTTTAAAGCTTCCCTATATTATTTTCAAAACCCTTGTGTAGTCTTTTTCATATCAGTGAAACGTCATGTATTACTTTTTCCAAGATCTCACAGCTTACCCATTCTGGCCTCTTGCACAACCAGAATTTTAATAGTTTCATTATTAGTAGATGTTCTTTCAGCCACGCAAGGCAGAAAACTCTGGTATTCACATATTAAACTGTGCTTCAATTTGCAAGGCTGCTCCTTGAACTACTTTGGACTAAAATTTTTGTCACTGAATCTGATATCTTCTTTTGTGGCTTGGATCCAGATTTTATTAGCTAATGCACCTGTGAACCATTGGAAATTCTTCAAGTTTGAGATGCTGTGTCAAGTGTATGTTGTTATCTCACCTAAAAGCTGACACCTTTATTGCAACAATTCCTCACTGCTGCATTACGTGCATTAGCCTAGATTTCATGCCCTACTTTCTGAAGTCAGACAAACCAAAATTGCTACAAATTCCTTGACTATAGTTTTATATTCCGCATTGAAGATTTGAGATTTTTTTATTTCCTTTCAAAAAGGATAAGATTAAACTGAAAAGGGTGCAGAAAGGATTTACAAGGTTATGGCTCGGATTGTAGGGCTTGAGTTTTCAGCAGAGTTGATTAGGCTAGGTATATTTACTCTGGAATAAAAGAAGATGAAAGGTTTAAGGTGAAAGGGGAAAGATTTGCAATAGAAAAAAAATCACAGGTGGTTAAAGTGCACATTGTCAGATTTTAATAAAGGCCATTTTTATACATTTTGGTTTCACCATGTAGAAATTACAGCAGTGTTTGCACATAGTCCCCCTATTTCAGGGCACCATAATGTTTGGGACACAGCAATGTCATGTAAATGAAAGTAATCATGTTTAGTATTTTGTTGCATATCCTTTGCATGCAATGACTGCTTGAAGTCTGTGATTCATGGACATCACCAGTTGCTGGGTTTCGTCTCTGGTGATGCTCTGCCAGGCCTGTATTGCAGCCATCTTTAGCTTCTGCTTGTTTTGGGGGCTAGTCCCCTTCAGTTTTCTCTTCAGCATATAAAAGGCATGCTCAATTGGGTTCAGATCGGGTGATTGACTTGGCCACTCAAGAATTGACTTATTTAGCTTTGAAAAAACCCTTTTGCTCCAGCAGTATGTTTGGGATCATTGTCTTGCTGTAGAATTAATTGCCGGCCAATGATTTTTGAGGCATTTGTTTGAATTTGAGTAGATAGGATGTGTCTATACACTTCAGAATTCATTATGCTACTACCATCAGCAGTAGTATCATCAATGGCGATAAGTGAGCCAGTACCTTCAGCAGCCATACATGCCCAGGCCATAACACCCCCACCACCGTGTTTCACAGATGAGGTGGTAGGCTTTGTGTAAAGAAGCTGAGTCTGACTCACTTGTAGCTTTACTTAACGTTTAATAATAAGACAGGTTAAACACTTTCCAGCACTGACTGCACCCAGTCTGTCATCATGCTGGAACCAAGGGAGGAGCACACGGGAGATAGAGTTCTTATACTTGATAACTAAGGCGTGGTTAGTGGTACTGAGGTAGCTATATTATTGGTTGCATGCATAAACCATCTACATCCTTCCCCTTAGAATCAAATGCACATGGAGGCAATCAGGATAGTGCTATTACAATAAACGTGCGAATTTAGACAAAGTCGCCGTAATGGACAGGCGGCTTAACAATGCGTACGTACAGCACCTTCCCCCCTCCCCATCAGAAAGAAGAGAAGCCGTAACGGAGGCAGGCAGGAAAGTCAAGGGAGGGGGAGATGCAGCCGGAGCAGGAGCGGGAGAGATAGGAGGGGGAGGACGTGCAGGAGGTGAAAGCGACTGGCCAAGACCAGGAGGCAGCGAAACAGGAGACCGCAATAAGCGAGGGGAATGGGGCATGCATGGAGCAGCAGGGTGATCAGCGGCAGCAGGTGGAAACGACAACGGAGGAGCATAAGGAGCCGCAGGAGGAGGCTTTGGCTCGTTGACGGCCAACAGGTGCTGACGGCTTCGACGGTAGGTAGTCCCTTCGTAGTCCACCAGGTAAGATCTTGGAGAGTCGTCCACGCCAGTCACCGTCGCGAGGCGGGAATAGCCGTTGGTGGTCCGCATCCGAACGACCTGCCCGGGTAGCAGAGGCAGCAGAGGGCGGCAGGACCTGTCGTGGGAACCCAGTTGAACTTCATGTTTATGATCGATCCGTCTTTGGACTGTGGCAGGATCGAACACTTTGGGTATCAGGGACTGCTGGGCGATGGGCATGGGTTGTCTTGTCACTCTGGACATCAGACATTGGGCAGGGGAACCCATAAGCGGGTCCCGTGAAACGTTACGTATGTTAAGTAAGTCCAGGTAAAAATCGCTGTTTGACAGGCGGGACTGCTCCATCAGGCCCTTAGCACTCCGCACGGCGCGTTCGGCCAGGCCGTTACTCTGAGGGTACTCCGGGCTGCTGGTGTAGTGATGGAAGTTCCACCTTGCAGCGAAAGCTTTGAACTCGGCACTTGTGAATTGCGGTCCATTGTCGGTCTGTAAGCGGACAGGGACGCCGTGGTCGGCGAAATGCTGACGCATCTTTGCGATGACCCTCCCGGAGGTGGCGGACGGAAGGTGGTCAATGTCGAACCAATTGCAGAATGAGTCCACTAGGACGAGAAAGTGTTTACCCCGCCATTCGAATATGTCAGCAGCCAGCGATGTCCAAGGCATGGCTGGCGCCGGCTGCTGCAGAAGAGGTTGACGCTGCTGGTGTGGGGTAAGGTTGTTGCAGGAGATACAGGAGGACACCCGGTTCCTGATGTAGTTGGCCATGCCAGGCCAGTAGAACTGTCCTTGGGCATGAGAAACAGTGGTCTCGATTCCAGGATGACCACTGTGGGCTGCGTTGTAGTATAGATCGTATAGAGAGGCTGGGACCACAACTTTGTGGCCTTTGACGATAACCCCATCCTGGATCACCAGCTCGTCGCGGACCAGGAAGAACGGTTGTGCGCCCGATGGCAAATTGGTACGTTTGACGGGCCACCCACGCTTGATGATGGCAGCCAGCTGCTGCAGTGCGGGGTCCGCGGCGGTGTGCTCGATCAGGCTCTGTAGCTGCTTGGTTGGAACAAAGTTGGCATTAAGTACGAGTAGGTTTTCCTGCTCGTAAGGGTGGCGGTCACAGGATGCCCGTGGGGCGCGAGAAAGTCTGTCAGCAACATGCATCTCCGTTCCCTTCTTGTATGTGATTTTAAAATCAAAACGCTGGAGTTGCAGCATCATGCGTTGTAGTCTGGCAGGGGCAACATGTATGGGTTTGTTAAGAATGGTTACCAGTGGCTGGTGGTCAGTCTCGACTGAATCTACAGCCAAAGAGAAAGTCTTTGAATTTGGAACAAGCAAACACCACAGCCAGGAGCTCCTTCTCGATCTGAGCATATCGTTGCTCCGTGTCGGTCATGGTCCGAGAGGCATACGAGACCGGTAGCAGGGAGCCGTCGCCGTAGAGCTGCAGGCAAGCAGCACCCAGTCCGAAACGAGAGGCATCACAGGTCACAACAATGGGATGGCGCAGGTCGAAGAATTTGAGTGTTGGGGTGCTGATCAGCTTAGACTTCAGACATTCGAAAGCCTGCTGGTGTTGTGGGAACCAGGACCAGGCGATGCCTTTCTTAGTTAGTTGTCTCAGGGATGAGCTCAGCTCACTGAGATTCGGTATAAACTTCCCGAGGTAGTTGACCATGCCCAGGAATCGTTGTAGACCAAGCACGTCAGTTGGGGCTGGCATTTCGGATATTGCAATAGTCTTTTGCGGGTCGGGTTTCAGTCCATTGGAAGTGAAGATGTGCCCGACGTACGGCACCTCCGAGACACGGAACCGGCATTTATTCTTGTTCAGTTTTAAGTTGATCTGCCGGGCACGGTCCAGGACTCTGCGGAGGTTCTTATCATGTTCGGTGGCATTCTCCCCATAAACTAGGATGTCGTCAACGATGATGGCGCATGGCATGCCAGCGAACAGCTGTTCCATGGATCGCTGAAACACTTCAGCATCCGTAGAAACTTAAATCTGCCATAAGGAGTGGAAAAAGTTGTCAGGTCGGAGGAGCGCTTATCGAGTGGTATTTGCCAGAAAGAGCTTTTTGCATCAAGGACAGAAAACACTGTAGCCTGGCCGACCTGAGCTGCGACGTCCTCTACGGTTCTCATGGGGTAGTGTGGCCGCCTGATCGCGAGGTTCAGGTCTTTGGGGTTAATACACACCCGTATCTCGTTTTTGTCCTTTTTCAGGGTAGCAACCATGGTGGAGACCCACTCGGTGGGCTCGCTCACTGCTTCCAGCACCCCCATTGTAACCATTTAAAGCGAGGGATACTCTGTGTGGTGCACGGACCACTGGCACCACTTTGGGGTCGGTGACAATCTTGTAGACAAGGGGCAGTTTGCCCAGTTCGTTATCAAACAGGTCCGGGTACTCGGATAACGGATCCATTGGCAACCGTATTTCGTGGACAGTACGGTCGAAGGACACTAGTCCCAGGTCTTGGCACGCCTGGTTGCCCAACAGTCACACAATCAGAATCCAGAACATAAAACATGAGGGGCCGCGATAACTTTTGCAGCACACAATTAAAAGTTGCCTTTCCCACAGGTTTCAGTACCTCGGCCCCATAAGCACGTAAGGTCGAACGGTCTGAAGTCAGTGGTTCATTATGTCTAATCTTTCTGAACAGGTTTGTTGACATAACATTGACTTTTGCCCCCGTGTCGAGTTTGGCTGTGAACGGACAGTTGTTGACGGTAACGAGGACCGATGGATCGGGGAGGCGAGCAGGTGCGTGTAGGAGTGTAAATATACTAGCATCTCCTTGAGAACTAATTGCCTCAGAGTCGTGGGCAGTGTCGAGAGAGGACTGGGAACCAAAATCGCTATCAACTTGTGCTAGGTTGTTTAATACTTGTCTAGGAACAGGTGGCAGGTTCCCACGAGAACGGCAAATCGCCGAGAAGTGATTCAATCTCTTGCAGAAATTACATGATTTACCATAAGCCGGACACCGCGATTGCATTGAATGTACATAGTTACAATTAGGGCACCTTTTAACCACCCGTCCTCCGGGGACATAACCTGCCCGCGGCGCGGGTCTAGCGTTGTCTATTTTGGGACGTGGTCTGTTGAGACCAGTTAAATTGACCGATCGACCATCAGTGCCCCTTTGTCCGAACAACGGGTCAACGACTTCAGCCAACCTGCATGCATGCATTGCGTCTGTCAGAGTAAGATCCGGCCTCCTTAGTAGCTCGGATCGCAGTTTCTGATCCAGCATACCTGTCACTAAAATGTCCCTGGTTAGCTGGTCAGTCATGTTTTCAAATCAGCATCTCTGTGCGAGATAGCGCAGATCCGCAATAAAGCATTCAACAGGTTCGTCGGGCTGTTGCTTTCTCATGAAAAACTTTGCACACTCTAAAATACGGTTCGAGGGCAAGTCGCAAATTTCGGCAAATTTTCGCAATAGACATACTGGGTCGTTTGCAGACTCCGCAGGTACCTGAATCAGGTCGTTCGCATCCCGGACCTCGGGATCATAGGCAAAGGCTCGCGCTCTCCTCATGGCATCTGGACCCGCAAGGTTCAGTAGGAGAGAAGCTTTAACAATATCGGGATCGTTGCGATGCACGATATTGATGTAATGAGTGAAGTCCATTTCAAAAGTTGCCCAGCTTTCAGCTATGTCAGCATCAAAGACCAGGGGCGAGGGTTTGCGGCACGAGGATGCCATGGTCAAAAGTCACAAAACTCCGATAAAGCAACACTTTCAAAGAAAAAAAAACACGATATACAGGAGGCGCGCGTTTAAACTTGCTAACACCATGTAAAGAAGCTGAGTCTGACTCGCTTGTAGCTTTACTTAACGTTTAATAATAAGACGGGTTAAACACTTTCCAGCACTGACTGCACCCAGTCTGTCATCATGCTGGAACCAAGGAGATCTTGGGCAGTTCCTTATCTCCTCCATCGCTCTTCTCCATACTTTGCTCTTGCCATCACTGATATAAGTTAATCTTCGTCTCATCTGTCCACAAGACCTTTTTTCCAGAACTGTGGTTGCTCTTTTAAGTACTTCTTGGCAAACTGTAACCTGGCCATCCTATTTTTGCATCAACCAGTGGTTTGCATCTTTTAGTGTTGCCTCTATTTTTGTTCTTGAAGTCTTCTGCGGACAGTGGTCATTGACAAATCCACACCTGACTCCTCAAGAGTGTTTCTGATCCGATGAACATGTGGTTGGTTTTTTTTCTTCATAGAGAGAATTATTCTGTCATCAGCTGTGGAGGTCTTCCTTGGCCTGCCAGATCCTTTGCAATTAGTGAGCTCTCTAGTGCTCTCTTTCTTCTTAATGATGTTCCAAACAGATGATTTTGGTAAGCCTAAGGTTTGGCTGATGTCTCTAACAGTATTATTCTTGTTTCTCAGTCTCATAATGGCTTCTTTGACTTTCATTGGCACAACTTTAATCCTCATGTTGATAAACAGCAATAAAAGTTTCCAAAGGTGATGGAAAGACTAGGGAAGACTAGGTGCTGAGAGCTCTCTTATACCTGCATTAAGGAGGCAATTACACACACCTGAGCAATTACAAACACCTGTGAAGCCATGTGTCCCAAACATTATGGTGCCCTGAAATGGGGGGACTATGTATAAACACAGCTGTAATTTCCACATGGTGAAACCATAATGTATAAAAGTGGTCTTTATTAAAATCTGACAATGTGCACTTTAACCACATGTAATTTTTTCTATTACAAATCTCAAATTGTGGAGTACAGAGGCAAATAAATAAATGATGGGCCTTTGTCCAAAACATTATGGAAATCAGATGTGGGAAGTCATGGAGTCTGATAGCCGTCCAGACGTCCACTTCTGCGCCAGGTGTATCGAGATGGGGCTCCTAATGGACCGTATTAGGAACCTCGAGCAGCAGCTCGATGACCTCCGTCTGGTCAGGGAGAGCCAGGGAGAGCGAGGGAGAGCGAGGAAGTCATTGAGAGGAGTTACAGGGAGGTGGTCACTCCAAGACCACAGGAGGCAGGCAAGTGGGTCACGGTTGGGAGAGGCAAGGGGCACAGGCAGGGACTAGAGAGTACCCCGGTGGCTGTACACCTTGACAATAAGTACTCCTGTTTGAGCACTGTTGGGGGGGACAGCCTGCCTGGGGGTAGCGACAGCGGCCGGGCCTCCGGTATAGAGACCGGCCCTGTTGCTCAGAAGGGTAAGGAAAAGAAGAGGAGGGCAATACTAATAGGGGACTCTATAGTTAGGGGGTCAGATAGGCGATTCTGTGGACGCAGTCGGGAGACCCGGATGGTAGTTTGCCTCCCTGGTGCCAGGGTCTGTGATGTATCTCAACGTGTCCAAGATATCCTGAAAGGGCAGGGAGAGGAGCCCGAGGTCGTGGTACATATAGGTACCAATGACATAGGTAAAAAAAAGAGAAGAGGTCCTGAAAGGAGAATTTAGGGAGTTAGGAGGGGAGTTAAAGAGAAGGACAGCAAAGGTAACAATCTCGGGATTACTGCCTGTGCCACGCGACAGTGAGATTAAGAATGGAGCGAGGTGGAGGATAAATGCGTGGCTGAAGGACTGGTGCAGAAGGCAGGGATTCAAATTTCTGGATCATTGGGACCTCTTGTGGAAGGTGCGACCTGTACAAAAAGGATGGGTTGCACTTGAACCTGAGGGGGACCGATATCCTGGCGGGGAGATCTGCAAAGGCTACTGGGGAGACTTTAAACTAGAATGGTTGGGGGGAGGGACTCAAATAGAGAAAGCTATTAGACAGTGTGTGAGGCAGGAGGCAGAGAAGGAAAGCACTCAGACCCAACATGTAGGGGGGAAAGAAGAAAACAATAATAAACAGAGAATAAGAGGTGGTGGAGTTCTTAAATGGGTGAGCAGAGAAACAGAGGGGTGTAAAATGCGGGCGGAAGCAATAGGTAGCAAGGTGAAAAGTAAAAGTGGCAGGCAGACAAATCCAGGGCAAAAATCAAAAAGGGCCACTTTTCAACATAATTGTATAAGGGGTAAGAGTGTTGTAAAAACAAGCCTGAAGGCTTTGTGTCTCAATGCAAGGAGCATTCGTAGTAAGGTGGATGAGTTGAACGTGCAGATAGCTATTAATGATTATGATATAGTTGGGATCACGGAGACATGGCTCCAGGGTGACCAAGGCTGGGAGCTGAACATCCAGGGATATTCAATATTCAGGAGGGATAGAGAGAAAGGAAAAGGAGGTGGGGTAGCGTTGCTGGTTAGAGAGGAGATTAACGCAGTGGAAAGGAAGGACATTAGCTTGGAGGATGTAGAATCGGTATGGGTAGAGCTGCGAAACACTAAGGGGCAGAAAACGCTGGTGGGTGTTGTGTACAGGCCACCTAGCAGTAGTAGTGAAGTTGGGGATGGCATCAAACAGGAAATTAGAAATGCGTGCAACAAAGGCAAAACAGTTATAATGGGTGACTTCAATCTACATATAGATTGGGTGAATCAAATTGGCAGGGGTGCTGAGGAAGAGGATTTCTTGGAATGTATGCGGGATAGTTATCTAAACCAACATGTAGAGGAACCAACGAGAGAGCAGGCTATTCTAGACTGGGTATTGAGTAATGAGGAAGGGTTAGTTAGCAGTCTTGTTGTGCGTGCCCCCTTGGGCAAGAGTGACCATAATATGGTTGAGTTCTTCATTAGGATGGAGAGTGACATTGTTAATTCAGAAACAACGGTTCTGAACTTAAAGAAAGGTAACTTTGAGGGTATGAGACATGAATTGGCCAAGATTGACTGGCAATTAGTTCTAAAAGGGTTGACGGTGGATATGCAATGGAAGGCATTTAAAGACTGCATGGATGAACTACAAAAATTGTTCATCCCAGTTTGGCAAAAGAATAAATCAGGGAAGGTAGTGCTTCCGTGGATAACAAGGGAAATCAGGGATAGTATCAAAGCAAAAGATGATGCGTACTAATTAGCCAGAAAAAGCAGCATACCAGAGGACTGGGAGAAATTCAGAGACCAGCAGAGGAGGACAAAGGGCTTAATTAGGAAAGGGAAAATAGATTATGAAAGAAAACTGTCAGGGAACATAAAAACTGACTGCAAAAGTTTTTATAGATATGTGAAGAGAAAGAGATTAGTTAAAACAAATGTAGGTCCCTTGCAGTCAGAAACAGGTGAATTGATCATGGGGAACAAGGATATGGCGGACCAATTGAATAACTACTTTGGTTCCGTCTTCACTAAGGAAGACATAAATAATCTGCCGGAAATAGCAGGGGGCCGCGGGTCAAAGGAGATGGAGGAACTGAGTGAAATCCAGGTTAGTCGGGAAGTGGTGTTGGGTAAATTGAATGGATTAAAGGCCGATAAATCACCAGGGCCAGATAGGCTGCATCCCAGAGTACTTAAGGAAGTAGCTCCAGAAATAGTGAATGCATTAGTGATAATTTTTCAAAACTCTGTAGATTCTGGAGTAGTTCCTGAGGATTGGAGGGTAGCAAACGTAACCCCACTTTTTAAGAAGGGAGGGAGAGAGAAAACGGGGAATTACAGACCAGTTAGTCTAACATCGGTAGTGGGGAAACTGCTAGAGTCAGTTATTAAAGATGGGATAGCAGCACATTTGGAAAGTGGTGAAATCATTGGACAAAGTCAGCATGGATTTACGAAAGGTAAATCGTGTCTGACGAATCTTATAGAATTTTTCGAGGATGTAACTAGTAGAGTGGATAGGGGAGAACCAGTGGATGTGTTGTATCTGGACTTTCAGAAGGCTTTCGACAAGGTACCACATAAGAGATTAGTATACAAACTTAAAGCACACGGTATTGGGGGTTCAGTATTGATGTGGATAGAGAACTGGCTGGCAAACAGGAAGCAAAGAGTAGGAGTAAACGGGTCCTTTTCACAATGGCAAGCAGTGACTAGTGGGGTACCGCAAGGCTCAGTGCTGGGACCCCAGCTATTTACAATTTATATTAATGACCTGGATGAGGGAATTGAAGGCAACATCTCCAAGTTTGCGGATGACACTAAGCTGGGGGGGCAGTGTTAGCTGTGAGGAGGATGCTAGGAGACTGCAAGGTGACTTGGATAGGCTGGGTGAGTGGGCAAATGTTTGGCAGATGCAGTATAATGTGGATAAATGTGAGGTTATCCACTTTGGTGGCAAAAAACAGGAAAGCAGACTATTATCTAAATGGTGGCCGATTAGGAAACGGGGAGATGCAGCGAGACCTGGGTGTCATGGTACACCAGTCATTGAAAGTAGGCATGCAGGTGCAGCAGGCAGTGAAGAAAGCGAATGGTATGTTAGCTTTCATAGCAAAAGGATTTGAGTATAGGAGCAGGGAGGTTCTACTGCAGTTGTACAGGGTCTTGGTGAGACCACACCTGGAGTATTGCGTACAGTTTTGGTCTCCAAATCTGAGGAAGGACATTATAGCCATAGAGGGAGTGCAGAGAAGGTTCACCAGACTGATTCCTGGGATGTCAGGACTTTCATATGAAGAAAGACTGGATAGACTTGGCTTATACTCGCTAGAATTTAGGAGATTGAGAGGGGATCTTATAGAAACGTACAAAATTCTTATGGGGTTGGACAGGCTAGATGCAGGAAGATTGTTCCCGATGTTGGGGAAGTCCAGGACAAGGGGTCACAGTTTAAGGATAAGGGGGAAATCCTTTAAGACCGAGATGAGGAAAAACTTTTTCACACAGAGAGTGGTGAATCTCTGGAACTCTCTGCCACAGAGGGTAGTTGAGGCCAGTTCATTGGCTATATTTAAGAGGGAGTTAGATGTGGCCCTTGTGGCTAAAGGGATCAGGGGGTATGGAGAGAAGGCAGGTACAGGATACTGAGTTGGTTGATCAGCCATGATCATATTGAATGGCGGTGCAGGCTCGAAGGGCTGAATGGCCTACTCCTGCACCTATTTTCTATGTATCTATGTATCTGCAGTTCCTTCCTGCATATTTATGCTGTTTAATGTGTGTAAAAAATGCAAAAGTATAATTCTGAGTATGGTCCCTGGATTGTACTCTGCTTGCTAGTGCCTTGTTCTGCGATTGCAAACATGATGTCTTCAGGGTTACCGATCGCATTTAAATATATATATTTATTTTAAAAAACTGATTTATTCCTGTATGTGAACCGTTTCATTGGTTCAATTTGAATGAATGCCATTGCTGTTGAGCATTGATGTTGTACAGTGTGCTGGAGGCAAAACAGCTATTTCCTAACCTCTTATTCTCTGGTTGTGATAAATCTCCCTGAAAATCTGGCACATCCCCAAAAAATGTTGCTTGTTTCTCAACCTGATTGAAGTGCCAGATTTGCAGAACAATTTTGAAAGCTGATTTAATTTCACAAAACACTTGGGCACACAAACCTTTAGCTGTGTATGGCATTTATGTCAACCTGAAGTACTTGCTGCAGGCTTTAATGAGAATTTGTGCACCAGCTGCAGTGTAGTTGGTAAGGGCATCACAAATTCAATGAAGAATAGTTGGCCACAACTGAAAAGAGAGCATACTTGCATTGAAGTCAGAAAGTTTAAACGCCACTTTAAATTCTTGGAAAAAGTAACAGTTAATTGCTATACTGCTGGATTATGATTGCATCAGAGTTGTTGTTCTTAGAATGAAATGGTAAAATATAATGACTTATCAGCCACCTTTGGACATAAGATTCCATGCCATTATTTGAAGAGCAATGTTCTCCATTGTATTCTAGTCAGTAGTTTTGCATCGACCTTAACCTTCAACTTCAAGCAATTCCTGTCGGGTACTCAAGAAGGTGGGTGCATTGGTGATCATTTTCCAATCTTCTATAGATTCTGGATCAGTTCCTGTGGATTGGAGGGTAGCTAATGTTAACCCACTTTTTAAGAAAGGATGGAGAGAGAAAGCAGGGAATTATAGACCAGTTAGCCTGGTGTTGGGGAAGATGCTGGAGTAGATTATTAAAAATGTAATAAGAGCACATTTGGATAGCAGTATCTAGGATCGGTCCAAGTCAGCATGGATTTACGAAGGGGATGTAACTAGAAAAATGGACGTGGGAGAGCCAGTGGATGTGGTGTACTTGGACTTTCAGAAAGCCTTTGATAAGGTCCCACACTGGTGGGTAAAATTAGAGCACATGTATTGGGGGTAGGATATTGACATGGATAGAAAATTGGTTGGCAGACAGGAAACAAAGAGTAGGGATTAACTGGTCCCTTTCAGAATGGCAGGAAATGTTGCAAGGCTCCATGCTGGGACTGCAGTTATTTACAATATACATTAATAATTTAGATGAAGGAATTAAAAGTGACATTAGCAAATTTTCAGATGACACAAAGCTGAGTGGTAATGTAAACTATGAAGGGGATGCAATGAGGATGCAGGGTGACTTGGACAGGTTGGGTGAGTGGGCAGATGCAGTATAATGTGGATAATTGTGAGGTTATCCACTTTGGCGGCAAGAACAGGTAGGCAGATTATTATCTGAATGGTGTCAGGTTAGGAAAAGGGGAAGTATAACGAGACCTGGCTGTCCTTGTGCATCAGTCACTGATAGTAAGCGTGCAGGTATAGCAGGCAGTGAAGAAAGCTAATGGCATGTTGGCCATAACAAGAGGAGTTGAGTATAGGAGCAAAGAGGTCCTCCTGCAGTTGTACAGGGCCCTGGTGAGACCACACCTGTAGTATTGTGTGCAGTTTTGGTCTCCTAATTTGAGGAAGGACATTCTTGCTATTGAGGGAGTGCAGCGTAGGTTCATGAGGTTAATTCCCGGGATGGCGGGACTGTCATATGTTAAAAGAATGCAGCGGTTGGGCTTGTATTCACTGGAATTTAGAAGGATGAGAGGGGATCTTATAGAAACATATAAAATTATCAAGGGATTGGACACCCTAGATGCAGAAAACATGTTCCCGATATTGGGGGAGTCCAGAACCAGGGGCCACAGTTTAAGAATAAGGGGAAGGCCATTTAGAACTGAGATGAGGAAAAACTTTTTCACCCAGAGAGTTGTGAATTTGTGGAATTCTCTGCCTCAGAAGGCAGTGGAGGCCAATTCACTGGATGCATTCAAAAGAGAGTTGGGTAGAGCTCTTAGGGCTAGCGGAATCAAGAGGTATGGGGAGATGGCAGGAACGGGATACTGATTGTGGATGATCAGCCATGATCACATTTAATGGGGGTGCTGGCTCGATGGGCCGAATGGCCTGCTCCTGCACCTATTGCATATGTATCTATGTTGTCTTCGACAATATTGCATCAATTGTAATTTGTTTTGGGTCAAAGAGGTTATTAAAAGGTACTATATGAATGCAAGTTCACATTCTGATATTTTTGCATTGTGAAAACTCATCCGTAGGCTTACTTAGATAGACTGCCTAATGCACTTGTCCAGCCACGGGTCCAGTACAGATTTCTGGGACCCTTTGTTCCCAAGCCTTGCCATATTATCCATTTTGCTGGGCCAACACAGGTCAAGTAATGATGATACACCTCTGACCACTAATTATACCCCTCCTGTAACTCTAAAGCACCATGGACTGCTAGAGGCTTAAATAAAACAAATAGTAGCAATGTTACAAAATTTTGAGATTTTAAAAATAAAGTCTGCAATTTATCCCATCAGATAAAGCATAAAAAGAAGTTTAATTTGACACCTAATTCACTTTCATATCTTCAGTATTAAAGATGTTATGGCCATTTTCATACTCGGAAATTAGCATCTTGTTCCCTATTGCTTTTCCATTGACTTAACACAAAAGCTGTGATCGAGGACAGTTAAAAGCCCATAACTTTCTTAAAAATTAAGATAACTGAAAGAAATTTTCAGTTATTATAGATTGAAGCATTCTGAAACAAATATGAAACAATCTTACTTAGAAGACATGAAAGTAAAGCATATAATTAGTTAGTTACCTAATTGTAGCTAATTACAAAATTCAATTACTAGATCTAAACATCTATCAATTTCTTAAGAATAGATTAACATTTTTAAATAGCCTGTGTCCAAATAACATTCACACAATAATTCACAATATAACATAATTTTTAAATCTCATTTTCATGAATTTACAGGCCAAATGGAAGGAATTGAATGTTTAATACCTGTAAATTAATGGGCATTTAAATCATCTTGTGAGTGAGGATTTCTGGAACACGATCTTTTGGAACGTTCATTTGCGGTGAATTTAACCCCGTATTGGCATGAAAAATACTGCCGTTAGTTCGGGGAATAAAATCACCGTTTCGCATGAAAAAATGTGAATTAAAGGCTTCTTAAGAAGCACTTTTATACATTTAAAGAAACCACTTTCATTTACCTGTCCCGTGTGTGAAATCCGTCCCCGTTATCGGCGTTGACGCTTCAGGAGCTGCTTTTAAAATTACTCCAGCGCTGACATTGACGATTTAATAAAAATAAAAAATTCACAAAACGCCCCGAGGAACGATTTTTCAGCAAACGCTTGTACTCCAACGAAATATAATTCAGGACAAGGGAGGAGAAACCGCGTTTTAACCCCACCCACCCCTTAAAGGCGCCAAAATCGCGCACACTGCCAGTGGCAGAATTACAGCGCGACTGAATGTAAGATCAAGTTCAAGTTCAAGTTTCCTTTATTGTCATTCAGACCTTTCGGTCTGAACGAAATTGTGATGCCTGCAGTCATACACAGAACCAATAATAACAAAACATACAATAAACACAAATTAAACATCCACCACAGTGAGTTCACCAAGCACACCCTCACTGTGATGGAGGCAAAGTCTTAGTCTCTGTCTCTTCCCTCCTTGTTCTCCCTCTGCGCTGAGGCGATCGATCCAGGCCGAAGATGCCGCCCTCCAGTCCAGCGGACCTCCGTGGTGATGTCGCCGCCGCCGAAAGCCGGAACGCCGTCTCCGCTGCGAGACGGCCCGCCACAGCATCAGCTCCGGGTCCCGCAATCTCCGCTCCAGGCCGCTGCACCTGCTCCGGGTCCCGCAGTCACCGCTCCGAGCCGCCGCCCCAGCTCCGGGTCCCGCAGTCTCCGCTCTGGACCCCGCTGTATCAGCTCCAGGTCCCGCAGTCTCCGCTCCGGACCCCACCGCACCAGCTCCAGGTCCCGCAGTCTCCGCTCTGGACCCCGCTGTATCAGCTCCAGGCTGCCGCCGAAAGCCAGAACGCTGCACCAGCAAGTCGGGCCACTGCTGCCTCAGCCCCGAAGACGGCCAGCCTCTCGTTGGTAAGTCCTGGCTGGCTCTGCCTCCGTAGCCTCTGGGTCGGTCGCAGGATGGAGGCGGCCAGCTCCGCCAGACGGAGGCAGGGAAGGGGGATACGACACGAAAAAATCGCATTCCCCTGAAGGAGGAGACAGAGGACATGTTTCTCCCCCCCTAACACAACCCAACAAACTAAAACTTAACAAAACAAGACAAAAAAAAACAACAGAAAAAGTAAAAACAGACGGACTGCAGGCGAGCCGCAGCCGATTATCAGCGCCGCCACTTTGTAGGTAAGTTTTGTAACATACCTACAAATAGTTCAAGTTCAAGTTCACATTTATTGTCACATGCACCAATTAAGGTACAGTGATATTTGAATTACCATACAAGTAAAAAGAACACAATACATGATAGAGTTTAACATAAACATCCATCATAGTGGAATTTGCATTCCTCACTGCGATGGAAGGCGATAAAGTTAAGTCAATCTTCCTCCATATATTAAATATAAATTAATTTTACAGAAAAACTTGCATTTCTTGCACAGGCAGTCCGGGCGCCGGTTAACGAGTTGAGCTCGGAAGTCCGATAACGGTTGGATTGCTGCCGCCCACGGGGATGAGGCGCCACATTTCCGGCAGGACTACCTCGCTGACTCGAGATTTGCCGAAAATGTGGTAGTGCTCTCTTCCCCCATTGTCTGACGCTGACCTCCAAGAGAAGTCGAGCGGCACCAGAACGGTCAGCTTAGGCTGCCAAGTCCCGCGATACCGGCCTGCAAAACCAGCCTCGGAAGTCTATGGGAATGGTCAAGATTGACTGTCTCACGCGGCCTAGGTGCCACATTTTCGGGGGGGGGGGGGGGGATTTCAAGTGCAATGCTTCCCATATTTTAACCCATAGATACATGGATGGAAAAGGTGTTGACTATTATGCAGCTAGTGCAGTAATAACAAATAGCTTAGAAAGGCTAAAGAGTCAGCATGGACAAGGTGGACCTAAAGGCAATACATTTCTATGTTTCAGTATGATGTTCAAGAGAGAGTCAAGAGTGCTTTATTGTTATATATCCCAGATACAACAGAGACATTCTTACTTGCTGCAGCACAACAGAATATGTAACTAGAGAAATAAAACTATATACACATACTCACAAATACACATGTATATAGATCATATATATATATATATATATGTATACATACATATACGCACATACGCTTACACATGCATGATCACCTTTGTACACAGAAAAATCAAACTATAATAGTACAATGATAGTCTACCTAGTAACAATAAAAGTCTATGTATTTCAGAGCTTATTTGAGGTTATAGTGTTTAACAGCCGAATGTCTGAAGGGAAGAAGCTGTTCCTGAACCTGGACATTACAGTTTTCAGGCTCCTGTACCTTTTCCCGATGGCAGGGGTGAAATGATTGTGTGGCCAGTGTGGGGTGGTTCTCTGATGATGATGATGCTGGCTGCCTTTTTTTAGGCAGCGACTCCGGTAAATCCCTTCAATGGTGAGGATGTCGGAGCTGGTGATGGACTGGGCAGTGTTCACAACTTTTTGCAGTCTTCTTCGCTCCTGGGCATTCAAGTTGCCGAACCAGGCCATGATTCAACCAGTCAATACGCTCTCTACCTGTAGAAGTTCAAGAGAATCCTCTCTGACATGCCAAATCTCCGTAATCTTCTCAGGAAGTAGAGGCTTGATATGCTTTCATTATAATTGCATCAGTGTGCTGGGTCCAGGAAAGATCTTCGGAAATATGCAAGCCCAGGAATTTGAAGTTTTTGACTCTCTCCACCATCTCTCTCCACCATTGTTGATATAAACAGGATTATGTGTCCTCATCCTTCCTCTTCTTAAATCCACAATCAGTTCATTGGTCTTACTGACATTGAGAGCCAGGTTGTTGTGCTGGCACCATTTGGTCAATCTATCAATCTCACTTCTATACTCTTGACTCATCACCATCTGTAATTTGTCCAACAACGGTGGTATCGTCGACGAACTTGAAGATAGAGTCCGCACTGTCCGGCTATACAGTCATGAGTATAGAGTGAGTGGGCTTTTATGACACTCAAACATTCTCTGGTTCCCATTATAGTGTATATATATTAAAGCATTCCATAGTGTGATGTTGATGAGGACAGAATTAGTAAAAATGCAGTGAGTTGCAACTCTTCCTCTGTTGGTGGCTCTGGGAATTCTGTTCCCATGGCTGGCTCGTCTATTGAGAACTTTCCATTGTTGCATAGTACTGTTGGAAATCAGCTTGTGCATTAAGTCAGGGAAAACGTTTTCATCCAGAGAGTTGTGAGTCTGTGGAATTCTCTGCCATAGAAGGTAGTGGAGGCCATTTCACTGGATGTTTTCAAGAGAGAATTAGATTTTGTTCTTAGGGCTAAGGGAGTCAAGGGATATGGGGGAAAAAGCCGGAACGGGTACTGATTTTTGATGATCAGGTCCGAATAGACTACACCTGCACCTATTTTCTATGTTTCTATCACTGAATAGGTACAAAATATACATTTATTTTGAAAAAGGCTTGTTCTTCCTATTATTGTTGCTACTTGAGCCTAGCTAGAAATATTTCTATATTTAACTGATACTTCCCTCCCATATTTTGACAAGCTTTGTTTCAATTGCTCTACAAAGTGCAAAATACGATCAAAGTCAGTACTAGTTGCTTCCTGATAATGATCTTGGGAGCAGTGCGACATTTATATGGTTAAAGTCTTAGACACACCTTTGCAACGGTATGAGTAATAAACTTAAATGTTGTTCATTCACCCAATTTTTTATAGCCAAGATGGTTTCTTGGCAATGGAATGAGTCTATACTTGAACTGGAATCTGAGAGCTGCGATGTCAGCAGCTTCCATTGATATAATGTCTTTAGTTACTCAAGGTTATTCCAAAACTTTTCAGCCATTGAAGTCGGGAGCAGCACAGTGGTGTAGCTGGTAGAACTGCTGCCTCTCAGCACCAGAGACCTGCATTCGATCATGACCTCGGGTGCTGTCTGTTTGCTTGGAGTTTGCACATACTCCCTCTCTAGATGCTCCTGTTTCCCCCCCCACATCCCATTTCCCCTCACATCCCAAAGATATGTGGGTTTGTAGACTATTTGGCCTCTGTAAATGATCTCTATTGTGTGGAGGGTGGATGAGAAAGCGTGGTAATATAGAGCTAGTGTGAACGGGAGATCGATGATCGGCATGGACTCGGTGGGCCCCGAAGGGCCTGTTTCCATGCTGCATCTCTAAACTCTAAAGTACTTCAGAAATGTAATTTTGTATTGTGAGAAATGTAGAATCTTATTAGCACTCCGTTTTCTTTGAAATCTGATGAGTGATAAATATTGGAATGATGCAAGAAAAATTGACACTACATTTTTTTACGGGGTCTGTTATATTCATACAAGATTGGACAGTGCCTTGGATATTTCTAATTTATCAGTATTGTGGCAATGAGTTTTTTCAGTTTCGTTTTCAGCTAATGTCTCTGGAGCACCACTTGAGCCCGCAGCCTTTTATCTCTGCATGGGGTTTTAAACAACTGAGTTGCAGAAGGTATTGAATTTGTGATCAAATGTTTGTTCAGAGGAGTAGACTTTCAAGATTCTAAGGAGGGAAACAATAGAAATGTTTAAGAAAGTAATTCCGTATCTTAGAGTGTAGAAAAGAACTGCGGATGCTGGTTTAAACCAAAGATAGATGCAAAATGCTGGAGTAACTCAGCAGGACAGGCAGCATCTCTGGAGAGAAGGAATGGGTGATGTTTCGGGTCGAGACCCTTCAGGTCCATTACCAATTCCTTCTCTCCAGAGATGCAGCCTGTCCCGCTGAGTTACTCCAGAATTTTGTGTCTACGATATCTTAAAGGATTGCAGAGTTGAAGATATTGTCTCTGATCCAGAATGAGAAGAATTGGATATTTAAACGGCCAAAAAGTGAGTGAAATCTTTGAGGTTTGAAGAAATCTTGGGGTGTTCCATGCATACGTGGGGAGCCAAATATTTAGTTTTGATTTGAATATTATCAAGGTTCTGGTACCCTTTGCCCATTGGAGAGCTAACCAAAATGAGCTGAGACCCTGAAGCAAGATAATTACCACATTTAACTTAAAATTACACTCTTGCCAATATCAGCCCTTTATTACCACTTCCAGACTGTTAAGCGTTCATGTTGAAATTGACTAGAAGGCAACTTTTCTTGATTTGATATTTATTTTTGAATTGATTTTGGAGTGTTGCATCACACTTGTTCTAAAATCTAGGTACAAGCATGTATGTGATTTGGATGGATACAAAATGCTGGAGTAACTCAGCGGGTCAGACAACATCTCTGGAGGAAATGGATGTGATGTTTCAGGATGGGACCCTTCCTCAGACTAATTAGGGGGGAACCAGAAGCAAGAAAAAAGACAGGACAAATGAGGGCTGGCTGACCTTATAGGTCAATTGTTGGTGTGATCCAAGAGGGGATACATTGTTGGGAGCTATTGGACTGGTTAACCAACCTTTAGTGGAGGGGGGGGGGTATACAGTGGCTTGCAAAAGTATTCATACCCCTTGAACTTTTCCACATTTTGTCACGTTACAACCACAAACGTAAATGTATTTTATTGGGATTTTATGTGATAGACCAACACAAAGTGGCGCATAATTGTGAAGTGGAAGGAAAATGATACATGGTTTTCAAATTTTTTTACAAATAAAAAACTGAAAAGTGTCGCGTGCAAAGTATTCAGCCCCCTTTACTCTGATACCCCTAAATAAAATCCAGTGCAACCAATTGCCTTCAGAAGCCACCTAATTAGTAAATAGAGTCCACTTGTGTGTAATCTAATCTCAGTATAAATACAGCTGATCTGTGAAGGCCTCAGAGGTTTGTTAGAGAACATTAGTGAACAAACAGCATCATGAAGCCCAAGGAACACACCAGACAGGTCAGGGGTAACGTTGTGGAGAAGTTTAAAGCAGGGTTAGGTTATAAACAAATATCCCAAGCTTTGAACATCTCACGGAGCACTGTTCAATCCATCATCCGAAAATGGAAAGAGTATGGCACAACTGCAAACCTACCAAGACATGGCCGTCCACCTAAACTGACAGGCCGGGCAAGGAGAGCATTGATCAGAGAAGCAGCCAAGAGGCCCATGGTAACTCTGGAGGAGCTGCAGAGATCCACAGCTCAGGAGGGAGAATCTGTCCACAGGACAACTATTAGTCGTGCACTCCACAAATCGGGTCTTTATGGAAGAGTGGCAAGAAGAAAGCCATTGTTGAAAAAAAGCCATAAGAAGTCCCGTTTGCAGTTTGCCACAGGCCATGTGGGGGACACAGCAAACATGTGGAGGAAGGTGCTCTGGTCAGATGAGACCAAAATTGAAGTTTTTGGCCTAAATGCAAAATGCTATGTGTGGCGGAAACCTAACACTGCACATCACCCTGAACACACCATCCCCACTGTGAAACATGGTGGTGGCAGCATCATGCTGTGGGGATGCTTTTCTTCAGCAGGGACAGGGAAGCTGGTCAGAGTTGATGGGAAGATGGATGGAGCCAAATACAGGGCAATCTTGGAAGAAAACCTGTTAGAGTCTGCAAAAGACTTGAGACTTCGAGGAAATGATTTTTCAGATATCTTCAACTCAGAGATTATGTAAAATCGAATACTCAAAATTTTCGAATTAGAAATTCAAAAATTCTTGATGAATGTTGGAATAAACATCCTAATACAGAAAAATTAATATCTTATATGTATAATATTTTATTAGACAGTGACATTCCATCGACGGACTTACACAGACAAACATGGGAAAAAGAATTAAATCAAATAATAACGAAAGATACTTGGGAAGAAAGTTTACAACACATACATCAATGTTCATTAAATGCCAGACATTCTTTAATACAATTTAAAGTAATACGTAGGTTACATTATTCAAAAACAAAATTACATAAAATCTTTCAACATATCTCACCTATATGTGATAAATGTCAACATTTAGAAGCTAACTTATCTCATATGTTTGCAAACTGTATAAAAATTAAAAAATTCTGGGTAAATATTTTCAGTATCATATCTAAAGTGACCAGCACACAATTGGACCCGGATCCAAAATTAATAATACTCGGAACATTAGAATTAAATCAAACATTTACAAAAACACAAAGAAACTTTATTGATTATAGTTTAATAACGGGGAAAAAATTAATTCTAAAATTTTGGAAAGGCCCTATAACCCCCACAATCAAAATGTGGATTATAGAAATGATGGAGACCTTAAACGTGGAAAGAATCAGATTTTCCCTGTTGGACAAACAGGAATTATTCGTTGGAACATGGTCTCCCTTTATTGATTATTTAAAGGGTCAGAATGGTTCAGCACAGGAACCTTACTAACACTCGGGCTAAAGAATGGATGAAATGTTATACTCTGAAATGTACGAATATATCTCGAACAAAGTTTTTTATCTTAATAAATTTTTCCATTCTTCTTTAACTATCTTTTTCTTTTCTGTTTTCTTATTTTTTCTTTTTTTCTTTTTTTTTCTTTCTCTTTTCTTCTCTCTCTTTTCTTTCTTTACTTCATCTATCTTTTTAGTTCTATCTAGTTTAAAAAAAACAAAAAAAGGCAAAAGGTATTGGAGACAATGTAATAATAATTGACAATATTATCAATTTAAAAATGCAAGACTGGTAATGATGTTAATATGTTATGTACTTATCTCCAATAAAAAATATTTTCAAAAAAAAAAAAAAAGAATCTGCAAAAGACTTGAGACTGGGGCGGAGGTTCACCTTCCAGCAGGACAACGACCCTAAACATACAGCCAGAGCTACAATGGAATGGTTTAGATCAAAGCATATTCATGTGTTAGAATGGCCCAGTGAAAGTCCAGACCTAAATACAATTGAGAATCTCTGGCAAGACTTGATAATTGCTGTTCACAGACGCTCTCCGTCCAATCTGACTGAGTTTGAGCTATTTTGCAAAGAAGAATGGGCAAAAATTTCAGTCTCTAGATGTGCAAAGCTGGTAGAGACATACCCCAAAAGACTTGCAGCTGTAATTGCAGCGAAAGGTGGTTGTACAAAGTATTGACTCAGGGGGGCTGAATACGTTTGCACGCGACACTTTTCAGTTTTTTATTTGCTAAAAAATTTGAAAACCATGTATCGTTTTCCTTCCACTTCACAATTATGTGCCACTTTGTGTTGGTCTATCACATAAAATCTCAATAAAATACATTTACATTTGTGGTTGTAACGTGACAAAATGTGGAAAAGTTCAAGGGGTATGAATACTTTTGCAAGCCACTGTATAGAAATCATCGAAAAGAAATTATACTCAATGTATGCAATTTCGAGTTAGTTTTCCCATAAATCACCGGTTGACTGTTTTTGTCATGCATTAACATTACATAATATAGTAGTAATATATATTTTATTTTGAACATGTAAAACAAAAAAAGTTAAAAACAAAGCAAAATAACAATGAAATGAAACGAACAATAAACCTATACACAGTTCATTGAATAACTTATCATAAACTAATCAACTAATCACTAATTAAATCTTACGTTCGAAAAGGAGTAGGAGGAAGTATACACTTATTTATTCCTACCCCGTCTCCGCTACTCATCAATTAATTCACAAACTTTATCTCATCTACACATATATATATATATATATATATATATATATATACATATATACATATATACATATATACATACATACATACACACACAAACCTATATATATACCAACGTACATATATAAACTTAACTGTAATCACAGCCCTTCCTCATTCTTATACCTCTGGAAAATAATTTTTTTGCACTTCTTGTACTGAGTAATGTTTGTGCTTTGCTTGAGTTCCACATGCAAATCATTCCACAATATTTTCAGCTTGGAGTTAGCAAGAAAAAGGTTTCATCAATTGACCATGGGTTTTCTTTGCGAACTGATATGTGGTTGTGAATATGTTCACAGCTATCCCACTTAGGAGAAGTTTACAACAATCTGCATTTTTATTAAAGTCAACTGTTTTAATGTCTTTTTTGTTTAATCAGCCCATGAATGATGGGTATTACTGAATACCAGGGTACAGGAGTGAAAGGAGGTCAGTCGATCCTGTTAATCAGATTGTAATATCATTGTCATGGCACATTTCATCTCGCCAAATCCCACAATATCCTCGTAACAGGTTTGTTACTACATTTAGGCAGGAGTGGCGATATAGCCATGCTAATCATCTACTCGTTAGTCGTTTATCCTTTACCCATAAAATAATCCATTAAATAATCACTGTCTGAATGGTCTCCACCCGAAACATCACCCATTCCTTCTCTCCAGAGATGCTGCGTGACCCGCTGAGTTACTCCAGCATTTTGTGTCTATCTTTGATTTAAACCATCATCTGCAGTTCTTTCCTACACCCTTTAGTGTAGCTCCTTAAGCAGCAGCATGTTATCCTTAATTTTCTTAGTTAAATACAGCACACGGTACCAGGTGTGACAAGATCAGTTTTCGGACTTGTCTGCATAGGAGGCATTTGTGGGAACAAATATGTTGGAGAGATATTGTGGAATTTGACAGGTTAATGTCATAGCAATGATGTTAAGATATAGTTAAACTGACTTCCTTACAGCTTTAGTGTTTTGTTATTTTTTGAGAGAAAAATGGCTGAAAGAGATATCTTGGATATAGCAAGAATATTAGTTGCCAATTTCTTCCCTCACCCACCACGGGGATCCCACCCTGCCCTCCTGGATGCCTGAGGAAGTTAGCTAAAGGAAATAGTCCTTCTGCCCTACACTTCATCCTGCTGGTCATTTTAACAACCTCCACCTATACAGCTGAGGGCTTGCAAGCCCTTGTTCTTATTTAACCTTTTTGAGTAACGAGAATTTATATTTGTCATCAGCTTGTGATTAATTATATCCCTCACAAGGCTACCTTTGAGTAATACCATTCTTCCAAAAATGGGGTATTATAACATTCATCTAACCCTGTAAAGGGTATAAGACTGAGGTTCAAGAATGTAAAAGGTTAGTTGGATATTTTAAGTTATTTTGTATTTTAGACTATTTCCTTTTAGTTGTAAGATTAATTTGTCAGTAGTTAAATAGTCTGACCAGCAATTCAAACATGTTTCAAACAATTTTGGAAGCTGGATTTGTACACCCAAATCAGTGTGAATGCAAGTGATAACTATTCATTGCACGATCTTTGTGACCTTGAAGTTTATCCAGATCTCACTGTGTTTACTCGTTTCAAGCTGAAGTGCAGTCTTGTGCTTTGAGAAGAATGGGATGTTCTCCAAGAATCAATCTAACTGGGAATTTCTTTTAAGCCATTATCTTTTGGTAACCATAATCTGGAAAGAATATACAACGCTTTCTCATAATAATGAAAAAAATATGCTTGTCATTTTGCATCAGCTTAGAACAAGCTTATTACGGCAAAGCATAGTTATTTTAGATGGACACTAAATGTGGTTACAATTGGAACCAAATTTAGTGTCCAGCTAAAAGAACTTTATGGTTTTTCAGACAATCTTTTTAGATAACAAGCCCTTGAGTTAAACTAGTTAGAGAATGAGGAAATAATTGGAGTAGGGTAAAAATATATGTATGTGAAAGAAAATATGATTAGAGATTTCCCTACTGGGTTTGTGGAGAAAGTCAAGTCACGGGGAAAAGTTTAAAATGATATAAATCCTTGTAATAGGAGTTGGACAATATTAATATACTCTTCACTTATCGCAGGAAAATGGGTCTGAGAAATATTTAAAAAGTCTAGTTCTGCTGTCGCATGGAGAAGTATAAAGGGCCTGTCCCACTTTCACAACCTAATTCACGACCTCTGCCGAGTTTGCCCTTGACTCATACTCACAGCATGGTCGTAGGTAGGTCGTAGCAGGCCGTGATGCTAGTTGTAGGTACTTGTGGCATCAAGTAGGTCGGGGCGTTTTTCTAGCCTGATGAACAATGTCCATGAGTAAAAAAAGGTTGTGAATACCACCAGGGGCGCCGAGGGAGATGGCAGCCCTGCCGGCAGTCTGTTTCGTTTTTCTTTCTTTTTGTTATTTTTAGCTTGTTAAAAGTTTTGTTTTAATGTTCTTTGGTATGTTTTATGTGGGGAGAGGGAGAGGGGACGGGACGGGACGGGGGAAACTTTTTTTAAAGTTTCTTACCTTCCCGGAGATGTGATCAATTTTCGGATCACATTCTCCGGGCTCTGCAGCCTAATATCGCTGGAGCTGGAAGCCTCCTCGGACTGTCGTGAGCCCCACCGCGGGGCGTGAACTTTAACATCGGAGCGGATCCCTTGCCTGGGACCGTGACCACCGTGGACTTTCCAACAAGAGCTCGCAGTCTCGGGTGAGGCTAGTCGGGAGCTCCAACGCCGCAGAAGGTTCAACCAGCCCCGACGCGAGGTTCGATCGCCCGGCGCGGGTGAGCAGACATCCCCCCGATGCAGGAGCAGATTGCCTCGACAAGAAGGGCCCGAACGCTGCCAGCCAAGGGAGTCAAGATCATCCCGTCAACGGAGGGCTCGAGGCCCCCGACTGAGGATGAACAAAGGAAGAGACTTGAATTTTATTTCGCCTTCCATCACAGTGAGGAATGTGTAGGAGTCACTGTGGTGGATGTTCATGTTAAAATGTGTTTTTGAGTGATCTGTTATTTTTAATTGTATGACTGACCTGGCCGATGAAATTCCTCGTATGTTACAAAACATACTTGGTGAATAAAGTGTGATTCTGATTCTGAACTGATTCTGATTCTGAATTAGATCGTGCAAGTGGGACAGGTCTTTAAGGCATAATCCAGTCAAAATCCAATTTTTGTTTTAATCAGAGTGTAATAAAAAAGAGCTTGCACCTATATAATTCTTTGATCTGAGCATTCCAAACCACTTAACAACAAATACTTTTCTCACAGTAGCACAAATTTATGGCATGAAAGGTGCCAGCTTGGTCCTTAGTTTCCATATACAGTGTGTCCATATGTAGTATACATATAAAGTATTTCCCTCAATTCAACTGATAAAGCTGCATATATTAGAAGGCAAGTAATTTATTGTGTGATAGAATGGGTATGTTTTCTTCCTGCTCCTAAATGATTTAGAATATTTTCAATATGTATTCATATTGATCAAGTAAAATATGTATTTGATGGAATCTTAAAATTTATTCCCCATCACAGGTGGCTCTGAGGAAAATGGAAAAAGTCGGAGACCAGATGAATACTTGGGTAAAAAAACAAAGAAAAAGAAGAAAAAGAAACATAGAGAAGGTGACCGACCAAGACAGTTAAAAACATACAATAAAGAGGTACAGACTACCTGCGCAGGGCTCACTCGTGTTGACCTTGATCCTGTGGGTCAAGGTTCTTCTGATGTGTCGAATATAATCAACAAAACTTCAACTAAGCACGAGGAAAAGCTCAACATATTGGATTTGAAAATGAGCCATTGTCCTATCCCTTCATGTGCACAGTTGCCATACTTATCACACAGAGACTACTGTGTCCGGAAAGGACTCTTGCGGACAGGTTCCTCTAAATATGCCCACTTAATTCATGTGGAACATCAGCCAAATGGTGGTGCTCCAGTACTCCATGCATACATGGACGAACTCTCTTTCTTGTCTCCTATGGAGATGGAGAGGTTTGCCGAAGAATTTCTTGCATTGACTTTCAGTGAAAATGAGAAGAGCGCAGCACATTACGTGATGGCCATTATACATGGAGCAGCAACCTACCTGCCAGACTTTCTGGATTATTTTGCTTTCAACTTTCCCAACACTCCAGTAAAAATGGAAATACTTGGGAAGAAGGATATAGAAACTACAACCATCTCAAACTTTCGGACTCAGGTAAGACTGAGTGTTTTGTGGCCTTTCTTCTTTCAATCTTTTTAAAACTTTAAGTGGAATATAAAGACCTCAGAACTAATGCCTTGAAAAGGGTAGTGTTAAAACTGTTGTTAAAAAGTATTTATTGTATGTTACAAATTCTAATGCCATCCTCCCATACTCCCCATTCTCAGAATGATGCATGTCTTAAAATTATCATACACTGTGCTGATTAGCAAAGTCTGCCAGTGATTATCTGGAGAATGGAAAACATACTTTGTATGGTGTTCCTGTACAGGTGAAAGCCTCTGCCAAAGTAGCATTGACTATCAGGGAAGATGGTTGGTTATACAAAAGTTGTTCCTGACTCCTGCCTGAAACCATATTCTTCAAGGGCATAAACTGATAACCTTCCATTCGAAGTGAAGGGTGCTGCAAGATCTATTACAGCTGAATACGATCTATTACTTAAACCACATCCCAAAAGCACCCATCTTGAAATAAATTTATTTATATTGGAATTATGGATACTAAAATCTACTTAGATGTTCAATATAAGCTCAACTGGCTTTGCTAAAATTAAATGAATTGTGTGATTATACAATGTTATCCTACAGGGGCAGGAAAATGGCACCTCAACCAGTCTAGACTTCATTTAACACACACTGGTTCAATCTGATACATTGTGGTTTACACCAAATCTGCAGATTTGGCTTTGTTTCTTTTTTTCTACGGTTTCAAAGTGCAAGCAGGAGAATATTAACACTTATTCCTCACAGTCCATAACTCCCTGAAAGTGGGGATACATGTAGTAAAGAAGGCATATGGTATGCGTGGTCAGGGCATTGAATATAAGAGTCAGTAAGTCATAGTGCAGCTTTATAAGGCTTTGGTTTGGCCGCATTTGGAGTATTGCATGCAGTTCTGGACCCCTAATCTAGGAAGGAGGTCGAGGTGATAGAAGTGTATGAAATTGAAACCTTACATAGGGTAGACGGGTTTCTCAGGATGGAAACGTCAAATACTAGAGGGCACAACTTTAAGATGAGAGAGCCAGCGTTTAAAGGAGATGTGCGAGGCAAGTTAATTTTACACAGTGGCGGGTGCCTGAAAAGGGCTGCCAGTGGTGGTGGTCAAGGCAGATATGATAGTGATATTTAAGAGACTTTTGGATTGGCACATTGTACATACCGGGAAAGGAGGGATTATAGATTATTTGCAGGCACAGAAGAGCTTGTTGTGGCTTCCTGTTAGACACTGGTATTTTGGGCCAAAAGGACTGCTGCTGCGCTGTTCCATGTTATATTTTCTAAATAGAATTATAGCTGAACATAAAATCTCCTTTGTCCCATTTCAAGCAGTAACTTCATATCTATGATTTATTTTAAGATCTAAACATTTACACCAGAAAATAATGCAACGGGCCCAAAAGATCTGTTTCTATAGTGCCCTCCATAATGTTTGGGACAAAGACCCGTCATTTATTTATTTGCCTTTGTACTGCACAATTTGAGATTTGTAATTTAAAAAATCACGTGCTTAAAAGTGCACATTGTCAGATTTTATTAAAGGGTATTTTTATACATTTTGGTTTCACCATGTAGAAATTACAGCAGTGTTTATACATAGTCCCCCCATTTCAGGGCACTATAATATTTGGGACACATGCCCTCACAGGTGTTTGTAATTGCTCAGGTGTGTTTAATTGCCTCCTTAATACAGGTATAAGATAGCTCTCAGCACCTAGTCTTTCCTCCAGTCATTCCATCACCTTTGGAAACTTTTATTGGTGTTTATCAACATGAGGACCAAAGTTGTACCAATGAAAGTCAAAGAAGCCATTATGAGACTAATAAACAAGAATGAAACTGTTAGAGACATCAACCAAACCGTAGGCTTACTAAAATCAACTGTTTGGAACATCATTAAGAAAGAGAGCACTGGTGAGATTACTAATCGCAAAGGCACTGGCAGGCCAAGGAAGACCTCCACAGCTGATGACAGAAGAATTCTCTCTATAATAATAATAAAGAAAAATCCCCAACCACATGTTCGACAGATCAGAAACACTCTTCAGGAGTCAGGTGTGGATTTGTCAATGACCACTATCCGCAGAAGACTTCATGAACAGAAATAGAGGCTACACTGCAAGATGCAGTTGACGCAAAAATAGGATGGCCAGGTTACAGTTTGCCAAGAAGTACTTAAAAGAGCAACCACAGTTCTGGAAAAAGGTCTTGTGGACAGATGAGATGAAGATTAACTTATATCAGAGTGATGGCAAGAGCAAAGTATGGAGGAGGAGGGATGGAGGAGATAAGGAACTGCCCAAGATCCAAAGCGTACCACTTCATCTGTGAAACATGGTGCTGGGGGTGTTATGGCCTGGGCATGTATGGCTGCTGAAGGTACTGGCTCACTTATCTTCATTGTTGATACAACTGCTGATGATGGAAGCATAGTGAATTCTGAAGTGTAAAGACACATCCTATCTGCTCAAGTGCAAACAAAGGCCTCAAAACTCATTGGCTGGCAGTTCATTCTACAGCAAGACAATGATCCCAAAACATACTGCTAAAGCAACAAAGGAGTTTTTCGAAGCTAAAAATGGTAAATTCTTGAGTGGCCAAGTCAATCACCCGATCTGAACCCAATTGAGCATGCGTTTTATATGCTGAAGAGAAAACTGAAGGGGAGTAGCCCCCAAAACAAGCTTAAGCTAAAGATGGCTGCAATACAGCAGGCAGTGACGAAAGCGAATGGCATGTTGACCTTCATAACAAGAGGAGTTGAGTATAGGAGCAAAGAGGTCCTTCTGCAGTTGTATAGGGTCCTAGTGAGACCACACCTGGAGTATTGTGTGCAGTTTTGGTCCCCTAATTTGAGGATGGACATTCATACTATTGAGTGAGTGCAGCGTAGGTTTACAAGGTTAATTCCCAGGATGGCGGGACTGTCATATGCTGAGAGAATGGAGCGGCTGGGCTTGCACACTCTGGAGTTTAGAAGGATGAGAGGTGATTTTATTGAGACATATAAGATTATTAAGGGTTTGGACATGCAAGAGGCAGGAAACATGTTCCCGATGTTGGGGGAGTCCAGAACCAGGGGCCACAGTTTAAGAATAAGGGGTAAGCCATTTAGAACGGAGGCGAGGAAACGCTTTTTCACACAGAGTTGTGAGTGTGGAATTTTCTGCCTCAGGACGGTGGAGGCCGGTTCTCTGGATACTTTCAAGAGAGAGCGAGATAGGGCTCTTAAAGATAGCGGAGTCAGGGGATATGGGTAGAAGGCAGGAACGGGGTACTGATTGGGGATGATCAGCCATGATCACATTGAATGGCGGTGCTGGCTCGAAGGGCCGAATGGCCTACTCCTGCACCTATTGTCTATTGTCTATTGTCAATACAGGCCTGGCAGAGCATCACCAGAGAAAACACCCAGCAACCGGTGGTGTCCATGGATTGCAGACTTCAAGCAGTCATTGCATGCAAAGGATATGCAACAAAATACTAAACATGACTACTTTCATGTACATGGCATTGCTGTGTCCCAAACATTATGGTGCCCTGAAATGGGGGGACTATATATAAACACTGCTGTGATTTCTACATGGTGAAACCAAAATGTATTAAAATGGCCTTTATTAAAATCTGACAATGTGCAATTTAACCACATGTGATTTATTTTCTATTACAAATCTCAAATTGTGGAGTACAGAGGCAAATAAATAAATGATGGGTCTTTGACCCAAACATTCTGGAGGGCACTGTTTGTAATCCCTCAATGCCAGTTTGTTCCTGCAATTTTAGAACAAATACATGGCACATTCAGCCCAAACATTACATGCTGAACTCCAGACTAATCTAACGCCATCTTCATCCATTCTGTTCCTTTCTTTTCCATATGCGCCTTTAAAGCATCTACACTGCTCAATTACTCTCTGATAGCAACTTCCACATTTACTATTCTCTGGGCAGAGGTGTTTAATTTTTTATTGAGTGTCTTATATATGTTGTTTTTACCATACAAATAGAGGCATTTATCATGTCTACTTTGTCAATTTACCTTTTTGATGTCCATTACAACGCTCCTTAGTCCTGTCCTTCATGAGACGAGAAATGTAAGCTGTGCACTGTGACATGTATAACTTTACAGTTGTGGGAACATCTAGATCAAATCTTTTTTTTTTTAATCTTCACCAATCTCACCATATCCTTTTAGATCCAGGCAATTAGAACTGTGTAAAACACTCCAAACATGGTCTAACCAAGGTTGCAGGCAGTTTAGAATAATTTTGCTATCTATTTTTGAATTCTTTCACCTTAAAAATGAACCAGAACCGTTAATTTGTTTTCATTGAAACGATATTAGAGTGTGCCGAGCTTTTGGTAATTTGTGTATTTGTACTACCAGTGTCCTCTGATCCTCAATCCCATCTGGTAACCTTGGGAAGCTGGAAGCACAGCAACAATAAATTGGCTGACATTCCCAAATATGTGATCATGGGGTAACGACAAGCCAGCTGGAAAATATAGAACTCTCATACGTACATCAAACTGGTGATTGTGCAGGGCATTATGTCCTCTGAGAAGATTTAGCAAACTCCATGGACAAGCAGCAAAAAAAAATTATTGAACTTTTAAAGATATCGTTCACTTTCCAATATACAAAATAATGATGGAATTCAATAGTTACAAAAAAAATGAACAAGAGATGAGGTAAAGGGTGTGTTGGAAACAAGGTAGGCTTATCTTGTGTACTGGGCATGTTGGCTTTCTACCCTCTACAAAAGTTTGGCTAAATAGTGCTGTCAACTCTTATACTGATCTACATTCAAGACTCTCTTTTAAGAGTATGAGCAATGTTGTATTAATTAGGTCTCTGGAAAGGGAACCTAGATTGCCTGCCACTTCAGTTACACGACAAGGTCCCGTATTATGCTTTGCAATTGACATCATCTAACCCAGATTACTCAATATCTAAATGAGTTTGGTGGAAGAAACAGAAGCTGAACTGTTGTCAATGGCTGGATAAATGAGGCTGGTCACCAATCTAGCAGTCTCCAAGATCTTGCACATAACTGCACTTCCTTATCAATCTTGAGTCGGCATCCTTTCATTCTGCAAATGCTGTGTTAATAGATGAAAACTGTAGCCCACCTCAGATTGACAGAGTTCTGGATATTAGAAGAGCCAAAGGATTAGGGTAGAAAACTGGGACCAGGGTAGAAAATCTGCCACAATTTTGAAAGGCATAGAAATATCGAGGGGCCAAACCACTGAGTCTTACTCATTTTTCTTATGTACCCATTATGTTAGATGTTGGCCAGTCTGCATTTTACTTCTTGACTCATCAAAAATTTGTATGAAAAGTTTGTAAGATTATGAATTCTATAACTTAAAACTGGGGAGGTTTAGTTGTTGGTTACCATTGCTTAAATCTGAAATAATTAAATTCTCTAAGAGTTCTGGAATATTTTATTGATAAGAGCCACAGAAACATGAAAAAAAAATCAGAAATCAAACAAATAAATTAAAAGTGACATGGCAATGACTCCTCAGATGATATTTTTTCTCTTCAGGGCGATGCAGAGTAAGAAAGAGAAGTGTAAGCCTTTCAGCCCTTATGCCTGCACCTTCATTTGATAAGGTCATGGCTGATCATCTTCCTCCGTGCCACTTTCCTGCATTAATCCTATAGCCCTTGATATATAAAAATGTATTGATCGAACCATAACGACAATTTCTCAATTTGAGGATGTGCCAGTTTGGTGATTTTTATATTTCTTTGTGACCCCCAATTTGGAATTATAACCAAATATGGGGTCCATTTTGCACACCATAAACATGTGAAATCCACTTTCGAGTCCCTTGAGTCTTCAACATTAATGTGAATAGAATATAACAAAAACACATCCAAAGGTACAGCTACATTTACTGAAGTTGATTGCAATCTGCAAGTAGTTTAATCTTATTTTTGAGTGAAAGCAGCACAATGGTGAAAGGAAAGCTGGAGAGGTGTAATGATGTGTGTAAAACCTCTGCACATGGGCCCTTGTTTAGAATACACTAATGGCCTCACCTAATACAGTAGTAGCTTTTCAGAAGATTCAATAAAGCGTGTGTGCATTTTAAAATATAATCTATCCTAATGGGCTCCTTTCGTGGGAGCTGCTTCCAGATTAGTGCTTGCTCTGAATAAACGAGGAAGCTGGAAGAATGCCAGAGAGTCTGAGTAAGCAGTGGTTATAAATATTTGCTGAAAGTCTCACTTGGAGACTGTAACGTAGCTGTCTGACTGTGTCCTTTGGTGACAGTTTCTGATTAAAGTCAAAAGTCTTGGCAATATCTGGTTGTTGTAAAAAAACAACTTGCAGTTGTTGAATAATACTGTTCTAAACAGGTTTGAACAATTGTGAGACCTGTCGAACGATTTGTTTCCATTTATTACTGAAAACCCCCATTGTTAAACACAATCAGTCATTCTGAATATGCTGCATTTACATTGTGTGGTAGATTGCTATAAACAAATATATTAGGAGTGGCACTACTTAAAAGTGTAATTGTACCTCCTCAAACAGATACCTGTATTGTCACACTGCGTAGATACAGGCCCACCCTGTCCAACGCAACCTATCAATGCTAATCCCATTTAACAGTGCTTGGTTTATAGTTTTCTTAAACCATAGCAATTCAAAAGCTTGTCTGGACATATTCCTTAATATTTGAGAGACCTCCACTACCACCACTTTGGGTAGTAACCTCCAAATTCCACCTGCCTTTTAGGTGAAGAATATGTCCTTGTGACTCTTCCAAACCTCTAAATCCTTATCTTAAACACATGCTCTGTTATTGACAATTATAAATCTGAAGAAGGGTCCCAACCTGAAACAACACCTATCCATTTTCTCCAAAGATACTGCCTGACCAGGAGTTACCCCAGCATTTTGTATGTATTCCTCTTATTGAGTCCTTACAATGTTTACCCTATCGCCAACCTCATAATATTTTGCACCTCTATCAGCCTCTTTCCTCCCACCCTCCTTGCTTTTCTTCTTCAATCCAAACAGACCTGGGCTATCCAGTCTCTCCTCCATTCCTGCAACTGCCTGATAAATCTTTGCACCCTCTCCTGGGAAAATGACCAATTTCTCTACTGTTGTGATCAAAATTGTGCAATATTTCATATGTGGCCTCATCAATGTTTTATAAAGCTGTTCCATTGCTACTATGGTCTGGCTAATATTCTATATGCTGCATTTTTCAGCCTCTCCACCTGTGCTACTGCATCAGGGATCTTTGCACTCTTAATATTAAGGCAACCATAATAGAACTTACTACTCCCAATGTATGGATCAACACATTCTGCACTTGTTCAGATGTGACCAACCTCTGCTTACCGTAAACGGAAATGCATAATCACCAATACTTGTGTGTGTAGTCTTACTCATGTAGCTGTTTTATTGTTCTGGTCCTTCAGATAAAGGTTCGCGGTCCATGAATCATTTAATGACTAAACAAGTACCTTGCAACTGTATTCACCAAAGGAAAGGACATGGTCCTTGTGAGGTCAGTATGGAGAACTACAGACAACGCATTGGCGGATGGTGAGGAGGGCTATGCTGATATGGTTCACTTCTTAATAAACAAACAACTCACAAAAATGTTAGGTAAACCAACTCAAGCTTTACTGATCATCAGCTGGCGGAAGTGACGGGGATACACCAGTCAAGTAAGCTACAGACTCTTGACTTCCCCGCGCCACCACTTCAATGAACAAAGATTTGCATGGTGTTTTATACTGTGGGTCACTTAGTCACATTCCAAAGATGTTAGTCATGGTCACAAGATGCAGCCAATATACATCACTACAGGACGCGTCTGAGCTTGTCTCTTATCAATTAGTAGACACATTTCAAAGGCATCTTATCAGTTGGTACTTCCAGGACAAGACATTTCAAAGGCATCGGTCACTGTCTCAATTTACATCAACCTGAAACAAGCCTGGGCTTGTCTCTCTCTCTTGGAATACAAGCTACAACCTCGTCAAGTATGCCACCATGTATCTTTTATATATTTTAAAACATTTAACATTTTCAATGCAGTGGGATGTAGAGCAGCTACAGAACTGTTTGGGGAAATGGCTGAGCAAATGCGAGATGTTGCTCTTTGTAAGGGGAAAATACATTGTTAATGTAGGCCATTTAACAGCATTGATGTACAGAGGGATCATGGGGTTAAAATCCATAGCTCCCTGAAAGTGGCAACAGGTATATTGGTTAAAAAAAAACCCGAATGGTATGCTTGCCTTCATCGGTCAAAAGTCAGCAAGTCATCGCAGCTTTAGAGGACAATGCTGCATACTTTGTGCAGTTCTGGTTGCCGATTACAGGAAGGATGTGGAGGATTTAGCATAGGGCAGAAGAGATTTACCAGAATGCTGCCTGGATCAGAGGATAAAAGCTACGAGAGGTTAGATTTTCTGCGGAATGTCAAAGGTTGAGGTAAAATGTGAGAAGTATATAAAATTGAGAGGCATGAGTAGGGTAGATAGTCAGAACCTTTCCCCAGGGTGGAGATGTGAAAGACTTGAGGGCATAGCTTTAAGGTGAGAGGGGTAATGTTTAAAAGTGTGCAGGCCAAGTTTTTTTTTTTACACAGTGTGATAGGTATTTGGGAAAGTGCTGCCAAAGGTGTAGGTAGAGGCAGATACAATAAGATCCTCTGAGATAAGCACATGGATAGGCAGGAAATGGAGGGATATGGGGATTAGTTCAACCTGGCGACATGTCTGGCTCACATTGTGGGCTGAATGTCCTGTTCTTGTGCTGTGCTGTTCTTTATGTTCTGAATTACTTTTCAGCCTGATACATGAATGATCCGTGTACATGGTTATCAGTCTATTTAGCCCATCGCTGTTTCCATCTTTTTGATATTTGGCAGCATTAGACAGACATGTTTATTGTTATTCTAAATTGGTTGTTCTTGAGTCATCAAGTGTGGTAGCACAGAGGCGTGGCTAGCCGACGCTGTGGTCCGACGGCGGAGGACCACCTGCCGTGGACCGACGATCGCTCGCCGTGGACTGTCGACGGAGGACCTACCGGTACGACTGGTAGGCGCTACTCGCACACAACGGACTCCGCACTGGCCCGAGCCACCAGCATTGATGAGAACCATGCTGCCAAGAACGAGGAGGGACGTGGAACATCGAGGTCGGAATTCCTGGGGGGCGAGGTGGACGGGTCGTGGAGCACAAAGGGGGAACCCGGTGGGGGGGGGGGGGGGGCACACAGAGGACAAGAAGGACTGGTGGGGTGGGGGGGAAAGACGAAGAAGGGACCAACAATATTTAAGCGTATTTTTATAACTTTGCTGGTGTTTTTCTGGCAGCGCTTTCGTGTATTGTGTATTAAAAAAAACAAAGAATCTCACTGTACCTTGACGGTACATGTGACAATAAAGTGTCTGTCTAGAGACAGGTCCTTCCTGACAGGTTCACGCAGCCCCATCAACTCCCAGATTTTACCATGTGCCTATGTACTTAGGATCATTTACAAAGGGCTGTTAATTTACTAAACCGCATGTCTTTGAAATCTCTGAGAAAATCTGAACACTAAGGAAACCCACATGGTCACAAGGAGAACATGCAAACTCCACAAACTCACTGGAACTGAGCCAGCAGCTCCACCAGCTGTGCTCATGTGGTTTTATTGGCATTTATTTGACTCAAAACTCTTCACTTGACTTTAGTCTAAATTTTATTTAAAAAACATGCTTTCTTACAGCCATCCTTCAGATTTTAATATATTCTGCTCACTTTCCACATCTATCATGTGATTAATACACACATTATAGAACTCTGACATGGAGATGTTTGCAGTAGTCCGTCTAGCTGAATTGAAATATGCCAGGGTTTACATTATATAGAACCAAAGTGTTTTTCCAAATCTCTGACAACAATGAGCTGGTTCCTACCACCAACATATTTGTGTGACGTCTGAAAAGCACCCACGACGAATGCTATTTGTTGCCACACTAAGCATTTAAACGGATTATACTGTCTCCTGTTACACTTCTGCATCTCGTGTGAATGTCTTTCTCTGCTGCATCTGTGTTATCGTTGGCAAGGTTTTTCGTGGCTTAGCATATGCGTCTTATTTAATTGTAGAACAAAATACTTCTGAGGAGATGCAAGAAACTGCAGATGCTAGAATCTTGAGCAAAACACAGTGCTGGAGCAAAACACAGAAGGCCAGAAGGGAATGGACAGACAATGTTTGGGTCAGGACCCTTTTTCAAAATGATCCACTGTGGGCTGCTTATACATTATCAGGATTAATTGTGGCATTAAATTTATTTCAGGAGTGCCTGTATGTGTATGTTATTTTGTTGCACTTTTTTAAAACTGTTTAAATCTGCAAACTTTCTATCCCATTTGAATTGGCAATATATTTTATGCTTCCAGATCTGACTGCAGTTGTATTAGACTGCTTGGATCTGACTTCATTTCTGCTAAGCTTGTACTGTATAAAATTAAACATTTGCAGTCTTTGAACAACATTAACACAAAACATTACAAATCTAATACCTGTCATAGTGTGATGGATACAAAAGTATAAATTAATGCTTTGTATTCTAGTCGTGTTTCCAGCCTGTGCAGATTCTTGTGTCTCCATTAATAAATTCATCCTTTTTGATTTTTTTGTATTTCAATTTAAAATTGTTAATAAAATAATCTGCTCCAAAAACTGGGCTTTAAGGTGACACTCCACATTGCTGTAAAGTTACACCACATTACAGGTGATTACCTTAGACCTACAATTGAGGCAATTTAATTCTTTAGCTGTTGAGTTTATTTTGTCTTCTGCCTGCCCATGATCCATATCACTGCACTTCCATGTGCCCATCAAAATGCAACAATGAACCATTCATAGAACAGTACAGCACAGGAATGGGCCATTTGGCCCCTAATGGTTTAGATACAGCACGGAAACAGGCCCTTTCGGCCCACCGGGTCCACGCTGACCAGCGATCCCCACACGTTAACACCATCCTACACCCACTAGGGACAATTTTTACATTTACCAAGCCAATTAACCTACAAACCTGTACGTCTTTGGAGTGTGGGAGGAAACCGAAGATCTCGGAGAAAACCCACACAGGTCACGGGGAGAACGTACAAACTCTTTACAGACAGCACCCATAGTCGGGATCGAACCCGGGACTCCAGTGCTGTATTCGCTGTAAGGCAGCAACTCTACCGCTGCGCCACCATGACCGCCCTTTGTGCTGAGCATGATGCCTAGCTGAGCTGATGTCATCTGCCTGCCCATGATCCATATCACTGCACTTCCATGTGCCCATCAAAATGGATCTTAGACACCACTTCTGTATCTGCCTCGCATTGCCAGGTGTGGCAGTGATTCCAAGCCCTCCCTCACCACCTGTGTAAAAAGAAATTGCCACGCATATCTCCATTAAACTTTCCCCCCTCACCTGATAGCTATGCCCCATAGTGTTGGACATTTCCAGCCTGGGAGAAAGGGTAGACAATCGGAACCTATCTATGCCTCACATAATTTTACATACTTCTATCAGGTCTCCCCACAACCTCCGACATTCCAGACTATCCGACCTCTCCCTGTAGCTGAACCCTTCTAATCCAGGCAGCATTCTGGCAAACTCCTTTGCATCCTCCAAAGTTTCCAAATTCTTCCTGTAATGGGGCGACCAGGACTGCACACAATATTCCAAATTTGGCCGAACCAAAGACCTATAGAATTGCATCATGACTTCTTGACTCTTGTACTCAATGCCCCCTAGCAATGAAGGCAAGCACATCATACGCTTTCTTTACCACCCTACTTGTGTTGCCACTTTTAGTGAGATATGAACCTGGACTCCAAGATCCCTCTGCACATCAATGCTGTTAAAGATCTTGTCATTAACTATATACTCCTTGCATTCAACCTCGTTAAGTGCGACACTTCAGGTTAAACTCCATCTGCCATTTCTCCATGCATTTCCGCAGCTGATCCATTTCCAGATGTATCTTCTGACAGTCTTCCTCACTGTCTGCAACTCCTCCAATGTTGGTGTCGTCAGCAAACTTACTCATCAGCCCATCCACTTTTACATCTGAAGAAGGGTCTTGACCCGAAACATCATCTATTCCTTCGCTCCATAGATGCTGCCTCACCCGCTGAGTTTCTCCAGCATTTGTGTCCACTTTTACTTCTGGGTCATTTATATATATATAAATTACAAACAGCAGAGGTCCCAGCACAAATCCCTGCAAAACTCCACTGGTCACAAACCTCCAGCCAGAATATCTACTTTCCACCACAACCCTCTGCCTTCTACGACTAAGGCAGTGCTGAATCCATACCACTAAGTCATCGTAAATCCTATACATCTTAATCTTCTAGATCAGTCTAGCATGAGGGACCTTATCAAATGTTTTAGTGAACTCCATGTACATAACACTCACCACCCTACCATCATCAATCACTGTCGCCTCTCAAAAAAAACTCAATCAAGTTAGTGAGACACGGCCTGCCAAGTACAAAGCCTTGCTGGCTATCCCTAATTATCTCATTCTCTTCCAAATGAGAGTCAATCTTATCTCACAGAATTTTCTCCAGTGATGTGAGGCTTACTGGCCTATAGTTCCCTGGATTCTCTCTACTTCCTTTCTTAAACAAATTAACAACATTGACAACCTTCCAGTCCTCTGGGAGTTTGCTGTGGATATAGAAGAAACAAAGATTCTTGTCAAGGCCCCTGCAATCTCGTATCTTACTTACCTCAATAACCTTACATAGATCCCATTAGACCCTGAGGACTTATCCACATTAATGTTCTTCAAGAGCTTCAGCACCACCTCGTTCTCTAGCTCAAACTGCCTAGCATATTTGTGTTCACCACACTGACCTCGCTGTTCTCCAGTCCTCTGTGAATGTAGATACAAAGTACTCGTTTAGTACCGCACCCACATCGTCCAACTCCAAATGTAGATTCCCTCCTTTATCTTGAGCAGTCCTACCTTCTCCCTGGTCACCCTCGGTTCCCTCACCTTGCCATCCTTATCCCTTCTCTTTACTGGAACATGCTGATCTTGCACTTTGATCAGCCAGGCTTTAAATTATTCCCACCCATCCTCTGTGAACATGCCGTGTAACAGCTGATCTGAATCTACCCTATTTTGCGCCTGCCTAATGACATTGTAATCTGCCTTGCCCCAATTGAGTAGCTTTCTCCAACATCCAGACCAGTCCCTATGCAAAACAATCTTAAAACTTATGGTGCTGTGATCACTGTCCCCAAATACTTCATCCACTGCAACACCAGTCATCTGGCCAGGCTGGTTTCCCAATACAAAGTCCTGTATGTTCCCTAACCGAGTCAGACTATCCATATACTGTTTAATGAAACCTCCTTGAATACATCAAACATATGTCCTGTCTCATCCTCTTGCACTAATTTCCAGTCTATATTGGGGAAGTTAGTCACCCACTACAACTCTGTGTTTAATTTCTTTTTAGTTTAGTTTAAAGATATAGCAAGGAAACAGGCGCTTCGGCCCACCGATCCGCGATCCCCGTGGACTAACACTATCCTACACACACACCAGGGAGAATTTACAATTATATCAAATCAATTGGCCTACAATCTGTACGTCTTTGGAGTGTGGGAGGAATCCGGAGCTCCAGGAGAAAACCCATGCAGGTCATGAGGAGAATGTACAAACTCCGTACAGACAAGCACCTGTAGTCAGGATCAAACCGGAGTCTCTGACGTAAGGCAGCAACTCTACCGCCGTGCTACCCACGGTATGGTTCTTACATCTGTAATCTGTCTATGCATCTGATCCACTATCTCCCGCCGGCTATTGTGTGGCCTATAATATAATCCCATAAAGCAATTGATCTTTTCTTATTTTTGAGTGCAATGTCCCCCAGTGTGTCCTTTCTCCAGGCAGCCTAGGGGCTTACCTGGATCAGGAGCTGCTCCAGTACATCGAGCGCATGGACTGGACTCTGGACTTGTAAATGATGCCAAAATATGATGACTCGTGCATGTTTGATCAATGTAAAAAGAATTTCACGGTGCAGTACACACGTGATAAAAATGCACCATTAAACTCTGAGAAATACAGCCGTGACATTCTCCAGATTAGCAAAGCAACTCTTCCATCTCTTTTACCTCCTTCTCTATCTCGTCTGAAACATTGAAATCCAGGCACGTTGAGTAGCCAGTCCTGTCCCTTTCTGTAATGAACACAACATCATAATTCCAAGCACTGATCCAGGCTCTCAAGCTCATTCCTTCCAGTTAAATCCATATCTCCACGCCTTAGGCAGAAACGGGATTGTAGGGAATTGTTGATGGTGTAGTAGGAGTATTTATTTCAATTCATTGAAATCAATTTTTATTATTTAAATGAATTTGTTTTAAAGTGTGAAAAAAATCTCTAGGATTTTTTTTTTGTCACGGAAATGAATTTGCATTTGGTGACGCAGGCTGGCATGTTGTATAAAAATGTTTTTGCAGGGTTCTGTGCTCTGAAATGTTGCTGAACGAGGACTGCAGGTAATGGATGTAGTAAAAGTGCCATAAGCTGTATACATTAACGGCTAGGTTGCTTGTGGTCCTGATAACGTTGCTCCAGCAATCAGCTTTAATGTTGTGAAGGGCCTGTCCCACTTACGCGAGTTGCGGGTGACGCCTGTATGGTCGTGAGCAGTCGCCCAAAGAGTCGTGCCTTTTTCTGGTCGCCGCTGGATTTTCAACATGTTGAAAAATTTCAGCGACCTGCTGCGACTCTGACGGGTGCTGGCAGTCGCCGGAAAAAATCGCATAAGTGGGACAGGCCCCTGAATCTCTATAAAATGCTGAATGGAATCTGGGTACAGGAAATATCCTTCAAACCCTAGATTTTGTCAATAGTCATGTGTGATCTGTAGTTGCATCCTATTCTTCTGTTCATAGTCCTTATTTACCGAGTCTATTGAAAATCCGTCAGAACCATTCGAGAAAATGTCAATAATTTGCCGCCATTTGAAGGTGACTGTTTCAGAATTCCACCGTTTTATATTTCCTGATTTCATGCCGGAATGGCATATCTTCATGCTTAGATTGTGCTTGTTCTAGATGTAACTGGGAAAATAATTACCCTGCTGTGACCTTATTTATTTCTTGCATCTTTAAAGATTTTGTTTATGTCGCCCCACATCTATTTAAATTAAATGGAACAAAATCAAAGATTGTGGAATCTATTCTCAATTTAATCTTCTAAATTGCGGTACGCTGTTAGTTCATTTTGAAACCCTGCAGGGGTTCAATTCATAGCACCTTTGGTCTTCTAGTCTCAACACTCAACCCTTGAATTTAAACATGCGTCCAGTCAGGCTATGTGCAGCAGTGTCACGAACCTGGTGCAAACCCCTGCTCTTCCTGTTGCTATATGTTGCTGTGCTGGAACCCTATCCCTTGCTGGTACTCTCCCAGCATGAATCTCCCCACAGTTAAAGGTGAAGAGATTGCCTCGGAGTGCTGACAGGCTGCACCCAACAGCATCGTGAGTGTGGGTGGATAGTGGACACCAGTCTCTGCCTTTACCTATTGGACAGAAGCATTTGTCTCACTCACCCTGTGTCACCACATTACTATTTCTTCAGTCCAGAGATTTCTCATTGTTAAAAGTTTATCGGGCCGCACATCATTACAAAGAGACAATGTTAGTTTTTATCATCTTCTTCTTGCTTATGACGTGCACAGCCTAAAGTTGTAGGACAACTTGTTCTATTTGATCTTATTTGATTGTGCACGCCAGGTTGATTGCATTAGTCGAAACAGGGCGGACCACGTGAAGGTTGCAATCTTCCACCCCAATTTTTATCATGTCTGACAGGAAGTAATAGTTGACAAATGGTGTCGTGGCACACACTCATCAAGCCAGCCAGAGTGCAGCCCTTCTCAGTGCTGAGGGGCTCCATCACTGCCCCACCCAAAATCAGCTCTTGCAGGCAGCTGCTCTACACCAAACCATGGGGTGAATCGTTGTTGGATTCACACCAGCTTTCTAGCACTGTACTAACATTGGGATAACTAACATGGGGAGTGCAGTGGTTAACGCCAAGTCAAGGGTGTTTAACTGCCAAATTTACCAACAAAGGAACAATGAATTTCTTTCTTGCTGCAGTTTAACAGGCTTGTAACCGCAATAGCATACAGATCAAAATGTAATGATCAAAATTTCCAATAAATGAATGACCGTAATACTAGGTAACCATAGTAGTGCAAAACAAAACATAGTCCACAATGCAACCAACGGCACAGTCCGTAAAAGATCACAGTTGTTGAGATTAGTGTTGTGTAATATCCAAGAGCCTGATTGTTGCTAGGAAAAAGTTGTTCTTAAACCTGGTGGTCACCTTTACAGGCTCCTATGCCATCTTCCTAATGGTTGTAGCGAAATGAGAGCATGGCCAGAGTGGTGTGGGATGTTGATATCAGCAGTCATTTTATGGCAGCACCTATGCGCCTCTTCAATGGTGGGAAAGTCAGTACCTGTTATGGAGCAAGAAGTGTCTGCCACCCTCTGTAGTCTCCTTCTTTCCTGGATGTTCAGACTGTGTGTTTGCTGAACCAGACTGTGATGCAACTTGTCAATATGCACTCTACTGTACACCTGTAAAAGTTCAATGGAGTATTCGGCTACTTACCGAATCTCCTTAATCTTCCAAGCATAGATCCTATAGTGGAGCAAGATAGACCACTCCTGCTAAATGCAATGGGCTGACGTGTAGTGAGCAACGGAACGTGGGCCTTTTTTTCATCCATTTCCGTAACCGGACCCGACCCGACCCGACTCGCAATGTAATCAACGTTGCGGGGGAACAGTTTGTGTTAATAAATTATAATTCTGAAAATGAGGAGAAGATTTTTACCAAATAACTTTTATTTTTACGAGGATGTTTCCGTAACCGGCTTCCGTCTCCGCACTATTATCCTATGGGATCTTTGGTGCGGAGACGGAAGCCGGTTACGGAAATGTGGCCTTAAATTACCGATGAATCTGCCCATGACCGTACTACGTCTTTTTCGTCGAGTGGACTATCTTACTCGCTATAGGATCTTTGCTTCCAAGAAAGTAAAGGCATTGATGCGCTTTCTTTGTGATTGCATCAATGTGCTTGGCTCAGAACAGATCTTCAGAGATATGCACACCCAGGAACTCGAAGCTGTTGACTCCCTCCACTGCCATCCCGTCAATGAAGACAGGCTTGTGGATCCTTGTTTTTCCTCTCCTAAAGTCAGCAATCGGCTCCTTGGTCATGCTAACATTGAGAGAAAGATTCCTGTGCTGATGTTATCAATGCAGCAGCAGGGAAGGCTAGAGTTTGTACAAGATTCTCGGCAGAGCAGCAATGTCTATAATGTATCTCTCTATAACGTTACGATGACCCATTTTAATGCTGATTCTGTCAGCACACTTATTTCTGTGAACACATCCTGCACACCAAGTGAGATACAAGGGTTTTATTCTCACTGCATCTTATCCAAGGGCAATATTTCCTTTTGCCAAAAACTGGGCAGTGCTCCAGATGTGTTCTGCGAAAGGCTCAGTACCGAACTAGATTAGAACAATAATTCTCCTGAGCGGCCAGAATACAGTCAGCTCTTTATCTTGTCACTGTGGCAAAACATTTCTTAAACATTTCTTTAATTTCCTGTGCTGGGCGTTTGACCAGTAGCTGCTATTTATTCATTTTCAATCCTTTCTTCTAGAGTCAGTGTCCATATGCTTTGGCTTTTTTTCAGCTGACATGGGACTGTGCATGCTGTGATTTGCATCAGCCATCATCAATCTTAGTTCTACAGGCCTTGAAGTTATGACTTGCTGCTGGCTGGCGCTCAGTTTGTGCTGAGTTTCACAGTTAGTGGTGCTGTTTTGCAGATGGGATATTAACCGATGCCCCCACTACATTTTTTTTAGTGGAAAATATCCCTCTAGAGCTTTGTTGTTTCAGAGGAAGACCAGCTGACATATCCCTGGTATGCTGGCCAGTATTTATTTCTCAACGAGCATCACTAAAACACTATGATGGAATATAGTTCAGGAGTTGGCTATTCAGCCATTCATATTGTGTTGACTTCTCGGTAGAACTATGCAATTAGCCCCACTCTTTTGTACTCAATGACCCATTTAATTCTCTTTCGACATTCTGACCCAATCTGCTTCCACTACCTTTTGAGGAATTGTATTGCAGGTCATGGCAATTTGCAGAAGAGTAATTTCTTCGTGTGGTCTCTAGTTCTTGTATACCAAAAATAAATGTGTAGGAAAGAACTGCAGATGCTGGATTAAATCGAAGGTAGACACAAAATGCTGGAGTAACTCACTCAGCGGGACAGGTAGCATCTCTGAAGAGATGGAATGGGTGACGTTTCGGGTCGAGACCCTTCTTCAGACGGAACCCGAAACATCACCCATTCGTTCTCTCCAGAGATGCTGCCTGTCCCTCCGAGTTACTCCAGCATTTTGTGTCTCCCAAAAATAAATGGTCTCTTGATATTGATTCTTTTGCCACCGGAAAGTGTTTCCTGTCATTTAGTCTTATCAACTCATGATTTTGAATGTCTTATGAAATCTCATCCTGAGGGGCGGCACAATGATGCAACGGTGGAGTTGCTGCCTTACACTGCCAGAGACCCAGATTCAATCCTGACTATGGTGCTGTCTGTATGGAATTTGTAAGTTCTCCCTGTGACTGCATGGGTTTTCTCCAGGTCCTCTGGTTTCCTCCCACACTCCAAAGACACACATGTTTGTATGTCAATTGGCTTTGGTTAAATTGTAAATTGTCCCTAGTGTGTAGGATAATGCATGTGTATGGGTGATCGCTGGTCGGAGTAGACTCGGTGTGCCTGTTTCATCGTTGTATCTCTAAAAAAAACTGCAGCTTTTCAAATCAGTCCAATAATCAATATTCCTCATCTCTGGATCATTCTTGTCAATCTCCTCTATGCCCCTAAAGGGCTGTTGTAAAGAATTATGCCCAAAGATTAATATGATGCCTGTGTAGTGTTTCAGAGTGTACTTTCTCTTCTATATGCAAAAGATTTCATGCTTTTTTAAAAGCAGCTATTTCAGTATGTTTTGAAGCATGTAGAAATTTGTATATAACATGCACCCACAGATTTTATTTTAATGTTGATGCTGTTGGTGAGGCCTAGCCACAGCATTTCCTACATTTGAAAATTACATACTGATTAGTTGGAAAGTGATCGAGGGCAAGTGCAAAGCACCATACAAGTGCTTACCCACTGGAAGGTTAGAAATCAAGAGATGAAGTACAAGAGTTCTTGTTGACCTTTTCAGATGTGAGAAAACTGATAGCACCAATGCTTGTGCTAATCAGAGCAGAGAAACAAACTACAGCAGGTTCTTCACCAAAAGCAAGAATTCTGGAAATGTTGTTTAGTTAATCATTGTCATGTGCACTGAGGTACAGTGACAAGTTTTTTGTTGCGTGCTATCCAGTCAGCGGAGACGATACATGATTACAATCAAGCCATTAACAGCGTACAGGTACATGATAACAGGAATAACATTTAGTACAGGATAAAGTCCAGTAGGTTAAAGATTGTCCAAGGATCTTCAATGAGGTAGATGGTAGGTCAGGCCAGTTCTCTAGCTGATAAGTTGGTTTAGTTGCTTGATAACAGCTGGGAAAATGTACTGTCTGTGAGGGAGCTAAATGTAGCAATGTTACAAAATTTTGAGATTTTAAAAATAAAGTCTGCAATTTATCCCATCAGATAAAGAATAAAAAGAAGTTGAATTTGACACCTAATTCACTTTCATATCTTCAGTATTAAAAAAGTTATGGCCATTTTCATAGTCTGAAATTAGCATCTTGTTCCCTATTGCTTTTCCATTGACCTAACACAAAAGCTGTGATCGAGGACAGTTAAAAGCCCATAACTTTCTTAAAAATTAAGAGAACTGAAAGAAATGTTCAGTTATTATAGATTGAAGCATTCTGAAACAAATATGAAACAATCTTATTTAGATGACATGAAATTAAAGCATATAATTAGTTAGTTACCTATTTGTAGCTAATTACAACATTCAATTACTAGATCTAAACATCTATCAATTTCTTAAGAATAGATTAACATTTTTAAATAGCCTAAGTGTCCAAATAACATTCACACAAGAATTCACAATATAACATAATTTTTAAATCTCATTGTCATGGATTTACAGGCCAAATGGAAGGAATTTAATGTTTAATACCTGTAAATTAATGGACATTTAAATCATTTTGCGAGTGAGGATTTCTGGAACGCGATCATTTGGAACGTTGATTTGCGGTGAATTTAACCCCGTATCGGCATGAAAAATGCTGCCGTTAGTTCGGGGAATAAAATCACCGTTTCGCATGAAAAAATGTGAATTAAAGGCTTCTTAAGAAGCACTTTTATACATTAAAATAAACCAGTTTCGTTTACCTGTCCCGTACATGAAATCCGTCCCCGTTGTTGGCGTTGACGGCTTCAGAAGCTGATTTTAAAATGACTGCAGCGCTGAAATTGTCGGGAGATTAAAAAAAACAAATACTCAAAACGCCCCTCGGAACGATTCTTCCGCAAAAGCTTGTTCTCCAACGAAATATAATACAGGACAAGGTAGGAGAAACCCACGTTTTAACCCCGCCCCCCCCCTCAAAGGCGCCAAAATCGCGCACACGGCCAGTGGCAGAATTACAGCGCCACTGAAGGTAAGTATTGTAACATACCTACTAAATGAGGAGGCGAGAATTTAAAGTTCTCGTCTGTCGTAAGACAGGTTAGAAATTACAGCTTTTAAACTCTGAGCTCAGTAGATTCTGACATCAGCAGATGAACGTGTGAAGTTTCATTCTGTGAGTCTATGTGTCCTCCACACACCTAAGACAGGTTGGCTCCTGTTAATTGCCCCTAATTTCAGTGGGTTCATAAGGTTCATTTATTGTCACGTACACCAATTGGTGTAGTGAAATTCACTGGCCAGGTCAGTCATACAATTTTAAAAATCAACACTCAAAAAACGCATTTTAACATAAACATCCATCACAGTGACTCCAACACATTCCTCACTGTGATGGAAGGCGAAAATAAAGTTCAAGTCCTTCCCTTGTTGTAGCAGGAGAATTATGGAAGAGTTGATAAGCATATGAGAGAGGAAAGTTTACAGGACAATAAATGAGGGAATGTAACTAAGAAATGATTTGATAATCCACATTGAGCCAATTAACGTATCTCGTGAGAAATATGAAATGATTTCTGCAATACACAATCTTTGCCAAATTACACTTCCTCACAGTTAGAGCCTATAAATTAGGATGTAGGCAAAAGGATGGACTTACTAACGTATTTATATATTAAATAAAAGTAAAATGTGACTGAAATGTTCACAGGTTTTTGACAAACAAAATGTGACACTAAATTCTAGAGAAATATGACAAATGCAAAGATTTTGAGAAAGATTTTCAGTGGCTGCAGGATTTGTGGAAGGAACTACAGCAACTGGCAACTTGGCACATTCTCCAAATGTGAAGTGTTGGAAATCAGGCATATAACTGAGGCTAAAAAAGATGCAGAAATCCGATGTGATTGCAGTCAAGTGGCATGATGCTGCGCAGTTGCTGGAAATGGGCTGAGAATGTTAAATTTGAGAACGTGTAGGGCCAGTAGTCATTGTAGGTCAACAGATTAGAAGGAATTAGTAATGGACAAAAATTTATATGGAAAGGTGAAGAATTGACTTTGGATAGTTGAAGCCTACAATTAGCAATGGCAACTCGCAGTCATGATGGACTAAATGTCAACTGTGCAAACCGTAGACCATGTGATTTTTAAAGGAGAGTAGTTGGAGGAACTCAGCAGTTCAGGCAGCATCTGTAAAGTGATTGATTATCAGGTAATGCCAAGGAGCACATTCTGATGTCCTGAAGTGGAAGCCTCCTCACAAAAACAGATGTGGTAGGCACAGGGAATCTGGGAGAAGGTGATGGTGTGGAAGAGTCAGTGTGGAAGGAGGTGTTGTCTTAGCTTACTGTGGGAAGTTAGTGAGTTTATAGTAGACATCACATCAATGTACAGATATAACTGCAACTCCTCCCCCTTCTGTCATGGGATAGACTGACTTCCCTTCCCCCCATTCCCCCCCCCCCCCCCCAATCTTCGCACATCCTCAATCCTGGACTTTCCACTCGTGACTTTAATTTCATGTTTCATGTACCTTGTTGTGTTTTATGACTGTTGGCAGACCAATTTCCGTCCTGGGTTAAATAATGTTCTTTGGTATCATATAGTACTGAGATGGAGACAGAGATATCAAGAAAGGGAGTGAGGTGTTGGAAATGAACCAAGCGAATTTGAGGGCAGGATGGAGGATAGTGGTGAAGTTAATAAAATTGATGAGTTCCCTATGGATGCAGGCAGCAGCACACCAACGCAGTTGTCAGTGTAGTGGAGGAGGTGTTGGGGAATGGTGCTGGAGTAGGCTTGAAACAAAGTTGCTCCACGTAGAGGCTACGGGTCGTGTCTACACCTTTTAATTTGTAGGAAATGGGAGGAATCAAAGGAAATTGTGAACAGTGAGAACGTATGCATTAACTTGTTCAGGTTGAAAATATTTTTTGATCAAATGGAAGTGAGTAGCAAATATACTGCAGCAATTGAACCTGGGTTTAGTTTAGAAATACAACATGGAAACAGGCTCTTCAGCCCACCGAGTCCACACCCACCATTGATCACCCGTACTTTAGTTCCATGTTATCCCACTTTTGCATCCTACACACTAGAGGCAATTTACAGAAGCCAATTAATATACAAACTTGCACGTCCTTGGAACGTGGTAGGAAACTGCAGCATCTGGAGAAAACCCACACATTCAGAGGGAAACCGTACATACTCCGTGCCGACAGCACCCATAGTCAGAATGGAAACAGGGTCTCTGGTACTGTGCTGCCACAGCTCTACCTACCACTGTGCCACTGTGCAGATTCTGTAAATATCTTCCTTTGTCATTGTTCTTTTGTCCTTGAGCTGGTTTTTCTCATAGATCCTCCTCCATCGAACACATTAACATTCTTTTTTTGAGATTCAAGACAGGTTGATTACATCTTTATTTTAAAAAGAATATATAATCGCTTTTTCCTCACCAGAACCACATACCTTTTGTGACTGGGCTACATTGTGATCAGAAGCTCCTGAATAATTGTGAGTGGGAGCTTGCTTCTAAGGAAATCTAACCCTGTGGCTTTTGGCCTGGTGACATATTAATTGACGTTAGAACATACTGAGCTGTATTGTGTTTGTTACAGTACAGCAACTGAGGCAATCAACATCTATAAAAAAAGGTGAGTGAAAGATGAAAGAAAATGTATCTCAAAAAGAGTGCATTCAATTCATTTCTGGCATCATCATAGCACAGAAATGGGCCATTTTGGCAAATCAAAACTAGAACCGTACAGCACAGGAACAGGCCCTTCAGCCCACAATGCCCGTGCTGAACATGATACAAGGTTAAACTAATCTCCTCTGCCCACACATGATCCATATCCCTCCATTTCCTGCATATCCATGTGCTTATCCAAAAACCTCATAAATGCATATCATATCTGCCTCCACCATCATCCCTGTTCCAGGCACCCACCATCTTCTGTGTAAACAAAACTTGCCATGCACATCTCCTTTACACTTTGCCCATCACCTAAAAGCTCTGTAGTCTAATCTTTGACATTTCTACCGCCGGAGGAAGGCAAGCACACAATTTGCCTTCTTTCTCACACTATCTACTTGCGTTACCACTTTTAGTCACTGTAGACTTGGACCCTAAAATCCCTCTGTACATCAGTGCTATTAAGGGACTTGCCATTAACTATACACATTCAACCTTCAAAAGTGCAATACCTCATACTCTTAAATAGTATGAGGTATTGCATACTATTATACTGCATCTGCCATTTATTCCGCTCAAATGTGCAGCTGATATATATCCTGCTATATACTTTGACAACCTTCTTTTCTGTCCACAACTCCGCCAATTTTAGTGTCATCTGCAAACTTACTGACCAACTTATCTACGATTACGTCCAAGCTGTATCACAAGGTCGGTCCCAGCACTGATCCCTGAGGAACTGCACAGGTCACAGGCCTCCAATCACAATGACACTCTTCCACTGCAACCTTCTGCCTTCTATAAGTGCCTTCAAATGACCAACTCACGGTGGATCCCATGTATCTTGATCTTTTGGATCGACCTACTGTGAGGGACTTTATCTAATGTCTTACTAAAATCCATGTCAATAGCATTTACTGCCCTACATAAACCTCCTGACTCGGGCTAAAGTTGTACCTCTGGGTCGTGCTGATGAAAGTATTGATCACCTTTGTCCCCTCCTCAAATATCACACTACATTTTTATACTAACCATGCCCTAGCTCTCAGCATTCCCATCAACTATACCACCTCATCGCTGAACTCTCCCCTAACTGCAACCCTCAGATTCTACCACAACTCAACACACTAGGAGCAATTTACTGGCCGTTTAACCTAACAACTTGTGTTTTTGGGATGCAGGAGGATATCAGAGCAGAAACCCATGCGGTCACAGAGAATGTGCAAAGTCCACTCAGCCCCAGAGATCACGATTGAACCCTGGAACTGAGGCGACATTTTTACTAGATGTGCCTCTTAGCTGCCCCTTAAATCTGACTAAAGGTGACTTATTTCCCCCCCTACCATAGTGTCACTGCAAACATTCTTTGTCCTCTCTACTCTTCACCCTTCCTTGACTTAAAGCATGCTTGTCTCCACACTTTTCCAGCTCTGAAGGGCAATTGAAGTGAAAATTTGACTATTTTCCCTCCACTTCCTTGCTTAGAGACTTGCAAATTTTCCCATACATTCACCTTTAACAATAATTAAATTACTTGCCACCCATTCACGATGCATTCCATCATGATATCCAGATTTCTATGAATTACCTTTAATCTTGAGTCTGTTTTCTGCAGGCAAACATGGCAGCTAGTTTGCATTCACCCAGATCCCACAAAATAATTTTCAATAAATTAATAATTGAGGGATGAATGTTAGCAAATATCCCAAGAGAACTAATGGGCTTAATTGTGGCTAACATGAATAGTTGATAGGGCCTCTATTTAATATCACTTCTGAAAAAAAGATTTTTTCCTTCTCTCTTAGTTCTGCAATAAAGTGTAGACTGATAATTATCCCCTTAACATTATTGATGGGACTTGAACCTGGTTGAACCTCCTGACTCGGGCTAAAGTTGTACCTCTGGGTCGTGCTGATGAAAGTATAGGTATAAACTGAGAAGATATATTTCATTCTTCAGAAAGCACTTTATAACTTTATAATTTTGCATGATACCAGAGTCATTGTGCACTATATTGAGCTATAGACTTGACATCTCTCAAGAGAATAAGTCATTCCAGAATTTGTATTGCCAACCAGAATTTGGAAACCAAAAAAATGGGCCATTGCAGTTGTAATAAAAAAATGTTTTTTTTGGTACACTGCCAGTGTGTTCCATGCAGAACCTTATCAAATGCCTTGCCTAAGTCCATATAGTCAATATTAACAACTTTGCCCCCATCAACCTTTTAGGCTACTCCTTTAAAAAAACATTCAGATTCGTAGGACATGATCTCCACGTACATTAGACACACTAATCTATAGTTTTGAGGCATTTCCTTGCAGCCCTTCTTAAATAGAGGCATAAATTTATCATCTGTCACATGGCACCTCACCAGAGTTTAATGATGATTCATGTAATTCAGTCAGTACCTGCAATCTCTTTAGCTTCTCACAGTGTCCTCGGATGTATCTGATTAGGCTGGGAGATTTATCTACCTTCGTACTTCCTCAACTGTGATTGGACTGTCCTCAAGGCATTTCCATTAACTGTCCTTAAGGCATTTCCAATAAGTGTCCTTAAGATATTCCATTCCAAGTTCCCCAGTCTTCATGTGGTTCCCCACATTAAAAACAGTGGAGAAATACTCATTGACCTTTCCATCTCCTGTGGCTCCACACAGATGACAGCTTTGGTTTCTGAGGGGCCCTATTCTCTCTTTAGTTGCCCTCTTTTCCTTAATGAACATAAAATATCCTTGGATTTTCCATATTATCTGCCTGTGCTATCTCCTGTCCCCTTTTTGCCTCCCTGATTTCCACCTTAAGTATGCTCCTTGGTTCCCTAAACTCCAGGAATTGCCTGATGGCATGGCATCTACATGTCCCATACCTCCTACTTTTTCCTGTCCAGACCAACATTTTCTCTCATCATCCAAGCTTCCTTACTCCCAACCCGTCTTGCTCTGACACCATGTCACAAGGTACTGTATCTCTTTGCTGTACCTTGCTGGTCATTGGTTAAGAGCCAGCCCATTACTGTGGCGTGGTCTGCAAAAGCACATGGAGTTGGAGTAGAAATTTGGCTCGTTGGCCTTCACCAATCAGGGGACTGAGTATAGAAACTGGGATGTTACAGTTGAACAAGACGTTAGCGAGGTCACAGTTGTAGTTTTCTGTTCAGTTTTGGTCACCCTGCTCTAGGAGAGATGCCATTGAGCTGGAAAGGGTGCAGAGACGTTTCATGAGGAGGTTGCCAGGACTCGAGAGCCTAAACTATCAGGAGAGGTTGAGCAAACTCGGGCCTCACTCCTTGGAGCACGAGCTGAGGGGTGATCTTATCGAGGTGTATAAAATCATGAGTGGAATAGGTAGGGTGAATGCACAGTCTTTTTCCCAGGGTAGGGGAATGAAAAACTAGAGGGCATAAGTTTACGGTGAGAAGGGAAAGATTTAATAGGAACCTGAGCGGCAACATTTTCATACAGAGGGTGATAGATGTATGGAACGAGCTACCAGAGGAAGTAGTGAGGCAGGTACAATAACATTTAAAAGACTTGTGGAAAACTCCCTGTTGAGGTTCTGCTTGAAAATATGAGCCCGTTCCTCATGTCCTATGCTGGGTGCATTCTTGGCATTTACAGTGGCTTGCAAAAGTATTCATACCCCTTGAACTTTTCCACATTTTGTCACGTTACAACCACAAACGTAAATGTATTTTATTGGGATTTTATGTGATAGACCAACACAAAGTGGCGCATAATTGTGAAGTGGAAGGGAAATGATACATGGTTTTCAAAATCTTTTTACAAATAAAAAACTGAAAAGTGTCGCGTGCAAAAGTATTCAGCCCCCTTTACTCTGATACCCCTAAATAAAATTCAGTGCAACCAATTGCCTTCAGAAGTCACCTAATTAGTAAATAGAGTCCACTTGTGTGTAATCTATTCTCAGTATAAATACAGCTGTTCTGTGAAGGCCTCAGAGGTTTGTTAGAGAACTTTAGTGAACAAACAGCATCATGAAGCCCAAGGAACACACCAGACAGGTCAGGGGTAACGTTGTGGAGAAGTTTAAAGCAGGGTTAGGTTATAAACAAATATCCCAAGCTTTGAACATCTCACGGAGCACTGTTCAATCCATCATCCGAAAATGGAAAGAGTATGGCACAACTGCAAACCTACCAAGACATGGCCGTCCACCTAAACTGACAGGCCGGGCAAGGAGAGCATTGATCAGAGAAGCAGCCAAGAGGCCCATGGTAACTCTGGAAGAGCTGCAGAGATCCACAGCTCAGGAGGGAGAATCTGTCCACAGGACAACTATTAGTCGTGCACTCCACAAATCGGGCCTTTATGCAAGAGTGGCAAGAAGAAAGCCATTGTTGAAAAAAAGACATAAGAAGTCCCGTTTGCAGTTTGCCACAAGCCATGTGGGGGACACAGCAAACATGTGGAGGAAGGTGCTCTGGTCAGATGAGACCAAAATTGAAGTTTTTGGCCTAAATGCAAAACGCTATGTGTGGCGGAAACCTAACACTGCACATCACCCTGAACACACCATCCCCACTGTGAAACATGGTGGTGGCAGCATCATGCTGTGGGGATGCTTTTCTTCAGCAGGGACAGGGAAGCTGGTCAGAGTTGATGGGAAGATGGATGGAGCCAAATACAGGGCAATCTTGGAAGAAAACCTGTTAGAGTCTGCAAAAGACTTGAGACTGGGGCGGAGGTTCACCTTCCAGCAGGACAACGACCCTAAACATACAGCCAGAGCTACAATGGAATGGTTTAGATCAAAGCATATTCATGTGTTAGAATGGCCCAGTCAAAGTCCAGACCTAAATCCAATTAAGAATCTCTGGCAAGACTTGAAAATTGCTGTTCACAGACGCTCTCCATCCAATCTGACTGAGCTTGAGCTATTTTGCAAAGAAGAATGGGCAAAAATTTCAGTCTCTAGATGTGCAAAGCTGGTAGAGACATACCCCAAAAGACTTGCAGCTGTAATTGCAGCGAAAGGTGGTTCTACAAAGTATTGACTCAGGGGGGCTGAATACTTTTGCACGCGACACTTTTCAGTTTTTTATTTGTAAAAAAATTTGAAAACCATGTATCATTTTCCTTCCACTTCACAATTATGCGCCACTTTGTGTTGGTCTATCACATAAAATCCCAATAAAATACATTTACGTTTGTGGTTGTAACGTGACAAAATGTGGAAAATTTCAAGGGGTATGAATACTTTTGCAAGCCACTGTAAGCTTTTAATTTCTTATTTACTTTAAATGCATTCACCTTGCCTTAAGTCAAAGTCATACAGCACAAAAACAGGCCGTTGGCCCAACTTTCCATGCCACCACCAATACTGCTGCGTACAGTTCAAAGGATCCTGAACGGTAAAAGAGATCTCGCTATGTTCTTCGCAAAGCCATCAGGAAGGCCAAGGGATAATACCGGGCCAAACGTGAGTCCCACCATAATCACATGGACACCCATTGACTGCGGCAAGGCCTGAACATTATAACTGGCTGCAAAGCAAAGTCAGGCATCATCGCTGGTGATAATGCGGCCCTTCCTGATGAACTTAAAGCATTCTATGCTCGCTTTGAGCTGAAGGCGAATAGGGCGATGACATCCATCCGGTCTAACCCGAGTCTGCCTTTTCCCAGAATCACTGTTGCAGAAGTTAGATTAGCTTTTCTCAGGGTGAACCCACGAAAAAGCAACTGGCCCGGAAGGTGTCCCTGGCCGTGTCCGTAGGAACTGCACGGACCAACTAGCAGGAGTGTACATGGACATCTTTAATCTCGCCCTACTCCGTTCTGAGGTGCCCACCTCATGCCTTAATGACTACGTCCAGTGGCCTTGACATCATGAAGTGGCTATGGCACACATTAAATCCAGTCCACCAAGCAGCCTTAATCCACTGCAGTTCACCTACCGCCACAACAGGTCCATGACTGATGCCATCTACCTGGCCCTACACTCATCCCTAGAACACCTGGATAAGAAGGACACCTACGTCAGACTACTAATCATAGACTACAACTCTACTTTCAATACCATTATCCCAATCAAGCTCACCTGCAAACTCATGGAACTTGAAGTCAGCAGTCCGCTCTGCAACTGGATCCTCAACTTCTTGTCCAAGAGACCTCTCACCAGCTAGAGTAGGGTATGGTGTAGAGCCGTGCATGTTCCTTTAACATAATGACCTCACTACTACTAACCACTCCCCATTAGCTTCCGTATAAATGTAACCTTCCCACCCCTAGCTCGCTCTCTAGCTCCGGTAACGGACCACGAACAGCTAGGGCAACATGTGTGTGTATACGAATACAATGTATGCAATAAACTAGAGTGAAGACACTATGTGTTTGAACAGTCTTTACATGGTGTCAGAAGTGGGATTCGAACCCACGCCTCCATTTGGAGAAAAGAAAACAAACCCGATGAACAGGAGACGCAGGGTTAACCTGCAATACGCTCTCTCCGCACCAGCAACGCCAGCCACTCCTGCAACAGCCTGCCCCCGCCCTGGCGTGGATGGCGGTCGCTACGGACATATTTGAGTGGCGTGGCAAACATTTCCTGGTCCTGGTCGACTCTTACTCCAGCTGGTTCGAGATTGAGCGTCTGCACTCCCTCACTTCTGCTGCGGTCATCGGGAAGTTGCAACCCCTCTTTGCGACCTTTGGCATTCCTGTGACTGTGCAGTCTGACAACGGGGGCCAGTTCACGAGTGCTGAGTTCCGCGCATTCGCCGCCGCCTACAACTTTCGCCACATCACCAGCAGCCCGGAGTACCCACAGAGCAACGGCCTTGCTGAGCGCACCGTCCGCAGTGCCAAGGAGCTGCTGGAACATTGCAGACTGTCGCATTCGGATTTTTATCTCGCTCTACTGAATCTCCGAAATATTAGTCGCGACCCTGCCATGGGCTCACCCGCTCAGCGGCTCATGTCCCGCACCACTCGCCCTCCGATCCCTGTCTCCCAGCGGTCCCTACAGCCCGCAGTCCGCAGCCCTGCTGCTGTCCAGAAGCGTATTACCCAGAAACAGGTCGTCCAGAAGCGCTCCCACGACAAGTCATGCCGTCCCCTTCAGCCCCTCTTCAAGGGCCAGGTCGTCCGGATGCAGTCCCCCTCCGGACACCACCGCTTGGCTGTTGTCATCGGCTTTGCCGACTCTCCGCGCTCTTACCTGGTTGACTACGAGGGCACAATCTACCGCCGGTCCCGCCAGCATTTGCTGCCGGTCAACGAGTCCGCTCCGCCTCCCACAGCCCCTTTTGCTCCCCCGGTTGCCACCTCGTTGCCTCCCGCTCCTCTGCCCTCGCGACCCTTGGCGCCCCGTTCTCCCGCTGCTCCTCCTGGCCCCCCCCGTCAGCCCTCTCCCGCTCGCGTGCCCGTTGCGGTGCCCTTGTCTCCTCCCCGGTCTCCTCGTACTCCCTCTCCTGCTCACTCCCCTTTCGGCTCACCTATCGCCACTCCTGCCCCGGTGCCTGCTCTACCTTCGGAGGGGGGGGGAGGCGGGCTGCATACCCGCTCCGGGCGTCTGGTCAAGCCGCCTGAACGTTACGGGGAGTTTGCTTGAATGTTTCAAGTTTTTCCTGACGATGTGCGCGCGGGTTTGTGCCTAGCGTATGAGTCGTGGTCTCACTGTCTTCATTGCTATGTTTCCTTTTTCAAGGGGAAGGATGTAGAGCCGTGCATGTTCCTTTAACATAATGACCTCACTACTACTAACCACTCCCCATTAGCTTCAGTATAAATGTAACCTTCCCACCCCTAGCTCGCTCTCTAGCTCCGGTAACGGACCACGAACAGCTAGGGCAACATGTGTGTGTATACGAATACAATGTATGCAATAAACTAGAGTGAAGACACTATGTGTTTGAACAGTCTTTACACATGATATTATCTAAACTAAGATATTTATCTGCACTAGTTCCATTTGCCCACAGTGTCCTAAACGCTGCACTGCTGGAAACAGCTTCTCCCCATCCACTCTATCTAAGCCTTTCATTATTTATTAGGTTTCGATGAGATCTCCCCTCATGCTTCTAAACTCCAGCAAGTACAGACCCAGAGCCATCAAATACTCCTCATACGTTAACCTAATCATCTCCAGGATCGTTCTCGTAATACTCTGTCTAATGCCAGCGCCCCAAACTTCTTAATATTCAAGATGTGGTATGACCAGCTCCTTAAATCCTCAGCATTACATATTTGCTTTTATATTCTAGTCCTCGAAACAACTGCTAACATTGCATTTGCCCTCCTTATTACTGAGTCAACCTGCAAATTAATATTTTGGGAAAACTCCCAAGGCCCTTTGCACCCCAGATTTCTGAATCCTCTCCCCATTTGGAAAATAATCTACGCCTTTATTCCTTCTACCAAAGTGCATGACCTTGCTACACTGTATTTCACTTGCTGCCACTTTGGCCACTCTCCCACCCTGTTCAAGTCCTTCTGCAGACTCCCTGCCTCCTCAACGCTACCTGCCCCTCCACCTATCTTTGTATCCTCTGCAAACGAGGTCACAAAGCCATCAATTTCATCATCATTAACATATAACGTGAAAAGTAGCGGGCCCAACACAGCCCCTGTGGGACACCACTAATCACTGGCAGCCAACCAGAAAAGGCTCCCTTTATTCCCATTCTATGCCTTCCGCCAGTCAGCCAATCTTCGATCCATAGTAGTCCCTTGCTATATATTCCCCCTCTTTCTCACCACTGACTTCACATTTCATACTTCCTCTTTTTTCTGCACCTGTTTGTCTCCTTTTTACTCTGCCTTTGTCACTGCACCCTTCCACCAATCAGCCCTCACTTGAATCCACCCATCACTTGCCAGGATTTTCCAGCTGCTCCAGTCTAAATAAGGGTCCTGACCCAAAACCTTGTCTGTTCACTCCCTCCACAGATGCTGTCTGACCTCCAGCATTTTGTTTTTCACTTAATGTGTCTGCTGTTTAATGGAAATGTGGTTGGGAGGTGGACAGGAAGGAGGCCTGAAGGCCCGAGAAGTTGAAGGCTGTGTCTGAAGAGTGAAGAATACTAGAGCAAGCTGGTGGACATATGGCAAAAGACAATGGGGGACAAGGGATTCATTGACTGACTGGACATGGGAAGAGGAAATGGTGATAGGAATGTTTTGGATGAAGGGCGCTGATGCAGCAATTAAGATCTAGTGTACTTTTATGCCTGCAGCCGATCTGGAAATGAAAAGGCAGCTACAGTACCCTCCATAATGTTTGGGACAAAGACCCATCATTTATTTATTTGCCTCTGTACTCCACAATTTTAGATTTGCAATAGAAAAAAAATCACATGTGGTTAAAGTGCACATTGTCAGATTTTATTAAAGAGTATTTTTATACATTTTTATTTCACCATGTAGAAATTACAGCAGTGTTTAGACATGGTCCTCCCATTTCAGGGCACCATAATGTTGGGTACACATGGCTTCACAGGCACTCTCAGTACGTAGTCTTTCCTCCAGTCTTTCCATCACCTTTGGAAACATGAGGACCAAAGTTGTGCCAATGAAAGTCAAAGAAGCCATTGTGAGACCGAGAAACAAGAATAAAACTGTTAGAGACATCAACCAAACGTTAGGCTTACCAAAATCAACTGTTTGGTACATCGTTAAGAAGAAAGAGAGCACTGGTGAGCTTACGAATCGCAAAGGGACTGGCAGGCCAAGGAAGACCTCCGCAGCTGATGACAGAAGAATTCTCTCTATAATAAAGAAAAATCCCCAAACACCTGTCCGACAGATCAGAAACACTCTTCAGAAGTCGGGTGTGGATTTGTCAATGACCACTGTCCGCAGAAGACTTCATGAACAGAAATACAGAGGCTACACTGCAAGATGCAAACCACTGGTTAGCAGCAAAAATAAGATGGCCGGGTTACAGTTTGCCAAGAAGTACTTAAAAGAGCAAGCACAGTTCTGGAAAAAGGTCTTGTGGACAGATGAGATGAAGATTAACTTATATCAGAGTGATGGCAAGAGCAAAGTATGGAGGAGCGACGGAACTGCCCAAGATCCAAAGCATACCACCTCTCTGTGAAACACGGTGGTGGGGGTGTTATGGCCTGGGCATGTATGGCTGCTGAAGGTACTGGCTCACTTATTGATGATACAACTGCTGACGGTAGTAGCATAATGAATTCTGGTGTATAGACACATCCTATCTGCACAAGTTCAAACAAATGCCTCAAAATTCATTGGCCGGCGGTTCATTCTACAGCAAGATAATGATCCCAAACATACTGCTAAAGCAACAAAGGAGTTTTTCAAAGCTAAAAAATTGTCAATTCTTGAGTGGCCAAGTCAATCACCCGATCTGAATCCAATTGAGCATGCCTTTTATATGCTGAAGAGAAAACTGAAGGGGGCTAGCCCCTAAAACAAGCAGAAGCTAAAGATGGCTGCAATACAGGCCTGGCCAGAGCATCACCAGAGAAGACAGCCAGCAACTGGTGATGTCCATGAATCGCAGTCTTCAAGCAGTCATTGCATGCAAAGTATATGCAACAAAATACTAAACATGACAACTTTCATTTACATGACATTGCTGTGTCCCAAACATGATGGTGCCCTGAAATGGGGGAACTATGTATAAACACTGCTGTATTTTCTACATGGTGAAACCAAAATGTATAAAAATGGCCTTTATTAAAATGTGACAATGTGATTTTTTTCTAGTACAACTCTCAAATTGTGGAGTACAGAGGCAAATAAATAAATGATGGGTCTTTGTCCCAAACATTATGGAGGGCACTGTATATGTAGGAATCCATTAGGAATCCAATACGTGCACTTTATTTAGTGTGACTGAAGCAGGTGAACTTGGTGCAGTTGCTGCATTTGGCAGAAAAATTCTGGTTGTAAGTAGCTGTTTTGTGTATAGAGTAGGGCTGCATGGCGAGTCAGAAATGTTTTGTTCAGAGGTCTTAAAATGAGTAATTACACCCATCTGTAGCAGACTTAGTCAGAGCATGGTTGCATCAGTGTCTTGTAGCTGTTATCTATGAATTCCTACTACACTGTTTGCCCATTTCCTTATCTGTTAAGTAAACCTTTATTACTGTATCATTATTTTGCAGAAGGGCAGCACAGTGGCACAGCTGATGGAGCTGCTGCCTCAGTGTCAGAGACCTGGGATCGTTCCTGCCTTTGAGTGCTGTCTGAATAGTTTGCGCGCTCTCCCTGTGACCACATGGGTTTCCTCTCACATCCCAAAGATGTGTAGGTTTGTAGGTTAATTGGCCTCTATAAATTGCCCCTAGGGTGTAGGGAGTGGATGAGAAAGTGGGATAACATGGAATAAGTGCGAATGGGTGATTGATGGTCATTGTGTAGGTGGATGGAAGGGCCTGTTTGCATGCTGTATCTCTAACCTAAAATAAACAAATGTAAAGTGTGATGTTACCACATCAGTAGATTCACCATAAGCCATTGTAAAGTCTTCTCTTACTGGCACCTTTTGTTCCTCTCTACTACTTTCCTACTTCTCAAATTACTGTTGTTTTCTTTTTCATCAATCCTTTTGCATCATTTGTTCCACTTGCCTTGAAGGATGCAATTAACCTCTGAAATGGAGGAGGAGGTACTGTGCAGGTATAGTTCGTGCAGTATGTCAGGCATTTGTGCTCATTCTACTTAATTTTCTGGTGATGATCTATTTACTTGACTGTGAAGGTGACCTTCAGTGAAAGAAAGCATGAAGGATTATATCCTAAAAGTTATTTTGAAATTGTCTTTTTAAAATCTTGATTTTTTTTCTCCCTTTGAACTCTCCTCCCCGGCTGCATTTGCTCTGGTTTATGATGATTGATCTGGTATTAATGTGAAATCTTCTTCCCTTTGTTGCATTGTTCCTCTTCCTCCATCTATCAGAAAGGTTTCCAGACTGAAGCCGCTGTTCAGGTTATGTTGATTAAGGTTGCAGTGTGAAGGACTCAAAGGGACCACTTTGTGCCTTGTCCATTTAGATGATGTATTGAAATATTTCCTATTATGGCAAGTACGTATTGTGAAAGGGAAAAGTAAACCAAATTAAAGTGTTTGCATTTAAGTCTTAATCCGCTGTTTTAAAATATCAATTTATTGTTTGTTCTATCTTGCTGTGTATACATTTTTTAAACGTTATGTTGTTTAACAATAGTAAAAGCCCTTTGAAACAAAGTCATATATAGGTGCTCTGTGATATCCAAAGCACATTGTGGAGCATGGGTATTTGTATTTTACAAGCATTAACAATTTTTTTTTAAATGTCTGTCAGGGGGACATGATGCTGTATTGCTTGAGGACCTCTGATAATGTAGAGATTAGGAGTTAGAATAAAGAGCAGAGAGAGAAACTTGGTACATGTGCACATCAGTGTATCTGGTGGTGCCTGTTGGTAATTCTGCTGCGTTTAACCATGCATCAAAAATGTAAAATATTGTGAGAATGTCTAAACCCTAGGACTAAGCAGACTTCTTTAAATTCTACTTCAGCTGACCTTTCAGATCGCACTGTGTAACACATCTGCCAGACCATCGTAGTTTCCTGTTACAGCTTCCTGATTCTCATGAGAGAAGCATGAAAGCTAAAATACAAGCATGCACACTTGGTTCACATGTTATTTAACACATCTCCCTCTCCCTCTTGGGAATATTTAAAATGTAGATTCGAGAAGAGATTCAACTGTATGAAGTTAAAAATAAGATATTTAAGACAAACAAACTGTCTAAATTGAGGGTATGCTACACCTGTCCTGGAGGTGGCTTTTTAGGTATTTTTACACTTGTTGACAAGGATTCACATTGTGGGTGACGTGCATTAGCTTGCCCTATTTGCATATGCCTGTTGTCATGATGAGGAAGCCCGATTCAGTGGAGTAAACATAACAAAGCTCTCACTTGGATACTATTATTCTGCGATTTGTTTATACGAGTGGGAATTAGATTTGGCTTTGGATCAACCGTATTCTCTCATTTGAATTGGGTAAATATTGTGCAATTGTACTTATACTTTTTAATTTAGCAAGTTGATTAGTTGTGTTTTTATCTCTTGTTTTAAAGGCTTCAAATTCCATTGGTCATTTTAGCTAAAAACAAAACTGATATTTTAGTGCTATAGTTGGGATGCTACATTGTTGGAAGTACCATGATGCAATCCAATATTAAGAGAAGCTTATGCCTGCCCTCTGGAAAGCACCCAACAAAAAAAATCCATGACTCAGTTAGAAGAAAAGCAGGCATATCTTTCATTCATTTCTTCTCTATCTCTCTATATTACTGTCTTCATGTCTCATAGAGTCATAGAGTGATACAGTGGGGAAACAGACCCAACTTGCCCACACCGGCCAACATATCCCGGCAACACTAGTCCCACCTATCCGTGTTTGGTCCACATCCCTCCAAACCAGTCCTATCCATGTCTGAAGAAACGTCACCCATTCCTTCTCTCCAGAGAGGCTGCCTGTCCCGCTGAGTTACTTCAGCTTTTTGTGTCTAACCATGTACCTGTCTAACTGTTTCTTAAATGTTGGGATAGTCCATGCCTCCTCTGGCAGCTTGTTCCATACACCCACCACCCTTTGTGTGAAAAAGATACCCCTCAGATTTCTACTAAATCTTTTCCCCATCGCCTTAAATCTATGTCCTCTGGTCCTCGATTCACCTACAAAACGCACTTTATTTTGGAGTTAGCCAATCATCCCTTGCACGTCTCCAGTTGGTTCAGAATGCTGCTGCTCGCCTTTTAACTGGAACACGTAAGAGGGAGCACATAACGCCTATTCTGGCCTCCCTCCACTGGCTGCCTGTGTACTTTAGAGTTCGTTTTAAGATTCTTTTATTTGTTTTTAAATCTTTAAATGGTCTCGCCCCGCCTTACCTCTCTGAGCTGCTTCATCCCTACGCTCCTGCTCGGTGCCTCAGGTCAGCTGATCAGCTGCTCCTGGAGGTACCGAGGTCTAAGCGGAAGCTCAGAGGGGATAGAGCTCCGACATTATGGAACTCTCTACCTTTGAACATTAGACAGGCTACTTCAGTGTCCATTTTCAAAACTAGCCTTAAAACCCTTTTCTATTCCTTGGCTTTTGACCCTGCATGAGACTTTGCTCCTGTTTTAGTGTTTTTTATTGTTTTTACTGTCTTTTAATGTTTTGTTGTTTTGTTTTATGTTTGTGATTGGTCATGTACAGCACTTTGTTGCAACGGTGGTTGTTTTTAAAGTGCTCTGTAAATAAAGTTATTATTATTATTATTATTATTACTCTGCAAGAGACTCTGTGCATCTACCCAATCTATTCCTCTCATGATTTTAAACACTCTTGTTTCCCTGCAACCTGATTCTAAATCTGAGGAGTAATCTCAACCCAAAACGCCTCTCCAGAGATGCTGCCTGACCCGCTAAGTTCAGCTTTTTTTTGTCTATCTTTGGTGAAAAGCAGGCAAGTTCACTTGGTGCCTTAGTCAACACATTGCTATCAACGTGATGGCAATCACATTACTCTCGCAGCCAACCGGCCAACCAAAGGAAAATAATTAGTTGTAACCCTCCCCACCCCCAACCTTGTTATGCTCAGTTTATTTACATTATTACATTTTTTGATCGATGATTGAATTATTTGCAAAACTGTAGAACATTGAATTAAGTGCAGATATGTATATACTCTTCAAATATGTTTGATAATGTAGACATGGTAGACGTATTAAGGAAAGTAAAGCCCCCTGGGAATAAGGCAAGTGTGGCAGCATGAATACAAAATACTGATGACTACAAACCAGTAAGCAGAGATGATAGACAAAAAATGCTGGAATAACTCAGCGAATCGGGCAGCATAAAATAGACACAAAATGCTGGGGTAACTCAGCGGGACAGGCATCATCTCTGGAGAGAAGGAATGGGTGACGTTTCAGGTCGTGATCCTTCTTCAGACTGAAGTTTCTCTGTTTGAAGAAGGGTTCCAACCCGAAACGTCACCTATTCCTTTTTTCTGGAGATGCTGCCTGACCCGCTGAGTTACTCCAGCATTTTTTGGCTATCGTCAGTATAAACCAGCACATCCAGTTCCTTCCTACACAGTAAGCAGAGATAGTTGCTTTTCAATACTGGAGAAAAATATATAGCCAAGTTTGTTCTTTGAGATTAAAACAGCTCTTGGATTTTGGGTACAACACAATTTTGATGTTTTGCCAAAACACTCAAAAGTAATGAATAACCACAAGAATAGTCATGTACTTCATGAGGGGTTAGCCTTGTGGAATATTTTGTGCGTGAGTATAATTGGTAATTGTGTAGTCATATATTTTGGTGGGAAGAATGTGGAGAAGCCTTCTGCAGTAAGTGTAATTATAAAGGGAATCAGGGAGATTTATGCATAATACCTTTGAAGGTGGGAGGACATATTGAGTTGGAAAGGGGTTAGAAGGGAGAGATAGATCAGCCATGATTGAATGGCGGAGTAGACTTGATGGGCCGAATTCTGCTCCTCTCACTTATGACCTTATGACCTGATGTAACAATTGGAAAAGAAAATATGTGGGATCTATGGTTTGTGAATGGAGCGAGCCATTGAGCATTAATGCAGGAAAATTATGTGAAACACTGGTTAAACCCCAACTGGAACATTTTGTTCACTTTCAGACAATTTAATTCAAGGAGAATCTGTTGGTCTTGGAGAAGCTAAAGCAAATATTTTCTAAAATGGTGCAAGGGATGAGGAATTCAGTAATGTAGAAAAACTGGAACTGCTGGTGATTCTCCCGAAAGCAAATATTTGATTGAGGTCTTCAAAATCATGATTGGCTTTGACATAGAAAGTAAAGTAAAGGGCCTGTCCCACGGGCAGGCGATTCCAGGCGGCAAGCGCGACCTAGCAGGAAGCGGAGGCCGCGCGGGGACCGCGGGGTCGGTCCCACGTAGATCGCCGGAGCCGTATGTAGTTGGTCCCGACACCGCGCAGGGCTCAGAAAAACTGACACTGTCCAAAAATCCCGTGTGGCAACGGCCTGCCGCTCCGCTGCAGCCTCGACGCCACGCACCATCTCGACGGAGTAGGCTAGCACGTTGCGGTCATCACCCGACGCCGTGCTCGACGCATGCATTCGCATGCTCGTGGGACAGGCCATACGGTAATCACTCGGCCTCCGCGCGGCAACCGCTTCCGGTTAGGTTGCGCTTGCCACATGCTCGTGGGACAGGCCGTACGGTGGCACCCGCGCGGCAGCCGCACAGCCCCCGCTTCCGGGGAAGTCGCACTTGCCGCCTGGAATCGCCTGCCCGTGGGACAGACCCTTAAGGCTGATTTCAGTGTGAGTGACTAACAATGTTTACACATATAAAGTAATTGGGGAAAGAGCCAGAGATAACATGGAAAATCTTTATAGTTACACATGACAACCAGAAACGTAGCAATTGTTCTTTTCTGTTTTGAAATTCAGTAGCTGAGGGAATGGTGGAAACAGCTTACAAACACCTAATGTGTGGGAGGGAACTGCAGATGCTGGTTTAACCCGAAGATAGATACAAAATGCTGGAGTAACTCAACGGGACAGGCAACATCTCTGGGGAGAAGATCTCTCCAGAGATGCTGCCTGTCCCGCTGAGTTACTCCAGCATTTCGTGTCTATCTTCAGTTACAAACAAAGGTAGACAAAAGTGCTGGAGAAACTCAGCGGTTCTTCTGCAGTTGTATAGGGCTCTGGTGAGACCACATCTGGAGTATTGTGTACAGTTTTGGTCTACTAATTTAAGGAAGGACATCCTTGTGATTGAGGCAGTGCAGCGTAGGTTCACGAGATTGATCCGTGGGATGACGGGACTGTCATAAGAGGAAAGATTGAAAAGACTATGCTTGTAAGCATTGGCGTTTAGAAGGATGAGGGGGGATCTTATAGAAACATATAAAATTATAAAAGGACTGGACAAGCTAGATGCAGGAAAAATGTTCCCAATGTTGGGCGAGTCCAGAACCAGGGCCACAGTCTTAGAATAAAGGGGGGGTCATTTAAGACTGAGGTGAGAAAAAAACGTTTTCACCCAGAGAGTTGTGAATTCATGGAATTCCCTGCCACAGAGGGCAGTGGAGGCCAAATCACTGGATGGATTTAAGAGAGAGTTAGATAGAGCTCTAGGGGCTAGTGGAGTCAAGGGATATGGGGAAGAAGGCAGGCACGGTTTATTGATAGGGGACGATCAGCCATGATCACAATGAATGGCGGTGCTGGCTCGAAAGGCCGAATGGCCTCCTCCTGCACCTATTTTCTATGTTTCAGCGGGTGCAGCAGCATCTATGGAGCAAAGGAAATAGGCAACGTTTCGGGGTGAAACCCTTCCTCAGACACACTTCTTCGGTTACAAACACCTGACTTGTGTACAGCTCATACATACCAATAAGCGTTTGTGAAACCAGCAAGATGGATCTGCCGACTGTTCCAGAGTAACTTCTGTGGGAACTCAGTTTGTGACTGCATTATCAACTTACACAATTTGTTCGGATTGTGAACAGTCCTCGGGAACAAAACCCTGTCATAACTTCAGAAGGACCTGGAATTAGTTCCTTGGGAAGAAAAATTGGGGCCATGATGTAAGAATAAGGGAGCAGGGCACTTGAATTTCTTTACAGAGCCAATACTTCCCAATTGGTTGAATGGATTCTTCATTGCAAAATCAAAATAATGTACTATTTTTATACAATATCCAGTTCTTGCTGCCAGAATGTACTTGCATTATGCTATCCTGTCAATTTCCTACATTAAAAATATGCTGCAGCATATTGTCCTTTCACCCTTGCTGCTAATGGACTCTTTGAAAAGAATCTTGAAAGATATTTTGCCTTTGTGTGCATGTCTAAGAGGCACTGTCACTTCCATTTAAAATCTAGCTTTCACTGTAACGGACATTCCTTAAAAGAGACATGTTGTGTAATAAGTTTAATAAGCCTGTACAAATCTAGAGTGCACAATCCATCCCCATGAACATTGGTTAGATTTTCTTTAAACTCAAATGACAAAGTCTGCATTGTTTGTTTAAATAATCAAGATTTAATAAAGTGACGACTTAAACTATTCAGGAATAATATTTCAGATGCCTTGAATGACTGTGGGATAACAAAACACAGATCACTTAAGTAAATACAACACTAAGTGTTCATGAAAACAAGTGCCATAATTCATTAAAACAAGGCAGCGTCTTGGTGGTTATAAAATATACCACTTATTATTTGAAGACCAAGGATGTTCCAACCAAGCCCTCTTTGTCCATTTATTCACAATTGCTGTCTTTGAGGGCTGGATATCTGCAAATTGGCTACCTGGATTCTTAATCAACAGTGACTATACATTTATACATAAAACTAGTTTCACTAAATTACCTCTAAGAGCAATTCGCCTACCCTTGCAAATGTTTATACTGTATTCAGTATGCGTAATATGAATTCTACATTGGGGAAACAAAACACAGTGGGATAATTATTTTGCCTATCACTTACATTCTGTCTGTTTTCCTGTCACTTCCTGTCACTATTCTGTCCTCCTGCACTGGTATACCAAGGCCTAATGTTAGCGTGATGAAATGTTGCAACCTACCAGACTATGTCAAATTCAGTAGTTTGAGGTAACTCCGTGACTGAATTGACCATTTCTGCTCTCGGTCCACCATCTATAGTAATAACTCAGTATTTATCTCCACTAGCACAGCCCGACTTGCTGGGCATTTCCACTTGAACTGGTTTAGTTTAGTTTAGTTTAATGTCATGTGTACCGAGATACAATGAAAAGCTTTTAGGTGCATGCCATCCAGTCAGCGGAAATACTATACATGTTTATCATGGCAACCGTGGCTTCTCCCTATTAGAGATATTTCCTTTGTTATATTCAGCCTTCCCTCACCCTTTCTGCCCTCTTAACTTGTGTTCACACTTTTTCAGTTCTTACGGAGTCTTTGACCTGAAGCATTAACCCACTGTCTCTGTCTCTTTACACTAATGCCACCTGGTGTAGATTGTTTCCATTATTTTCATTTTTTCTTGTGAAATAAGCTGCTGAATATCAAAGAATTCAGTGGTGTCTTTTGACTTTCATCTTTTACCCATTATATATGCTCAGAGCTATCTTCACATCTGCGGACTTCTCTCCGTGATTTTGCTTTGTAAACTTTGCGGAACAGCAACTTGAAGAATGTAATTCCCCTGCCCTTCCAAACCTATTGTCCTGTTTTTCCAACAAGGCTAAAATCATTCCTTAGTTTGAAGGTAGACACAAAAAGCTGCGGTAACTCAGTGGGACAGGCAACATCTCTGGAGAGACTGGGTGACGTTTCGGGTCGCGACCCTTCTTCAGACTCTGCCTGGTTTCAGACCCCTTAGTTTGAAGGCTCCGTTCCAAAGTCTCCAGTCAAAGAACTAACAGTCAATTTGTCCAATTACTAATGGCTTTATGAAAACAAGCTCAGTGATTTCAGAATTTTGAATGAGCTCTATTTGTTTTTGTTTTTTAAGATTGTATGAATTGTATGCTACAATTCGGTTCTGTTTTCTGAGAAAGGTACAAATTAGTAATGCTACAAATTGAACACTTGGGAAAGTTAATATTATAATTGGAAACATCCCATAAGCTTGTGCCAGAGGTGCTTTTTTAAAATTTGTTTAATTTCCTTTAGATCTATATATTCAGATTAATCAATATGGTTGTGTTGAAGACAACAGAACATTCCACATAAATGTTTGAAGAAGGGTTCTGACCTGACACGCGTCTATCCATTCCCTCCACAGATACTGTGTAGAAAGGAACTACACCGAAGAGAGACACAAAATGCTGGAGTAACTCAGTGGGACAGGCAGCATCTCTGGAGAGAAGGATTGGGTGACTCCACAGATACTGCCTGACTCACTGAGTTCCTCCAGCACTTTGTGTTTTGCTCTGTAAGCAGCACAGACGCCACAGGAGATCTGTTTTCCCTGTGGCTATCAAACTGTACAACTCCTCTTCCTTCTGTCGTGGGGTAGTCACATCCCAAATCCTGGACTTTCCACTCATCACTAACTTTAATTTCATGTTTCATGTATTTTGTTGTGTTCCATGACTGTTGGCAGACCAATTTCCCTCCGGGGATAAATAAAGTTCTATCGTATCGTATAAAGTGTCCAATTAGTTCTGGTTCCTGAATATGTCATACATGCAATTTTCACTGGTGTTTACTAGAGGTATATATATATCTAAGGTGTCCACTAAAGATAGATACAAAATGCTGGAGAAACTCAGCGGGACAGGCAGCATCTCTGGATAGAAGGAATGGGCGACGTTTCAGGTCGAGACCGTCTGAAAAAGGATTTCGACCCAAACGTCACCCATTTAAAAAATCAGGCATTTAGGCAATGTTAACTGAGGAATGATATTGGCCTGAAAATGGCAAACCCTTTTCAAGTGATGCCGTGGAAGCCTTTTGCAGCCATATTGAGGAGAGTAGGGGCCATGGTTTAATGTCTCATTCATCAGATGCCATGCATGCTAGTTCAGCATTTCCTCACTTCATTGCTAATCTGTTGGACTAGATTTTGTGTTCGATTCTGTGGAGTGAGACTGGAAACCGTGGCATTGTGACTCTGAAATGCGGTGCTGTCCATTGATCAATGGCATGACATCTTTGTGCTCAAAATAAGAAAATACATTGTTTTTGCATGTCATTTTTCACATGCTCTGTATATCCAAAAACACATTGCATCCATGAATGAACTATGTTAAATAAAAGTAAGACAGCCAATTTGTGCACAAGCAAGCCTCTACCAAATGCAGTGATGTCCAAAACCTGATAATCTTTTGTGATGTTGGTTGTAGGATAAACTGTAGATCGGACACATTCCCTTTCTCCATTCGAAGGAATTTTTATTTTTAATTGCATGGTGAACCAATTTAAAGTCTCAACTGAAAGTTAAACCTCTTGTAACATCCTTTAAATGTACTGCAAAAAAAAAAGCACCAGAAAAGACTACAATTAATAGCAATGTTACAAAATTTTGAGATTTTAAAAATCAAGTCTGTAATTTATCCCATCAGATAAAGCATAAAAAGACGTTTAATTTGACACCTAATTCACTTTCATATCTTCAGTATTAAAAATGTTATGGCCATTTTCATACTCGGAAATTAGCATCTTGTTCCCTATTGCTTTTCCATTGACTTAACACAAAAGCTGTGATCGAGGACAGTTAAAAGCCCATAACTTTCTTAAAAATTAAGAGAACTGAAAGAAATTTTCAGTTATTATAGATTGAAGCATTCCGAAACAAATATGAAACAATCTTACTTGGATGACCTGAAATTAAAGCATATAATTAGTTAGTTACCTAATTGTAGCTAATTACAAAATTCAATTACTAGATCTAAACATCTATCAATTTCATAAGAATAGATTAACATTTTTAAATAGCCTAAGTGTCCAAATAACATTCACACAAGAATTCACGATATAACATAATTTTTAAATCTCATTGTCATGGATTTATAGGCCAAATGGAAGGAATTTAATGTTTAATACCTGTAAATTAATGGCCATTTAAATCATCTTGCGAGTGGGATTTTCTGGAACGCGATCATTTGGAACGTTGATTTGCGGTGAATTTAAACTCGTATCGGCATGAAAAATACTGCCGGTTCGTTCGGGGGAAAAAATCACCGTTTCGCAACTTAAAATGTGAATTAAGGGCCTCTTAAGGAGCACTTTTATACATAAAATAAACTGCTTTCGTTTACCTGTCCCGTGCGTGAAATCCGTCCCCGTTGTCGGCGTTGACGGTTTTAGAAGCTGATTTTTAAAAACTCCAGCGCTGAACTCGTCGGGCGAATAAAAAAAAAATACACAAAACGCCCGTCGGAACGATTCTTCAGCAAAAGCTTGCACTCCAACGAAATATAACCCAGGACAAGGTAGGAGAAACCCGCGTTTTAACCCCGCCCCCCCCTCAAAGGCGCCAAAACCGCGCACACGGCCAGTGGCAGAATTACAGCGCCGCTGAAGGTAAGTATTGTAACATACCTACAATTAACAAAACCTCCCTTAGGTTCTTACCTAGTTCTCCCTTAAATGAAGTTTGGAGGGATACGGGCCAAACGCAGGCAGGTGGGACTAGCGTAGATGGGGCACATTAGTGGGCATGTTGGGCCAAAGGACCTGTCTCTGTGCTGTATGACTATGACTCTATAATGCAAATCCTGGGAAGTGTACATTGAAAGTATACTTGGCTCCATTAGCTTTTACGTAAAATTCATAAATTTCTGAATTAAAATGTATTGCACGTTTTGTATGGTTTTATAGTTCTGCTCTGTGTTCCCAATATATCTCTCCATTATATCTCTCCAATATATCCCCCTGCTGTAGGCTCATCCATCAGTCCTGGTGGTTTCCTTTCATCAAAACATTATTCTTGAAAAATTCTCAATTGGATCATCCTTTAATCTATGTTCTTATGAATAATAATCTTGCTATAATCCTTGAAGCTGCCGCTTCCTCTTGTTTTAACTGAATAAGTGACCTATTACTAAGGAGTCCACAGTAAGCAACTACACCTGCGCCAGTTGGCTGCTCGAGTTCAACTGTACCATCATGTGTTTTACAGTTGGCAGCTTCCCAAATATTCTTTTAATCCTCCCAACAAAGCTGGGGGATTTGTTCTGACTTGTAGGGACTGCCCTTTGACTATAATTTAGCTTATCCTTTGCAGTATTTTAACAGCAGTTCACAAATGATTTGAAATGAATTGCATCTCAACCGTTCACTTCTGGGTGAGGGGGCAAATCATTTTGCTGATTGCATGTCATTGAACACAATGCCTAAGGCAGAACACTAAACCTGGCCAATATTCCTCCATGACCTACTGATAGAAAACTTCTGTCCCGTGACTTCACGTTCACAGATTGAAATATCAAACAGAGCCTACTGCTGGAGGACTGGTGGAAAATACAACTGGATTGTTGTCTGGCTGCAGCTTCCTGCGGGTTGAAGGTTTATTAATTATAATTGTGTGTGTGGAGTGCGTGCATGCGTGCTCACAGTCCCATCGGCGTGTGGCTTGGTTGAGCAGACTGGATTGATGCCAGTTTATGATCTGCTGTGTTTAATGTTTACCTAGTACTGGCTGGAGAATGTTAGTACCCACCGAAGTCCAACTCTGAGCAGCATGTGGGTAAAAGTCAAACGCTTTAGCAGTAAGGTTCAGCCTTATTGCGAACGATAATGTTTACTGACATGAGAAACATCCGAGAGAGCCCCTACAGATGTTGTTTTAAACTCAAACAGCTGCACAACTTATTGGCATATCATGGCCACACATTACTGAAAAAACATTTATAAAGACTAGCACTTTCCAGAAACTCTCCTTTAATTATAACTTCCTGGGATAATCTATAAATTAAACATTCCTAGATCCTTTATAAATATGCGCACACCTGCGTCTCCTTCAATACTAACCTGCTCCCCTGAACTATAAATCCTAACAGGTACACAGAAATGCTGGAGAAACTCAGCGGGTGCAGCAGCATCTATGGAGCGAAGGAAATAGGCAACGTTTCAGGCCGAAACCCTGAAGGAAATAGGCAACGTTTCGGGACGAAACCCGGAAGGGTTTCGGCCCGAAACGTTGCCTATTTCCTTAGCTCCATAAATGCTGCTGCACCCGCTGAGTTTCTCCAGCATTTTTGTGTACCTTCAATTTTCCAGCATCTGCAGTTCCTTCTTTAAAAACTATAAATCTCAACATATTTTAGGGGATCTCCAATGAATACTGATATGTATGTTCTTGTTGAATTGTGTAAATTCTGACACTTATTGCAAATTACAGACGTACTCTGCAACGCCGCCAAAGTTAAAATATTGCACTTTCTGTCGAAACTGTTAATATCCTCCAGAGCTCAAGAATGCACAACTGGTGTACAGCCTGTTCACACAAACAAGCAGGTGAAAGATCAATGGGGTAGACAGGGTTGGATTTGCCGGCTGCTGTGGGCAGCAAGCAACTTTTCTTGACATTACAAAAAGACACATAGTGCAGGTCAGGCTGCATCTCTAGAGAACATGGATAGGTGATGTTTCAAGTCAGGATTCTTCTTCGGAATGATTGGGGTGGGGGGGGGGGGGGAAGGAAGCTGGAAGAGAGGAGGGGAGGGTGTGTCAAAGCCTGGCAAGTAATAGGTGCGTACAAGTGAGGAGAGGTTTTGATAAGCAGATGGTTGGACACATGCTGGAGATGAAAAGACAGGTGTGAGACGAAAGGATTGAAGAGTTGTGAATTGTAAAGCTAGAAGGAATCCTCTTCCCATTCCCAAACTGACTGTTGCTGTCCTGGGCCTCCATTGCCAGAGTAAGCCCACACGCAAACTGGAGGAACAGGACCTCATATTCTGCTTGCATAGCTTACAGTATGAACATTGAATTCCCTAACTTTGGGTAACTATCAACCTCGCTTCCCCCTTTCTCCCCTATCCCTACCTGGACTCGTATCAATTTTTCTCCTCCCTCTCCCTTCCACTTACATTCCATCTTCAAGCTATACAATTCGCAACTCTTCATTCCTTTGGTCTCCACACTTTGTCTTTCCATCTCTGGCCTTTGTCCAGCCGTATGCCTATCAAAAAAAAACCCTCACCTGCCAGGCTTTGTCCTGCCCCTCCTTCGAAAATTTATTCTCTACCCACCTTCCAATCCCACAGTCAATCTGAAGAAGGGTCCCGACCTGAACCGCCATGAATTCTTTAGTCAGAAGGTGGGGAATCTGTGGAATTCTTTGCCACAGAAGACTGTGGAGGCCAAGTCAATGGATATTTTTAATGCAGAGATAGATTCTTGATTAGTACATGTGTCAGAGGTTATGGGGTGAAAGGCAGGAGAATGGGGTTTGGAGGGAGAGATAGATCAGCCATGATTGAATGGCGTAGACATGATGGGCCGAATGGCCTAATTCTACTCCTATTCCTTCTGACCGTATATATCCATGGTCTCCAGAGATGCTGCCTAACCTGCTGAGTTACTCCAGCACTTTGCATCTCTTTTTGTAAACCAGCATCTGCAGTTCCTTGTTTCTTAATGTTCTTGACACTAGCTGGAATTTTGAACCTAAAAAGAATACATACGTTTACATATTCATGTCCAATTTGCAAATCCTATCTAAAGATGCATTGTCCAAGCTAGCAGCACTGTCCTTTTTTTAAACTGTCACTATCGTTTAAGACTGCAGCAAAATCTTGTTTAAAAAATATATATATACCAACTGATATTTCAGAATTAATTTGGAAATTGTCCAATCTTTTTGTGAAAAATGGCCTTGGCTCACAAACGATATGCATGTGAACAATGGTGCACCTTCACGAACCATCACAGTGCCCAATGACTTTATGTGATCTTAGTCTCTGCTGCCGACTTCAGAATATCCTTCATGAGGGTGAACTCTTATCCCAGAAAGCATCCAGCCCTCATGGCGTACCTGGCTACATTCCCAAAACCAACAGGGTGAAGCAGACCAACAGGGTGAAGTTTTCACAGATATCTCCAACCTCTCACTTTATCATCTAAGTTCCCCATCTACTTTAAAGGGACGTCCATAATATTTATTGCCAAGCAGAGCAAGATGACATGCCTCAATGACTACTGACCAGTGGCACTCTGGTCGTTTGTGACAAAGATGTTTGAGAGGTTTGGTATAACACAAATCAACTCCAGCCTCAGTGATGACCCGGACCCATTTCAATTCATATCGGCAGTGGGTGAGACCTCACTGGCTACTACTCTGCGAAGGGTCCACTTGGACAACAAGAACAAGTACGTTGTTCATCGTCTACATCACTGCATTCAACACCACCACTCCAAACCCATTGTCAAACACAGGAATTTAAGAAGGAACTGCAGATGCTGGAAAATCGAAGGTAGACAAAAGTGCTGGAGAAACTCAGCGGGTGCAGCAGCATCTATGGAGCGATGGAAATAGGCCCGAAAAGTTGCCTATTTCCTTCGCTCCATAGATGCTGCTGCACCCGCTGAGTTTCTCCAGCACTTTTGTCTACCGTCAAACACAGGAAACTGGGTTTCCAACTCTTCCATGTGCAACTAGACCTTTAACTTCATCAGCAGACCTCAATCAGTACGGATTGATAACAACATCTCGTTAAAGATAATCACAGGCAGCTTGGCTATGGGCTTAGTCTCCTGCTCTACTCTCTATATATGCCCATGATTGTGTAGCCAGAAACGACTCCAAAGTCACATTTAAATTCACCAATGATACCACCGTTGGTAAAGATGAGTCACAGTACAGGAGGGAGGTTGATTAATCTGTTTCAGTGGTGCCCTATGAACAATCTTGCTCTCAACATTAGCGAGGCCAAAGTGCTGTTTATTGACTTCAGGAAGCGAATACTAAGGGACCATGGACCTGCCTTCATTGGCAGGACCACAATGGTGAGAGTCAACACCTTCAAGTTCCTGGGTGTACACAGCTATGTCCCGAGCCCAGCACATTGATGCAATTGCAAAGAAAGCTCACCAGCATCTCTACTATCTCCAACATTTGAGGAGAATCAGCAGGTTACTGAATGCTCTATCGAACTTCTGCAGGTGTACTGTGGAGAGTATGGTGACTGGTTGCATCAAAGCCTTGTTCAGTAATTAGAAGAGGGGAGAAAATATTAAAGACCCACAATACCCTGGCCACACTCTCCTTATTGCTACCATTGGGAAGAGGGTATTGGAGTCAGAGAACCATCACCTCCAGATTCAAGAACAGCAGCTATCAGGCTCTTGAACCACCCTGTGCAACACTAACCACAACCCTGCCTCAGTAGCGAACCACTCAGGAGTTTGGTTGCTCCACATGATTTGCCTTTTGCACAATTGTGATTTGGTTTACTTACACAATAAATGAATTGTTATTTTTATTTTGTTATTGGGTCTAATGTGCACCAAGTTAAGACTTTCATTATTTCTGCATATCTGGTGTATATGACAAATAAATATGCCCGGTATGACTTTCTTGACACTTGATTACAGCGCCATCAAGTGGAAAGAATAGAACACAGCATTGATTCCTTCCTTGTAGAAATAAAGAACTGCAGATGCTGGTTTATACCAAAGATAGATACAAAGTGCAAAAGTAACTCGAATTCCTCCTTGCCTGGATCTAGTACTTCATCAGAACTGCTCTTGAATGTTTGTTTATTCACTTGGAAATTGAACAAAAAAACTCTACTATACCCATTACCCATTCAATAAGATTATGTCTGATCTATGCTTGCTTCAACTCCTCCAATTCCTCAAACTTTCAAATCTTTATTTGTCTCCATCTTAAATACATCCAATAATTTAAACGTTACTTTAGACTCTAGAGATACAGCGTGGAAACAGGCCCATCGACCCACCGAGTCCACGCCGACGATTGATCGCCCCCTACTCTAGCACCATCCGACACACTAGGGACAGTTTACAATTTTCAGAAGCCAATTAACCTACAAACCTGTACATCTTTGGAGTGTAGGAGGAAACTGGAGCTCCCAGAGTAAACCCACGTGTGTACAGGGAGAATGTACAATCTCTGTACAAACAGCACTCAAAGTCAGGATCTATGGAAGAAAATTCCCTGACAGGATCAAACCTGGTCTCTGATGCTATTAGGCGGCATCTCTACCGCTGCGCCACTGTGCTGCCCTGGCTTCCACTACTATTGGCAGCAGAAAATTTCAGATTCACCTCCTTCCAAGAGAAGACATTTTCAGGCACCTCAATATTAAATGGGACCAATATTCTGGTCCCCTTGTTTGTGACTCTCCTATCAATGAAAGCATCTCAACATCTAACCTGCCTAGCCACCTTGGATGCTGAGGTAGATAACTAATAAGCAATTTGATAGAGGGAACTTGGATATTTTGGAAATGCATGGAAGTAGGAAAGATTTTGTGACAATTGGAGGATCCATGAAGATATTGTGGGTGAGGAATTTTTCTTGATCCTCGGACATGCCTGTTGCGTTGAAGGCACCTTTTTTAGTTCTGTACAGCACTGTGTAAAAGCTGTAATTGATAGTCCAGGCTCACAATATCATGTTGATGAATATCGCAGGTTGGGAATCTCTGGGTTCTAAGAGAAATTTTCAGCTCAAGACTAGGAGAGAGTTGAGATATTTGTGGGTATAGTGCAGCTATTTTAGAAAACGCATTTTCAGGAATAAGAGCAGCAGTAGGAAATCACCGGATTGTCAGTAAAAATCTATTTAGTTCCCTGACATCATCCTAGGGAAGAACAATACGGTCCTTATATATGAATACAGAACTGCCATGCGTGATTTGCCAACTCAATTTAAGGACTAATAGGGACAAGAAATGCTGGCATTGTTGACAGCTTCCACATCCAGCAATTGAATTAATAACATGAGGCCCCATTGCATTTGCTCTTTACAGATTCGGCTCCACTTTCCCTTCTGAATCTCATGTTCTTTGCCCCTGACAGAAATGAATGATCTCTCTGGAAGTCCTAGATAGTCAAAGAGTCATACACTGTGGAAACAGGCCCTTCGGCCCAACTTGCCCATACCGACCAACATGTCCCAGCTACATAAGTCCCACTTGTCTGCGTTTGGCCCATATCCCTCAAAACCTGTTTATATCCATGTACCTGTCTGTTTCTTAAACATTGTGATAGACCCTGCCTCAACTACCTCCTCTGGCAGCTCGTTCCATACGTTACCTGTCAGATTCCTATAAAATCTTTCCCTCTTCACCTTAAACCTCTTGATTCCCCTACTCTGCGCAAGAGGCTCTGCATCTACCTGATTTATTCCTCTCATGATTTTATACACCTCTATAAGATCACCCCTCTTCGTCCTGCGCTCCAGGGAATTGAGTCCCAGCCAGCCCAACCTCTCCCTACAGCTTAGGCCCTCGAGTCCTGGCAACATCCTTGTAAATCTCTGTACCCTTTCCAACTTAACAATATCTTTCCTATAACATGGTGCCCAGAACTGAACACAATATTCTAAATGTGGCCTCACCAAGGTCTTGTATAACTGCGACATGACCTCCCAACTTCTGAACTCAATACTCTGACTGATGAAGGCTAATGTGCCAAAAGCCTTTTTGACCACCTCACATACTTCAAAGAACTATATACCTGCACTCCTAGATCCCTCTGCTCTACAACACTTCTCAAAGTCCTACCATTCACTGTGTAGGACATGCCCATGTTGGACTTTCCATAATGCAACACCTCACATTTCTCTGTATTAAATTCCAACAATGTTATTATATCCCTACTGTAAGAAATGTCTTTAGATCAGAGGAGGTAGTTGAGGCAGGGACCACCCCAACATTTAAGAAACAGTTAGACAGGTGCATGGATAGGACAGGTTTGGAGGGATATTGACCAAACGTGGGCAGGTGGGACTAGTGCAGTTGGGACATGTTGGCCGTTGTGGGCAAGTTGGGCCAAAGGGCCTGTTTCCACACTATATCACTCTATGACTCTATATCTGATCAGAGACTGTGTATGGAATATTGACTTTACTTAATATTTACCTCGGGCCTTAAAGCCTTAGATCATTGTTTAAGTGGTGGAGCTGCAGGGATTAGACATTTCTTTAAATCCTTCCACCTAGAGTTGGGTACTATAAAGTATCACCTGGTAACCAGTTCAAAATAGTCACAGGCCATTAGGGTGACCTTTTCAGTAGCACAGAGGTAGAGTTGCTGCCTTATTCGATCTTGATTACGGGTGACGTCTGTAAGTAGTTTGCACATTCTCCCTGTGACCACGCGGGTTTTCTTCAGGTGCTCCAGTTTCCTCCCACATTCCAAAGATGTGCAGGTTTGTAGGTTAATTGGCCTCTGTTAATTGTCCCAAGTGCGCATGACTAGAATCTAGTGTACAGTTGATCAATGGTCACAGCGGGCTTGGTGGGCTGAAGGGCCTGTTTCCTCGCAGTATTGCTAAGCTAAACAATACATGGCATTTAAAAAAATAATAGGAGGCATGGTCGTACTAATTTTGAGTATTAGCTGCTCACCCAGGAACTACTGAAAGGCAATGTCTTTCGTGGCTCTGGAGGGCAGGCATGCTGTGCCCTCAAATAGAGGACAAGGATTTGATTTCTGTAAATTGGAATTATCCCAGCCAAATAGGTGTAAGTGGTCATCATATTGCCTATGGCCATCAGCTGTCACGTTTGACAGGCTGGGATGATGGAAGGTAGCAATCCAAAAGCATGACCTTTGCGATCCAGAACAGAGTTCATATTTCAGAGCTATCATGAATTTAAATTTAATTAATGAATTAAAATGGAAAAAATGATAATAATTAGTGGCAATTGTACAATGAGCAAACGGACATTAAAAATCCATTGGTTCATCAGCGGTCTTTTGAGAAGAGAATAGCACTTTTCAGATCTGCAATTCAAATATCAGCAATGTGGTTGACTCTTAACTGTCCTTTGAAATGACCTATCAAGTCTCTTAGCAATTAAAGATGGGCCATAAATACTGACCTTGCCATTGATGCCTGCACACTCTAAGTGATTTGAGAAAAGTACATCTGAATTGTGTTTTTGGTGAGCAGCCAGTCATTTGTGAGGGATTGATCCTGTTTCAATTTAATTTAAAGTCTAAGGTAATTGGAGTTTTTCTAAATGCAGTATGTTTTCTTGATTTATTGTCTGGATAGTCTGAAGCAAAATGGAGTTGTAAATTGGTGAAAAATTAAGCTCTGCATATTTTATAAAGCTGATGCTGTCATAGGAATTAGCATTACTAAAGTGTAAAAATGTGTGTGAATAGTACTTTTGGTACAGTAGAGAATATAACCCAGCCGTGTTCTGGAGAGAGCTTTCTGGTTATGGGAACACGTCCTTATCATAACAGGAACACCTTAAGGAGAAGAGTTTAATATCTCTATTAGGCATCACCTTTTGTCCTAAATATTTTCATTTTTATGCATCACCTGTTTATAAAACGAGCATTGCTTACCACAGGAGGAGCCGCCATCTTGGAGGAACGGCTGCTAAACAGCAGCCGTCCGTCAAATTCACTTTTTGTTTAGTTTTAGCTTTTTTTTTTATTTCTTTGTTTGTTTGGGGGGTTTTGACTTTTAATGTGCGGGGGTAAGGGGGTAACTATTTCTGGGTCCCTACCTGGTCGGTGAGGCAGCTTTTCCTCCAGGCTGCCTCGTCGACCCGTCCTCGTGGCCTACCAGCGGGCATGGAGCGCCGTTTCCTGACAGGGACCGCCCAGCACCTTCAGCTTCGGTGGCGGCACAGCGCTGGAGCGCTATCGTGGAGCGTAGCGGGCGATGCCTTGCCTGGGTCGCCGCGCTGGAACGACGCGTTGGAGCTCCGGTGAGCTGGACCGCCGACATCAACACCTCCGGGCTGCCGGACTGCGGAGCGACCAGCTGCGGGCGGCGGCGCCGACTCCAACATCGGGAGCATCGTGGCTCCAAATCGGCGTGGCCCTGTCGGCTTCAGGTGCTATCGACTCCGTCGGGAAACCGGCCGTTCCAGCCGCTGCGAGGACTCTCCCGACGGCCAGGAACATCGGGCCTCCGTAGAGGCAACTGTGGTGGCCTCGATGGGCCTGACTCTGGGGAGAACTGGGTTGGGGACTGGACATTGTGCCTTCCCCCACAGTGGTGGTCATTGTGGGGGGATGATTTCTGTGTGCTGTGCCTGTTAGTCTGTGTGCAAGATGGCGGTCGGAGGGGAGAGTGGACGCTGGCGCGAATTGGTCGCCGCTGCTCTCTCCTCAAATTGTGTTTCTTATTTTCTTTTTGTGCTTTTGAAATTGAATTCTGTCCTTGATTTGTGTACTGTGGTGTTTTTATATTTAATTTAATCCGACTATGTGTTTTGTATTTTTGTGATTCTATGCCTTGTAAGGTGTCCTTGGGTTTTAGAAAGGCGCCAGTAAATAAAATGATTATTATTATTATTATTATAGATGTGTTTAATATTGTGCAGATAAGTTGATTCAGTTCACATGTTCAAGGTAATCGATAAAGGAAACAATTTTTTTTTGCAATCGGTTATGATTTTTTAAAATTCAGGAATGAGATGTGCATCATTGACCAGAGTAGTATTTATTGCACGTCCTTAACGGCTCTTGAGAAAATGATGGGATCTGCTGTCTGTAGTACAGACTCTGTACTGTAGAGATTACAGTACAGACCCTGTACTGCGACAATCTGTGGAGTGTTGGTTACATACTAATTTGGCCAGGATGAATTGCCAAAAAGAGTGATGAAAACATTTTTTTAAATGACTTTCAAATGATATATACTTAAAAAAAAAAAATCTGCAAAGCTATGGAAAAGAGAAGAAGAGTGCAACTTAAGGGCCTGTCCCACTTGCGCGACTTTTTCGGCTACTGCCGTCATAGGTCGTTACAGGTCGCTGAAAATTTTCAACAACCCAGTCCAGAACAAGGTTTGGGCGACTACTCACGACCATACAGGTTTCACCCCGCAACATGTTGCCTGTATGGTCGTGAGTAGTCTCCTAGTCACCCAAAGAGTCCTAGCGTCTTTTTGGTCGCCGCTACGGGTGCCGGCAGTCGCTGAAAAAGTCGCGTAAGTGGGGCAGGCCCTTAATGGAGATAGATGCTTAGAAAGCAAGCCCAGGCACAGAGTAATTATCTGTGCAGTATAACTCAATTGAACGGGTGAATTGCCTATCCAAATTGAATGGCGAATAAATGCCTCTAATGTGTAGCTGTCATCTGTGGGCAAATAAACCTCATTCCTAGGAATTGTTAACTGAACTTCTTTCTTCACCAAGCAGGTTTCACGGACTTACTGTTCTGGCACATACAGAGCGGGCCCAATGAGACAGATCAGCTTGGTGGGAGCAGTGGATGAAGAAGTTGGAGATTACTTCCCAGAGTTTCTTGATATGTTGGAAGAATCTCCATTTTTGAAAGTAAGTTTGCTGGGGTAACTTTCATTTTGCTGCAGGATGGTATTCATTTATTTCTTGCGTAGTGCTTTCTGACTCAGAAAATTGTGGTTCATGTCCTAGTCCAGAAACCTGAGCCCATATTCTAAGCTGGCATTCCCATTGTTCGAGTTGCCTTTCAGAAATCTGCCCTTTATTGCAGTCGTAATAGATCCTATGCCTCCCCCTCCCCCCCCCCCCCCCCCCCCGTTGTAAAGAGGAGCAATGGAGTTGTCTCCAACGTTCTGATCAACATTACCTAAACAGATATTGTCATGTTGATGCGCATCAGTTAGCATTATTACTGTTTCCAGCTTTACAATATTAACCAGCTTTACAACAGTGCCAATAGTTTCAAAATATGTTCTATTGACAGAAGTGTTTTGGAAGATCCAGAGACTTTTAACTGTGCTCATGGACTTGCTATCTCATTGATGAGCAACTGTGCTGTCTTAGTTTGCCACAAGGAATATGATGCTCTGTGGATTTGATGAGAAAACATCCGGCGAATGGGGCAAGGCTCAAATTATTCATATAACTAATCTATTCACGTTTGTCAACCTTAAGCTAAGCATTTGTGGAAAATGTGGGTATCTAAACTATAATTAGCTTTCCATTGAGATGTGATCAATTGTCTCCATGATAGAAATAAGTTGAATGTTGTGGATTGAATGGATTGATGAGATGTCTGTGCAATTATTGTTTAGAAAAGATTTTTGGACTTTGTGCCAGTTTCTTTGTAATTGTTCTTATGTCAAACTATAAATCCAACACAACGATACATTTCCTTTGCAATCCCCACTCGGATGTAGTTCTCTCCAGTAAGAATCTTTTGGAAGTTTGGAAGACTGTTGGAAGTTAACTATAGAAAATATTGCATACTAGCCCAAAAGGTTTTCATTCCGTAGTTTGAGGAAAGCTTGATATTTTGACTCTGAAGTGAAGAAATAATGACATTCTTATTTGAGTTTATTGGCACAAATATGGTGATGTGCATGTGCAATGACAACCATGTGCCTGTGATGCTGCTGAAAGCAAGATTTTCAGTGCACAAGTATCTTGTGCATATGGCGATAAACTTGACTCGAAAATAAAATCACTATTTCTCTTCCGAGTCACCATTTTGTTTCTGTCCACCTACTGTAGGCTATTTTTTGGCCACAAAGATTATTATGATTCAAGAAGGCAGTTCACCACAATCTTCGCGTAGTGATCAAGTACACGTTGTCCTTAGAAGCAATGCTTCTAATCTGAGGAGGATATAAAAGAAGTAAGAAGTAGAAACAAAGAACTGCAGATGCTGGTTAATACACAAAAGGACACAAAGTGCTGGAGTAACTCAGCAGGTCATGCAGCATTTCTAGAGAACATGGATAGGTGACGTTTTGGGTCGAGACCCTTCTTCAGGTTGATTGTTGGGAGGGGAAGAAACTGGAAAAGGGGAGGCCCAGGGCAAAGCATGGCAGGAATAGGTCGGCATGGGCGGGGGGGGGGGGGGGTTGTTGATAGGCAAATGGTTGGAACAAAGGCCAAAGATAAGGAAGGAAGATGTGAGACCGGTATGAAGAGTTGCAGATTGTAAAGCCAGAGAAAGGAATGTGGCGGGAGGGGAGAAATAGGTGGTAGGGCATATGGGGAGGGGGGGGTGGGGAGAAGGGAGGGGTTAGCTAAAATTGGTGAATTCAATGTTCATACCATTGGGTTGTAAGCTATCCAAGCAGAACATGAGGGGCTATTCCTCCATTTTGCGTGTGGCTTCACTCTGTCAATGACAGAGGCCCAGGAGAGAAAGGTCACTGTGGGAATTGGAAGGGGAGTTTAGAAGGGGAATGGTTAGCAACTGGGAGATCACTAGGCCTGGGTAGACCGAGTGCCAGGACAAATGAAAACTTCTGAAACTTGCCAATAGAACAACACAAACTGCTGAAAGCCGCCAGAGAGATGAGAGGTTTCTTTTAGAATAGCGTGAATCATTATGAACTGGAAGCACGACCAAAAAAGTTGGTAGATCGGATTTGGTAGTAACTTTAAAATGGAGCTGGATAAATATTACAAAGTACAAAGTATTTACGGCGCAAGTAACAAATTGAACTCAGCAGATTCATGTAGCTGTTTATGCAATTTTTACAAAATGTGATTTAAAAAACTTTGCAGGACTGAAGAAAAGTTCAAATTGACACCAATAACAATAAAATTGGCCCTAAAGCAATACGGGCTGAGTGGATTGCTTCTGTACTCTTATTCTAAGAAATGTGGCCATTTATTATGCACGTGGGATCCTGAATTGTTCTCAGTCATTTTTTATGGGTGTATCTTCATAACCAGATGACTCTGCCTTGGGGGACACTGTCCAACCTTCAGCTGCAGCTGCACTGCCGGTCGCAGAGTGACGATGGCCCTATCATGTGGGTGAGACCCGGTGAACAGATGATTCCAACTGCAGATATGCCAAAGTCCCCCTTCAAGAGGCGACGGTAGGAATATGTCTGTGACGTAACAACTTTTGATAATCTTTTCCATGAATCATGGCAAGCTTGGCTTTGACTCCTTTCCATTCTTTCACAGATCAATGAATGAAATCAAGAATCTCCAGTATCTACCTCGGGCCAGTGAACCTCGCGAAATACTCTTTGAAGATAGGACGCGAGCTCATGCAGACCATGTGGGGCAAGGCTTTGATTGGAAGAGCACAGCAGCTGTAGGCGTGCTGAAGGCTGTGCAGTATGGAGAGTGGTAAGAAGATCATGGTTTCCGTCTATTTCTTTCCATTGCAGGTTTATTCAGCATGTCGGCCATCAAAATACTTTAATTTTACCTACCATGCTCTCAACAGTGCTATATCAAGTAGCTTCTTTATTAATCAGCTCATTCCTCGTCCTGCTGTTTAGGGGAAGATACTGGTCGTGAGCCCTCGCGTTGATCCCTGATAACCTCAGATTCAGGGTAAAATCTGCTGAAGACTGCTACACAATGGGAGGAATGTGGGCAGCATGCAGAGCAAATTCCCAGAGGATGTTGTTTGAGTTAAGAGGCAACCATGGCTTCTTATCCGGGAAGCAGAGAAGGCTAAGATGTACAAAATTCAAGGGGATAGGTAGGCAAGATGGGAAGAAACTTTTCCCCATATAAGAATGATCTAAATTTAGAGGGCATAGATTAAGGTTTAAGGCGTAAAGGTTCTAGAAAGAATCTGAGGAAGAACCCCCCCCTACCCTTTCAGAAATTAATATAACTATCACAAGGATAGAAATTCTTTTGAAATCCCACAATAAAACTTGTGTTCCCTTCTTGGCAGGAGTGACCAGATTCGGATAACCAAAGACGTGGTATGTTTTCATGCAGAGGACTTTACAGATGTTGTACAACGATTACAGCTGGATCTACATGAGCCACCTGTGTCACAGGTATTATGTTCAACTCTTGCTCCAGAGTTCAGCAGGAGTTCACATGTAGAGTTACTCATGTTGTCCATTGGATGTTTGACTCATTGTGCCATGTTGCAGAGTTCTGTTCCTGAAACCTGACATCTAACTGTTAGACTGTTTGATCTGTGGTTCTGTCAAGTCCGAGAAAACCCGTTCCCTTCCCAGGCTGACATCAGCTCACACTTGCAGGGTAAAAACTATTTTGAATTGAAAATTAGAATATACAACAGGGTAATGTATGGAAAAAGCTGCCAGAGGAGGTAGTTGAGGCAGGGACTATCCCAACATTTAAGAAGCAGTTAGACAGGTACATGGATAGGACAGGTTTGGAGGGATATGGACCAAATGCTGGCAGGTGGGACTAGTGTAGCTGGAACTTATTGGCCGGTGTGGGCAAGTTGGGCCGAAGGGCCTGTTTCTACCCTCATCATTCATCTTCGTTATCTAATTTAAAAACTCCCACCAAATTTGTGAGACAAATCTCTCCCGCACAAAACCTCACACTTTATCTGTGATTTTCTAAATGAGAGTAAATTCTGTGCAAAAGAATCTTCAGTCATTTCCCTACTACTGAGGTAAGGCTCACCAGGCAATAATGTGGTTGAGCGACAATGTCTAATAAATGGAATTAGTGTAAGCTGCTTTGCCCCAAATACCTCTGAGCCAGTGTCATTTACAGCAAGGACAATATACTAAACTGATTTCTTTCTTTTCAGTGTGTGCAATGGGTGGATGAAGCAAAGCTCAACCAATTACGGAGAGAGGGTATCCGCTACTCCAAAATCCAGCTCTCAGACAACGACATTTATTTTATTCCTCGAAATGTCATACATCAGTTCAAAACTGTGTCTGCTGTTTGCAGCCTAGCGTGGCATATACGCCTGAAGAGTTACCACCAGGAGGAGACAAAAACAGAACCAAACACAGACTCTGACATTGCCACTAAAGAAATGAAGACAGAAACTGATGCGAGTTCAGATGATATGGCAGTGGAGCCTGAAGTCCAGGCCAAGTTGCCTGTAATACAGGAAGATCACAGTCATCACCCCCAAGATCAGCAAAATTTTCCACAATAACGTGTGTATATATATACTCGACTTTTTAAATAAATATTTTTTCTTTCTTTTTAAACAGGGATGTGAAGTTTTAGTTTTATAAGTTAGCTGGGATTCAAATTTTAGTGAAGAAATGGTGCCGTTCTTAAAGTGTATCCCTTGAATTGCGGTGACATTAAAATGCACTCAGCGAGTGAATGCTAACCCCTGTTTACACAGATCGTCAGGTCACTCACGGCTAGGATTTTAGCTCTTTTAATCTGTTTCTGTTACAGAACTGAAAAGGTAATGGTCTTTTGAACGTGCACTTCATTTCAGAGAGAATAATACAGCATGTGTACCTGGCACGATAAAACAAACATAATTGAAGGATTGCATTCTTCATCTTCAGAATGGAGCATACATAATGAAGACTTGCCACTCTGCTGTTTTGTATCTTACTGGCACCCAGAGAATTCATCTGTGGATGAAAAGCAACGTGAGGTTTTCATAGTCTTCACTAATTTCTTTGAAGCAGGAAAAGCAGTATCTTTGCCTCCTCTGCGTCCCTTCATGGTTTCAGTCCCGCGCCAGTGTCATTAACCCTTAACTGCCCCTTGAATTGACCTAGGTAACCAGTGAATTTACAAAAGTAGGAGATGGTGTTTGAGCAAGAGTAATAGATTTCAGGTTCTGCCACAAACTGAACACGAACATCTAAAAATCTTGTAACAAAAACAAAACTCTAGCCATGGGCTGTGTGAAATATTTGATTAGTAATTGTACGACAAACTAGACTCCCTATTGGGTAGAAATTGTACAGTACCACAAAAGCGGGTAGCTGGTTGATGTCAATGTTTAAACCTTATGCAAAACTAAGCCATCCTTAATTACTGCATCTGATTTTGCCAACATATACCAGTCCTTTTATGCATGAAGCCTCCATGAAATGCATGTGCACTTTGCAGCCACCTCTCCAATGGTGTTGATGTCTGCAAGTCTAAAGCCATGACCATAGTATTTTTAAATAATGTTTGAGGTCAATATGCACCCACACATTTTCCCCAGCTTTGAATACTGAGGGATTGGTTGCTCCTAAGAGGCTGGTTCTGAAAGTCTTAACAATTTTAACATTGTCCCAAACTCCGGTTGGAATTCATTGCTGATATTCATGAGTTATTTAGTATGACTACTGAGATACTGCTTTCACAGATACCTTATGTCCAGGTCAGTGATGGCCTCGGCTGTGAAGTCCGCTTTCCCAAAATTTCCCAATGTTAAGTTGCTGGCGTTGAGTTCCATTCGCCTATTGACTTTTGAGTTGAAGTATGCGATTTAGTCAATCACTGTACTCCAGCTTAAGGCATACATCTTTGAATTGCTTCCCTGTGAATTTGGCAGAATAACATTGAATTTATCTAATAAGATTGCCTGGGAAAGGAAGGATGGATATTTTCTGCCAGTTGCTGTTTGATCATGTTGCTTACGTCCTTCAGCCACAAAGTCCTGAATTAATATTTTTAATCGTTCTCTTGAAGTACATGGGCACAGCTGTTAAAATGAGAAAGGACTTCCACCCCAATCTAAGTTAAGTAACTAAAAAAATACTCAAGGTCTCCCCATCACAGTTTTGTTTTATTTTTAATTAATTTCTCAACCAGGAACTTTTCAGTTGAAGTAATGCAATAAGTTTCTGTACACTTTTGGGAAGAGGCAAATGTGCACCAGTCAACTTAAAAACGACCCAAGTAACATTGACTTCTCTAACTTCAGATAGCCCTTGCTTTCTCTCCATCCCCTCCCCCTTCCTAGTTCTCTCACCAGTCTTTCTGTCTCCGCCTACGTTCTATCTTTGTCCTGCCCCCTCCCCTGACATCAGTCTGAAGAAGGGTCTCGACCTGAAACGTCACCCATTCCTTCTCTCCAGAGATGCTGCCTGTCCTGCTGAGTTACTCCAGCATTGTTTGTCTACCTTAAATATTCTTAAATCTTAACCAGGATGATCAAACATAGTGCTGGACATTTCTGCCTTGTATAAAGGTTCTGATTGTCTACCCTCTCCATGCCACTCATATTTTTATATACTTCTATCAGTCTCCCTTCAACTGTTGACATTCCAGAAAAACCAATCCCTATATACCCAACTTCTCCTTGTATCTGAAATCCTCTAATCCTGGCAGTATTCTGGTGAACCTCCTCTGCAATCTCCCCAAAGCCTCCACATCCTTCCTGTAAATGGGACGACCAGAACCACAAGCAATAGTGTAAAAGCAGCCTAACCAGTCCTGTAGAGCTGCGTCATGACTTCCCGACTCTTATACTCAATGCACCTGGCAATGAAGGCAAGCATGCCCTGCACCTTCTTTACTGCCCTGCCTACTTCTGCTGCCACCTTTAGTGAGCTATGAACTTGGACTCCAAAATCCCTTTACACATCAATGTTGTTAAGGGTCTTGCCATTAGCTGGAGCAGAATGTGCTTCTTCTAATTGGATAGTGCAATTCTAAAGCCATGAGAAAGCTGTTAGGTCTCAGAGGTAGTATTGAAAAAAATGGTTGGCAGATATTTGTGTTGGGCAAAGATTGTAATGATTAGGGAAGATAAGTGGAATTAAGATCCAAATTGGATGTAATCAGATTGAATAGTAGAACAGGCTCCAGAGGTTGAATAGTCCAATGCTCATCTTATTTCCTTCTCTAACTAGCTCTTTGCCAGGCCTCTCTGAACACAGGAATTACCAGTTCACCTTTTGATCCGTTGCATGATGCAAAGTTGAAGTAGTTGCTGAATAGCAGTAGAGTTGCTGCCTTACAGCACCAGAGACCCGGGTTCCATCCTGACTACGGAGTTTGTACTTTCTCCCCGTGACCTGCATGGGTTTTCTATGGGATCTCCGGTTTCCACACTCCAAAGTAGTACATTTGTTGGTTAATTGGCTTGGTATAAATGTAACTTGCCCCTAGTGTGTAGGATCGTGTTAGTGTATGGGGATCGCTGATCAGCGCAGACTCTGTGCGCTGAAGGGCCTGTTTCCATGCTGTATCTCTTAACTAAATTAAAACAAAACTAATTACAGCAATAAGTCCTTATTAGTCTGCAATAGACTCCAATAAAATGTGAGGAAAAAAAGCTTTGGTGCAAAACTTAGAGAGCCATATCTCATCTTTGACAAATAAGTTACTTAGCATTGTAATTTTAATATTGGCTAATCATTGCTTACTCTATCTCAATACAGTCCTGTTTTAAATTGCCAGCCAGCTGGCTATTTTTACATCAGAATAAACCTTCCTCTAATTCAACCTCAATAAGATATTGAGAATGATGGTCTTTTAAAGAAAATAAATCATTCTTGTTACATTTTGTCTAGCTGCAATTTAGTTTTGTTCTGATGCTGAACTGACTTGGCTTTTGCAATGTGTAGCCAATGTCCTAAGAACAGTATGCATTTGATCCAGAAGAATCAACTGAGTAATGTTGGGCATATGAGCCCAAACCCTGAAAGTACAAGGAAACTCATTGTGTTAATTGCTGCATTTAATTTTCTGAACTGCCTGCCTCTAAGTGCATACACTGCGGTCACTGTCCAGCAGCAATCACTGATTGGAGCTAATTGACAAAAAGCTTAATATAGAATTTATTTTGAATCTCTCCTGAGAGTAATATCCACTCAGAATTGAAAGAAAATGTATGGATTTGTTTTTCCATCTTTCTAATTGAAAGGGCCAATCCCAGGGAGACACATAGGGTTAACGTTAGTGACCTGGAATGCACTGCCACAGATTGCTGATCCAGTTTAACCAGACTTGTTTTCAAAAGGTAAATAGGAGGATTACTTGAAGTGGAACATTTCCCCATCCTTCCTTTGCCACGAAGCCAAGACAGGCGTGAGCGGTCAAATGGTGGACACCTATGTTACAAGATTACAATACAAATTTGTCTTTTCACCGTGCCTTAGTTTGTTTTGTTGATCTGTGTGCTTCTTCTGCTTCAGAGACAATGACAGTGGGATCAGGAAGCCAGTCTGACGCAGAGGAAATTACATGGCACAATGGCTCAAAGTGCTATGAATTCAGAAATGTATTGCCTAATTTGAATTTGGTTGAATCCCAAGTGTTACCTCGGTGTGATGAAGAAATTTGGAGTAGACTAGTGCTGTATTTTAAAATGACATGACAATACCCAACTTACACTGTTAAAGAAGGAACTGCAGATGCTGGAAAATCGAAGGTACACAAAAATGCTGGAGAAACTCAGCGGGTGCAGCAGCATCTATGGAGCGAAGGAAATAGGCAACGTTTCGGGCCGAAACCCTTCTTCAGATAAGGGTTCAATAATTAACAATATCATTTACTTCTAAACACATTTGAAATAAAATCAGGCCTTTGAACTCTGCAGTGTTTTTAGATCTGATAGTTGGACGTGTTAGAGCCACTTGCCCAACCCGAGCTACTCCTTGTGAAATGGGGGATCTTTGACCTCAGCAGGTACACAAAAATGCTGGAGAAACTCAGTGAGGATAGGCCCGTACAGGTCCACTGCAGTTCAAAAACACTCAACAGGTACAGCCCGTACGTATGAACGACCATTTGCGATTTCTCATCGGCTGTGGGACTGGGAGCTCGGTTGGCAGCCGCATTTCCCACTTGCGAGCTGCCTATATTACGAACATTATGACCCTTATATAACCTTGAGTTTAGATGATTAAGGGATCTAATCAAGGTGCTTAAAATGATGAATAGATTCAATAGATCAGAGAAATTTACATCTGGTTTGGGAATTCAGAGCAAAGGGGTGTGATTTTAAAACATTTTGTCTCAGAAAGTGAAATTCTGCATCTCTGCAGTATGTTCACCCAGAACACAGCATAATTGTGGATATGGAGGGTCAGGTTAACTTGGACTGAGATGCATTGAATTTTAAGTAAGAATTATAGATTAATGGTGGACGATAGCAGTTGAACTGGAGCCTAGATATAACATATATGAGGGATTGAGTGGCCACCTCTGTTCAGACAGTTTGGTATGGAAGCAATTTACCATTGACAAGAGTGGCAATGCTCTGGGGGTATGTAGGAAAATCACCGAAGCGTCTGAGCGAAATGGGAAAGATTTTTTACATTGACCAATTTTAACACTCCAAATGTATCATTCTTTCAACCAATTCAACAAAAATGCCCAGACTTAAGAAAATGTCAGTTTTTGTGGGACAGGTTTTGTGCATGGTATGAAACTAGCTACATGTACTCTGCACTTTGGACACTGAGTGGCACCAGTGTGACATGTATGCACTTTGGTATGTTCTGCCTCGGTATTCCCTCCCTGGCAATCTCTTGCATAATATCCCCAGTGAGATCATAGGTACAAAATCAGGGCATTTGCCCCTTTGTATCTTTTTCCAGCCCAAATGACTACCCAACTGTGGTACCTTGGACTTTTCGTCCCATCTTTACATGATGGAGATATTGAATGCCAATGCTGGCCTTCTTCCTGCTTGGTTTTGTTTCTCCTATAGATTTGTCCAGTTCCTTCATTCCAAGTTAGAAGCACTGCATGGCTATCTCACTGCTTTCATCAATTAATTTCTACTTCAACATAAATTTTCTAATGAGCCAACACACAGCTTTCTTCAGCCAATTCTATATCTGTTCCAGTTCCAGTCATATGTTTCCCTTAATACTGAGACATCAACAAAAGCTGAATAGATGGGAAACATTGTTTTTTTTAAAGAATCTATATAATGCAATGTGCAATCAAGTAATATCTGTGTAAACAGGGTTCCTGAGCAACAAGCACTTGTTAACACAATGGACAACCTTTATATTGAAAAATAATTTTATCCTTCAGACACGGGATGGGGGAGGTGTGGGGGCTGGGGTAGAAATTCCACAAACTCATTCTGTTGTCTTGTCCTGAGATTTTTAGAGCTTAAATTTTCGTTGTTCAGAGTAAAACTTGCTTCCCAGGCACTTGTATTTTTTATTCACTGTAGTGTATTTGTAATTTTTTATCCATTTATAATCGTAAGCTGTTTTCAAAGAAAAAATGGCTCCTTTAAGATATTGTAATATTGTACCTAGCAGGAGAATTCTTTCAGGTTTATCTTACTTTACCAATAGTCAGCATTATTGAAATGCTTCAGTGTATCGAGCAGTAATTTATGAAGACGTTTACTTTATTTTTGAACATTTCTATCAGTGTAGCAGAGTTAATGCCCGGAAGGGGATTGTATTTTTGTATTTCTGTTAAGTATATTTACATTAATGTAAACTTTTCAGCCAATCTGCATGCATTATTGATATCATTGGCTTATAAATCTTCACAGTACTGTGACATGGTGCCACACATATCCTGTCATCAGATATCTGCACAATCAAGCTGCAAGTGTGGTCAATCATTTTTGGGGTCAGTGCACTCATCCATTCTCGTAGTTGATCCATTGCTGTGCTTTGTGTGTTTGTCCATTCTGGGAGGTCATCGGACTGTCAAATTGGGTACATCTCTCATTTTAGACTTTTGCTTCAGAGAGAGGGTGGTGTAAAATAGATTGTCGCATATTGATTGATGGTCACTCAAGTCAGTCATTGACTTCAATCTGTTAATCTAAGCTCTCCCTACCTAAGAGAAATATTTTGATTTATGTCCATTCCTCTGCACTGCAACAATATTAACTGCAGACCAGTTACAGAGATGTTCATGGGCAGGAGGGTGGGGAGAGGTCTGCAGTGGAGCAGGTTTCGTTAAAAACGTGATGAATTTTAAATACTTGCAATAATAGATCAAGACTGTCAGAATATCTGTCACCACATAACATGAAACACAAGAAGGCAAGTCCACCAATGGTGAAGCGCATCAAACCTATTCGTTGAGTATTTATGTGGCAATGGGCTCTACATTCTCACCATTTTTGGGGTAAAGGAGTTTGTCCTGAATTTCATTGGTGAATAACAATTGGTATAACACAATGCCAGAGTTTGATCCTGACTTTGGTCCTGTCTGTGGACCACATTCTTCCTGTGGCCTCGTGGTTTCCTTCCACATCCCAAAGAAATGCAGGTCTGTAGGTTAATTGGTTTCTGCAAATTTCCCCTAGTGTGTGAGGAATGGATTAGAATGGGAGCTGGTATAGAACTAGGGTAAACAGACGATTAATAGTCTGTGGGTCAATGGTCCTGTTTTCATCCTGTATATTTAAACTTACCACTGTATGTGGCCTAAATTTAAATAGCCTACAAGGAAATATCCTAATCACAATTTTCATAATCACAATGTTACACAGAAAGTCCTCTGATTGTGTTGCTAGTCTCTTCATTTCAGTTAGGTCTGAGATGATGGTCTGAGTTGTGGGATGGCAATAGAAAGAATCATCATAGCCTTCTAGGCCTTTGATGTCCAGCGCTATTTGCTGGAAATGAGTGACCTGTGAAGAACACAATCAATATCTATGAAGAAGGAATGGTTCCTTGGTCGATCCACTGGAAAGTGGAAAATGGTATAAAGAACACTTGTCATTTCTTGGAATAAACAGAACAGATAAGCCACTAAGTTTCTTTTGATGCATCAGTTGACTTCCATTCTCCACTCGCCCTGTACAAATCAAAATTAAATGGATATGCGCAGTCCATGTTAGCTGGTTGACATTGGACTCTGATTATTGTGCACAGACAGCCTCGTCCACACACAAACATGTATGAATCTGTATAATCGGCGGTCCACTGCGGATACTGTTCATAAGAACCTCACTTGCAAATAAAATTTCAGATTGGCATTTGCTTGGGAAGTAAGCTTTGCTTTGGCCTTAGTTCCACCACAAATCCTATAAATTCAAGTCTTTCCGGAGGGTGTAATAACTTTTTAATGATGCGGAGTGTGAGCAGATGGTACATTTTAAGATAAATAAATCTCTACGTGATATTAATCTTTTGCGCAGTGAATTTCTTTAGTTCCACTACATGAAGCATGTTTTAACCTTTTAAAATGTTGCTTTGTAAGATTTTAAATTTCAGCGTGCAGATGGAATACATAGAAAATTTCTTTGAAGTATTTTTTTAAATAAACTGGAAAAAATTCTGAAGTTGTCATTCATTGGTGTTATTTGTGTTACTTAGAAATTAGCACACACAATAGGCCATTTAACCCTACTAATCTTCAGAGTAGTGTTCTTCAGAGTATGAGACTATTGTTCTGTTTAATTTTATCAGAATGTCCTTGCATTCCCATCTCCCTTGTAATTATTTAGCTTGCATCTCGTGGCGAGCTGAACGGGATGCCAGAAGGGATGATAGACACAAAAAGCTGGTGTAACTCAGCGGGCCAGACAGCATTTCTAGAGAAAAGGAATAGGTGATGTTTCAGGTTGAGACCCTCCAAGCTTGCCAGAGGAGATGGTTGAGGAAGGCACAAACGCTACGTTTAAAATAATTTGGACAGGTACATGGATAGGAAAGATTTGGAGGGATATGGGCCCAATGCAGGCAAAGGGGAATAGCATAGATAGGTATTTTGGTTGACATGTATGAGTTGGTCTGAAAGACAATAGACAATAGGTGCAGGAGTAGGCCATTTGGCCCTGCGAGCCAGCACCGCCATTCAATGTGATCATGGCTGATCATCCTCAATCAGTACCCCGTTCCTGCCTTCTCCCCATATCCCCTGACTCTGCTATTTTTAAGAGCCCTATATAGCTCTCTCTTGAAAGCATCCTGCCACCACCGCCCTCTGAGGCAGAGAATTCCACAGACTCGCCACTCTGTGAGAAAAAGTGTTTCCTCGTCTCCGGTCTAAATGGCTTACTCCTTATTCTTAAACTGTGGCCCCTGGTTCTGGACTCGCCCAACATCGGGAACATGTTTCCTGCCTCTCATCCTTCTAAACTCCAGCGTGTACAAGCCCAGCTGCTCCATTCTCTCAGCATATGACAGTCCCGCCATCCTGGGAATTAACCTTGTAAACCTACGCTGCACTCCGTCAATAGCAAGAATGTCCTTCCTCAAATTAGGCCTGTTTCCATCCTGTATAACTGAATCTATGCCATTCTCTTCTGTGGCAATGGGTTCTACGTTCTCAGCAGTCAGTTTGGATTTACCAATAAGTATTTTTAACATAAGGACCCTTTCATCATTTCCACCAGTGATTCAGTATTCCAGGATCGTAGAATATTAACTCAAAAGGCTGCTCCACCCATCTAGCCTGTGTTGTCTTATCCAGTTAGTCCAACATACCACTTTTTTCCCCCTCTAAATATTTATCCAATTCTCTTTTTAAGGCTCCCATTGATTCTCTGTCCATCACCCCATCATGCTGGACTTCCCAAAATGTAATTACATTGTCATTTTAAAGTTTTCATTGGTATCATCACTTACTTTAGTTTATTGTCACGTGAACCGAGGTACGGTGAAAAGCTTTTGTTACGAGCTTACCTGTCAGCGGAAAGACAATACATGATTACAGTTGAGCCTTCTTCAGTCTGAAGAAGGGTCTCGACCCGAAACGTCGCCCAATCCTTCTCTCCAGAGATACTGCCTCACCCGCTGAGTTACTCCAGCATTTTGTGTCTACTTCGATTTAAACCAGCATCTGCAGTTCTTTCTTACACATTACAATTGAGCTGTTCAGTGTACAGATGCATGATAAAGGGTATAACATTTTTTTTTCTTCTTTTTTTATTTTATTTTATTTATTAGAAGTACATTAAATTATAAACAATTACATTAGTACACATCACGTATATCTTATTACAATTAATGTACTCCTTCATTTTTTAAAGCTAATAAAAAGAAAAGGTTGAAATTAAGAAGAAAGAGAAAGTGAAAGAAAATAGTGTTAGTGTAAAAGCGTGTCAAAAGAAAATAATAAAGACCCTGTAGAAGAGAAATTAGAGAAAAGAGATTAAGAGATAGACCCTAGGGAAGAAAAAAGAGATACTCTATTATGAACATCACGCAAATGGGACATACCAACTCGGGGTATAACATTTAGTGCGAAATAAAACCAGTAAGGTCCAGTCACAGATAGTTCAAGGGTCTCCAATTAGGTAGATAGTAGTTCAGGATTGCTTTTACCCATCATCTGGTTATTGACCTTCAGCCATTGGAACAGTTTCTCCTTAACTAAACCCATCAGGATTTTAAACATAATGTAATGAATGTTCTCATGGGCTACGTCACAATCTGTCCAAAGCTTCTATGATCTTCCTGTCTAGTGCCAAGAACGAGACACCACTTAAGCTTAACTAACTGTTACTTAATACAGATTTAACAAAGCTTATTGTTCGTATGCAGGAACGTTGTTTAATTTATCTTACTGCTTTCAAAGACTTTTGTAAAACAACCTGGTCTCTGTTCTTGAACCTCATTTAAAACTATCATTTAGTCTGTTATTTTCTCTCATTGTACCGGAATATATCAGCTCACACTTTGCTGCATTTGAATATCATCTGCTGTGAAACGCCTAGTTCAACAGCCTATGTCCATGTCGTTTTAAAGTCTTTAATATCATCATCACTATTTACTACCCTTACACATCTTGTGCAATCTGCAAATTTCAAAATGACGCCTTGCAAAGTCTGAACATGCTGGGTTTATACGTGCTGTGTATAAATAGCTTTAAAGTGGAAATGGCAGTTTTCATAGAAAGTTAGGCAGTTAGTTTCATGGCAGAATATCTTCTTAAAAGAGCAATTAATACATTTAAAATACATTTAGACTGATTGCCCATCATCAGGTTACAACTGATTGTATACCGAGGTACAGGGCTAACCAGCCAGCGGAAAGACAATACATGATTAAAATCATGCCATTCACAGTGTACAGATACATGATAAGGGAATAACGTTTAGTGCAAAATAAAGTCCGATCAAAGACAGTCCGAGGGTCCCCAATGAGATAGCTAGTAGTTCAGGACTGTTCTCTGGTTTGCGGTAGGATGATTTAGTTGCCTGTTATCACCTGGGAAGAAACTGTCCCTGAATTTGGAAGTGTGCGTTTTCACACTTCTATATCTTTTGCCCGATGAGAGAAGAGGAAGTGGGCAGGGTGTGACTCGTCCTTGATTATGCTGCTGGCCTTGCCGAGGCAGTGTGAGATATAAATGGAGTTAATGGAAAGGAGGTTGGTTTGTGTGATGGTCTGGGCTGCGTCCACAATTCGCTGCAATTTCAAACAGCCAAGTTGTGATGCATCCTGATAAAATGCTTTCTACGGCTCACCTGTAGACTTTGGTGAGAATTGTTGGGGTCATGCCGAACTTCCTAAAAGGCCTGTCGCACGAGTCTGTGGTCATTGGCGGCGAAACAGGAACTATCTACCGCTCCTGGGCCGCCAGAGACCGTGGGCTCGGTCAAACGCACAATTCCGGGGCCGTGCGGCGTTGTTCCCAACACCGCACAGTGCTAAAATAAAACCAACACCGTTCAAAAATATTTTCCTACCGCACAGCCGCTGCCAGTGATGCACGAGTGCGGCACGGTCGCCGCCACAGCCGCCGCCAGTGTGGCACGAGCGCCGTGAGTAGAACCTTCACTGCCACAGCCTCCGCCAGTGAGGCACGTATGCGGCACGGCCGCCGCCACAGCGCCGCGATCAGCACGGTCGCTGACACAGCGCCGCGATCAGCACTGCCGCCGCCACAGCCCCGCAGATCAGAAATGACGTCATCGCAGTCGGCCCGCCCTTTTTTTTTACTTACCGCAAGCTCGTGGGACCAGCCGTACTTAAATCACTCGGCCCCCACGCAGCATCCGTGCGGCGCTCCCGTGGCATAGGCTCGGCGCTCTCGCCGTTGCCGTGCGGTCCCCTCTACCGGCGACGCCGCGCTTTACCGCCGATGACCGCAACACCGTGAGACAGAGTTTTAAGCCTTCTTAGGAAATAGAGGCGTTGGTGTCTGTCATTCTATTTCCTGCTTTCCTATGTCTAAGGGAGGTTCTACTGCAGTTGTACGGGGTCTTGGTGAGACCACACCTGGAGTATTGCGTACAGTTTTGGTCTCCTAATCTGAGGAAAGACATTCTTGCCATAGAGGGAGTACAGAGAAGGTTCACCAGACTGATTCCTGGGATGTCAGGACTTTCATATGAAGAAAGACTGGATAGACTTGGCTTGTACTCGCTAGAATTTAGAAGATTGAGGGGGGATCTTATAGAAACTTACAAAATTCTTAAGGGGTTGGACAGGCTAGATGCAGGAAGATTGTTCCCCATGTTGGGGAAGTCCAGAACAAGGGGTCATAGTTTAAGGATAAGGGGGAAATCTTTTAGGACCGAGATGAGAAAAACATTTTTCACACAGAGAGTGGTGAATCTCTGGAATTCTCTGCCACAGAAGGTAGTTGAGGCCAGTTCATTGGCTATATTTAAGAGGGAGTTAGATGTGGCCCTTGTGGCTAAAGGTATCAGGGGGTATGGAGAGAAGGCAGGTACAGGATACTGAGTTGGATGATCAGCCATGATCATATTGAATGGCAGTGCAGGCTCGAAGGGCCGAATGGCCTACTCCTGCACCTATTTTCTATGTTTCTATGTCTATCTTCTTCCCCCTCTCACACTGCACTCCATTCATGCTGCTTCTCCCTGCTATATCCCTCACACCTGTCTTTGTGTTTCCACTACCAGTCTCCATAGAATAAATCGTCACCCACTTTCTCCCCCCCCCACCCCCCACCCTTACACTTCCATTTCAGACATCTTAGCTCTTCTAGTAACTGGATTGAAACCGTATGCAACTACAGAAATCTTCAAGTGTCAGAAAGTTTACTGTTCCATTACATCATGACTTTAAACTCTGATCAAAGAAAGATATGCCTATGCTAAGTGTCTTTCACCTCCCCTTTAGGATAAAACAAACTACAGCGAGATTGCTGGAGTTGCAGACAGTGAGGAAGACGATGGGATATAATCAACTACACAAATGACAGATCCGAGTTAAATCCGAGAAATGTGTGGTTGAAGGCCGCTTGGGGAGGTTGAATGTGAGGGGAAATATGCAGTTAATGGAAAGACCCTTAATGGCATTGATGTACAGAGGGATCTTGCAGTCATATCCATAACTCCCTGAAAGTGGCAACATAAGTAGATAAAGGGGTAAAGATGGTATGCTCGTCTTCCTCATGTGAGTTGGTCTTGGCATCATGTTTGGCATGGACATTGCAGGCCAAAGAGCCCGTTCCTGTATTATACTGTCCTATGATCTATGAACAGCTAATGGAGTGCTTCTGAAACGTGGTCACTGTTACAAAGTACTGTAGTTAAATACACCATAGTACAACGATTGACAAATGTTCAACACACTGCTGATGCATTGCCCTGGTGGCAATTCTCTTAATGTTGCTTAATACTAATTACCTCTAACTCAATTTTTTAGACCTAAATTCAGGATGCATAATTTAATTTTAATGATCTGATTTAAATTCTTACCTGCATGTCTGCCTGCTTAAATGCAGCCAATGGAACTTGAACTGAGCATCATCTGAGGTAACAGTTATCTGCCTGGCCAATCTCGTGCCTATCACCTCCCTGAGAATTGAACAGATAGAAAATGAGCAATTAGCTAATTGACATCAGGCTGGATGTAAAGTTGAATGTGACCAAGTCCTCTAACTCAGATGTAATTGGATTTATGGACAATCAGTGACTATAAATCTAGGTTAGTTTCCCAGTGTGTGCAATAGTTTGGCAATTGACATTGAACTAAGAATAAGAGCAAATGGATTGCCCGGTGCCATTACTGGAAAGCAGCATGAGTGCATTTGAGCACAAAAACATTTCCCAAGAATTAATGATTGCAGCTGAGCTCAGCACTCTGTTTCCTATTTGCATAAAATTATGTTAAATGTGTATCAAATGGCTGGACCACAGTTGGAGTACTTTTCTGATTGTTGTTTCATAAAAAAAAAGGATACAGTGACACAAGATAATGCCAACATGATTTGTAAGGGTGATATCAGAACTGCAAGGTTATGCTTAATTGGAAAGGACAAATGTCTGCGTCTCTTGCGAAGAAAAGGCTGAGGAATGACCTAATAAAGATTTTTTATAAAGGAATGAACAACGTCTCCACGTCTGGGAAAGAGCAAATTTAAAATCCATTAATAAAGATCGATACCAAGAAATGAAACATTGGCATCCATAGAAAACACCTCTAGCTGACCTCTACCTCCATGGGATTTGTTAACACAGGGAGTCGTTGATGCAAAAAGTGCATTGAAGGGAAAGCAGAAAATAAAAAAAATACAGGTGCCAAAAATGTAAAAACTGAAAAGGTTGGAAGTATCAGACTGCATCTGTAGTCAGAGAAACAGAGGTAGTGCTTCAGGTGGAAGAATCTTTGTCAGAACTCAGGGAAAGCCGGCTGGGCATGTCAGAGAAAGGTTGTGTCTTACAAACTTGATCAGGTTTTTTGAGGTGGTGACGAAGTTAATCGATGAGGGTACTGTGGTGGATGTTGTCTGCATGGATTCTAGTCAGGCATTTGATAAGCTCGCCCATGGTAGGCTGAGCCAGAAGATTTTTTTTTTTTTTTTTTTTTTTAAATTTTTATTTATTAGAAGTACATTACATTACAACCACATACATTAATACTCGTCATTTGTATCTTCTTACAATTAATGTACTCCCTTTATTTATTTTTTTTACACCAGAAAAGGAAAAGATTGAAAGAAAGAAGAAAGTGAAGGAAAAAGTGAAAATGTAGAAAAGTGTAGAAAATGTAACAACAAAAAAGGACGAAGACCCTATAAGAGCGAAATTAAAAACAAAAAAAAAAAGAGTTAAGAAATAAGCCCTAGGAAAAAAAAGAGAAAGAGAGAGAGGAAAAAAAAAAGAAAAAATATATATTTTTTTGAGCATTAGGTAAATAGGACATACCAACTCTTCAACTATCATCCCCCCTTACCTGACCTCAATTTTTTATTTTTTTTAAAGTACTTTTGCACCCTATGTTTGTAATAATTCTATAAATGCAGACCACGTCAGGTGGAAGTGATCTGGTTTACCTGCTAGGAGGAGTCTTATCTCTTCTAGGTGTAATGTTTCAAACATATTTGAAATCCACATATTTATAGTTGGTATTGGAGCCTTCTTCCAAAATTTTAGAATTAGCTTTATTCCAGTTATTAACCCATAGTCCATTAATTTATTTTGAAACACATTTAGTTCTGGATCATCTTCCGTTATTCCGAAGATAATCCATTCTGCTTTGGGTATCAGTCTTGTTTTAAATAACTTTGTAAAGATTTCAAAAATTTCATTCCAAAATTTTTGAATTTTTGTACAGAAGACGAATGAGTGCGCTATAGTAGCTTCTTGGGATTGACATTTATCACAAATAGATGATACGTTTGGGAAAATTTTATGAATTTTAGTTTTCGAATAATATAATCTATGTAAAATTTTAAATTGTATTAAAGTGTGTCTTACATTAATCGAGCATTTATGCACGTTTAATAAGTATTCATTCCAACTTTCCTTTGAAATTTTAATAGCTAACTCTTGTTCCCAGTCTCTTCTGATACCCTCCGTAGGTGGTATTTGTACATTTAAAATAATATTATACAAATATGATATTAAGTTTGCTGATTCCGCTTTTATCTGCATTGCCTCGTCCAATACATCTACTGGATTATTATAATGATCTTTTGTATATTTTTTCAAATAGTCGCATATTTGAAAATATTTAAAATATTGATTATTTCCGAGTTTATATTTTATTTGTAATTGTTGAAATGAAAGTAATTTTCCAGTTTCATACAAGTCACCAAGCGTTTTAATTCCTAGTCTATCCCATTGTGTATAAGCTTTATCTATAATAGAAGGACTAAACGAAGGGTTATTGACTATAGGTAATAAAAGTGATAAATTTCTTAATTTTAAATTTTGTTTTATTTGTTTCCAAATACGGATTGTACTATGAATAATTGGGTTCTTATTATAATTTATGTTATTCAGTTTCATTGGAGAGAGGAGGATCGCTCCAATGTTTCTAGAGGAGCAATCCTCTTTCTCCATTACAATCCAGTCTACTTGCTGGGCGGAGTTATCCATCAGTTGAATCATATTTTTAATATTTACTGACCAATAATAATACATAAAATTAGGTAGTGCTAAACCCCCCAACACTTTAGGTTTATTCAGATGAGTTTTTTGTATTCTATGTGATTTATAGTCCCATATAAAATTAGTGATATCTGAGTCGAGTTTTTTAAAAAACTTCTTAGGTAAGTATATAGGAATTGATTGAAATAGGTATAAAATTTGTGGTAAAAAGATCATTTTTATTGCGTTTATTCGGCCTATTAAAGACATCGGGAGCGTTTTCCAGAATTTAATTAGTGTATTTAATTTATTAAGTAGGGGGTCAAAATTTGCCCTGAACATACCTTGATATGTTCTGGTAATTTCGATTCCCAAATATTTAAATTTTTCTGTAGCTATTTTAAAAGGGAATTTTAAAAGATGTGTTGAATCTTTCGGTTTTATTGACATAATTTCACTTTTATTCCAATTTATTCTATATCCAGAAAAAGATCCAAAGTCTTCAATTAAATTTAATATATTTGGTATGGTGATTTGAGGTTTTGTTATATACAGTAATATATCATCCGCATATAAAGATATTTTATTATATGTCTTTAGTATTATATCCATGAATATCAGGGTGGAGCCAGAAGATTAAGATGCACAGGATTAATAGTGACTAGGTCATATGGATTTGGAGCTGGCTTACTGATAGAAGACAGAGGGTTGTGATGAAAGGACAATGATCAGGCTGGAGGTTTGTGACCAGTGGAGTTGTGCAAGGATATGTGTTGGGACTGCTGCTGTTTGAATGAGTTTATTGGCCAAGTATGTTCACATACAAGGAATTTGCCTTGGTGCTCTGCTCGCAAATAGCAATTAAGAATGACACATAACACATTAAACATTAATAATAAAACATTATCGATTAAACATGTGAATTAAATAAAATACCAGAGCAAAAGGAGGCTACAGATTTTTGGTTATTGAGTAGAGCTACTACTCGTGGAAAAAAGCTGTTTTTATGTCTGGCTGTGGCAGCTTTCACAGTCCAGAGTCGCCTTCCAGAGGGAAGTGATTCAAAGAGTTTGTGGCCAGGGTGAGAGGGGTCAGAGATGATCTTACCCACTCACTTCCTGGCCCTTGCAGTGTACAGTTCGTCAATGGAGGGAGGTTGCAGCCAACACCCTTCTCAGCTGATCGGACGATTCGCTTGCAGCCTCCGAGTGTCGTGCTTGGTGGCTGAGCCAAACCAGACCATGATGGAGAAGGTGAGGACAGTATAAAACTGGACCATCATTGCCTGTGGCAGATTGTGCTTCCTCAGCTGCCGAAGGAAATACATCCTCTGTTGTGCCTTTTTGACTGTGGAGTCGATGGTGGTCCCCATTTAAGGTCCTTGGAGATGATGGTTCACAGGAACTTAGACTCCACAGATGTGACTGTGGTGTTGTTGATGGTGAGGGGAGGGGGAGCTCTCCTAAAGTCCACAGTCAATTCCACTGTCTTAAGAGCATTGAGCTCCAGGTTGTTGCGATCAAAGCACCAGGACGCCAGCTGTGTCACTTCCTGTCTGTAGGCAGATTCCTCCCCATTCTGGATCAGTCCAATCAGGGTTGTGTCGTCCACAAACTTGAGAAGCTTGACAGGAGTCTGTGGAGGTGCTGTCATTGGTGTAGGGAGAGGAGAGGGGAGAGTACGCAGCCTTGCGGTGCTCCTATGCTGAGGGTTTGCGGGTCCGAGATTTGCTTTCCCAGCCTCACATGCTGCTTCCTGTCTGTCAGGAAGTTGGTGATCCACCGACAGAGGGGTTCAGGCACAGTCAACTTGGAGAGTTTGGAGTGTAGTAGCTCTGGCACAATGGTGTTGAATGCAGAGCTAAAATCAACAAATAAATAAATAAATGACTTGGACATCCATTGGTTTGTTAGTAAGTATGCAGATGACATCAAGAATGCTGAGGTTGGGGACTGTGAGGAAGGCTGTCAACGTGTATATCGGGATATAGATCAGCTACAGAATTGGGCAGAGAAATGGCAGATGATGTTTGATCCGTGCAAGTGTAAGGTGCTGCACTTTGGGAGGTCAAATGTAAGGGGGAAATGTACAATTAATGGCATGACCCCTAACAACATGTCCAAGTCCATAACTCCCTGAAAGTGGCAACACAAGTGGATGGAGTGGTAAAGAAGGCATTTGGTATGCTTGCTTTCATAGGTTGGGGCATTGAGTATAACAGTCAGGAAGTCATGATGCAGCTTTATAGGAATCTGGTTAGGCAGCATTTGGAATACTGTGTGCAGTTCTGGTCGTCCCATTACATGAAACATATGGAGGCTTTTGAAAGGGCGCAGAGATGGTTCATCAGAATGATGCCTGGATTAGTGGGTATTAGCCACAGGGAGAGGTTGGACAGACATGGATTGTTTTCTGTGGAATGACAGAGGCTGTCATATATTATATATTGTAATATTATGAGAACGCATGGATAGACGGTCAGAATCTCTTTCCCAGGATGGAAAAATCAAATACCAGATGGCATAGCTTTAAGGTGAGAATGGGAAAAGTTTAAAGGATGATGTGTGGGGCTGTTGAGTGCCTGGGATGCACTGCCGGGCGTGGTGGTTTAATTAGATACGTTCGTGACAATTAAGACTTTTGGATAGGCCTATATTCAGGGAATGGAGGGATATGGGTTATGTGCAGGTAGATATATGATGGTCTTGACATCATGTTCGGCACAGACATTGTGGGCCGAAGGGCCTGTTCTTGTGCTGTACTGTTAAATGACTGGATGAAGGGTTAGAGGTGCAACTAATGGCATGAACTAGTTAGCCTATGTCAACTGCCTCAGCTATAATATTCTAATTCAATTTTTCTAATTACCAGCATCTTTTGGCTTGCTTTTAAATGCCACAGATATTGTGTGCTGTTAATAATAACAACAGATGAAAATCACACATTAGCAAAACTGCTTATTTTCTGTCTGGAAGTGAGGAGAGGTCAAGCCGCTCCCTGTTGTATCCTGACATCTTTGTTGGGGGGAGCTGTGTAACGTGGAAACATGCCAGATATGGCTTGACAGCTGGCATTCTCCAAGAGGGATGTGAGTTCCAAATTACATATCAAAAACATGATTAGGTTGGTTAAAGCCCTGTCTCACTGTGCGAGTTGACCCACGAGTGACCCCGAGTGAAAGACTCGTGGTTGCGTACGAGACTCCAAGTTTATGATCAAGAGTTTAACCGAGTTCCCACGGGTATGTCTAAGTTTGCCGTTTACTTCTCATTTCTGCGATGTTCCAAGTTCGTCTCCCGAGTGTACCAAGTTCCTCTCCCGTTAATCTTGAGGCAACAATGTATACCGACGTGTTGCACTTATGTACGGCTTTATTTCAAAACTCGCAAACATTCAGGTGACAAAATAACCCAATATCAATACCATGTCCGCCTCATCCCAGTTTATGGGGGGGGGGGGGGGGGTAGGATCATGATATGAATCTGTGCCAAGTTGTAAAACTCCAGCCGGGATACCGTCGTCTCCGGGTTCATGATCATACCAGTAATATTGTGAGGTCGACATACTGTTGACACTTGCAATATTACTGGCATTATCACTAATCAATTATTACATCTCAGAACTCACACAAATCTGAAGATCAAGAATTATCAATTATTTCGCTGGATGCTGAAAAAGCATTTGATCAAGTAGAATGGAATTATATGGACAAAGTATTACAAAAATTCCAACTGGGGGAGAATTTTATTCTATGGATCAAGTTACTATATAACAAACCTACAGCTAGAATACTAACTAATAACATATTATCCTCGAAATTCCAACTATCAAGGGGAAATAGACAAGGATGCTCATTATCACCACAGTTGTTTGCTCTCATTATTGAACCGCTAGCAGAAAAAATTAGAATACACCCTGATATCCATGGATATAATACTAAAGATTCATATAATAAAATATCTTTATACGCGGATGATATATTACTGTACATTACAAAACCTCAAATCACTATACCAAATATATTAAATTTAATTGAAGACTTTGGATCTTTTTCTGGATATAGAATAAATTGGAATAAAAGTGAAATTATGTCAATAAAACCGAAAGATTCAACACATCTTTTAAAATTCCCTTTTAAAATAGCTACAGAAAAATTTAAATATTTGGGAATCGAAATTACCAGACCATATCAAGGTATGTTTAGGGCAAATTTTGACCCCCTACTTAATAAATTAAACACACTAATTAAATTCTGGAAAACGCTCCCGATGTCTTTAATAGGCCGAATAAACGCAATAAAAATGATCTTTTTACCACAAATTTTATACCTATTTCAATCAATTCCTATATACTTACCAAAGAAGTTTTTTAAAAAACTCGACTCAGATATCACTAATTTTATTTGGGACTATAAATCACATAGAATACAAAAAACTCATCTGAATAAACCTAAAGTATTAGGGGGTTTAGCACTACCTAATTTTATGTATTATTATTGGTCAGTAAGTATTAAAAATATGATTCAACTGATGGATAACTCCGCCCAGCAAGTGGACTGGATTGTAATGGAGAAAGAGGATTGCTCCTCTAGAAACATTGGAGCGATCCTCCTTTCTCCAATGAAATTGAATAATATAAATTATAATAAGAACCCAATTATTCATAGTACAATCCGAATTTGGAAACAAATAAAACAAAATTTAAAATTAAGAAATTTATCACTTTTATTACCTATAGTCAATAACCCTTCGTTTAATCCTTCTATTATAGATAAAGCTTATACACAATGGGATAGACTAGGAATTAAAACGCTTGGTGACTTGTATGAAACTGGAAAATTACTTTCATTTCAACAATTACAAATAAAATATAAACTCGGAAATAATCAATATTTTAAATATTTTCAAATATGCGACTATTTGAAAAAATATACAAAAGATCATTATAATAACCCAGTAGATGTATTGGACGAGGCAATGCAGATGAAAGCGGAATCAGCAAACTTAATATCATATTTGTATAATATTCTTAAATGTACAAATACCATCTACGGAGGGTATCAGAAGAGACTGGGAACAAGAGTTAGCTATTAAAATTTCAAAGGAAAGTTGGAATGAATACTTATTAAACGTGGATAAATGCTCGACTAATGTAAGACACACTTTAATACAATTTAAAATTTTACATAGATTATATTATTCGAAAACTAAAATTCATAAAATTTTCCCAAATGTATCATCTATTTGTGATAAATGTCAATCCCAAGAAGCTACTATAGCGCACTCATTCGTTTTCTGTACAAAAATTCAAAAATTTTGGAATGAAATTTTTGAAATCTTTACAAAGTTATTTAAAACAAGACTGATACCCAAAGCAGAATGGATTATCTTCGGTATAACGGAAGATGGTCCAGAACTAAATGTGTTTCAAAAGAAACTAATGGACTATGGGTTAATAACTGGAAAAAAGCTAATTCTAAAATTTTGGAAGAAGGCTCCAATACCAACTATAAAATTGGTATTTTATAGTTTGCATTTATAGAATTATTACAAACATAGGGTGCAAAAGTACTTAAAAAAAAAAAATTGAGGTCAGGTAAGGGGGGATGATAGTTGAAGAGTTGGTATGTCCCATTTACGTAATGCTCATAAAAATATTTGTTTCTCTCTTTTTCCACTTTCTCTTTCTCTTTCTCTCCTAGGGTCTATTTCTTAACTCTTTTTCTTTTGTTTTTATTTTTGCTCTTATAGGGTCTTCGTCCTTTTTTGTTGTCACATTTCCTACACTTTCACTTTTTCCTTCACTTTCTTCTTTCTTTCAATCTTTTCCTTTTCCAGTGTAAAAAATAAATGGAGTACATTAATTGTAAGAAGATATAATTGACGAGCACTAATGTATGTGGTTGTAATGTAATGTACTTCTAATAAAAAATAAAAAATAAAAAATAAATTTAAAAAAAAATAAAAAAAAGAAGAATTTGTGTAACAATATTTCATGTTCCCCGGGAACATTTGCACTTTAAAACTGCACTTTGGGTTCTTATTTGCCATCGGGTAAAAGATTGGGATTATGGTCATGTTAAGAATTAAAAGTCATAAAATCAATGTGTGAAATGTGATTCATATTTTTCAAAGTCTCTCATAGGAAACAATGAGCGTATAGAGCCCAGGGAGAGGGGGAGAAAGGGACGTACATTCACAGAGGCAGAGTCTCTCAGCCTGTGTGAGAGGGAGGGAGGGAGGGAGAGACACACACACAAGATGGATGTGAAATCTCACCTACCTGTTTCAGTGACAGGCACCCGCAGCCAGTGAATGAAGCCACCCCCATCTGTCTCCCCCTCCTCTCCCTCCACTCTCCACCCTCTCTCCTCCACCTCCCCCCCATCACCCCCCCCCCCAATTTGGAAATGTCATCCCATCACCCATTCCTTCTCTCCAGAGATGCTGCCTGCCCGCTGAGTTAAAGAGTTCCCACTTGCAGCAGCATAACAGGCCAGTAAACACAATATTCATAGATAATATACTAAACAAAGAAAATATATATTAAAAAATCCAGTATTATTGCAAAAATCCCAAAGTCCTTAGTGCAACCAAGGCAATTTGTAGTTCATAGTTTAGTTAGCATTTGTTGCGTTCAAGAGCCCGATGGTTGTTGGGAAGAAGCTGTTCTTGAACCTGGAGGTCATGGTTTTCAGATTATTATACCTTCTGCTCAGCACGAATGAAATGAGAGCAGGCCAGGGTAGTGTGGGTCCATGACAATGCTGGCTGCCTTTTTTTTGTTTTTTTTGTTTTTTGTTGTTGTTGCTTTTTTTATTTATTAGAAGTACATTACATTACAACCAATTACATTAGTACTCGTCACGTATATCTTATTATAATTAATGTACTCCGTCATTTTTTACACTAATAAAGGGAAAGGATGAGATTGAGAGAAAGGAGAAAGTGAAGGATAAAAGTGAAAGTGTAAAAAACGTGACAACAAAAAAGAACAAAGACCCTATAAGAAAGATTTTTTTTTAAAAGAGTTAAGAAATAGACCCTAAAAAAGAAGAAAAAAGAGAAAGAGGGAAAAGAGAAAAACAAATACTTTGTTGTAAGCATCACGCAAATGGGATATACCAACTCTCCAGCTTTCATCCCCCCTTACCTGAACTTTTTTTTTTTTTTAAGTACTTTTGCACCCTATACTTGTAATAATTCTATAAATGCAGACCACGTCAGGTGGAAGTGATCTGGTTTACCTGCCAGGAGTCTTATCTCGTCTAGGTGTAATGTTTCGAATATATTTGAAATCCACATGTTTATAGTTGGTATTGGAGCATTTTTCCAGAACTTTAGGATTAACTTTTTTCCAGTTATTAACCCATAGTCTATTAATTTCTTTTGGAACACATTTAGTTCTGGACTATCTTCCGTTGTTCCGAAGATAATCCATTCTGCTTTGGGTATCAGTTTTATTTTAAATAATTTTGTAAAGATTTCAAAAATTTCAATCCAAAATTTTTGAATTTTTGTACAGAAAACAAATGAGTGCGCTATAGTAGCTTCTTGAGATTGACATTTATCACAAATGGATGATACATTTGGGAAAATTTTCAGTTTCATTGGTGAGAGGAGGATCGCTCCAATGTTTCCAGAGGAGCAGTTCTCTCTCTCCATTACAATCCAGTCCACTTGCTGGGCAGAGTTGTCCATCAGTTGAATCATATTTTTAATATTTACTGACCAATAATAATACATGAAGTTAGGGAGTGCTAAGCCCCCTAATACTTTAGCTTTGTTCAAGTGTGTTCCTTGTATTCTATGTGATTTATAGTCCCATATAAAATTAGTAATGTCTGAATCCAGTTTTTTTTTAAACTTCTTTGGTAGGTATATAGGAATCGATTGAAATAGGTATAAAATTTGTGGTAAGAAGATCATTTTTATTGCATTTATTCGGCCTATTAAAGACATCAGGAGCGTTTTCCAAAATTTAATTAGTGTATTTAATTTATTAAGTAAAGGATCAAAATTTGCTTTAAACATGCCTTGATATGTTCTAGTGATTTCGATACCCAAGTATTTAAATTTTTCTGTAGCTATTTTAAAAGGGAATTTTAAAAGATGTGTTGAGTCTTTCGGTTTTATTGACATAATTTCACTTTTATTCCAATTTATTCTGTATCCAGAAAAAGATCCAAAGTCCTCAATTAAATTTAATATATTTGGTATAGTAATTTGAGGTTTTGTAATGTACAATAATATATCATCCGCGTATAAAGATATTTTATTATTTGAATATTTAGTATTATACCCATGGATATCTGGATGTGTTCTAATTTTTTCTGCAAACGGTTCAATTATGAGAGCAAACAACTGTGGTGATAATGAGCATCCTTGTCCATTTCCCCTTGATAGTTGAAATTTCGAGGATAATATGTTATTAATTAATATTCTAGCTGTAGGTTTATTATATAATAGTTTAATCCATAAAATAAAATTCTCTCCCAGTTGGAATTTTTGTAATACTTTATCCATATAATTCCATTCTACTTGGTCAAATGCTTTTTCAGCGTCCAGCGAAATAATTGATAATTCTTGTTCTTCAAATTTATGTGAGTGCATTATATTGAGTAGACGTCTCATATTATTAGATGAATATCTCTTAGGGATAAACCCCGTCTGATCTGGGTTTATTAGTTTACTAATATATTTACTTAATCTTCTAGCTAATGTTTTCGCTAATATTTTTTGATCTGTATTTAACAATGCTATAGCTCTATATGAACCCGGTTCTTCTATATCTTTGTCTTTTTTAAGTATTAGTGTGATCGTTGATTCAGCTAATGTATCAGGTAGTATTTGTTTTTTAAAAGCATATTGGTACATTTTTTGTAATCGTGGTATAATTTTGTCATAGAAGCTTTTATAAAATTCATCAGTAAATCCATCAGGACCTGGTGTTTTTCCATTCTTTAATGAGTTTATTGTATCTTCTAATTCCTTAATTGAGAGTTGTGCACCCAATTCCTCTTGTTCCTTCAACTCTAACTTTGGAAGATTACAATTATCCAAGAACTCTGTAATTTTATTGGAGCCAGTTGTCGTTTTAGATGTATACAAATTCTCATAAAATTGCGCAAATCTTTTATTAATATCCTTCGGTATGGTTAATAATTCCCCTCTATCTGATTTAATCTTTGGGATCGTATGTTCTTTTTCTCGTTTTTTTAGCTGGCGAGCCAAAAGTTTATGCGGTTTATCCCCAAATTCAAAGTGCTCCTGTTTTGTAATTTGGAAAAGTCTTATAAGTTTGGCTGATAATAATTTATTTAATTTAAATTTCAAAATTATTATTTTATTATGTTTATCTATTGATGGATCTTTAGCATTATCTATATCCATTTGTCTAATAAGTTCTTCTAACTGTCTTTGTTCATTCTTATTCTTTTTATTTTGAAAAGCTTGATATGAAATTATAATACCTCTAATGTATGCTTTAAAAGATTCCCATAATACAGTAGGCGATATATCTGGAGTGTCATTTATTTCAAAAAAGGCGTCCATTTGTTCTTTTAAATATATACTCGCTTGCGGATCTTTTAGGATTTGAGAATTAAATCTCCAAAACGGTTTATTCTTAGACATTCCTTCCAGTTTTAAAAAGAAAGTTAGTGGTGAATGGTCTGAAATCGAATTTGTATGGTATGTTGGGTTCAAAGTATGAGGGATTAATTTTGTATCCACCAGGAAATAATCTATACGTGAGTATGTTTTATGTACCATTGAATAAAACGAGTATTCCCTGCCAGTTGGATTAGCAATTCTACAAACATCTGCTATATTAGTATTGTTTATATAAGTATTTAAAAGTTCACCGGTTTTAGATTTTGTATTCCCTCTCTGTTTTTGGCTTGATTTGTCTAAATACGGATCTAAAACACAGTTAAAGTCTCCTCCTATTATAACATTTTGATAATTAAACTCTGCTATTATGTTCAGAATTTTATTGAAAAAATAAAGGGTTATCAAAGTTAGGCGCGTATATATTTACCAAAGTAATTGGAGTATCATGAATTTCTCCATTAACTATTAAATATCTCCCTTCAATGTCTGTTATGGTATTCTTTGCTTTGAATGGTATACCTTTTCTAATAATGATTGACGTACCTCTAGATTTCAAAGTATATGAAGAATGGTATATTTGACCTATCCATTTCGCCCTCAACCTAGCTTGATCATGAGATTTTAGATGAGTTTCTTGTAAGAAGATAATGTCAGAATTGTACAGTTTCAGCTGAGCTAGTATCTTACCCCTTTTAATAGGTTCGTTAATACCTCTTATATTCCAACTACAGAACGAGACTCCTCCTAGGTTCTTTTGTTTAGCATCTTGCATTTTGAATAATTATAGTACCTTTAAATCTTGTGGTGCATCCATATCCCAGGTCTTTGGGTATTGGGGGAACCTTTGAATTTCTAAGTTTTGTTGGCATATCCCTTTTACGCTTATCACTAACCACAAAACACAAACATGTGAGTTTATGTGATAATAATATATATTTTTTTTTAATTGAAAAAGTGAAAATTCAGTGTCTAAAATAGTCGACACTGTAACAAGTGGCCCACCTGTAGGTGGGAGAAAACCTTGTTTCGACTTCCATTGTTGGTGTTAAACAAATAACTCCGCTCTCTTGGTTAATCATAACATATTAGAACGGGGCCTCACATTCAGATATATAATACAAATTTACCCTATATATTTCATTATAACATATCATATATATATCGCAATTTTAGCTACTAATTATTAAACAAATGATTTTAGCTTCAATAATAGTCAACTGTTGGTTGAAGGGGTTAACGAGACGCGCCCCTGGACCTAAGCCAGGTGCTCGTTTCTCATCCCCTCCTCCCAGTTATAGATAAGGTTTGGATTTAGTAAAAATTCATATTAGTTTTGTTAGTTTGTTATTTTTTATTTTTATTAGCGTCCGTTATTATTCTAATCTAATATTGATAACTTGTTAAATTGTTAGGTTGTTAATAGGATCAATTCTTACAATTGGATTTAATATTATAATCTATTAAACAATTAATGCTTCTGGTATAGTCCATTCTCTTCAGTTCAGCTGTTTACTCGTTTGGAACACAGAATGTCCTTGATTCAAAATTCCACAGATAACAGTCTAGCCATCCTAAACAAAACACTGCTTGAAATGGTTCTAAGCTGCCAAACCTCCATTAACCGTGGAATTCTAATTTTTTAAAAAGGATTAATTCATACCATTAATTTCTACTTTTCAACGATGCTCTGAGCATATTTATACGCATCCTCCGGTTTTACAAATGATCTTTCACAACCATTAAAAGAAATACGCATTTTGGCTGGATAAAAAACACCGTATCTGACACCTTGTTTCCCTCTTAAAAGTTCTTTTGCCTTTCCGAATTGATTTCTCCTTTGCACAATTTCATACGGATAGTCCCTGAATATTTTGATAATGTCATTGTCCATCCGTAATTGCACTCCGTATTTAATTTTGCTCATCACCCAGTTCTGAAATGTCCCGAAATTTCACAATAATATGTCGTGGGTGGTCTTTTCCAGCTTGAGATCTCGGTTTAAATCTTTGGAACCCGATGAGCCACTTCAATTTTCGGTTCTTTGGAGAGATTAAGCAGATGTTTAAGTAAGCCCATGGCAAACTCACGAACGTCCTTTCCCTCAGCTCCCTCTGAGACTCCAAGAATTCTCAAATTCTGGCGTCTAGAGCGAGCTTCCAGGTCCAGGCATTTGTCTGAGACTTTCCCCAGTTGAGTCATCATCTGTACTGAAGTTTGCTCATATTCTTGCTTTCTTTGATCATGTTCTTGCCTCATTTTCACCATGTCTTCAACCACTCGAGCCATATTTTTCTCCAATTCCGTAATTGTGGCCATACTTGCAGCTACTGTTTCAAGCACAGCCGTGAACCTGTCCATAGTAATTTTTTCCATCTTATCCATTCTCCCCGATAGTCCATCTTTCACATCATCAATTCGTTTATTTATAGTGTCCAGTGAATCAGCCACCTTCTGATTTCCAGCATTCGAATCCTCATCATCTTTTCGATTTTTTCCATCATTTGTCCCATCAGTTTTATTTTCATCCATAATTTCATCTTTCATATCCTTCACTGATTTCTTCAAATCCTCAAGTTCTTTATCCTTAGTCAGCTCCGTCTTAGATCTTGTATCCATTTTTACAGCCACTTCAGAAACTTCAGAGGTACCTTCTCCTTCAGGATTCTTCAGTTTTTTCAGCAACTTTTTAACTGTTCTGAGGGCTCTTAGCTGGAGACAGTTTACTCATTTAAAGTCTTTAAGCCACCGTTTAAAACATCGCGCTTACTGATGACGTCATCAGCCCGGCGACCAGAAGCTCCGGTAAGGTTTTTAATCCAATTCCGACTTATGGACCCGTTTTTACACAAAAAATCGCGAAATTTTTCGAGAGCGGAGCTAGGTGCACGTCTGTTAATCTAACATGGCGGCTGGCTGCCTTTTTGAGGCAGCACCTCCTACAGAACCCTTTGATTCAGTAAAGTTCAGTAAAGAGATCGGGAATCTGGCATCATGGCTTGAGAATAAAACCCAGCCTTTAACATCCGCATAATGAAAGAGTTGGTGTTGTCCTACGGAACAGGGGTGCAGGAGAGGTGAACAAAACCCTGTCTTCTTCAACAGCACTGGTAGAGATGGCTTCTGGACGTGACTGGCAAACCTCAGATTAGGCTGCCATGAAGTGTCATAAAATGTTCTCACGCTGTTCCTCAATACTGGTTTGTCTTAAGGTTGTGAGCTCAGTCCCAAATACACAAAATCAATATATAAACTTCAAGCAATTTTTTCTTTTCAACCCACTCTGTCACCTTATCAATAACTTGCTTAACTTTGTTAAGCAGAATTTGTCTTTAAAAAGTCTATGTTGGTGTTCCGTAACTGATCCATACTTATCCAAGTAACTGATATTTCTGTCCCTGATTATTGTTTCTAAAAAGAGTTCCCACGGTAGACTCACGAGTCACAAAGGTAAACGCACGGGCCACTACGTTCTTACACCGAGTTTAAATGTTTCAAATTTTAACCTCAAGAGTACATTTTACTCGTGGAAAATTTTAAACATGTTTGAACTTTTTCAAGAGTTAACAAGTTTCACGGGTACCTGCCGTTAGCACCAAGTGTCGCTAAGTTGCATCCACGAGTTCCGACGTTCCCGCTACATTAATTGTACGTGATTACCATGAGTTAAATTTGTTTTAAACTCGGGGTACCTCGTGGGTCAGCTCGCACAGTGAGACAGGGGTTTTATTCTGTTACACTGAGAGAGGGCTGTGCTGTCAGACTAGTATCTTTCAAATGAGACGTTAAACCAAGGTTTAACTGTTCTTCAGGGAGACGTGAAATTCTGTGAGGTTCTGGTTAGAACTTTTTTGAAGAACAAATAAAGTTCTACCCAGTCTTATGGTAAAGATAGCTTTAAGCTGCACTGTGATATTGATCAGTTGGGAATCAATGGTCGATGGAATTTAATCCTGTAGAATGTAAATTGATGCATTTTAGAAGATCAATAAGGGTAGGACATATACAAATGGTAGGGCCTGCGTGTCTTTATCATTGAGTTTAAGAAGGAACTGCAGATGCTGGAAAATCGAAGGTAGACAAAAGTGTTGGAGAAACTCAGCAGGTGCGGGCCAAAACATTGCCTATTTCCTTCGCTCCATAGATGCTGCCGCACCCGCTGAGTTTCTCCAGCACTTTTGTATACCTTGTTTTTATCATTGACATGTTTTTTATTTCTAATTGTATATTTGTATAGGGTTTTTTTCAGACTTTTTACTCTCTTGCAGAATATTACGTGTAATTGATGTATAATTGATGTCTTTACGTGTTTCTCTGTGCCTGTGATGTTACTGCAAGGTGCATATGCCATTAAACAGAGGGGGATGAAGAAGGGAAACAGGATGCTTTATTTCATCAGCGGCGGCAGAGAATATAAAAGCAGGGATGCCACATTCCAAGTTGGATCATGTTTTCCTTGGCATCACAGACGTTGTAGGCCAAAGAGCCTGTTATTCTGTAGTTGTGCTGTAATCCATGTTCTATACTCTATTCTGTTAACTTTATGAAATATTGGCCTGGCATTATGGATTATTGTGTGCAGTTCTGGTCCTTGTAGAAATGATGTCATTGGGAAGTGTGCAGACAAGATTTGCCATGATGTTGCTTGATTTGGACTGGGGGAGATTAGATGGGCTGGGTTTGTTTCCCTTGGAGTGGAGGAGGCTGATAGAAGTAGACAAAACTGAGGGATTAAGGGTAGACAGTGAGAATCTGTGTCTAAAACCATAGGGCATGTGATGGTGAAGAGTCGTCGTGGCTATCCCTCGAGGTCGAAGATGATGGTCTACGTTCTGTTGTTTTTAAGGACTCTCAGGTGGCTTATGAGTCCAATCTTGGCTTTGCAGCTCACAGAACGAAGACGCCTGTGCGTATAGAAACATAGAAACATAGAAAATAGGTGCATGAGTAGGCCATTCGGCCCTTCGAGCCTGCACCGCCATTTGATATGATCATGGCTGATCATCCAACTCAGTATCCCATCCCTGCCTTCTCTCCATACCCCCTGATCCCTTTAGTCACAAGGGCCACATCTAACTCCCTCTTAAATATAGCCAATGAACTGGCCTCAACTACCTTCTGTGGCAGAGAATTCCACAGATTCACCACTCTCAGTGTAAAACTATGTGTGTTTAACGTGTACTTGATGTTGTACTCCAAGAAGCACACGGTCCTTCACAAATCAATCAACTCATTCCAATGGCAAGGGAACCAAGACGATTGGAGCTGAAGAGTAAGACATTCAGAAAGGCATCATAGCTACCACTGACAGAGAATATCTGAGCTGTGTTTTATCTACGTAATGAACTGCAGTAATTCTTCTTTGTCAGTGCTCTCCTCACCTATGATATCTGGAACAAAGCCAGTACGTGCATAGATCACTATTCAAGTTACAACTGCATTGCCAATCCATTGCCTTTGCTGTTCAAAATCCTGGAAATCTCTTCCTTCACAACATGGCTGCAATCATGCCACATAGCAACCTCCCAGTGCCTCCTCAGGGGCAAATGGGATTACCTAATAAATGCCATACTTATTAGGAGTCTTTAAGAACAAATTAAAGAATATATTTCTCACCACAGCACAAAATCCCATTAGATGCTATCTTGATCCTCACTTAAAAGAGAGCCCGATGTATGAACATCAGGATGTGATAATTTAAAACAGAAGGTTAGTTTCTTTTTCCAACCTCATCTCCATTTATTTTCCAAAACAACATCCTATTTACTCTGGCTGAACAATGTATCACTGACTTATTGATGAGTCCACTTGTTCATGTTTCATTCTTAGTATCAGTGGCGGAGCTCAATTGCTACCCTGTGGTTAGTGAACGTGTTTGGTGAGTTAATACTTGGATTGTGATCTCTATCTCCAAGATAATCTTCAGATCCTGTGACATTTCTCGCAGAAACGTATCAGAGAACCTATCTCTCTTCTCCACACATGTGCCAATATGTTCTAGAGTGTGGTGCAGGCAGCCAGCTACTCAAAAGACAATGGGTGCAGGAGTAGGCCATTCGGCCCTTCGAGCCAGCACCGCCATTCAATGTGATCATGGCTGATCATCCCCAATCAGTACCCCATTCCTGCCTTCTCCCCATATCCCCTGACTCCGCTATCTTTAAGAGCCCTATCTAGCTCTCTCGTGAAAGTATCCAGAGAACCGGCCTCCACCGCCCTCTGAGGCAGCGAATTCCACACTCACCACTCTCTGTGAGAAAAAGTGTTTCCTCGTCTCTGTTCTAAATGGCTTACCCCTTATTCTTAAACTGTGGCCTCTGGTTCTGGACTCCCACAACATCGGGAACATGTTTCCTGCCTCTAGCATGTCCAAACCTTTAACGATCTTATATGTTTCAATGAGATTCCCTCTCATCCTACTAAACTCCAGAGTGTACAAGCCCAGCCAGCTCCATTCTCTCAGCATATGACAGTCCCGCCATCTCGGGAATTAACCTTGTAAACCTAAGCTGCACTCCCTCAATAGCAAGAATGTCCTTCCTCAAATTAGGGGACTAAAACTGCACACAATACTCCAGGTGTGGTCTCACTAGGGCTCTGTACAACTGCAGAAGGACCTCTTTGCTCCTATACTTGACTCCTCTTGTTCAGAAGGCCAACATGCCATTCACTTTATTCACTGCCTGCTGTACCTGCATGCTTACTTTCATAGCCTGATGAACAAGGAGCCCCAGATCCCGTTGTACTTCCCCTTTTCCCAACTTGACGCCATTTAGATAATATTCTGCCTTTCTAATTTTGCTACCAGAGTGGATAACCTCACATTTATACACATTAAACTTCATCTGCCATGCATCTGCCCACTCCCCCAACCTGTCCAAGTCACCCTGCATTCTCATAGCATCCTCCTCACAGTTCACACTGCCACCCATCTGCAGATGTACTCACCACGGAGAAGAACATTGTAGAATTATACAGTCAAAAAATCAGCTCAAGAGAGGGACAATATCTCAGATATGGCCAAGCTCACGAAATTATGTACACTTAAGAAGGAAATTAAAAAGGTGAAAAGGGCAGTACTACAGCGCACTACCCATTCGCTTGGATATAGCTAAGTATGGCCAACACAAACGACACTCTTAGATTTGTCTCGTGGAACGTGAGAGGGATGGGAAGTCCTACCAAAACTGATAGGATCTTGGGCCATTTGCAACAGCTCAAAGGCGATATATTCTTTATTCAAGAGACCCACCTTCGCAACAGAGAGGTAACACGGCTTAAGAGAGGCTGGATTAGTCAATTATTTCACTCGAAATTTAATAATAGGGCTAGGGGCACTGCTATCCTGATTCGTAAGAACATTATATTCGAACCACAGAAAATTGTGGAAGATCCTGCTGGTCGCTTTGTCATGGTGTCGGGCAAACTGTAAGACACACCTGTCATATTGGCCAGCATTTATGGACCCAATTGGGATGACAGCTCATTTATAACCAAATTTTTTACATCTCTCCCAAATATTGAAAATCACCATGTCATTGTGGGTGGAGATTTTAATCTGGTCCAAGACCCTATACTGGATAGATCTTCGAACAAAGCCTCTACTTTAACTAAATCAGGTAAGACTTTGCATGTTCTTGCCAAACAACTGGGGCTCACAGACCCATGGAGACTCACATTCCCCACGACTAAATTATTTTCATTTTTTTCCCACGTACATCGTACCTATACTCGTATAGACTTCTTTCTCTTAGATAACAGACTGCTTTCCAAAATCAAATCCAGTGAGTACCATAGCATCGTAATATCAGATCATGCTGCGACCTCCCTCGATCTTCATTTTCGTAAACGAACTAACCCCTTTAAGTGGAGGTTCAACTCCTCATTACTAGCAGAGGCTCACTACATGCAATTCCTGCACTCCCAAATCACCTTATATTTTGAGCTGAATGACTCGCCGGACATGGAAAGAGGTATACTCTGGGAAGCTTCAAAATCCTATATTAGGGGCCAACTCATCTCTTTTGTCTCCAACCTGAAAAGAACCGAGATGTTCCAAACGGCAGATCTGTTACAAAAAATAAAGGACATTGATGACAAATATGCATCTGACCCAAACCCTAACCTCTATAGAGAACGCCTTAGGCTACAAACAGACTTTGACCTCATTAGATTAGATTAGATTAGATTTTATTCCTTGTCATTTGAACCTCAAAGAGGCTCAAACGAAACTCCGTTTCCACAGCCATACAAACAAAACAATTTCTACACGACACACAAACAATTCAATTTACAGAAAACATCTATCACAGTGAATCTCCTCCTCACTGTGATGGAAGGCAAAGTCTTTTCTCTCCCCTGCACCATTTTTCTCCTCATGTCCATTAATAAAGCCAAGCTACGACTGCTTAAATCTAGGCAACACTTTTTTTGAATCTGGGGATAAAGCTGGGAAGCTTTTGGCCCATCAGGCCAGAACAGAGGCGACTTCACGGCTAATTCCAGCCATTAGATCCAGCTTAGGGGAGATTCATACTGATCCTCTTAGAATTAATGAAGCATTTGCTAAATTCTACACTGAACTATACACTTCCGACTGTCCTCCCACTGCAGGTGACATGTTCAGTAGTATGACGTTTCCCCAAATTGACGATGAAGCCATGAGAGACTTGGGTGGTCCCATAACTATAGCTGAGGTCCAAGCAGCCATCACATCACTGCAAAGCGGAAAGTCACCCGGGCCTGACGGCTTCTCTGTAGAATATTATAAAGCTTTCTCTGATCTCCTCGCACCAGTCCTGAGAGATATGTACAATGAGGCGTTTTTACATCGTCGCCTACCGCCCACCTTGTCGTGGGCTACTATCTCCCTAATTCTTAAAAAGGAAAAAGATCCCCTGCTTTGTAGTAGCTTTAGACCAATCTCACTCCTGAATGTGGACCTCAAAATCCTTTCTAAAACCCTTGCGCTCCGTCTTCAACGAGTGATGCCCTCTATTATCTCGTTAGATCAAACAGGGTTTATACCAGGCCGACAGTCTTCCCACAATACTAGGCGTCTCCTTAACATCATCCACTCTTCGAGTAGTGAGAACCCGGAGATAGTGGTCTCCCTCGACGCCGAAAAAGCCTTCGACAGGGTCGAGTGGAGGTACCTATATGAGGCGATGGACAGGTTTGGCCTCGGTAACAGTTTTATTCTCTGGGTCAGTCTATTATATTCATCCCCGGTGGCCTCAGTACAAACAAACGACATACTGTCGCCCCACTTCACCCTTCAGAGAGGTACCAGACAGGGTTGCCCGTTATCACCACTCCTGTTTGATGTCGCGATAGAACCCCTGGCGGTCTGGTTACGCGCAGAGAAGGGCTTTAAAGGTATTACACGGTTTGATACAACTCATAAAGTCTCATTGTATGCGGACGACCTGCTCCTGTACATCTCAAACCCAGTCAGTTCTCTCCCTGTGATTATGAATATTTTAGAACGGTTTGGTGCGTATTCTGGTTACAAACTTAACTACCAAAAGAGTGAGCTATTACCGATTAACTCATTGGCTAAGCAGCTCCCTCGCTCTTTAACCTCATTCAAATGGACAGAGGATGGGTTTCGCTATCTCGGCGTTTTTATCACAATACCCTTATCTGATATGTTCCGCACAAACTTTCTGCCTCTGGTTGAGAAAGCCGAAAGAGATTTTGACCGCTGGTCAGTTTTACCGCTATCCCTCGTGGGCCGGATAAATCTGGTTAAGATGGTTGTCCTACCCAAATTCCTGTATCTTTTCCAGCACGTCCCTATACTTATCACTAAATCTTTTTTTGATAAATTAAAAAGGACAATATCTACATTTTTATGGGGTAGCAAACCGACTAGAATCCGAAAGGCGATACTGCAGTCTCCTAAGAGTGATGGCGGTTTGGCACTTCCTGACTTTAGGCGATACTATTGGGCAGCTAACTTGCAAAAACTCCTGTATTGGATGAATGATGATTGCGACCACCTACCGACCTGGGTATACATGGAAAAGGCGAGTTCACGTCTCCCGTTGCGGTCTGTCCTATGCTCCCAACTCCCCCTTTCTATAACATCTGTGGGTTCAGGCCCAATTGCGTCCCTTTCGCTCAAGATATGGAGTCAATTCAGGAAAAACCTCGGTTTACAAGGCCCTTCCATCTTGACCCCACTGCTTAAAAATCACATTTTAAACCTTCAAGTACAGACCACGCATTCAAAACCTGGCATAGCAACGGTATCAGTAGTATCAAAAATCTATACAAGGATGGCATCTTTTCGTCTTTCGCGGAGCTCTCGTCTAACTACAACCTCCCAAACTCCCACCTTTTTCGGTTTTTCCAGATTAGGGATTTTGTGAAGAAGACATTCCCCTATTTCCCAAATCGCCCTCCTGAAACCCTGACTGATACCATCTTAGCTTTAGATCCCAACCGGAAGAAATGCATCTCTATTTTGTATAATTTGCTAGGGTCGGTTTTATTGAAACCTCATACCTCATTAAAAGCTGCATGGGAGGGAGAGCTGAATACGAAACTAACAGACCAGCAATGGGACTCTGCCTTGGATTTGATCCATTCTTCCTCCATATGTGCTCGTCATGGCCTAATCCAATTACAAAGTACACTACACAAATGCAAGATTAGCTAGAATGTACCCAGCTGTTAGGGACACCTGCAACAGATGTAATCAATCTCCCGCCAACCATAGCCATATGTTTTGGTCTTGCCCTAAGAATTGATAAGCAGAGCTTACGACCAGACTATTCCTCCAAACCCAATGTCAGCCATTTTCGGTATCCCTCCCAACACCAACCTCTCTGTTGCGGTGAAACGTGTCCTAGCCTTTACAACCTTGTTAGCCCGGAGACTGATCTTGCTTAACTGGAGGCTCACCTGTCCCCGACACACGCCCGTTGGATTAAGGAGGTGCTTTACAATTTGAAACTTGAAAAACTTAGGTTCTCTCTCAAAGGCTCTACCAAGACATTCCTAGATACATGGAACCCTTTCTTTGAACTGGTTAACTCTCTTAACTTGTCCCTGGACTCGGAAGAGGATTGAGTGTTCTCCACCATTGCTTTGTTCTACAGCAGCTGCTTTCCCCTTAATCCCCCCTCCCCACAATTATTTATTTTTAAAAAAAAATTCTTCTTTTTTTTCTCCTTTTATATAGCACATTTTGTTTCGTTTATTTTACCATTTGTGTGGGGACGTGTACGTATGTGAGTGTTGTTTGTCCCCGTTTGGTTCCGACCTGACTTGGGTGGGTTGAAGGTGGGTAAGGGTAAGGGTTTTGAGGATCGCTTACATACTGTTGCACAATTATGCCTTGACTGTCACTGTCTGTTATTATAGTATGTATGCAAATTGCTGTGAAATTCAAATAAAAAGATTTAAATTAATGAAAAGGGGCCATGAAATATCACTGGCAGGTAAGGTAAAGGAAAATCATAAAATATTCTGTAGGCATGAGAAGAGTAGCCAGGGAGAGCAGGTCCTCGTGATCTATGTGTGCCATGGGAAATGAGAGAGATCTTAAATGAATACTTTCTGCCTATATTTAACATTAAGGACATGGAAGCTTATGTCAGGGAAATGGGAAACGAGAGATACAGCTGGTGATGTAGAGAGATATAGAAGAAATGAATGAAAGATATGCAAAAATAATAAAGGAAATATGCCGTTGTTAGCTGTTTGTTAGGTGAGAATGAGTACAGACAATGAGACTCAACGAGACTACTTTGAAGCTGGCATGACTTGGGTGGGGGAGGCTTGGAGACAGAGGGAATGCAGGGATCACTTGAGTTAGAGAAATCAATATTCATACCACTGGGTTGTAAGCTGCCCAAGCAAAATATGAGGTGCTGTTCCTCCAATTTGCGTTTGGCCTCACTCTGGCAATGGAGGAGGCCCAGGACAGAAAGGACAGTGCGGCAATATTTTGGAGCCTATCAATATTACAATGGAGGTGTTGGAGTCTGACGAGGAGATTGCTAGACCCCGTCAATAATTTAGTATTGGTATTAGTCTGTTATTTTTGCATGTGCTGAGGTAAAGTGAAAAGCTTTGTTTGCTTGCCATCCATCAAATAACACTATACACCGTACAATCAAGCCATATACAAGTACATGTAGCACAAAGAGAAAAATACCAGAATACAGTGGTACAGTATTCTTGTGTTACAGTTACAGAGAAAGTGCAGATTTTAAAAGTGCAAGGTACGGAATGAGGTAGGTTGGAAGGTAAAGATTATATCCTAATTAATGGGAGGACTGTTCAGTAATTTGATAATGGGGAAGATGATGTTCCTGAATTTGGTGGTATAAGCTTTAAATAACTTGTATCTTCTGCATGATGGGAGAGGGGGTAAGAGGGAATGACCAGGGTGAAAATGGTGCTTGGTTATGTTGGCAGCTTTTCCAAGGAAGCATGAAATGTAGATGGAGTCGACGGGGGAGGCTCGTTTGTGTGATAGACTGAGCTATACCCACATCTCTCTGCAATTTCTTGCGGCCTTGGGCAGAGTTGTTGCCAAACTTAGCTGTGATGCATTTGATAGGATGCTTTCTACAGTACATCTGGAGATGTTGGTAAGAGTCATGTGACATGTCGAACATCCTTAGTCTTTTTAGTTTAGTTTAGTTTAGAGATACAGTGTGGAAACAGGCCCTTTGGCCCACTGAGTCCATGCCAACCAGCAATCCCCGCACACCTACACCATCCTACACACACTAGCAACAATTTTTTTACAATTATTCCAAGCCAATTAGCCTACAAACCTGTGCGTCCTTGGAGTGTGGGAGGAAACCGGAAATTATTCCAAGCTGCAACATTACTTCCTGACTGTTACATTCTATGCCCCATTGATGAAGGCAACCAGACCATATGCCTTTACCACTCCCTCTATGTGTATTGCTACACTCAGGGAACGATGGACTTGGTTTCCAAGATCCCTCAGTACATCAATGCTGTTAAGGGTCTTCCCATTAAATATATCATTTCTCTTGACATTTGACTTCCCCCAGTGCAACATCTCGCTTGGATTCAACTCCATCTGCCATTTCTCAACCATTTAGAGTCACGGAGTTATACAACATGGAAACAGGCCTTTCGGCCCAACTTGTCCATGCAGACCTAGATGCCCATCTACATTTTTTCCACCTGCCTTTAATTGGCCCATATTCCTCTAAAGCCTTCCTATTCTTGTACTTGTCCAATGTCTTTTAAATGTTGTGCTAGTACCTACCTCCACTGGCAACTCATTCCATATACCCACCACTCTTTGTGTGGAAAAAGTTGACCTTTGGGTTCCTATTAAATCTTTCCCCTCACCTTAAACCTGTGTCCCCTGGTTCTTGATTCCCCTATTCTGGGTAAAATACCCTTATACCTCATGATCTTATGCACCTCTTTAAGATCACCCCTTATCCTCCAAGGAACAAAGTCCTAGCCTGTACAATTTCTTCCTCTAGTTCAGGCCCTCTTCCATCCTGGCACCATCCTTGTAAATCTTCTCTGCACTCTTTCCAGCTTAACAACATCCTTTCTATAGCAGGGTGACCAAAACTGAACACAACCCTTCTAATGCAGCCTCACCAATGTCTAGTACAACTGTAACGTAATATCCCATTTTTCATATTCAATACCCTGACAGTTGAATGCCATTATACCGAGAGCCTCCTTGACCACCCTATCTACCCGTGATGCCACTTTCAAGGAACTATGTACCTGCACTCCCAGATCCCTCTGCTCTAAAGCACTCCCTAGGGACCTGCCATTCACTGTGAAGGTCCTGCTTGGTTTGACTTCCTAAAATGCAACACCTCACACTTATGTGCATCAAACTCCATTAACCATTCCACAGTCCTCTCCCAACTGATCAAGATACTGCTGTAATTTTTTGATAACCATCTTTGCTAGTACCATATCTGCCTCCACCACCACCCCTCTGCGATGTGTTCCAGGCCCCCCACAACTCGTACAAAACTTCTTTCTCAGCACATCTCTCCATTGAACTTTCCCTTTCTCACGGTAGACGTATGTCAGTCATAGTGTGATGGAGTCATAGAGGGTAGAACAGGTCCTTCGCCCCAAATTGCCCCAAGGTTTGTAACATACCTAATAAATGTGGCCTCACCAATGTCTTATATAACTGCAACATTACCTCCCAACTTCTATATGTAATACTATGAATGATGAAGGCCAATGTGTTGAAAGCCTTTTTGACCACCTTATCTACCTGTGACGCCACTTTCAAGGAACTATGTGCCTGCTCTCCTAGATCCCTCTGCTATTCACAGTAGGTCCTGCCCAAGTTAGACTTCCCAAAATGCAACACATTTCTCTGTATTAAATTCCATCAAGCACTCCTGGTATTTTTATACTCCTATCGACTCTTCCCTCAACCTCCGACATTCCAGAGAAAACAATTCAAGTCTATCCAATCTCTCCCTGTAGCTGAAACCCACCAATCCAGGCAGCATTCTGGTGAACCTCCTCTGCACCCTTTCCAAAGCCTCCACGTCTATCTGCTTCTACTGCTGCCTTTAGTGAGCTATGAATTTGGGTTTCAAGATCCCTCTGCACATCAATGCTGTTAAGGGTCTTCCCATTAACTGTAAACTCTCTCCTTACATTCAACCTCCCAAAATGCAACACCTCAGACTTGCTCGGGTAAAACTCCATCTGCGATTTTTCTGCCCATTTCTGCAGCTGGTCTATATCCCACTCTATCTTCTGACAGCATTCCCCATTGTCTGTAACTCCTCCAATTTTGGTGCTATCAGCAGACTTACCAACCAAACCATCTACATTAATGTCTGCAGGAACTGCATATGCTGGTTTAAACCAAAGATAGACACATAAAGCTGGAGTAACTCAGCAGGACAGGCAGCATCTCTGGAGAGAAGGAATGGGTGACGTTTCGGGTTGAGACCCTTCTTCAGACTGGTTAAGGATAAGGGAAACGAGAGATATAGACGGTGATGTGGAGAGATAAAGAACATTGAATGAAAGATATGCAAAAAAGTAATGATTATAAAGGCAACAGGCCATTGTTAGCTTTTTGTAGGGTGAAAATGAGAAGCTAGTGCGACTTGGTGGGGAAGGGATAGAGAGAGGGAATGCTGGGGCTACCTGAAGTAAAATAAATCAATATTCATACCATTGGGCTGTAAGCTGCCCAAGCGAAATATGAGATGCTATTCCTCCAATTTACGTTTAGCCTCACTCTGACAATGGAGGAGACCTAGGACAGAAAGGTCTGTGTAGGAATGAGAAGGAGAATTAAAGTGTCCAGCAACCGGGAGATCAGGTTGGTTCACGTGGGCTGAGCGAAGTTGTTCCGCGAAACGATCGCCCAGTCTGCGTTCGGTCTCACCGGTGTATAAGAGTCCACATCTGGGTTTCAGCAACTAAGTTACAGAGAAAGGTTGAACAAGTTAGGTCTTTATTCTTTGGAGCGCAGAAGGTTAAGAGGGGACTTGATAGAGGTCTTTAAAATTATGAGCGGGTTAGACAGAGTGGACGTGGATAAGGTTTTCCCATTGAGAGTAGGGAAGATTCAAACAAGGGGACATGACTTGAGAATTAAGGGACAGAAGTTTAGGGGTAACATTAGGGGGAACTTCTTTACTCAGAGAGTGGTAGCTGTGTGGAATGAGCTTCCAGTGGAAGTGGTGGAGGCAGGTTCGATGTTATCCTTTAAAAATAGATTGGATGGGTATATGGACGGGAAAGGAATGGAGGGTTATGGTCTGAGTGGAGGTAGATGGGACTAGGGAGAAGTTATTAAAAAAATAATAAATAAAAAACGTTCGGCACGGACTTGGAAGGGCCGAGATGGCCTGTTTCCGTGCTGTTATGGTTATATGGTTATATGGTTATCTTGAACAACGGATACAGTAGATGTTGGAGGAGGTGCAAGTGAACCTCTGCCTAATCTGAAAGGACTGTCGGAGTCCCTGGGCAGAGTCGAGGGAGGAGGTATAGCGACAGGTGTTGCATCTTCTGCGGTTGCAGGGGAAGGTACCTGGGGAGTGGGTGGTTTGGGTCGGAAGGGATGAGTTAACCAGGGAGTTGCGGAGGGAACGGTCTCTGTGGAAGGCGGAAAAGGGTGGAGATGGGATTATGTGGCTGGTGGTGGCGGAAATTTTGGAGGATTATGTGTTGTATGCGATGGCTGATAGGGTGGAAGGTGAGGTCTAGGGGGAATCTGTCTCTTTTGCGATGAGGGGGATGGGTGGCAAGGGCGGAGCTGCGGGGTACCGAGGAGACACGAGTGAGGGCCTATTCTATGATAGGAGAACCCCCGTTCCTTAAAGAATGAGGACATCTCGGATGTTCTAGTAAGGAACACCTCATCTTGGGCACAGATGCGGGATAGACAGAGGAATTGGGAGTAGGGGATAGTTTTTGCAGGAAGCAGGGTGGGAAGAAGTGTAGTCGTGATAGTTGGGGGAGTCAGTGGGTTTGTAATAGAAAGGTGGAACACCTTCGCTCAGCCCATGTGAACCAACCTGATCTCCCGGTTGCTGGACACTTTAATTCTCCTTTCCATTCCTACACAGACCTTTCTGTCCTAGGTCTCCTCCATTGTCAGAGTGAGGCTAAATGCAAATTGGAGAGCCACCATCTCATATTTTGCTTGGGCAGCTTTCAGCCCAGTGGTATGTATTGATTTCTCTTACTTCAGGTAGCCCCGGCATTCCCTTTCTCTCTATCCCTCCCCACCCAAGTCGCACTAGCTTTTCATTTTCACCCTACAAAGAGCTAACAATGACATGTTTCCTTTATGATTGTTACTTTTTTGCATATCTTTCATTCATTGTTCTTTATCTCTCCACATCACCATCTATATCTCTCCTTTCCCTTATCCCTAACAAGCCTGAAGAAACCCGAAACGTCACCCATTCCTTCTCTCCAGAGATGCTGCCTGTCCTGCTGAGTTACTCCAGCTTTCAGGACACACACTAGGGACAATTTTACATTTATACCAAGCCAATTAACCTACAAACCTGTATGTCTTTGGCGTGTGGGAGGACACTGAAGATCTCGGAGAAAGCCCACGGCGGTTCACGGGGAGAACGTACAAACTCCGTACTGACAAGCACCCATAGTCAGGATTGAACCCCGGTTTCTGGTGCTGCAAGGCAATAGTTCTACCACTATGCCACCATGCCAAGACTAAGCATAGACTAAGTGACTATTTCACAGAACGTTTGTGCTCTGTCCACCAAGGCCTGTTGGAGCTCACAGTTACTAACCACTTTAACTCCTCTTCCCAATCCCATACATACCGTACTTGGCCTCCTTCATTGCCAGCGTGAGGTCCCAAGCAAATTGGGAAAACAGCACCTCATCTTCTGCTTGAGTAGCTTACAACCCAACAGTATGTACATCCCATAGTTCCCTTTTATTCCCCGTCTGATTACACTCAATCCCTCCCCCTGGTTTTACATTTTGCACCTCTAGTCTTTGTCCCCTCACCTGTATCCACCTCTCACTCGCCAGGGTTTGTCCCACCCCCACCTCTCTTTTCCGGCTTTCTCTCCCCTACATCAGTTTGAAAAAGGAACCCAACCTGAAATGTCTGTCCAATACCTTCATCGCTGCTGCCTGACCTGCTGAGTTCCTCCAGCAGTTTGTTTTTTGCTCAAGATTTCAGTATCTGCAGTCTTGTGTCTCAATTGAGCTCAAGAGTTTGGACGTTATGTTACAGTTGTACAAAACGTTGGTTAGGTCGATAAGTTCCAGGAAATATATGATTGGGAGAGGGCGGAGAAAATATTCACAGGATGTTGCTTCAACTGGAAATATTCAGTTATCACGAGGGATTGTAAAGGCTGGGTTTGTTTTCTCTGGAACAAAGGAGGTTGAGAGGTAACATGATAGAGGTATGTACAATTATTAAAGGCACCGACCGGATAGTGTGGTAAGGAACTGTTGATGCTGGCTTACACCGAAGATAGACACAAAATGCTGGAGTAACTCAGCAGAAAAGGAGAAAATTAATAGGTGATGTTTCGGGTTGAGACCCCTCTTCAGACTGAGTGTGAGGAAGGATAAATAGTGTCTAACAGGGTGCCCAAAACTAGAGAACATAGGAACAAGAGAAGAGAGGTTTAAAGGGGATCTGAGGGCTAAATGTTTCACACCAGGAGATGATGACTGGAATGAGCTGCCAGAAGAGATAGTGGAGGCAGGAGCAATAACAATATTTAAGAGGAATATGGGAAAGGAATACCGGCAAGTGGATGGATGGTTTAGATGTAGTGGGCCGGAGAGCCTGTTTCCATGGTGTCCAACTCAATGACCCTAAAGCCAGTGAATGTAGTTACGTGGCCGACTTTTCTGCACCTGAACTTATACATTTAACGCTCACATCGCGGTGTTTTAAACGGTTAAAACCAATCTGGTATCACGCAATTTGTTGAGCGAATTCCTGGTTCTTTAAACACAACTGCGAGCGCTCCAGGAGGCGGCGTCTCGTTAAATATTTAGAAAGATTACTATTCATGGGTGTTGTATAAGGGTGCGACGTTAATATTCATGAGGAGAGGCCGCGTCTTCCTCCCGTGTAGCGGGCTGTGCTGCCCCGCTCTCTCCAACAAGCGGCCCGGCTTCTCCCCTCACCCCGCCCGGCCCCGCTCTCTCCAACAAGCGGCCCGGCTTCTCCCCTCACCCGGCCCGGCCTGGCCCCGCTCCATCCCTCCCTCCCTCCTCCCGCCCAACCTCCCCGACCCGACCCGACCCGCCCCGCCCGCGGCCCTGTCTGGACTCCGCCCCGTTCTCTCCCCCTCGCGCGGCCCGGTCGCAGGGCGGCGGCGGCGGCGGCAGTAGGTGAGTGCGGGGCGCGCTGGGCCGCGGCTCCCCGCCAGGCCGCACGGTGGAGAGGAGGGAGGGCTGAGGGTTCATGGCGGCTGGAGATGGGGTAGGGAGAGGGGGGAGCAAGTGGTCTGTTGGGAGGGATGGATGGATGAGGAGAATGGTTGTGATTCCGGATGAAAGGGAGGGAGGGAGGGTCGGGTGGTGGGGACAGAAGGTGAGGGAGGGTCGGGGTGGTGGTGAGGGAAGGTGAGGGAGGTCGGGTGGTGGGGAGAAGGTGAGGGAGGGTCGGGTGGTGGTGAGGGAAGGTGAGGAGGGTCGGGGGTGGTGGTGAGGGAAGGTGAGAGGGTCAGGGTGGTGGGGAGAAGGTGAGGGAGGGTCGGGTGGTGGGGAGGGAAGGTGAGGGAGGGTCGGGTGGTGGGGAGGGAAGGTGAGAGGGTCAGGGTGGTGGGGAGAAGGTGAGGGAGGGTCGGGTGGTGGGGAGGGAAGGTGAGGGAGGGTCGGGTGGTGGGGAGGGAAGGTGAGAGGGTCGGGGTGGTGGGGAGAAGGTGAGGGAGGGTCGGGTGGTGGGGAGGAAGGTGAGGGAGGGTCGGGGTGGTGGTGAGGGAAGGTGAGAGGGTCGGGGTGGTGGGGAGAAGGTGAGGGAGGGTCGGGTGGTGGGGAGGGAAGGTGAGGGAGGGTCGGGTGGTGGGGAGGGAAGGTGAGAGGGTCGGGGTGGTGGGGAGAAGGTGAGGGAGGGTCGGGTGGTGGGGAGGGAAGGTGAGGGAGGGTCGGGGTGGTGGTGAGGGAAGGTGAGAGGGTCGGGGTGGTGGGGAGAAGGTGAGGGAGGGTCGGGTGGTGGGGAGGGAAGGTGAGGGAGGGTCGGGTGGTGGTGAGGGAAGGTGAGCGGGTCGGGTGGTGGGGAGAAGGAGAGGGAGGGTCGGGTGTGGGGAGGGAAGGTGAGGGAGGGTCGAGTGGTGGTGAGGGAGGGTCGGGTGGTGGGGAGGGAAGGTGAGGGAGGGTCGAGTGGTGGTGAGGGAGGGTCGGTGGTGGGGAGGGAAGGTGAGGGAGGGTCGGGTGGTGGTGAGGGAGGGTCGGGTGGTGGGGAGAAGGTGAGGGAGGGTCGAGTAGACGGTGTTGAGGGGAGGGAGGATTCTGGCTGGGAGGTGAAGGAAAGGAGGGCTCTTTACTAGAGGAGCTCTAGTATCTTTGCTGGTGAGGGGGAGAAGGAGGATCCTGGTGGTCGGAGAGAAGGGAGGTGGGTTCTGGTGGAGGGTGAAGAAGGGGAGAGATTGAGGTGAGGGGTGAAGAAGGGGGGAAAGTCTGGTGGACAGAAGAAGATGAGGAATGTTCTGGTGTGGAGAATGGGGAGAGGTCTCTGGTGGGGAGAGAAGGGGAGGATGTGTTTTTGTTGCAGAAGGGGGGGATAAGGGGAGATAAGTTCTGGTGGGTGAAGAAGTTGTGGGATTCTGGTGATGAAGGTGGGAGGGGGGTGTAACAGTGGTGGTGGGGAAAATAGGGGAGCAGGGTGCAGGGGTGGGTAGAGGGCAGCAAGGTTTGTGGGGTGGATTAGGAGATGGATTGGGATGATTTTCAAATGGCGCAAAGTACCTTGTTTCGCTGCTGGGCCATGTGTAATTTTCATGTGGGACCTTGTTTGACCATTATTGGAATCACGGCAGTTACACGCTGAGCCCTAAACTGCATCAACTTTATTTGTATATTTGTATCTAGGTAAGATGAACGACAGATGGCCTTGAAAGCAAGAGACACCATAACTTGGTACCAGAGGAAGGTATGTGCACAACTTGTCACAAGCAGTAAATGGGCGTTGGTGGAACTTGCAGCACAGCATCAACCCTTTGGATCAACAAAACTAATCTACTGTTTATGCTCCTCGTGTGTCTCCTTCCTGTCTATTTCCTCTTGATCGACCAATATTTTCTTATTTTTCTTTCCCTCTCGAGTGCTTAGCAACATTTCTCTTCAATGCACTTAACCTGTATGTTCCAAATGTTCAGTGAGGTCATAATTTCCTCCTGCAAATGTGTTGCATTAATTTGGAATGAGTGGAGATACAAGAAACTGCAGATACTGGAATCTTGAGCAAAAAATAAAGTGCTGGAGGAAATGGTGGTGGAGGAAATTGTCAGATGATTTGGGTCAGGATCCTTCTTCAGACAGATAGTAGTGGGGGGAGGGGGTGGGGGGGAGGAGAGAAAGCTGGAAAAAAGAGCCGGGAGTGGTACAAAATCTGGGAAGTGTTAGGTGAATAAAGGTGGGGGGGGGGGGGGGGGGGAGACAAAGGCTGGAGGTGAAAAGGAGACAAAAGGTTGTCAGATTAGGATCAAAGAGGAGGAATTGTAAATCTGGATATGGAAGGTGTGGGAAGGAACTGCAGATGCTGGTTTACATTGAAGATAGACACAAAATGCTGGAGTTATTCAGATTGAAGAAGGGTCTGGACCCGAAACATCACCCATTCTTTCTATCCAGAGATGCAGCCTGTCCCGCTGAGTTACTCCAGCATTTTGTGCCTTATCTTCTGGATATGGAAGGGGACGGGGAAAGGAAAGACGGGGAAATAAAAGGAAAATGTCTTGAAGATGGGAGATGAATGTGTGGAAGAAGGGAAAAGGAGCTAGGTGACTTTGTGGTTGGGGTGTGGTGAGAGATCGGTGTGCACTGGGGTGGGGAAGCATGGGAAAGAGGGGGCTGGAGAGGTTACGTGAGATCAGAGAATTCAATGTTAATACCGTTGGGTTGTGAGCTACTGAACTGGAATAATGGCTGATGTTCCTATGGTTTGCTTGTGCCCTCGCACCGACAATGGAAGAAGCCAAGTACAGAAAGATCGGTGTGGGAATCAAAGGACAGTTACTGTGGTTAGCAACCAGGAGATCCAGCATGCCTTGGCGGATGGAGCGCAAGTGTTCGGCAAAACTTCGGCCTAGTCGACATTTGATCTCTGACGTAAAGGAGGCCACATAGGGAGCAGTAGATTTAATAGACAAGGTTTGAAGAGGTGCCTGTGAGCCTCTGCCTCACTTGGAAGGACTGCTGAAGGAAGTGTGAGAGGGGGTGCAGGGACAGGTGTTATATCTCCTGCGGTTTTAGGGGTTTACCTGGGGATGCGGTGTGCTGGTGAGGAGGGATGAGTGAACCACGGAGGGGAGCGGTCATACAGTCATTCATTGGGGAGGGCGTAGTCATACAGCATGGAAACGGGCCCTTCAACCCAACTTGCCATGCCGACCAAGATGCCCATCTACAATAGTCCCACATGGCTGCAGGTTTGACCCATATCCTTCTAAACCTTTCCTACCCATGCACCTGTCCAAATGTTTTTTAAATACATTCCCTATGCAAATGTGTGGGGTTGAGAAGACGTGACTGCTGGTGGGATCATGTTGAAGCTGGTAGAAATGTTGGACAATGATGTGCTGGTTACGGAGGCTGCTGAAAGGCGAGGGCCAGGGGAATTCTATCCTACTGGTGAAGGGGAGCGAGCGCAGAACTGAATAGACGCAGGTGAGAACTCTGTCCACAACGGGGGGGGGGGGGAAACCATGTTTACTGAAGAAAGAGGGCACTGTGGAAAACATCATCTTGGGACAGAGACATTGAGAGTAAAGGGCCTGTCCCACTTACGCGACCTTTGCAGGCGACTGCCGGCACCCGTGATAGGCCGCCGATATTTTCAACATGTTGAAAATTCAGCGGCGACCAGAAAGACGCTACGACTCTTTGGAGACCTCTCACGACCATAGGAGACCTCTCACGACCGTACAGGCGACCCCTGGCGACATGTCACGGGGTGACCTCTCATGACCATACAGCCTGTATGGTCGTGATAGGTCTCCTATGGTCGTGAGAGGTCTCCAAAGAGACGTAGCGTCTTTCTGGTCGGCGCTGAATTTTCAACGTGTTGAAAATTTTGGTGACCTACCACGGGTGCTGGCAGTCGCCTGTAAAGGTCGCGTAAGTGGGACAGGCCCTTAAGGGATGGTGTTCTTGCAAGAAGCAAAGTGGGAGGGAGGTGGGGGGGGGGGGGGTCGTATAGGTAGATGTCTTTCCCCTGTGATATTCCCACCATCGATATTGGTGAGAGAGATGTCAGTGGTACAACTATCTTACTCAACCTCACAGACTATTTCTTGACACCCTCTTTTCGTCTCCTACCCCCAAGTCCTCCATTTCCCTTTTATCTCCCATCTTTCCCATCCCCACTGTTCCCTTCCACCCATATCCCTTCCACTGGCTTTACATTTCACTCCACTTTCTCTTCTTATCTGACACCTTCTGAAAAACAAGATCTCCTGCCTGAACAACTATCGACCAGTGGCCTTGACATCCGCCATCATGAAATGCTTTGAGAAGTTAGTTATGGAACACATTAAATCCAGTCTACCAAGCATCCTTGACCCACTGCAGTTCTCCTAATCTATTATTATTATTATTACATGCCCCAGTTTGCATTGACAGCACCGAAGTAGAGATAGTTCAGGTTCCGAGGAGTAAATATCACCAGCAATTTGTCCTGGACCACCCATATTGAAGCAATGGTCAAGAATGCACACCAACGCCTCCATTTCCTCAGAAGACTTGTTTGGATTTCACTGTACCTTAATTGGTACATTTGACAATAAACTAACCTTGAAACCTTGACGCCTTGATGTTCGGTATGTCCCCAACAATTCTCACCAACTTCTACAGATGCGCCGTAGGAAACATTTTATCGGATGCATCACAGTATTTGTTTGGGAACAGCTTCATCCAAGACAGCAAGAAATAGCAGGGAATTGTGGATGCAGCCCAGACCATCACGTAAACCAGGGCTCCTTTGATTTTCTCTATTTTAGGTATAAGACCACTTGTTCGCTATTTCCTGATGGTTACAGCTTCTTTGAACCTATTCAGTGCTAGATAAGTACGGTCAAAAAATGTATGTGGCTAGTTTTGCAATTATTAATTTAATCAAGTGATGGTGATGGCTATGTCATAAAAACCACAGTGGTTGGTGGTGGTCCTCTGGTTGGACAAGATTTCACTCCAGACATGATTCAAGAAATTTCACTTTTATATCCTAATTTTCTCTCACAAACTAACAAATGTACGGATCCGTTCATTGATATGCTGGCTTGCTTACTCGTGCACTAGCTTGCTCACTCTAAACTTTGTATTTGGAGCAGTTCCTTTGAATTATTGTCTGTATGGTATTAGATCGACAAGTCTGAAAGTACTGTTGCTGTAACAAAAAGAACGGTGAGACCTTTCACCAAATAATTTGCTGTGTTTCAGATTGGAGCTTACGATCAACAAATCTGGGAAAAGTCGATTGAGCAGAAGGAGATTAAGGTGGGAATAACAGTCTGATAAAATGTTCCTCCTCTCAGAGCCTTGATGAAACATAAATATTGGAATAGATGGCATTCCTGTTTGTTAGAAATGGTTTGGGTTCTTTGTAAAACCTTAAATAGAATGTTGCAAGGTGCCAAGGTCAGCATTTATGATGCATGCATTGGATAATGTGAGCTAGTTCCCATTGATAACTGCAGTGTTGCCAATACCAAGACAAGGACTGGCAATTCTAAGAATCAGCTGCTGCTATAGTCAAACCTGACTGGTAGGTTTCTGGCTGCAGGGACCTTTTCCAGGAATTTTAAATGAAAGCTTAAAGTAAAATCATTAACAATTATATTTCCATGGACCAGAATTTGCTGGCAATGGTCAGTGTTTGCACTCTTTGGCAAGTACAAACCTGTGATTTGCAGATCCTCACATAGATGACAGCCTCGGCAAGGCCAGCAGCATAATCAAGGACGAGGCGCACCATGGCCACTCCATCTTCTCCCCTCTCCCGTCAGGCAAAAGGTATAGAAGTGTAACAAAGCACACCTCCAGATTCAGGGACATTTTCTTCAAAGCTGTTATCAGGCAACTGAATCATCCTACCACAACCAGAGAGCATCTTGAACTATTATCTACCTTTTTGGTGACCCTCGTACTATTCTTGATCAGACTTTGTTGGCTTTACTATGCACTAAACCTTATTCCCTTATGTATCGACACACTGTAAATGGCTTGATTGTAATCATGTATTGTCTTTCTGCTAACTGGTTAGCACGCAACAAAAGCTTTTCACTGTACCTCGGTACACGTGACAATAAACTAAACTGACTGACTGGAGGGGGCCTATTCTTTCCCTAGTTACCCTTGTTTTATATATTATCCTTAATATACACAAAATTGCTTTGGATTCCCCATAATCATATCCACCAACGCTACCTCATGCTCCCCTTTTGCCCTCTGGATTTCCTCCTGAAGTATGCCCCTCAGTTCCTTTAAAATCCTCCAGGGATAAAAGTGATCCCAACTGCCTGCACCATGGGTGTACAATTTTGCTTGAGATTCTGCAGGAAATACTGCAAAAGGTGATCTCCAGACTAAATCCCATTTAGAGCATAGCGTTAGAAGAGCAAAAGACTGCAGATTTTGTAAATCTGAAAGCAGTGACGTTTGGACATACTCAGCAGGCCAGGCAGCATCTGTGGTGAGATAATCAGTTAACATTGCAGGGATCAATGACTTTTCACCTCAGTTGATTTAATTGAAGTACAGATTTATTTGAATTGTAGTCAGCAAACTTAGTCACCATTTAACAGTGTTTCTTTAGTATACCTGATATTTTAATGTAATTGTCGTGTATATAGAAATATGTAAAACAATTATAAATTATGTATTTATCGTATTTCTCCAATGTGTAGGGTCTGGCAGCACACGAAAATTCACAACCTGGAAGCTTGTGATGAATTTCAATGGGAATCCTGATTGTATGAGCATTCAAATGTTGTATGTTTCCAAACATAGTTATTTGAGCTACAGATTTAAAGTGTGTATAAATACAAGTTGTTACCAAAAAGTAGCAAATAAATCTGAATGAGATTTCTTGGCACACTCTATTCTCCCAATGATCACAATAAAATCAATGGTGACTTTCTTTGGTGAATGGGAACTATAAAAGTCAATCTTGCGGAGTGACATGTACTGGTGAACACCCCATACAAAATTAATTGCCTTGTTTCTCGATTGGTTTAGTCAGAGCAGCTGGCAATCTCCAAGTTGACACACCAGGGGCTCGGTGCAAATATAACAAAACAAGTCACAGTTTCCTGGCAGCTCGATCAGTATTGCAGGCACTGATGAGATTTTGAAATTCACCAGAATTGTTTGCTTAATTACAGGGTCTGCGAAGTAAACCAAAGAAAACTGGCCGAATAAAGTCTGACCTGATTGATGTTGACCTTGTAAGAGGTGAGACTGCCAAGGATGTTGTACCCAGTTATTTTCTTTAGCCTCCCTCTGTCTGATAAACTAAAGGAACATATTCAAATACCAGCAGGCAGTCGGGAAATTTAAATTCAGTCCACAAGTTATAGGAGTAGAATTAGGCCATTCGGCCCATTGAGTCCACTCCGTCATTGAATCAGCGGATCCTAATCCCATTTTCCTGCCTTCTCCCCATAACCTTTGACACCCGTTCTAATCAAGAATTTGTCAATCTTGCCTTAAAAATATCCACTGTGGCCTCCACAGTTATTGAAATGAAAAGCCAGTGTCAGTACTGTGAAACGATAGCCAAAAATGCAATTGACTCAGTAGAATTGTCGAGCTATATAGCATGGAAACAGGCCCATCGGCCCACATTGACTCTGCCGGACAAGTTGGCATACTGGGCAAGTCTGGTTTGCCTGTATTTGGCCCATATGATCACTCTTCAGAATTTCCAAGGAAAATAATTGTACTTTTTTTTTTTAAATGACAAAATTGCACTCAGTGTGTTGTGAAAGTTTATTCTCTAGAATTATCGAGCAGATCTTATTACAGTGTTGTGGATGCATTAGTTTCGTAGAATAATTATTTATGGACAAACATTTTATTTAACTTATTAACTATAGAGGTTTTGAAAACCTTATATATTAAAAAAAAAAACAAGTGGCTACATTAAGTGTATTGTTGTAACTTCTTGCTATGGGCTAAAATAGCGGGAACGCTCTGAAATAAAATGTTATGCCTAACACACAAAAAACAACCAAATAAATAAATAAATAAAATAAAGTGTAGGGCTCTGGTAAGACCACATCTGGAGTATTGCGTACAGTTGTGGTCTCTTAATTTGAGGAAGGACATCCTTGTGATTGAGGCAGTGCAGCGTAGGTTCACAAGATTGATCCCTGGGATGGCGGGACTGTCATATGAGGTAAGATTGAAAAGACTAGGCTTGTATTCACTGGAGTTTAGAAGGATGAGGGGATATCTTATAGAAACTTATAAAAGGACTGGACAAGCTAGATACAGGAAAAATGTTCCCAATGTTCGGTGTCCAGAACCAGGGGCCACAGTCTTAGAATAAAGGAGAGGCCATTACTGTAATATCCCAGTTCCCCAAGCTAATCCATTCCCAGTAATGTCATTTAACAAAGGAATTATAACTTCCTTGTTTCCCTGGACCAATAATTTAATTCTTACTTCTTAACTCGTAGCTGTCCTCTAAACCAGTCCAGTAAACTACACAGTTGTGTCAAACAGCTGTGAATAATAATTTTTAATACTAATTTCAAAGCTTTGTTTAAGCAACGTGTAGGAGGGAACTGCAGATGCTGGTTAAAACTGAAGATATAGGTATGTTACAAAACTTACCTTCAGCGGCGCTGCAGTTCTGTCACTGGCCATGCGCGCGACTTTGGCGCCTTTGAGAGGGGGGCGGGTTTAAAATGCCGTTTTCTTCAGCCTGTTGAAATCGATCTTTGTCAGGCTGTTTAGTTGCTGAAGAAAAATCGCTCCGACATCCGTTTTATCAAGTTTTTTAAAAATAGCGCTGGATAATTTAATAGCAGGAGTAAAATAAAAATCGTCTTCTAAAGCCGTCAACGCCGACAACGGGACGGATCTCACGTACGGGACAAAGCAAGTTACGGCGTTTATTTTTACATATAAACGTGCTTCTTAGGATGCCTTTAATCAAAATCTCACGTTGCGAAAAGGTGATTTAGGCCCCATACGAACCGGCAGTGTTTTTCCTGCCGATATGGGGTTTAAATTCACCGCAAATGCAACGTTCCAAGCGATCGCATTCCACAAAATCTCACTCGCAAGATGATTTAAATGGCCATTAATTTATGGGAATTAAACACTAAATTCCTTCCATTTGGCCTATAAATTCATGACAATGAGATTTAAAAATCATGTTATATTGTGAATTCTTGGACACTTAGGCTATTTAAAAATGTTAACCTTTTCTTAAGAAATTGATAGATATTTAGATCTAGTAATTGAATTTTGTAATTAGCTACAATTAGGTAACTAACTAATTATATGGTTTAATTTCAGGGCATCCAAGTAAGATTGTTTCATATTTGTCTCGGAATGCTTCAATCTATAATAACTGAAAATTTCATTCAGTTCTCTTAATTTTTAAGAAGGTTATGGGCTTTTGACTGTCCTTGATCACAGCTTTTGAGTTAAGTCAATGGAAAAGCAATAGGGAACAAGATGCTAATTTCCGAGTATGAAAATGGCCATAACCTTTTTAATACTGAAGATATGAAAGTGAATTAGGTGTCAAATTAAACTTATTTTTATGCTTTATCTGATGGGATAAATTGCAGACTTGATTTTTAAAATCTCAAAATTTTGTAACATTGCTAGAAGATAGACACAAAAAGCTGGAGTAACTCAGCTGGACAGGCAGCATGGGTCTGAAGAAGGGTCTCGATCCGAAACGTGGTCTGAAGAAGGGTCTCGACCCGAAACGTCACCCATTCCTTCTCTCCAGAGATGCTGCCTGTCCCGCTGAGTTTCTCCAGCATTTTGTATCTAACTTTATTTAAGCAAGCAAAACCTGGAATGTTCAATTCTTTCTGATGTTATAAATGTCCATGCCCGGCTGGTATCAGCTTTTAGTATGTTTTTATTGTTCCCTCTGAAAGCTGCTGCAATGTTTTAACTAATTGTGTTCATTGTTCAGGATCAACCTTTGTCAAAACTAAACCTGAAAGTCCATGGACGGCTTTAACACGCAAGGGGATAGTACGAGTGTTGTTCTTTCCATTTTTCTGCCAGTGGTGGATCCAGGTAACCTCACGAGGCATCTTCGCATGGCTTCTGCTGCTCTACTTCTTGGAAGGTAGGTTCTGTGAACATAGGACCATGTCCTCGTGTGTTGTAATTTTATTTGCAGCTTTGTGTAAGACGACACGGCCTTCATCGACAATTTGTTTCTATTTTAAGTGATTGCCATCGGCCTTTACCTGCAAGCTCCAGTGTTGTACGTCAATGAAATCATCAACCCCATGGTGCTGATGCTGCTACTGGGGACTGTCCACTGCCAGATAGTCTCCACCCAGAGGCAAACTCCCTCCCCCACAAATGGAGGCAAGCGCAGGAGGTGAGTCTTTTGATGATGATGATGATGATGAATGCCAACAACTGCCCTGTAATTCGCAAATTTAATACAATTTAGCTCTTGAATATATATATATATATATATATATATATATATATATATATATATATATATATATATATATATATATATATATATATATATATATATATATATATTCAAGAGCTAAATTATATTAAATTTGTTACTCCATCATTTTATATATGTATATGTATATATACACACACACACACACACACACAAAATGATGGAGTAACTCAGTGGGATAGGCAGCATGGAGAGAAGGAATGGGTGATGTTTCGGATCGAGACTTTTCTGCAGACTTCAGACCATCAGTCTGACGAACTGTCTCGACCCGAAATTTCACCCATTCCTTCTCTCCAGAGATGCTGCCTGTCCTGCAGAGTTATTCCAGCACTTTGTGTCTATCTTCGGTCCAGCATCTGCCGTTCCTTCCTATACATTCAGTCGTGGCTTATCCTTTCTAAATTCTTGTTGGCATTTCTAATCACAGACACTTCCCACCTTACGTAAGTTACTTTTCACAAACCCTTAATTAAGACAGATTTTATGCTAGTTGGAATCACCTTTCGACTAGATAGAAACAAAGAACTGCAGATGCAGGTTAAAACACAAAATGACTGGAAAAGGGTCCAGACTAGAATTGCCACCTATTTATGTTCTCCATAGATGCTGCCTGACCCACGGTATTTCAGCACTTTGTGTCATTTCACCTTAAAACAAGGTGTTGATACTGCTGTTCTGCACCAGCGAGACCTTCACAAGCTACCGCCTCACCGCGGCTGTTGTTGCGGCTCACGTTGTAGCCCCTGACCAACAGCACTTTCATCAGGCCGCAGCTACTGACAGGACGCGCTCAGTCACCATGGGGTTCCCTCCCCTCTCTCCAGCTGCCGCTTCTTCCTGTCGGCCGTCACTTTGCTTCCCCCCCCCCCCCTTTCCACTGCCTCCTCCTCCGTCTCCCATTGCTTTGTCCACTCCACTGCTCCCTCCTCCTTCTCCCCGGGAGTCCAACGTGTCCAAGGGGGAGGATGGCGGCGACTCTGGAGCAGAAGGAGAAGGAGGCAGCTGGTGAACCTTGTGGAAGCTGTCAGCAGCTCGGCCAGGAGTTGCCCTCACCGCCTCCCTCATTCTCACTCACCTTCCCAGTGTTGCACCGGGCCTGGGCGCCACTTTTATATCAATGACGTGGGCAGGAAACCCTCACCATCCTCCCGTTAAAATAACACAGGTCATTCTTCTAATGGGATTGCCTAGTGTGACTTGTTTACATAAGCGTGAGTTTACATAAATCGCCTATACATAGGTCAGGGAGTGCCTGTAAAATTGATTACAAACATACTACACTGCAGCACCTGTGTAGATGGGTGAATGGGATTAGAGTGTGGCAAGTTATAAATGCCAGCATAAGAAGCTTTATGGAAATACGTGAAATAGACTCTTCAGAATCGAGATGGAATTATGATGTGGACAGTGATTCACAATGTCTAACTTGGACTGTTGCAAAAACATTCAGAGATCTCCATTTTACAAAGAGGCACACTCGGTAAAAGCAAGGAAGTAGAAGTTCTTGCCGAAGTAGAAAACCGCTATAAATCGCTTGTTAGATGCAGAGGAAGGATTGTTCAAATGTGAACTCGAAGCTTTAGGATGTCAATGCTTGAAAGCGGGAACACTGGAGATTGTTGGAATTATACCAGCTTGAGGAACTAATTAGGTAGACCTGAAGAAGCTGGAATTTTATCCTTGAAACAGAATAAGTTAAGGAATATTTAATGAAGGTGCTCAAATCTATGAGGGACGTGGGTAGAAAAATGGGAGAAACTACCACTGGCAGAAGGTTAGAAACCAGAGAAGAAGAAGGGTCTCGACCTGAAACATCACCCATTCCTTCTCTCCAGAGATGCTGCCTGTCCAGCTGAGTTACTCCAGCATTTTGTGTCTATCTTCAGAAGTAAGATAACTGGCAAAAGAACAAGAGGGATTTTAAAAGGGTAAAGTTTTAAAATGGTATCTACTGCATAGAAAATTGGTGGAATTTTGCAATGGGGATTGGAAAGGAATTGTGCTTTTTTGGACCGGGGGGGGGGGAAGGTAGGATGTGGGACTAATTGGATAACTTGCAGGCCTGTATTGGACGTGGAAGGCCCAGTAATCTAATTTCCCTTGACTAATATATTCAATGAATTTGATGATATTAACATTTCCCAGGACTGGGCCCAGTTCTTCCGATACATTCTTATCAAGACAACATCCAGTTTGAGCAGTGTCTTTATAACTCTTTACTAATCTATCCAGTGAGGCATTTCCGCATTCAGTTTGCATTTATCTTTGAGACCTGGTGATTCTAGGTGGCGGATTAAAAATGATGCGACTATTTGTGGATCATGAACATCCCAGAGATGAAAATCTAACAGTGAAAATCTTTTTCCATAAACCTCCCTTCCAAATCTGGGAATGAATGCTGGTGCTCTGTTTTATACCGGAGGGTGTATGTATGGAATGAAGTGTCTTTTCCTTTATCCTCAGAACTACACAAACAAGACACCTATCTAGGAAGGTTGAGCGTGGCTCCATGGTCCCCACGCCCAATGGGAAAGTAAGTCCGTACCCCTAATTGTTGTGGTCTGGTGCTTCTGATTCATAATTTATGGCCAACAGCAGCAGGGGTGTATCATTCAATTGCTTGAGTCCATAGTTGCTGACTTGTATTTCCACTCTGTACACATTTACTTCAGCTATGTTACTTGCAGATTGATCAATCTGTGTGAGGAAATATTATACAATAAAATTGCTTAAATTATAATTTCTGTGTGAGGAACTTGTGTTAAGTTGCATGAGAAGGACTGGGAGCAGAGGTTTTCAAAATGCATAGGCCACAACGGAATAAAGAACACACACATAGGAGAACAGATGGCTTGAGATAACATGGAGATGTTGATGTAAATAGGAATAGCTTTGGTTGCTTTAAAGCAGCTATAACTCTGTCAGAAGTTGTATTTGGTTTGGGTTGGTGTTTAGATTGTAGGTTGTTAACGGGATCTCTTCCCGGGACAGGCACCATTCGTATTTTCTTGTGACACATCTCTGAGCTCTGGTGTGTTACAGAGAGGATTTATGGTTGTCTATATTGGGTCGTAGGCACCAAGGCTAGATATTAGTTTGTGAGATGGTTTGTGCTGTTTAAATGTATTTATGTTGAGATAAGAAATAAGGCATGGGTGATGGTTGTGTGACCTTTGCAAAAGGGTTTCTAACGGTTATAGAAAACTGAGAAAGTAACTCTGTTTTGATAATCTTCAATTTGTTGTGTAACAAGTTGTAAAGAGGCCTTACATTCCTTTCCTCCAGAGATGAGCAAGGGGGAGGTTGTAATTCAAAATGAAACTTGACCCGAGCTTGGTATGAAACAATTATAATTTATCAAGTGTGACAATTAATGGCCTTTGTGCTTAGAGTTGGGAATTGTGTGATTAGAACTAACTTAAGTCTTTACCACTTTGTAAGAATGGGGCAAAACGTATTTAATCTTTGTAATCCATAAGTAACTGTATTTTAACTATGAAGGAAATAATTGTGAAGTGTAATGAGTTTAATTAGGATTGTGAGTATTGGACTTTGTTTAAATCTGAAGTTTTAGAAGTAACTTTCTTTTCCAAAAGTGAAAATATGTTTTGTGTGTATGTGTTGTGTGATTGCTGTATGATGTGTATATTATATTCTGAGGTGTTCTCTGAGAATTAGTTTTATATCTGTGGTTTTACTTTATTGAAATAAAATGATTTTGAACAAAGAAGTTAAAGAAAGCCACAGAGGGGAAGAAGGTTGTAAAGGGGCCGGAAAAGGGAAAATCATGTGACTATACATGTTGTCAATCAATGGAAAGGATTTAGTTGATTGGTTAATGCAAATAAGTTAAATGTATGGGAAACCATAATGATTGGTTAACAGTTTGCCACTCCTTTTGTATTATAATTGTCTATCACCTATATAATGTGTTACGTTTATAACAAAGTCAGTAGTTCTTTCAACCAGCCCCAGAGTTTTAGCTCTGTGTTGGAAGGTTTAAAGAATTATCCAGTGCTGTCAGAATAAATAATTGATTTTAGCAGCAATGGTTTGAATCAAGTTTTCTTGAATTGGACTGACAAAAGAACTCAGTTTAACATGTGGATTAATTCTCAATTTATCTATTGTTTAGATGACGATTTGGAAGTCATCCGTAGATCGATAATGATGTATGATTTAATTAGAGCTGAGCCTCTTGTTGTTAAGAATAGGTGAAGGAGAAAAGATTTAATAGGAACCTGAGGGGCTACTGTTTTACACAAAGGGTGGTGGGTGTATGGAACGAGCTGCTCGAGGAGGTGGTTGAGGCGGGGACTATTACAACGTTTAAAAAAACATTTGGGCATGTGCATGGATACGATAGGTTTGGAGGAATATGGGCCAAACGCAGGCAGGTGGGACTAGTGTAGATGGGACATGTTGGTTGGTGTGGGCAAGTTGGGCTGAAGGGCCTGTTTCTCAGCTGTATGCCTTCATGCCTGTAATATGGATTAGAAAATGAATTTCAGTTTCTGGTAGTCACTTAGTTCTTGTTCAGACCTGTCGACCTGTTTTGTACTCTGTAAAGTCTGCACAGCGATACACCATGCTTTAAACCTCCGCCATGTTCGCAGGATACACAGCAACGAGTTGCCAGTCGAGGTTCCGAGGATAATTCCAGTGAAGAAACAGAGGGCCAAGCACGGCACTTGCTATCACAGCAAAGGGTGAAGGGAACTTTGAGCATGTTACGACTGCGAAGAAGTGCACAATCCAAAACAACTGGAGCTGCAGAGGTAGTGTCTCCCTCTCTCTGTCTCTGTCTCTGTCTCTGTCTCTGTCTCTGTCTCTCACAAAACTTACCTTCAGCGGCGCTGCAGTTCTGTCCCTGCCCGTGTGCGCAACTTTGGCGCCTTTGGTAGGGCGGCGGGTTTAAAATGCGATTTTTCGGCAGCCTATTCAAATCGATGTCTGTCAGGTAAATTAGCTGCTAAAGAATAATCGCTTAGACTGTCATTTTTTAAAGTTTATTAAAATTAGCGCTGGATAATTAAATTGTTGGATTAAAATTAAAATCATCTTCAAATGCCGTCAACGCCGACAACGGGGACGGATTTCACGCACGGGACAGGTAAAAGAAAGCCGTTTATTTTACATATAAACTTGCTTCTTAGGATGCCCTTAATCAAAATTTCACGTTACGAAAATGTGATTCTGTAAATATACGAACCGGCAGTATTTTTCCTGCCGATATGGGGTTTAAATTCACTGCAACCGCAACCGCAACCGCAACGTTCCAAACCAGCGCGTTCCACAAAAACCCACTCGCAAGATTTAAATGCCCATCAATTTACAGGAATTAAACACTAAATACCTTCCATTTGGCCTATAAATTCATGACAATGAGATTTAAAAATAATGTTATATTGTGAATTCTTGTGTGAATGTTATTTGGACACTTAGGCTTTTAAAAAATGTTAACCTTTTCTTAAGAAATGGATAGATGTTTAGATCTAGTAATTGAGTTTTGTAATTAGCTACAATTGGGTAACTAACTAATTATATGGTTTAATTTCAGGTCATCCAAGTAAGATTGTTTCATATTTGTTTCAGAATGCTTCAATCTATAATAACTGAAAATTTCATTCAGTTCTCTTAATCTTTAAGAAAGTTATGGGCTTTTGACTGTCCTCGATCACAGCTTTTGTGTTAAGTCAATGGAAAAGCAATAGGGAACAAGATGCTAATTTCCGAGTATGAAAATGGCCATAACCTTTTTAATACTGAAGATATGAAAGTGAACTAGGTGTCAAATTAAACTTCTTTTTATGCTTTATCTGATGGGATAAATTGCAGACTTGATTTTTAAAATCTCAAAATGTTGTAACATTGCTACTCTGTCTCTCTTTCTTATTTTCACACATAATATTAAAACCACATCTCCACAAACATTTCTGTTCTATTCACACCACCCCCACCCAAGTTAATTACAGACTGCAAGTGAAGTTAGACATGTATTTGGAGCAACTTTAACCAAGTCCTGCCTTTGTTACTGCAATCACTTTCCCTTCTACTTACAGGGTAGAGAGAAGATTCCAAGGTGGGAGATTCCTAAACGGCTGGTGGGGGATTCTGACAGCTTACAGGACTCCGAGTTTGAAACTCCAGCCCCAGATCAGGTATGAACTCCTGACACTATGAACACTACGTTTAATCCACCAGATCTTTTGATGACATTAAAAGTCTCTTATCAGGACACCCTCAGCCTCACCTTTTCTGGAGAACACAAGCCTACACATTCTTCTCTAACTTCTCATTCTTATTAATGCTTTCTGCTTACACATTTTGTGAAGAACCCTCTTGCCTAGAGGTAGACAGAGGTACATAGCTCACCATCAGGTGTAGGCTTGTGTTCTCCAGAAAAGGTGAGGCTGAGGGTGTCCTGATAAGAGACTTTTAATGTCATCAAAAAATCACGTGGTTAAAGTGCACATTGTCAGATTTTATTAAAGGCAATTTTTATACATTTTGGTTTAACCATGTAGAAATTACAGCAGTGTCTATACATAGTCCCCCCCATTTCAGGCCACCATAATGTTTGGGGCACATGGCTTCACAGGTGTTTGTAATTGCTCAGGTGTGTTTAATTCCCTCCTTAATGTAGGTATAACAGAGCTCTCAGCAGCTAGTCTTTCCTCCAGTCTTTCCATCACCTTTGGAAACTTTTATTGTTGTTTATCAGTATGAGGACCAAAGTTGTGCCAATGAAAGTCAAAGAAGCCATTATGAGACTGAGAAACAAGCATAAAACTGTTGGAGACATCAGCCAAACCTTAGGCTTACCAAGATCAAATGTTTGGAACATCCTTAAGAGGGAAGAGAGCACTGGTGAGCTTACTAATCACAAAGGGACTGGCAGGTCAAGGATGACCTCCACAGCTGATGATGGAAGAATTCTCTCCATAATATAGAAAAATCCCCAAACACCTGTCCGACAGATCAGGAAGCACACTTCAGGAGTCAGGTGTGGATTTGTCAATGACCTCTGTCCGCAGAAGACTTCATGTACAGAAATACAGAGGCAACACTGCAAGATGCAAACCACTGGTTAGATGCAAAAATAGGATGGCCAGGTTACAGTTTGCCAAGAAGGACTTAAAAGAGCAACCACAGTTCTAGAAAAAGGTCTTGTGGACAGATGAGGCGAAGATTAGCTTATATCAAAGTGATGGCAAGAGCAAAGTATGGAGGAGAGAAGGAACTGCCCAAGATCCAAAGGGTACCACCTCATCTGTGAAACACGGTGGTGGGGGTGTTATGGCCTGGGCATGTATGGCTCACTTACCTGTAGATCACTGTCACTCATGTTATGAGTCATACTTTATAGCTCCGCCCACTAATTTAACAGAAAGCTTCTCTTCCCTTTTTCCCTTAGTCTTGTATTAAGATGAAGTTACCTATGCTGTAATGCTAATAAAGTCTTTGGATCTTAATCACTGTCCGTGATTGAAGTTATTCCAATAGTGGAGCTCAACATGGTGTCAGAGTACTCGGACTCACTCCTTGCCTAATTATATTGCTTTTATTTTAATTTGTTGTTTTCTCCTGTATATGTTATACTATGGCTTCTGCTCTCAGAAAACCAGAGATCCTGGTGTTTGACGAAGACCTCGCAGAACGGTGGCGCATATTTGAAGAAGATTTTTCAATTTACATAGAAGCGGCTCATCCTGCTGCTGCTGCAGGTGTTCCTGCTTCAATTCTTCTGAATCTATCTGGCACAGAAGCTGCTCAACGTGCCAGAAGATTTCATTATGAACCGGCTAGGTTTGACCCGGCTGGTGTCCAGATCGCTCCCGCTGAATATATCTGAAACCCTGACTGCCTACTACGCAAATTCCGACAGTTATGTGAGTGAAGAACTAACTTAGTCGTGGAGAGGCATTTGTTATTTTCTCGAAGCCAGAGACAGGGTGAACCTGTTGAAATATATGTTAGTGCTTTGAAGCACATTGCCAGTCGGTGCGATTTTAGGGATATATGTGATAGCCTAGACCGTGACCGTTTGGTCTATGGTGTCCGCAATGATAAATTACACGATGAGTTACTGCGAGATGCTGAGCTCACTCTAGAGACTGCTGAAAAGCGCTGCCGCATTGCTGAAATGGCTGACGCTCATACAAAAGTTTTAGGGCATGGCCCCCACTCTGCTCATGACATTAATGTTGCCGGCACGTCTTATCAAATCTTTCGCCGTTCTCCTCAAGTGCCCGACAGCTCTATCGCTAGACTAATAGACAATTGTTTTAACCGTGGGGGTTCGCACGTGACCGTTGCCCTGCGTATGGAAAGTTGTGTCAGACTTCAAACAAGGCAATCTCTTAATTCACATGGCCATGAGAACCTGTTCTTGGAACGCTCTCAACCAGCTCCCATGGATTTGCAGGCTGCTAGCGAGGATTTTGACTTAGATGTTCACTCCTTGTTTGATTTACTGCACAAACAACTAGATCCCAAGGTCGCTTTGCTCGTTAATGGCAAGAATTTTTATCTGAAAGTTGACACAGAGGCAAGGTGTGTCTAGCTGAGTTAAAAAAGATACGAAAAAACAGAGACTGTCACTCATACGGCTCCCTTCTCCCATTTACAGGAGGTCCAGTGCACCTTATCGGTCAAGTCGAGTTACGCTGCTATCTTAACTGAGTTTCTATGTTGTTCGTGAGGATGTGTCATCCCTGCTGGGTTTCAACGCTTGTCGCGACCTGGGGCTTGTCTCCTTCAGCCCTTCGGTTTGTCATCTGACTACAACCAGTGACTTTACTCAACAAATCCTGACACAATACAAAACTTTGTTTGACGACAAGCTGGGCTGGTTGCCCATTAAGTACACAATTACCATTAACTCTGAGGTACTTCCAGTTGTCCGTCCAGCTCACAGGATTCCCCATGCTATGCGGGACCGTGTTCAAAGTGAACTCAACAGAATGGTGTCTCTAGGTGTAATTGGTCCCGTCGCTGACCCCTCGGACTGGGTTTTCCACCATGGTTGTGGCAACGAAGAAGAATAAAGACGAAATACGGATTTGTATCAATCCCAAGGACTTAAACACAGCCATTAAACGACCTCGCTATCCCATGCGCAATGTGGACGAGATTGCAGCGTAGCTGGCTGAAGCAACTGTTTTCACAGTACTAGATGCCAAGAGTTCATTCTGGCAGATTTCGCTGGAACGCTAATCCTCTAAGTCAACTACCTTTAGCACACCGTTCGGGCGATACAGATTTCTTCGCATGCCTTTTGGCATAAGCTCTGCCAGTGAAGTATTTCAACGAGCAATGGAGCAGTTGTTTGCAGGTTACCCATGCTCCATTGTAGTGGATGACATCCTCGTTGCTGGACGAACTATCGAAGAACACGATGCTAATCTGACAAAGGTCCTGGATCGCGCCAAGGCCATCAACCTCAAGCTTAACCCTCAAGCGAAAACCAGTGCCATCAGCGAGCTCCCAGCACCCACAGACATGCTCGGTCTGCAGAGATTCCTTGGCATGGTGAACTACTTGAGTAAATTGATTACGGACTCCAGTGAAATATCAGCCCCGTTGTGCCAGCTTACTCACAAAGACACTGCTTGGACCTGGCACGACCAACAGCAAGTTCGATACTCTTAAGCAGCAGATGTCTTGTGCTCCTACTCTCGCTTATTTTGATCCTAAACGACTGGTCACACTGACTTGTGACGCTTCACAACACGGACTTGGCGCAGCATGAAATCAAAATGACGGTAGTGGCAATAAGCCTGTTGCCAATGCCTCGCGCACTACGACTGGCACAGAACAACGCTATGCCCAAATTGAGAAAGCTACTGGCGGTTGTTTTCGCCTGCAAGAAATTTGACGACTTTATCTTCGGACAAACGGTCACGATTGAGACTGACCACCAACCTCTGGTCAGCATCTTTAACAAACCGATTCATGTTTTTCAGGGTGCCTACAGCGGATGCTGCTACAACTTCAAAAATATGACATTGTTCTGACCTACAAACGTGGTAAGGATATGCACCTGGCTGACACTCTCTCGCATGCACCTTGAAAGACCTGTGAGGGTCCGTCCTCACCAGATGATGACTTTATCGTAATGACATTGTCTTTTATTCCCTCGTCCTGTATGGAGGACCTGGTTGGCCACACTGTTGCTGACAATACTTTACGGTCGCTCGCCTCCGTCATTAGGCGCGGCTGGCCAGACAAACACTACAATGTACCGCTGCAACTGGCAGCGGTACAGTTTGGCCATTCTGTGCTGTCCGCGATGAGCTAGTGCTGCAGGATGGCATTACCGTAAAAGGCCATAAAGCTGTGGTCCCTGCTTCGCTGCACATCAAGTATTTTGACGCTGTTCATGCAGGACACCGAGGCGCTGAAGCCACCGTCCTACGAGCAAAAAACTGGCCTGGTATGGCTGAATACATCAGCGAGAATGTGGCATCCTGTGCAGTGTGTAACAGCTTGGCACCTCATCAACAAAAGCAACCACTTCTTTCACATCCGGCTCCTGCCCTCCCGTGGTCTACAGTGGCAACTGACATATTTGAATGGCATGGCTAGCAGTACCTGGTTCTTGTTGACTCATATTCCGGATGGTTGACATTGATTTTCTTAGCAGCCCCATTTCTCGCGGGGTAGTTTTAAAGCTTGCTCACCATTTGCTGACCACGGAGCTCCGTGCATACTATTACCTGATAACGGCAGTCAATTTACCTGCCAACACTTCAAGGAGTTTGCTGCACGCTGGGGTTTTCGCCACATCACCAGCAGCCCTGAATATCCACAGTCGAATGGACTAGCTGAGCGGGCTGTCAAGAGTGCCAAACAGCTCATGGAATGATCGTACAAAGCTAATTCTGCCGTGTACCTGGACCTGCTCAACCTGCGCAACATCTCCCTAGACCCCATTTTGGGTTCAACTGCTCAACGTTTATTGTCAAGGCAGACCCGAGCCACGGTGCCTGTGCCAGATCAGACATTGATCCCACAGGTGGTTCCACCATCAGAAGTCCAGTCCAGGCTGCAACAGAAGCGTGACATTCAAAAACAGTGGTATGACAAAACAAGTAGGCCGCTGCCACCATTAACCAAGGTGGTTAGTTTGCAAACTGACGAAGGCCATGACCATATCGGTATAATTTCTGGATCTGCTTCTGAGCCACGCTCGTATCTGGTCAGTGCTGATGGCGGCACCTACAGGCGTAACAGACAACATATCCTGCCTGTGAATAAGCATGTTCCACCTCCGATTTATCCAGACCGTACAAGTGTACTTCCGTCCACATCCGGCTGCATCGATCCGCCTGTACCAGCACAACAACCCACTTCTGAAACGGCTGCTCTGCCAATGGCGACGCCTCCTCCGCCTGTGCCAAAGTCCCCTGTTTCATCACCGGGAATGTTGTTTCAATCTCCGTCACCAGTCAAGCCATCGACTCTGTCCCCGGTGGAGAAAAACGAAGATGGTTTTTAGCGCACACGTGCTGGTCGTGTTTGCAAACCCACTGTGAAGTACCCAGGCTATGTTTGACTTTCCTTCAGCTTGTTATCAATTGCTATGCATGCCTTATTTAGTCAATGGTTTTGCACTGACATTGAATTCTTTAAGAGGGAGGATGTAGATCAGTGTCACTCATGTTATGAGTCATACTTTGTAGCTCCGCCCACTATTTAACAGAAAGCTTCTCTTCCTGTTCTTCCTCAGTCTTGAGTAATGTGTTAAGATGAAGTTACCTATGCTGTAATGCTAATAAAGTCTTTGTATCTTAATCACTGTGCGTGATTGAAGTTATTCCAATAGCCGAGCTCAACATTATCTTCATTGATGGTACAACTGCTGATGGTAGTAGCATAATGAATTCTGAAGTGTACAGACACATCCTATCTGCTCAAGTTCAAACAAATGCCTCAAAACTCATTGGCCAGCAGTTAATTTTACAGCAAGACAATGATCCCAAACATACTGCTAAAGCAACAAAGGAGTTTATCAAAGCTAAAAAATGGTCAATTCTTGAGTGGCCAACTCAAACACCTGATCTGAACCCAATTGAGCATGCCTTTTATATGCTGAAGAGAAAACTGAAGGGGACTAGCCCCCAAAACAAACATGAGCAACGGTGGCTGCAATACAGGCCTGGCAGAGCATCACCAGAGAAGACACCCAGCAACTGGTGATCATGAATTGCAGACTTCAAGCAATAATTGCATGCAAAGGATGGCAGGCCCCCCTCGGTCATGACTGACCATGGGTGATGCATCCTAGTTGTTGGCTGCTTGCGCCAAACCTCGGCTGGAGCAGCGTCGCTTGTGGCTGAAGAGACCAATGCGGGAGTGACAGTGTCTGGCAAAGGTCACATGTGTGTGTGGTCTCTGGTTTGTTGAAGTTGCTGCGCTCCTTTCTGCGTGCCCTCTTGTCTGCCGCTGCGTTCAACAGTTTCTCTTCCCCCTTTTTGAGATGTTGGTTCAGGATACCTCTCCACCTCGTGCGGTCAGCTGCAAGGCTCTCCAGGACTCCACATCGATGTTGAGCGCCTTCATATCTCTCTTGCAGACATCCTTGTAACGTAGCTGGGGGCGGGCGATGGTTCTCCTCCCAGATGTCAGCTCTCCATAGAGGATGTCTTTTGGAATACAGCCATCCTCCATGCGGTGGACATGGCCCGGCCACCGCAGTCTGCGCTGCCCGAGTAGAGTGTACATACTGGGAAGGCCAGCGCGAGACAGGATCTCGGCATTGGACACTCTGTCTTGCCAGGATACGGCGGATGATTCTCAGGTGGAAGGTGTTGAGTCTTCTCTCCTGCCTGGCATATGTAGTCCATGTCTCACTGCCGTACATCAGCATGCTGTTGACACAGGTGTTGTAGACTGCTATTTTTGTCTTCACCGTCAACTTTGGGTTGGTCCACACTCGAGTTGTGAGGCGAGCGAGAGTTGTAGCTGCCTTCCCGATCCTCTTATCAATCTCTGTGTCCGAGGAGAGGTTGTCGGTGATGGTGGAGCCGAGGTACGTGAACTGATGGACGGCATCAAGTATGTAGTCGTTGATGGTGATGGCAGGCGACACCTCTATCCTGCCCCAAGACTTCCTAGTCTTCAGGCTGATGGTCAGCCCGAAGTCCTTGCATGCCTGATAGAAGCGGTCCATCAGTGACTGTAGTTCCTGCTGGGTGTGGGACACAACTGCGGCGTCAGCGGCAAACAACATGTCTCTGATGAGAGCTACACGTCCTTTTGTCTTTGCTCTGAGGCGGGCAAGGTTGAAGAGCCTACCATCTGATCTAGTACGCAGGTAGATCCCCTCTGTTGCAGTGCCAAAGGCATGTTTCAGGAGCAGAGCGAAGAAAATCCCAAAGAGTGTGGGAGCGAGGACGCAGCCTTGTTTGACGCCACTGCGGATGTCGAAGGGCTCCGAGAAGCTGCCATTGAACTGCACTGTCCCCTTCGTGTTGATGTGGAAGGATTCTATCATGCTCTGCAGTTTTGGTGGGCTGCCGATCTTTGGCAGAGCCTTAAATAGGCCATCTCTGCTGTGGAGGTCGAACGCCTTGGTGAGGTCAATGAAAGCAACATACAGAGTCATCCGCTGTTCTCTGCACTTCTCCTGGAGCTGGCAAATGGAGATGACCATGTCCACTGTTGACCTTCCAGCTCGGAAACCGCACTGTGACTCTGGGTAGACACGTTCTGTCGTCCTCTGCAGGCGGATCAAGATGACCCGAGCAAAGACCTTGCGGACGATGTTGAGGGGGGAGATGCCTCTGTAGTTGTTGCAGTCGCTTCTCTCGCCCGTGTTCTTGTAGAGGGTAATGATCGTGGCATCCCTCGTGTCCTGCGGTACAGCTCCTTCTTGCCAGCACTGGCAGAGGACTTCATACAAAGGAAGCAGTAAGGTAGTCTTGCATTGCTTGATCAGGTCAGGGGGAATCCTGTTGCTGCCTGGGGCCTTGCCTGAGGCCAGGGTGTCAATGGCCTTGCTGAGCTCTTCTATTGTCGGCTCTGCGTCTAACTCATCCATGGTCGGCAGGCACTCGATGGCATCAAGGGCTGAGGGGGACACAGTGTACAAAAGGCTTATGTAATTGTTATTATTAATCATTGCAGAATTTGTTGGTACAAATTGGCTCTTTCTCAATAAGAAGTGTAAGTATTGTAGCTCGTTTAGGATTAATTAATGGGTAACAACCACTATCTAGTTCCACTTCTAGTTTCAGTCCTCGTTATTGTGCTGAGTTAGTAATAAGTTTGAACAGTAGACTGTACGGTGGCGCAGCGGTAGAGTGACAGCCATACAGCACCAGAGACCCAGGTTAGACTTTGACTACAGGTGCTTGTCTGTACGGAATTTGTATGTTCTCCCCGTGGCCTGCGTGAGTTTTCTCCAAGATCCCACACTCCAAATACGTACAGGTTTGTATGTTAATTGGCTTGGTATAATTGTATAAATGTAAAATTGTCCCTGGTGTGTGCAGGGGCAATGTTAGTGTGCAGGGATTGCTGGTCGCCGTGGACCCCAGTGGGCTGAAGGGCCTGTTTTTTGTGCTGTATCTCTAAACTAAACTAAAACTAAGTAGACTCGCAGATACAGACGTCAAATGATTGGGTGTTTTATTTTTCTTCCTTTATTTATTCGCAGGACAATTCGTACATGAGCTTCAGCTCCATAAGCTGCAGTAATTCCCGGCAGGACTCGGAGAGTAGTCGGCAGGGCTCAGAGACGGAGGATATGTTATGGGATGATCTTCTCAATGGTCCTCGATGCCATTCCTCTTACAGCAGTGAGAGTGATTGTGAGAACATCCAGAGAGTGCCCCTGCCGAAGAAAGAATCCAAAGATGAACAGGTGGGTGCTGCTGATCTGTGCAACGATTTTTAGCTCGTTTTATAACAACAATGGTTTGCATTTATTAAATAAAAATCACAAACTGCTGGACATACCAAGAATTCAGCATCTCTGGGAAGTGAAACATTTAATATATCGGGTTGTGAATCCTTCAACAGAACTAGGAAAGTGAGAAAATAAGTGAGAAAGTGAGTCTGAAGAAGGGTCTCGATCTGAAACATTTCCCATTCCTTCTCTCCAGCGATGCTGCCTGTCCCGCTGAGTTACTCCAGCGTTTTGTGTCTTTCTTTGGTGTATAACCAGCATCTGCAGTTCCTTCCTACACAATAGAACGATAGAAATGTCCCAACAGATCGGGATGCCAGCACGGAGAGAGAATAAACTGAGGACAGGTGAGGAGAAACTCATTATAGATGGCAGAACAAAGGTTAGCTCAGAGGTTTGAGAAATAGGTGAGATGTATTCAAGGGTTCTGTCATTCATGATGTAAGAGAAGCCAGGGCAAATGAAGAAGGAAGACTAGTCAGGCATCTGTATGGAAATTCTCTTAGTATAAGCAGGTACAATGGAGATATTGGAACAGTGAAAATCAATTGGAGTTATTACAAGGAGCAAGGTAGGAGAAAGAACATATGTGTGAGTCTGGACCTTGTAATACATATAGCAGTGATTTGCTTGTAGTTCATTCTCGTGCACTACATTCAGTTTTCACTATGTAGTCTCTATATTGAAGAAACTAAATACAATTGGATCACTGGTTTCTTGGATTATTGCTGTTCCGTCCACAGAAGTGACCTTGAGCTTCCAGTTGCCTGTCAGTCCGTCAGTAATTTTCCATTTCATTCCCATTCTGATCTATCTGAATGTGGGCTCCTCCACTCTTCCATTAAGGTCCAAATAGGCCTGAGGAGCTGCACCATTTCTTCCATCTGAGCACGTTATGGCCTTTTGGACTCCACGTTGAATTAAACCATTTCAGGTGACTTTTTGTTTGTATCAGAACTAGCTAGTTCTGCAGTAAATCCAACCATCTGTGATATTAACAGATTTTCTCTCTACAGACACTGCTCTGGCCAGAGCTTTAATGTGTCCCTTTGTTTGTTTGTGCTCTCTCTCTTAACACTTATTCAGACACCTCCGTAAATGTTGGGATTACCTTGCAACCCTGGCCTTTTCTAGCCCCACGTTCTTTGCAATTTGCGACTAGCCTGTTTTCTTACTTTCCCAACTCTGATGAAGGGAGTTACAGTGCCATAATGTTTGGGACAAAGACCCATCATTTATTTATTTGCCTCCGTAATGCACAATTTGAGATTTGTAATAGAAAATATCACATGTGGTTAAAGTGCACATTATCAGATTTTATTAAAGGTCATTTTTATACATTTTGGTTTCACCATGTAGAAAATACAGCTGTGTTTATACATAGTCCCCCCATTTCAGGGCACCATCATGTTTGGGACACATGACTTCACAGGTGTTTGTAATTGCTCAGGTGTGTTTAATTGCCTCCTTAATGCAGGTATAAGAGAGCTTTTGCCTTTTATATGCTGAAGAGAAAATTGAAGGGGACTAGCCCCCAAAACAAGCATAAGATAAAGATGGCTGCAATACAGGCCTGGCAGAGCATCACCAGAGAAGCCACCCAGCAACTGGTGATGTCCATGAATCGCAGACTTCAAGCAGTCATTGCATGCAAAGGATATGCAACAAAATACTAAACATGACTACTTTCATTTACATGACATTGCTGTGTCCCAAACATTATGGTGCCCTGAAATGGGGGGACTATGTGTAAACACTGCTGTAATTTCTTCATGGTGAAACCAAAATGTATAAAAATGGCCTTTATTAAAATCTGACAATGTGCACTTTAACTACATGTGATATCTTTTCTATTACAAATCTCAAATTGTGGAGCACCGAGGCATATAAATAAATGATGGGTCTTTGTCCCAAACATTCTGGAGGGCACTGTATCTCTCCTCCTTCCACAGATGCTGACTGATCAGTATTTTCTGTTGTTATTTCAGATGTTAAGCTTCTACAGTTTATTTATTTTCAATGATGCTTACCTCTAATGCAGTGCCTTTTATGCAGTAAAACATTCCCCAGTGCTTCAGGAGAGTGTTGACTGAGAGAAGTGAGCATTGGGCTCTGGCTCTGGCTCCCTTTGCATTGTAGAATTCCACAGTCTCAACACCAATGTATTCTTGGGAACCAAACTCTTCACAAAACACTCCACCAATACTCTATGGGGAAAGGATTGAGAGAGCTTGATTTATAACAAATAGTGACCACTGCTTTGCTCAATGTGTTCACTTTACCCTGTGAAGTGAGAGGCTCGCTACAAAATACCAGCAGAACATTCTCCTGAATGTCCGTCCTTTCCAAATGCTAGTTACCATCTGGTGTGTGCGTGAATGACTGATCCGACAGCATTTTAAACTAACTCTACCTTCACTGAATTGTGTCTTGCCATCTCCACTGATAGTCTACAAAAAAAGGACCTCTGCTTTTATTATCTGTTGTTCTGATTTGTATTAGTTTCCACTTTGACAGAAGTTAAAAAATCCCCACTCTGATGTTCAATCCCCTCTATATCCTTGTCCACTCTCTCACACTCTCACTCACTCTTTCACTTTCACACTATCTGTCTCTCTCTCTCATTCTCGCTCACTTTCTCTCTCTCTCTCTCACTCTCACACTCTCATTCTCTCTCATCTCCAAAACGACAAACCTCCACTGTCTTTGCTATCCTCATTTAAAAGACGACGGTGCTCCTTCAGTCACTGGTGGCTCTGTAATGTGAACTTTATTTAATTTCAGAACCACTTGAACTGGTTGTACAGCAGCAGCCAGAGTTCGGAGAGAGTCAGCGCCATTATCTGGGAAGGAAATGAATGCAAGAAGTTTGATATGTCCGTCCTGGAGATCAGTGGAATGATCATGAAGCGAGTGAGTTTCTGGACTAATCTCGTGTTCAACGGCGAAAGTGACTTGAAAAGTGATTTCTCTCTGGGACTGACACGAGACAGTGAATGACAGGGTGGTTGTGTGTGGATGCGGTGATGTCTGGGCAAGGTGCCTGTGGATTTAGAAAAGATGCAACCCAGGGTTGCTGTGGTGTTACTGAGATGGATGGGAGGGCAGGGCCTGGTGCGTGGCAACAGGTCCGACGGCCCAATTTGCCCAAACCAACCAACATACCCCATCTCCACTAGTCCCACCTGTCTGCGTTTGGCCCTTATCATTCTAAAACTATCCTATCCATGTATCTGTCCACGTATTTTTTAAACTGCCCATTGTTTAAATGCCCATTCTTTCCAAATGCTAGTTAAAGAAATGTGAAAGCCTAGATTAATTAGCGGTTGAATACGTCAAAGGTGTCTAAACTCCAGACATTGCTTTTGGATTTTTAAGGGAGATTGAGATCTATAGATTTCTGCAAATGTTATTCTTCCTCTCATTTCTCCCTCTGCCCTCCGCCTCACCTATGTTCTATTTATATTTTACGCCAACAGGCAAATACCTTTGAGCAGCAGAATGGTTACCGGATCCTGGGATATGTAGTGACTTCTGTCCTCACGCTGCTGCCCTTTGCATTTCGCCTTTTCCAACAGAAAACCTTGGACCAGCTAGCCTCGTCTTCTGTTTCTGAGCTACTGACAATCAGCTGTGGCGGAGACCCTGAGGGGCCTCTCATTGCCTTGGTGCTGATTAACATTTTGGAACGTTTCTGTTTGATGTGGATGTTCTTCTTCATTCTCTGTGTGGCAGAGAGAACATATAAACAGGTGAGCAACAATGGAGTCTCAGTTAGACAAAAGTGCTGGAGAAACTCAGCGGGTGCAGCAGCATCTATGGAGCGAGGGAAATAGGCAATGTTTCGGGCCGAAACCCTGAAGGGAATAGGCAACGTTTCGGGACGAAACCCAGAAGGGTTTCGGCCCGAAACGTTGCCTATTTCCTTCGCTCCATAGATGCTGCTGCACCCACTGAGTTTCTCCAGCACTTTTGTCTACCTTCGATTTTCCAGCATCTGCAGTTCCTTCTTGAACATGGAGTCTCAGTTAACCACTGGCCTAAAGGTTATCAGATTGCAGCATCTAACCCAACCCAGGGACGACAGATGGCGCAATGGGCTAAGTGTTCGGCTGGCAACCGGAAGGTAGCCGGTTCGAATCCCGCTTGGAGTGCATACTGTCGTTGTGTCCTTGGGCAAGACACTTCACCCACCTTTGCCTGCGTGTGAATGTGTGTGAGTGATTGGTGGTGGTCGGAGGGGCCGTAGGCGCAAATTAGCAGCCACGCTTCCGTCAGTCTGCCCCAGGGCAGCTGTGGCTACAGAAGTAGCTTACCACCACCGAGTGTGACTGAGGAGTGAATGAATAATGCGATGTAAAGCGCCTTGAGTATTAGAAAGGCGCTATATAAATCCCATCCATTATTATTATTATTAACCCTGCCTCGTGCATTGAAATCCTCACCTAACCTGTTATCTCCAAACCGTTGACTGTTGAGGTTAATCCTGTATATATTCCTGGCTGCCCTCCTATTTTCCACCACTTGAAAACTGCTGACCTTGCTTCATTCATCAAGTGCCATTGACGTTTCTCCCCTAGGTTCACCTCCTGTGTTTCCCATTCACACAATGGCTCACTTTAGTATTTTCATCCTCATTTCTAATCCTTTTATCTTTATAATCTCAGCTCTTCATTTTGGGCAAATTGGCAGCCCATAATTTTAATTGCTCCAACATTGGTGTCTGTTAATATTGGAACCTCTGGCCAAATGAAACCTCTGCAATCGTATAAATCATTTAATCAAAACCTCTCTCTTATTGCTGTAGTTCCTCCTCACTGAGACGTGGTGTTAAGTCTCGTTTGATATTCCTCATGGGGTCTGCTTTTGGAAGTTTTGCTCCATTCCTAAATAGGAACACGATGTAACATGAGCATCTTCTTATTTTGGTAATACACATAAACGTCACACTGAATGTGATCCCATGTGGTTTTAAACCCAATTTAAGCCTCCTTTGCAGATCTGGCAATTCTCCTCTCATTGCCTTTTCTTTCCATTACTCTCTCATCACTGCTCTTTTTTCGTGGCTGCTTTTTCTGAAAACAATCAAAGAGACATCGAGTCATACAGCAGGGAAACAGGCCCTTCGGCCCAGCTTGCCTACACCGACCAACATGCCCCATCTACAATAGTCCCACCTGCCCGCACTTGGCCCATAACCTCTAAACCTAACCTATCCTATCCATGTACCTGTCCAGTTAAAATTCTAAAGTACTTCAGTAATAATTCTTGCAAATTTCTTCTTCAATGTTTTAAACTTAATCAAGTCATCCAGCCACACTAGTTCCTGTGAGTATGTGTACTTGCCCACTTTTACTACAATTCTTCAGCTCAAGTTTTCTGTCGTTTCTATTCTATTTTGTTTCCTGTACTCTATTTTCCTTTTGAAAGTGTCTGCACTCTGTGAAGAAAATGTTTCTCCACATTTGTTGGTAACTTTTGTAATTGCAACCACGTATTACGAATCTAATTATCTAAAAATGTTATTCTCTAATCTGTATGTTACTTCATGCAGAATATGGTTGTGATGAATCCATTTCAGAAAATGGTTGCACAGTGGGACACGACTACCAATCTAGAATGGGTGCAAGGTTATCAGGGCGCTGTCTCTGCTTTACAATCCTTTACTTCATTGGAGAGCAATGTATCTATTGAATTTACGTACTCTTTTGATGATGCGCGTTCCCTACGAGATGGGTAAAGCTCACAGCTTCCTCTTTATTTCTGCACAGCGCTTGCTGTTTGCCAAGCTCTTCAGTCACCTGACGTCGGCTAGGAAGGCTCGCAAGTCTGAGATCCCCCATTTTAGGCTGAAGAAAGTACAGAACATTAAGATGTGGTTATCACTTCGCTCATACCTAAAGGTAGGTGCAATGATCACAAAATAATGAAGCACATGAAATGTATTTAATGACACAAAATGCTGGAGTAACAGACCCACTGAGCTACTCCAGTGTTTTGTGTCTATCTTCAGTTTAAACCAGCATCTACATCAGTCTGAAGAAGGGTCTTGACCCGAAACGTCACCCATTCCTTCTTTCCAGAGATGCTGCCTGTCCAAGTGCAGGAAGCAGTCTTTATCCGGGATACTATGAATCAGTGTCGAACACTATTTAAGCAGCTTCCTCCAGCAAAATCATTGAAATTGACCAAAGAAGGTAGTGAGTTTGAGACACACAAACAGTTTTCTACTCAACATTTCAGCATCAGCAAACTGCTGGAAGAACTCAGCAGGCCAAGCTGCCTCTGTGGAGGGAAATGGGCAGATGATGATTTGGGTCAGTTCCCTTCTAGGGTTCCTCCAGCTGTATGGTATCCGCTCAGGAATTTTGAGAAATTGTGCCCTTATTGTTCAGTCCACTCACCCACGAGCTTCGGAGGGATCATGCTGGCAGAATGAAAAAACAGAACTACAAACTGAAAAACGAACACTCAAACATGAACCATGAGTGCGATGTTTGCAAATCGCCCAATTTGGAGCGCAGTTCAGAGAATTACCGGCGATTTATCACAGATTAAAATCTATATCATCTATTGCCTTCCAAATTGTGATAAAATACTCAGCCTCATAATGGTGCCTTTTTCTTTCTTTTGTTGATTCTTTGTTTTTCACTAATTTCACTACTCTGCTGGTAGTCCTCAATTGCCTATTGTTATCTCTTGTATTTTTGTTCCTCTTGAAACTTTCCATCTTTATATATATTTAACACCGTTTTATGGTCTGTCTCTTTCTTTCACAGAGGCGAGGCCCTCAGCGATCGGTTGACGTTATTGTTTCATCAGCATTTTTACTGACTCTCTCCATTGCTTTTGTCTGCTGTGCTCAGGTAAGACTTGCAACTTGTTTCAGTTTATTGGAAAAGGGGAGAGTGTTTCTTTGACAACCTATAGAAAGGCCAGAGTCTCATGGAAAATGACTTGCATGAGCTTTAGGGCAGGAGTGTTGGGCTGGCAGGGAGAAGGGCGGAAGGTTTCTAATATAGCCTATTGGTGTGATTCCTTAAGCATTTGAGAGGTTCATGTTATTTTGTGTTAATCCTCACCAACAATCTGGAGTTGGAAGATTTTTATTTAGTTTGTTTCAAGGACTGAAACGTTGTAGTTATGGAAACCTGGCAAAGAGATGGACAGGATTGGCAGCTTCAACCAGGTTACAAATGCTATAGGAGATAGAGGTGGGGGTGTTTATAAGGTCATAAGGAATTAGGCCATTTGGCCCTTCATGACCATTCAAGGAATCAGGCAATTTGGCCATTCAATCATGGCTGATCTATCTCTCCCTCCTAACCCCATTCTCCTGCCTTCTCCCCATAACCTCTGACACCTGTACTAATCAATAACCTATCTATCTCTGCCTTAAAAACGCAGTGTTGCTTTATTGATGGAGAGTGTCATGGCTGAGATGACATTGCTGTTGGTTCAGCCAGTGAAGCTATATGGGTGGAGCAGATAGATAAAAAAGGGATGATCACCTTGTTGGGAGTGTACTGTAGGTTCCCAAATAGTCAACGGGAATTGGAGGAGCAAATATGCCAAATGTCTGTGGATAGGCAAGTTTCTGGAGAGTATTATGAGGAATAAGATGTTTTCTGCATTTGGATAGACAGGCTGATTTCGATTAGTCACTATTATTTTGTACCTGGGAGTATGTCTTACAAATCTGATTGAGTTTTTTGAAGAAGTAACCAAAAAGGTTGACACGGGTAAAGCCGCAGACATTGTCTATATGAACTTCAGCTAGGCATTAGATAAGGTTCCGCATGGGAGGTTGCTATTAATGATTTGGATGAGAATGTAGAAGGCATGATTGGTAAGTTTGCAGATGACATTAAAGTGCATGGTATCGTATTTAGCAAATGTGGTTATTAAAACTTGCAGCAGTATCTTGACCAGTTGGGCAAGCGGGCTGAGGAATGGTTAATGGAGTTTAATATAGATCAGTGTGAGGTATAGCAATTTAGGAAGTCAAACAAGGGCAGGACTTCCACAGGTCCCTGGGGAGCATGGTAGAACAGGGGGATCGAGGAGTGCAGGTAAATAATTCCTTGAAAGTGGCGTCACCGGTAGATGGGGTGATCAACAAGGTACATTGGCCTTCATCAGTCGGGGTATTGAGTATAGAAGTTGGGATGTTATGTTGCAGTGATACAAGATGTTGGTGAGGCCACATTGGGAGTATTGTTTTCATTTTGGTCACCCTGGCTCCACCAGCTGCGCCAGAGCTTCAGACTCGCCTATCCATGTTCCATCATGATACTACCTGACCCGCTGAGTTACTCCAGCAGTCTTTTTTACATGTGCATGTTCTTTATTTCTGAGAGATGTTTTGTGATTTATACTGGAAGGAGTTCTGTTATGGCACCAGATAAGTGTGCAGAATCCTTTACAACTCCTTTTCTGAATCCTCAGATCCTTCATGGTCACAGCAGCTTCCTGGACTCCTTGTATAACTGGGAGCTCCTCATCTGGGAGGCATCACTGACTGTTTTCTTGCTGAGGCTATTTACGTTGGGGTCAGAAGTCAGTAGGAAATACAATAACATTTCCATTTTGCTCACAGAACAGGTATGGAGCTTACCTTTACATCGCCAGTTCATTGCAATGATGTTCCCACAGCCTTTCACTGGCACAAGGCTCAGTAACTGGGGGTTTCCACTGCTGGAATTTAGCTTATTATTCAGGAATTGGTTTATTTTATGACCAAACTGAAAAGTGTTGGAAATTACAGAGAACATCATTCATTTGTGGTGCAGGCCAATTAGTGTTAACATGACTTCTCTTTTATTTTTATAGATCAATTTATACCTTAAAATGGAGACCAAACCCAACAAGAAGGAACAGCTTACCCTTGTCAACAATGTGTTGAAACTTGCCACAAAATTACTGAAGGTGAGCAGCTTGTCGGCTGGCTTTGTGTACTCTGTGTTGCCAAGCCACCGTGCTGCTACACAATCTTACTCTTGTGACTTCACTCTTGTGCTGTGTAATAGTTCTGCAAGAACTACTTAGGCTATATTTCCCATGGGTAACACAAATTCTTGGTCCTGTTGTTTCTAAATTTTCTGTGTGTAAATAATGCTGTGGCATTTATTAATCGTAGACAAAAATCTGTCCACTTGCGGCACCAGCTTCTTGCTTAAAGGCGATCTGCACAACAACTGCACTAAACTTGATCGGGCTCAACACCAACAAGACTAAAGAGTTAGTGGTGGACCCCTGTCCTGTCTCCATCAATGGTGTGGATGTGCAGTTTACCAGGGAGTGCAAATACCTTGGAGTGTACCTGGACAGTAAACTGGACTGGTCCAGGAACGCTGAGGCCCTGTACGAGAAGGGACAGAGCCGGCCGTACTTTTTGGGAAGGCTCTGCCCCTTCGACATCTGCAGTAAGATGCTGCAGATGTTCTACCAATCGGTGCCGTGTCCTGGGGCAACAGGGCGAAGGCTGCGGACGCCAACAGGATTAACAAGTTCATCAGGAAGGCTGGCTCCATCCTGGGGGTGGAGTTGGATTCATGGGAGGCGGTCTTGGAGGGGAGGATGCTCCTCAAACTGCGGAACATCTTGGACAATACAGCTCACCCCCTCCATGACACACTGGTTAACCTGAGGAGCACCTTCTGCAACAGACTGGTTCCACCAAGATGTAATACAGAACCCCTCCCCCCTCCCCAAATCCTTTCCACTCGTCACTTTAATTTCATGTATTTTGTGTTTTATGACTGTTGGCAGATCAATTTCCCTGCTCCTGGGATAAATAAAGTTCTAGCGAAGGTACTCCTCAGGTTGACCAGTGTGTCATGGAGGGGGTGAGCTGTATTGTAACCCAAAAAAGCGAGTCCTTGTGTCTTACAAGCATAGCGCTGCGAGTGGAACCCCCCTACTCCAGAGACTTGGCTCAAATCTGAAATATTTACACACAGAGTTCTTGTTTGGATGCCTACGTTAATACTTATTACTTAACCTTCAGTCACTAAAACAGGCAGATGAACCCTAACTGTCTTGTGGTTGTGAAAGAAATGTAGCAGCAACAGTGATGTTAAGGTCTTGTGTAAGAATCATGCTTGTCATCTGCAGGCCAGCATCACTGATCCAAGTATCATGCTTTGCCTTACAGGAGCTGGACTCTCCTTTCAGACTATACGGACTGACCACAAATCCACTGCTCTACAACATCACCCGGGTTGTCATTCTGTCTGCCATCTCTGGAGTGATCAGTGATTTGCTGGGCTTCAATCTTCGGGTAAGTCATTAACAATATTCACCTCAGTTGTGATAAATCATCCTTCCCACTTTCTCTACCTATCCATGAAAATGTTGTTCCAAGGTGAGATTGTTGCTTGTAGTCTTGCCTAATATCTTCCATTGAAGTCAAAGCTCAATGTTTAACATCAATGGTATTTAAAACTCATCTGCTCAAAGTCAAAGATAGTTAAGGTATCAGTTATTTAGTGTCGGGATGGCGGGATTGTCATATGCTGAGAGAATGGAGCAGCTGGGCTTGTACACTCTGGAGTTTAGAAGGATGAGAGGGAATCTCATTCAAACATATAAGATTGTTAAGGGCTTGGACACACTAGAGGCAGGAAACATGTTCCCGATGTTGGGGGAGTACAGAACCAGGGGCCACAGTTTAAGAATAAGGAGTAAGCCATTTAGAACAGAGACGAGGAAACACTTTTTCTCACAGAGTGGTGAGTGTGGAATTCTCTGCATCAGAGGCAGGTTCTCTGGATGCTTTCAAGAGAGAGCTAGATAGGGCTCTTAAAAATAGCAGAGTCGGGGGATATGGGGAGAAGGCAGGAACAGGGTACTGATTGGGGATGATCAGCCATGATCACATTGAATGGACCAAATGGCCTACTCCTGCACCTATTGTCTATTGTCTAGTATTTGATTAGACCACACAGTTAACATAACTTTCTTTCCCCCAGCTGTGGAAGATTAAGTAAACTGATGACTGCTCTGTTCAAGGTGGTGAAGAACACTCCTACTCGGCTGACATGACCTCCTATCATTGCTTTCAGAACACTGACAAGGTGGAGGAATGCTTGTCATTTTCCTCCATGCCATGCTTTTGCTTCCACCAGCAAATTTGGAGGATCCCAGATTGAAAATCACTTCAATTCTTTACCAGTTTGCTACTTGTAAATGCAGCTTATGTTCAGGTCATAATAGGAGTAGAATTAGGAGTCTACTCTGCCGTTCAATCATGGCTGATCTATCTCCCTCCTAACCCCATTCTCCTGCCTTCTTCCCCGAAACCTCTGACCCATACCAATCAAGAATCATGTACTTGGTTGACAATAGATTCAAAGGAAGAGATCCATCAGGTATAAAAAGACCAGAGCTTTGGCTTAGGCATTTCTTCTTCATCCATCCCTCTACAAAATGGTCCTGACTCAGCACATCTCGTATTACAAATGTCCCACTGTGGTATGACAGCTCCTGTTTTCACCCTATCCAAACAAGAAATCTCAATTTTTAGTTGTGTGTAGTATGATGGTTGAGTGAAAGATCCTGCAGAGCAGGTAAAGACAAGGCTGGTACTATAAATATTATATCCATGGACAGAAAGTGCTGCTAAAGTTGTTGATTAAGTAGTGACCCGTTGACTGGTTACTGGTACAGTCACAGGTTGCTTCTACAATGTTATTTGATGAAATCTGTAATTTCTAGATTGCCAGCTTGGCTTTCAAAATAAAGCAAAACTTCGACTTGAGCATCTCTCGTTTGATCTGTTAACTAATAAATGGGCTGGAGACCAGAGATTATACTAGTAACGGAGTTAGAGTACAGTACGTGTTGGAAGAGAAATTGGGGTGACATTCAACATTTCACGAAAGCCTTTGTAGGATACACTCAAAGTTGCATGTCTAACCCTAAACTTGCACATTTGACCTGGCCACCACACAGATAAGATTTAAACAAAACAATGAATATATCTGATTGGGCCTGGGAGATTTATCTACTTTCATATTGTGTGTTAGGAGTAGAATTAGGCCACTCGGCCTATCAAGTCTACTCCACCATTCAATCACTCCCTCCTAACCCCATTCTCCTGCCTTCTCCCCATAACCTGACACCTGTACTAATCAACAAACTATCGCTGCCTTAAAAATATCCACTGACTTGGCCTCCACAGCCTTCTGTAGCAAAGAATTCCATAGGTTTTACAGTCCTCAAGACATGAGCCTTAAGCCATTAACATGCCTTGATCTTTGTCATTCTCCACAGTACTTCTACAGAGAAGTCCTCATTGAGGGCCACATACACGTTGGTTTCTGAGGGCTTTTATTCTTCCCAATTATACACTAATGATTTTATGTATCTTAACCAGAAGATTGACTATGCAAGCTATAAATTGGGGTAACGGAACTTTAAAAAATAATAATTGTAGTCAATAAAGTAGAGTGGCACAGCAGAAGAGTTGCTGCCTAAGAGCGCCAGAGACCTGGGTTCTATCCTAACTACATGTTCTGTCTGTATGGAGTTTGCACGTTCTCCCTGGAGACGCCTGGGTTTTCACCGGGTGCTCCAGTTTCCTCCCACAGTCCAAAGACATACATGTTTGTAGGTTAATTGGCTTCAGTAAAAATTGTGATTTGTCCCGAGTGTGGGATAATGGAGGATCGCTGGTTGGCGCACGAGGTGGGCCACAGGGCCTGTTTCTGTGCTGCATCTCTTAATAATAAAATGTGGCAAGGTGGCGCAGTGGTGGAGTTGCTGTCTATCAGCGTCAGAAACCCAGGTTCGATCCTGACTATGGGTGCAGTCTGTACCGATGTTGTGCGTTCTCCCTGTGATCTCGTGGGATTTCTCCAGGTGCTCCGGTTTCTTCCCACACTCCAAAGACATGCAGGTTTATAGGTTAAATGGCTTTGGTTAAAAAAACATTAATTCGTCCCTAGTGCATGGGTTAATCGGTGGTCGGCCTGGACTCGGTGGGCCAAAGGACCTGTTTCTAAGCTGTATCTCTAAAATCCAAAAGGTAGAGAACAGCTGCTCATTACTAAAGGTAGTCACAAAATACTGGAGTAACTCAGCGGGACAGGCAGCATCTCTGGAGAAGGAATAGGCGACAATTCCGGTTGAGACCCGAAACGTTGCCCATTCCTTCTCTCCAGAGATGCTGCCTGTACCACTGAGTTACTCCAACATTTTGTGTCTACCTTCGATTTAAACCAGCATCTGCAGTTCTTTCCTACACAGGTACTCAACCTATAGATTAGGAAGCACACCAACAAATCTCACCTAGTTTCCTCGCAATTGTCAGCAAATCAATTACTTCAAATACTGCACAAATAAACAGCAATGTGTAGATTAATCAACCTCTAACATTGCCCCGACTGTGAAGGGAGTGGATGAGAAAGCGTGATAACATAGAACAGGTATGAACCACGAGTCAGCGTAGGCCAAAGGGCCCATTTCCATTTTGTATCTCCAAACTAAACTCTATGATCAGCTGGAGACAGCTTTGATCTTGACCATTTTGAAACAAAGAATGAAAGTTAAGATTTATTTTACAGTGCAACAGTTCAACACCATGACCAAGGATTGCATTTTTCATGTCATACATAAAAAAATAATGAGGGTTTACAGATCTCTCCCTAATGACAGTATTTATAGAGACTGTACAGTATAAAAATTTACAACCAACAACTCAAGGCTTGTTCAGCTTTACTCAAAGGCCATACCTATGCCTTGAGTACTGTACAGTCTGCAAGATGCTTTGTATGTTACTGATGGGGTGGAACAATGAATAATAGCTATTCTACCGCGAAGGAAATTCAGAGAATACTGTGGAGTGAAAAGCTGGAACTGATCAGTGGATGAGCGGTATGGAATATCAAAACATTTCTGCATGAATTCCTAAGTTCAACTTTTACACATTATCGCATATGAAATATAACAGTAAAGTGGTCATAAGACACTGTCTGTACCACACTCACAGTCCAGGGTCTTTATTTCCTACTGTGTTTTAGCTGGAAGGGTAGGAACAGGGACATACAGTGCCATGGAGGATAACAGAAATACTTATCGGCAACAAAGCCCCCCTGCAGGGCAATGGAAGTTACGTACCAGATACAAAATGTTCAACGATTCAGGAGAATGTGCCTCACAGATTGTGTATGTTGGGGATGGGTGGGGGCTAGAGAGGAAGAGCACGGGCATTGGCCATGTATGGAGAGGCCATTCCGGAGAGGAACAAGGCTACAAGTGGCTCATCTATTCTATCGCCGCCACCATTTCCAGAAGAATCTGTTACAGATCTTAAACGACGGAACATGGAGTGTTTGTGCTGCAACGAGCTCAGCGGGGCACAGAACGCGGATCAAACACGGAGAAATGTGTACACGCACCAATACCCTCCGACATTGGAGCAGGAGATGCAGTGGCTTGTTTGAACAAGATGTGTAACTGAAGTTCTCAACTGCAACGCCAAACAAAGCGCTAATCCATGCGCAATATGTCCTGTGCAGATCCCGTTGCTTGTTAAAGTGACCAGCTAATCTTAAATCAGTCCAGGAGGGAGCTGCGAATCGGGCAGAACATTTTGCGGGACCTTTTCAGTGGCTGATCGAGGAAAACTCACAGATACTGAAACCAGCAGGCGAGAGATCGCAGTTCAATCGTGGTCAGAATACGGTAAATTATTTCAGCTCAACATCAGGCGACAGGAAGATTTTCACAGAGTGTTAGAGAAAACGATAATTAAAATGCCCCACAGTGAGGCACGGACTGACAAAAAAAAATCACACAAAACAAATAGCTGCCCTGGTTAATGATCAAAACAATGTTTCGGCGAACTAGTGATTTCAGGCCTGCAAAGAAATGGCAAGATTGTACCCATGATCTTACAGACAGACATCCCGTGACAGCTGCCTGACCTTGCTCACACACACAGCAGCCACATCCCAAGTACACGGCTTTCCCAGACGGGTACATCTACCACTGTAGTGGGATGTTGAAACTGAAACAGCGAGGGTCAGACAGTAAACCATTAGCGCATACCTCGTCAACAATTAGCAGAACAGGGACCCCCCCCCCCCCCAACAGAACGTCCTTCGCAGCCAGTAAAATATGTTCCAGCGGCGAGTACTGGAGTGATTCCTTCACTTGGACAGTCAGTCTTACAGAGAACTTCGGTTGAACTGCATAATCTTTAAATAAGATGCAACAGATGCTCAACAGAAATCAAAGTTTATAAAAAATAATTTAACATATAATTTGCTTTCTGTTACACGGGCCTCTGAGCATCGGGCTTTTTCCAAGGCCCAGGGGTAATTGTCTTTCTGGCGGTTGCTGCTGCTGCTCTTCTGCTACCAGGGCTGGAGTGTGATGTGGAGCCGCCCTGCTCACCCTTGCTTTGGTCCTGACTCTTCGCCCCACTGGCGCTGGAGCCGGAGGGATGGGCTGTAACGGGGCGGCCGTGGCCGTGGCCGTGCCCGCGCCCGCTGCCGGGGGGACTGGGCTGCTCTCGGCCCTTGGCCGCCCAGAGGCCGCTCTCTGGACTCCCGGCTCTGTCCAGCGGTGGGCCCCGACCTCCTGCCGCCGGCCACTCCATGGCGCCCACTACTCCCCGGGAGCCACCGCTTTGCAGCGCCGGGTTCCTGCATTCGTCCTTCCTGGGACTGCCCGGCTGCTCCCTGGTCCCCGCGGCTCTGCGTGGGCTAGCACCCCGCCTCTCCCTGTCGCTGAGCGGCCGCCCTCTCCTCGGGCTGCCTGCACTCTCACCCGGCACAAAGGCTCTCTGCTGTGCCGCCTTGTCCTTTGCCAAAGCCCTGCGAGCCTCCTCCTCCTCCACCTCCCCAGCGCCCCCCGGTATGTTGGGCCAGGGCTCCTCTTCTCTCTCTGGCTTCTCCTTTGATGGCATCTTTACAGGATCAGTAAGGTTCAGGGCGGAATGTGGATCGGATGGTGATAGCAAGTCTTCAGGAGCTGTGGGTAGTTCCTGGAGGCTGGAATATGGAATGTCCTGGGTATCGGGATTGTCTGGAAAATGCAACGCATTCAGTTAGGCATGAAACTAATAGCATTCTAACTTCAATGAAAACCTCTCCTGCACAAAATCCCAATCTCCCCCTAACCAGTGTATACGCAGTGCCAGCCATGCATAATGCGGGAGAGGAGGTCAGAGGAGAGCAAAGAGGAGGGAGAGAGGAGGGGTGGAAGCAGACGTGACAATGTAGTTGATGTGGAGGGAAGACGGGACAATAACATCACGGTGACAGATCGAGCAAACATGAATGTGATGACCCTGGAGATTTATCATCAGTACAGGCTGTTCAAGTAATTTGCCATCGGTACCTGATCTGGGCTACCATCCCACAAGTGGGTTAATTAAACCTTCCAAAGGGGAGGGGGGTTAGTGAACTGGTACAAGCTGATTCAATACGTGTTGGAGCTACTAATTGAGAAATACTTATACAGTTTCCCTACTCTCGCCGTACATCCCAGTTTGCTTCAGGGGAGCTGAAGCTTGGAGGGTATAAGATGGATGGGCAGCTGGGACAGCACTGATGAGTCTAGAGGTAAAGGCAGATGAGAGCAGCAGGTGAGCTGTGGGGAGGGGAGGTTAGGGGAATCACTGGAGCATGTAAAGAGGAGGTGCCAGTGAATGTCATGTCTCTGGGTGCAACATTACAGGACAGAAGGTAGACAAAATTGCTGGAGAAACTCAGCATCTATGGAGCAAAGGAAATAGGCAACGTTTCAGGCCAAAACCCTGAAGGAAATTGGCAACTTTTCGGGACAAAACCCGGAAGGGTTTCGGGCCGAAACGTTGCCTATTTCCTTCGCTCCATAGATGCTGAGTTTCTCCAGCAATTTTGTCTACCTTCGATTCTCCAGCATCTGCAGTTCCTTCTTGAACATTACAGAACGGAAAACAGGCTTTTGGTTCAAATAGTCCATGATGGGAGCTGGTGTTTCAGTCTCATCCTAACATTCTTTCTGGCTTCTCCGAAATGTGGTTCTGCTGTTTGGACTTAACAGCTACCCAAAATGTTCCTTCTTTCTCTTCCACAGAAGCTGTCCAAGTACTCCCTGCATGTTCTTTGTTTTATTTCATATTTAGACCATTTGCTCTTGTGGCAGCGAGTTCTATATTGCGCATCACTGACTGACAGAGGTTGGATTTAATATTATCTATTGGCTTCAAAATCTGATTTCCCCCACAAACCGAGTAATTTCTGTCTCTATTCCAGTGCTGGAACAAGGGATGTATTGGCCCGTTAATCTTAGGGTCAAACGTTGTGGAGTTAGGTGGCCTACCAGAAATCCCAGCACAATCCTGGCCAATTTCCCGCACCAGCTGTTTGAGATGCAATCTTTCACATCGATCATTCAATATAACCATTCTCAGGAAGGTGCAGGAACCTCATGACATGATACTGAACAAAAGCAAGGGGCCATACTTCTGGTGCCCTTCCTAATATTTTACCAGTATTAAAAAAATGATTAGGACTATTATCACGATTGCTCTGAAACTGTAATGTGCTTACGTTGCCCGTCTCATCTCCGACAGCAATGACGACACTTCATTGCCCGTGAAGTGCATCGGGACATCCTGAGCTCAGGAAAAGTACTGTATAAAAAAAGTGCTCCCTAAAAGCAAAGTTTGAGTGTAAACACAGAACTCCCTTAAATTCAGCAGATTTAAACAGGCAAATGGACAGAGTGAGGTTGCCATGACGATGAGACCAAGGGCTTGATGAAGGGGTACACAGGAAGACAGCAAAGGCGAGGGCAAAAGCAAGAGAGAAAGACACACTGAATCAAATTGATTAAAAAAAAATAAAAAGCTTTGAGAGGGTGAACAAAACCAATTAAAAGACGTGCTGATTTACCAGGTCCCAGGAGAGATGAGAGGAGATGTGAAGCCTCAGCGCTGCTCATGAGTCGTACATGTCGAGAGACTGCAAGGTGCCATTCCTAGAGAAGGGGAGGGAGAAGCCTAGGACTAAATGCAACTATGAGAATAAAATAAAAGTTCCACAGAAGATCACATTTCTGCAAAGCCAGTGGCCAAGAGCAGGTCGAAGAGACAGATACACACAGACCAAGGGGCAAGACGGAAGGAAGTGGGGGGGGGGGGGAGGGTCTTCAAAGGAATCTTCTAGCGTTACCGCCTCATGATGGAAGCACCATTCAGCTCTATATCATTCGCTGGATTGGGTGGTGGTGGAAGAAGCAAAAACAAAAAACAAAAAAAAATCACTGCTTGATCACCCCCACCCCAATCATTTATTATATGACAGCAATTAGTTCTGTAAAATTAAGGCTGAAAAGGAAACCCACCAAAGTCAGGCACCTGACCTATGCCTGGCTTCAGGACAAGATGCGCTTTCCTGCCTCCGGACTGAATCAGCTCGATGGCTCTTTTGTGCGTGACCCCTTGCGTAGATTCTCCATTGATCTCAACAATCTGATCACCAACCTGCATGAGTGGAGGAAGAAAAAAGAGAAAATCACATTCTGACGGATGTGGTGGCATCCATGGGGAAGGCCACACGCAACTTGGAGATGTCGATACAAAAAGTAAGAACACATCATGGGCAGTGAGAGGTGAAAGCGAGTTTCTGGATGGAGATTTGAATCAATAACCCTGTAATATTACTACAGCACTACGCTCATACCATTCAAAATATAGCAAGCTCATCTTGGAGGCTAATCATTTTACCCATTATAGCTGCATAATCTAATGTCCCACTCCTGACAGTAATGTGTAAAAAATGCTTTGCAACACAGCAAATTTGCTTCTGTGGTATTTAATGAGGCAACAGTCGTCATTTCTCACAGTTGGCTTAAATTCCAATACTATGTATTCTCTCACACAACACCGGGTGGCACCGTCAGCGATGGCAGCCTCGCCAACGGTATGACTGCCATTTCGTCTTTTATGTTATTTTTAGTGTGTTTTAAAAGTTTGTGTTAATGTTCTCTGGTTTGTTTTATGTGGGGGGTGGGGAAGGGGGTCGGGGGAAACCTTTTTCAATCTCTTCCCTTGCCGGAGATGCGATTGATTTCCGGATCGTACCTCCGGTCGCTCTGCGGCCTAACATCGTGGAGCTGGAGGCCTTGCTCAGCACTGACTTTGAGCCCCACCACGGGGCCGCGGACTTACCATCCAAACCTGTGATCCCTTGCCTGGGATCGACGCTCCAACCGCGGATTTCAACATCGAGGAGCTCGCAGTCTCGGGTGGAGACGGATGTCGGGAAGCTCCAAAGTCGCAGGATGTTCGGCCAGCCCAGACCCGGGGTCCAATCGCCCGGCGCGGGGGGATTTGACATCCCCCCGATGCGGGAGTTTGATCGGCAACGGAAGGCTCGATGCCCTCGACCACGGGAGAATAAAGAAGGGAAGAGATTGAACCTTTTTTTCGCCTTCCGTCACAGTGAGGAATGTGGAGGAGTCACTGTGGTGGATGTTTATGTTAAAGTGTATTTTGTGTGTCTTGCTTTTTATTGGTATGACTGTACGGCAAATCAAATTCCTCGTATGTTGCAAAACATACTTGGCTAATAATTAGGATTTATGTAGATTGTAATCATGTATTGTCTTTTCATTGGCTGGTTAGCACGCAACAAAAGCTTGTAGTGACAACATCTCCCCTCCCTAGCAGACACATTCCGTCCCTAGCCAACCCAGAGATAAGGATCGCATGCAAATGCAGGTCGCCATAAACACCACAGTTACCATAAACACAAGAATGGCACGCCATCCTTCTACAATGGGCACAGAACCACTTTAAACACGTACTTGGATTCTACCATCAAGCAATGCCGCACCACCTTCAGCCAGGCGGAGAATGAAGAGCCCCATGTTGTACTCCTTGCCACCACGGACACTGAACCCAAACCCTCGGGGTCCTCTCTCCAATTCAACCGGGAAGCAATCGGTGTTCTATTTGTAAAAGGAAGATAAGGAGGAAGACAGTGAGGAGGAAGACAACCTGGGACATTTAAAACACAAGCGCAAGTAACACGGCAGATTGTGATCAAGGTTAAACAATCATGCTTTGATTCATTCATTGTGGGTGATGCTAGCAAGGTTATTAGCACTTGAAGACCATCATATTTCCACTACTTGATAGGACTTAAATGACAAGGGCTGAGGACAGGCCACACACACTGCTGTGGAACTACAACCACATAAAGGCAGAAACTTTCCTTCCCAATAGTGAAGCAGTTGAATTTAACAAAATAATACTGTGCGCACTTTATCTAATCAGGTTTCTCAGATTAGGTGGGCTTTGAATCTACTTTGGGATGAATTGTCTAGTAAACGTTACAGTACTACATGACCCTTCTAAGTCTGATCCGAAACTGGTGCAGTTAAGATCACTAAATTTAAAGGGAGATCATGTGACCCATGAGCCAGCTTCCTGGCACATTCATCCAATGAATCCCACTCCTTTATATTTCTCTATTTACCCAATGTTTATACAATTCCCTTTTTAAAATGATCACACCAACTTTGGAAGGCACAATACACTTTACAACATGTGCAGGAAAGAACTGCAGATGCTGGTTTAAATCAAAGATAGACACAAAATGCTGGAGTAACTCAGCGGGACAGGCAGCATCTCTGGAGAGAAGGAACGGGTGACGTTCCGGGTTGAGACTTCTTCGGGTCTCGACCCGAAACGCCACCCATTCCTTCTCTCCAGAGATGCTGCCTGTCCCGCTGAGTTACTCCAGCATTTTGTGTCTACCTTCCACTTTACATTGCATAAAAATTGTTTTGTTTTACTAATTCTCTTAAATCTAATTCTTTCTTTCCTGACCATAAGGTGAATGCAGATTGCTTCTTTGTATTGAATTGAAGTGGTTCAGTTGTGCATATCTCTTCACTCCAACTCGGCTCCAAAGGGAACATCACCAGCTTCTCAGAGCACCACACACAGCTGTGAGTTCTTATGCTGGGTACTATTTTAGGGAATCTTCTCATTGCCCATTTCCAAAGACTTGCCATCCTAGAATATGGCCAGAATAAGATTATACTCGGGCCTAACCAGTGATTTGAGGTTCAGCCTAACTTCCTTATACATCTATATTTAAATTTACCTTCACCTGAGAAAACTAGATTTTTTAAAGATGATACTACAGGTGAAGATGGAAACTGATGCATTTTTTGCGTTAAATCATTTGTCTGGTGAAGCCGGTGAACGGGATGCTTGGAGAAATGAGACCTTGTTCTCAAATCCTTGGGCCTTACCTGAGGTCTGCTGCCTGCAGTCCATGTCTCTCTGTCAGCAGCTGGCTGGAGGTACTGGTCAGATGCTGGCTGCCTGAAGTTAGAAGGTTGATTGACAAAGTCTCGTGACTTCCCACTGCTCCTTTCATCTACATCCGTCTTGCTGTTGGACAAAATGAACAAAATCTGAGTCCAATCATTTCTCGGTACAAGTTCATTCTCTCCCCTCACAAACCCAGTCATGTTACTTCCATGGCATTACGCCCAATGATCACCTCTTCATGCAACCTCCCCGCCAGGCGCATTGAGGAATTCACATCTGCAAAATCAAAGCTACCGGAGAGCACTGAAGCACTGGCAGCTAAGCCTGAGCAGACCCACTCCACTGCAAGAGTCTACAAACTCAGAGCAGGTCTACAAGTACACACTCTCTCCAGCCACAGAGTGACCAGGCCTCTCACCTGTTTTCCTGTGCTGGCATGTGCAGCGCTGGAGTTTGTCCCATGGGTTTGTGCTGCAAGGCTGGACTCTGTTTGGCCGAGCTGCCCCCTGATGGAGGGCCAGTCACATCTTGGAGGAAGACAAAATGAAAGTGCGTTAACGGAGTGAGGGATGCTCATTGTTTGAGCAGGAAGGAGCTGCAGATGCTGGTTTACACCAAAGATACACAAAATGTTGGTAGCACCCGAGACCCGTAGTTCAATCCCAACTACGGGTGCTATCTGTACGGAGTTTTACGTTCTCCCCGTGACCGCGCGGGTTTTCTCCAAAATCTTGGGTTTCCTCCCACTCCAAAGACGTACAGGTATGTAGGTAAATTGGCTTGGTAGAAGTGTAAACTGTCCCTAGTGTGTGTAGGATAATGTTAATGTGCGGGGATCGCTGGTCGGTACGGACTCGGTGGACCGAAGGGCCTGTTTCCTCGCTATATCTCTAAACTAAACTAAGCAGGACAGGCAGCATCTCTGGATAGAAGGGTCTCGACCCTGAAACATCACCCATTCCTTCTATCCAGAGAGGCTGCTCAATGTCTGTTGCTGTTTAGCAAGAATCTAGTGGCAAGTCAATGCTCCATAAGTTCAGGCATTACCAACCACTGCATGTGGGAGACCAACGTGAACAATCCTCACAGGAAGCATTTCTTGTCCATCATTCCAAAGAGTGCAGGTATGAGACAAGAGGCAAGGCTTCTCAATAGAACTGCATCAATTCTCTACAGCTTGCACTGCATAGATTAGTGCCACACTTTATAATGAGTTTTTCCTGGTCCTGAGAGATCCTGAATTCCCAATGGAATGAAGATGGGCGGACTGGGATCTGGTTCATATCTATCTCTGACCACTCAGTCTCTCCCGCCACAGAAATGACAATTTAAATCTGATAACGTTTTACAGGATTCCTGGTGGGCACAAGTCTGCAGCACAAATCTACCCGCAAGCGGACACTGATTGGCAATGTTATTTTTGCCAGAGGAAGGTTACTTGATGACCCAGCAGATGCTTTGAAGCCAAGGTTTTAGGTTATGGACCTTTAATCTTACCTCCCCTCGGGTGACAATGTATTTCTCTGCAGATCTGAACAGTGTTGTGCAACATGTAATGCAGACACAGACTAGGGGTGATGCAGGCTTTCAACGATAGGTTAAACTGAAACCTCACACCTTACATGTTCTTTGTCCCCTTCCATATCTCGTTTATCTCTCCCCTGACTCTCAGTCTGAAGAAGGGTCTCAACCCGAAATGTCACCTATACCCTTTCTCCAGAAATGCTGCCTGACCCCCTGAGTTACTCCAGCTTTTTATGTCTACCTCACATTGTAATACTGCTTGCATTTCAACTGTACACGAATGGACAATAATGGGCTTTGGGACACGTTCTTTAGTATTTGGATATGATAACCTGCATATTTGAAACATAATAACCCATTTCCCAACACAAAAATTCCTTGAGCACAAATAGAAGCTAGCGTGAAAATCTCAAACATGTAGATTGTATGGAAAATAAAAGCAATGGGTCAGAATGCTACAATCAAACTATCAAAAGGAACAAAGCTGGCAGGCACATTAAGGGAGTGGTAAGCCTCCCCTACTTTCTTCCGCCACCCTCTGGGCAGTAAGGTGACAGAAACCGCAGAAGTGTCAGATTTTCTATCATTCTATCAAAATGATCTTGAATAGGCAAAAGTTGCAATAAGACCAGTCACTGTGCCCAAGCTAGAGGGTACCATGTACACCCCCCCCCACCCCAAAGTCTCCGGCCCCCTCTTGTTGAATGTGCCCTGTTAAATTACAGAATGGCTAAAAGTTTGAGAGAGGGGCTAGCCTTGGCAAGACTGCCTCTTTGTCCTATATTCATGACCCTGGGTTGTGTTGGCATCAGCAATTAATCCAGACCTCAGATTTGCAGGTTAGACTTGTCCCTCAAAGTTGCTGGAGGTGCATGAAGCATGAAGCACAGGCCAAGTGACTTGACTCAATGAATGGGCTGGCCCAGGAGGTTGGGAGCCAGTTATCACTGCGACCACCTACCTTCTTCGGGAGTGACAGTGAGTGTGACCGTCTGGCCTGCATCTTTGATTAGCTGGACGATGTCATGGTGGGGCATCAGCACAATGGACTGGCCATTCACTGCTGAGATCCGGTCCGTCACCTTCAACTTTCCACAGTGGTCGGCTGGGCTTCCTTCGATAATGCGACCAATTTTGTGTGGCACTGCTGTGGAGGAAGCATCGGTAAGACAGGGAAAATCCGAATAAGATCAGGAGCGATTTAAGCTTTAATAATTAAAGAAAATAATTAAGATATAGGGTATGAAGTAGATTCAATTTCCAAAACAGACGATTAAGAGATGATTCAATTGTGTTTGTTTATCATTACAGAAATAACTGGGATCAAAGGGAAAGCTCATCTCCTCTGGTGGGATAATCTCTAGAAGAAGGACCATAGCCTTATAATAAGAAGTCAGCCATTCAGGAAGAGCATCAGAAAATGCCCCATGTAGTTTAGTTTAGTTTTATTTGGAGATACAGCGCAGAAACCGCTCCTTTGGCCCACCGAGTCTTCGCCAACCAGCGATCCTCGCACGTTAACTCTACCCTACACGCACCAGGGGGCCATTTCACATTTAAACCAAGCCAATTAACCTACAAACCTGTGTGTCTTTGGAGTGCGGAAGGAAACCAAAGAAAGAACCAAAGGGAAAGGCAGCAGCTCTACCGCTGCACCACCGTGTTGAAAATGTGAAGAGCTTACGTGGATGTATTAAATGAAGTTTTCAAAACTGAGGTTCATGGGTTTATGGAGAAGAGGTTATCATGGATAATAAATTAAATTAGATTGACAGAGTTAAAGTAGAAATCAACTTTGACCTTATTGAATTGTTGAATGGTCTGAATGGACATTCAGAAAGGACAAATTACCTCAGTAATATTCTAACTCAATCCTCCCAGCTCATCTTAAAGTTGCTTTACCTCTTCAATGTATTGCCTCCCACACAAATTCCATAAGAGAGGTAGATGGTCAAGTTAGAAAAGAGAGAATGAGGGCAGAAGAAATTATTTGTTGCTACTCCCTTTGCGACCATAAAAATACCTTCATCTATTACACCCTGGTAAGGAAAATAGTAATTCCCACAAATTATTTTGTAGAACTCAACTAAATTTTCCCTCAGCCACTTATGTTTAAAAAGCACCACAGTCCAACCAATTTTCTTTCACCTAAATGCTCCATTGTGCAGGAACGACAGATCAGAGCCTTACATCTGTGGTAGGCAAGCTACTGGAGAGGATTCTGAGGGATAGTCAGAGACTGATTAGGGATAGTCAGCATGGTTTTGTATGTGGGAGACTGTGTCTTACAAAGTTTTTTTGAAGTAACTTAAAAGGTCGATGAGGGCAAAGCTGTCGACATTGTCTACATGGACTCCAGCAAGGCTTTTGAAGGAAGCAGAGGGTGATGGTGGTAACTAGACACAAAATGCTGGACTAACTCAGCGGGACAAGCAGCATCTCTAGATAGAAGAAATGGGTGACGTTTCGGGTTGAGACCCGAAGGTTGTTTTTTAGGACTGGAGACCTTTGAGTAGTGGTGTTGGGACCATTGCTGTTTGTGGTCTATATCAACAATTTGGATGAGAATGTAGACGGCAGGATTAGTCAGTTTGCAGATGATGCTAATGTGGATGGGATCATCGATCGTGAAGATAGTTATCAATACATAGCAGGGTCTTCAATAATTGGGCAAGTGGGCTGAGGAATGGTTAATGCAGTTTAATGCAGATAAGTGCAAGGTGTTGCATTTTGGGAAGTCTAACCAGAGCAGGACCTTCACAGTAAATGGCAGTGCCCTGTGGGCTGTTGAATAGCAGATCTAGGAGTGCTGGCATATTGTTCCATGAAAGTGGTGTCACAGGTAGGTAGTGTGGTCAAGGCAGCTTTTGGTACATTTGCCTTCACCACTCAGGGTATTGAGTACAGAAATTGGGATGTTACGTTACAGTTATACAAGATATTGGCCAGGCTGCATATTGTGTTCAGGTTTGGTTAACTTGCGACAGGAAGGATGGTGTTAAGGTTCAAAGACTGCAGAGAAGATTCACAAGGAAGTTGCAAAGGACTTGAGAGCCTGAGCTACAAGGGGAGTTTGGGCAGGCATAGACTTGATTCCTTGGAGCGCAGGAGGCTAAGGGGTGATCTTATAAAGGTCCATAGAATCATGAGGGGAATAAATAGGATGAATGCATGGAGTTTTTTAACCCAGGGTAGGGGAATGAAGAACAAAAGGACATTGTTTTAAGACGAGAGGGGAAAGATTGAATAGGAACCCGAAGGCTAACTTTTTCATACAGAGGGTGGTGGGTATATGGAGTGAGTGTACAGAGAAGGTAGTTGAGGCAGACTATAACAACATTTAAAGGCATTTGGACAGGTACATGGATAGGAAAGGTTCAGAGGGATATGGGTCTAATGTGGGACTAGTGTAGACCAAGGGGCATCTTGGTCAGCATGGCAAGTGGGCTGAAGTGCCTCCTTCCATGCTCTATGTGCCAACTAAGGTCTCTACTCAATCTTTGGCACTGACGCCAGATGTAGATCATCTTGGCTGTGATGATTAGAGATGCCTGATCGTCTAGGCAGTAGGTTGACATGATGTCCATGGAACCCTTACCCAAGCAAGAGTCTCGAATCCATGGAAGTGACGACATTCATACTGATTTGATCTGCTGATTCATCGTGACGGTGTGGTAGTCAGAGAGTCATAAAGAACAGCAATAGGCCCTTTGGGCCAACTCATCCATGCCGACCAAGATGCCCCATCTAAGCTGGTCTCATTTGTCCATGCATGGCCCATATCCCTCTAAACCTTTCCTATCCTTGTTAATGAATTTATCCAAATCAAACTTCTTTTATATGCTGTTATTGGACCTGCCTCAAAGACTTCCCCTGGCAGGTTTATTCATATACCCACTATCCTCTGAAAATGTTACTCCTTCAGGTTCCTATTAAAATCGTTCCCCCCTCACTTTAAACAAATGCTCTCTACTTTGTGAATTCCCTTCCCTGGGAAAACGACCCTATCTATCCCACTCATGATTTTATACACCTCCAAGATCACCCTTCAGCCTCTGCGATCCAAGGATTAAAGTACAAGCCTTCCCAACCTCTCCCTATAGTCAGACCTCGAGTCCCGGCAATCACCTGATCAATCTCTGCACCGTTTACAGCTTTCCTGCAGCAAAACTGAACACATTACATCAAGTGCTGCCTCACCAACGTCATGTACAACTGCAACATCACATCCCAACTCCAATACTCAAATCTCTGACTGATGAAAGCTTTGTCACCAACCTGTGTTCAGCTGGCAACCGGAAGGTAGCCGGTTCGAATCCCACTTGGAGTGCATACTGTCGTTGTGTCCTTGGGCAAGACACTTCACCCACCTTTGCCTGCGTGTGAATGTGTGTGAGTGATTGGTGGTGGTCGGAGGGGCCGTAGGCGCAGATTAGCAGCCACGCTTCCGTCAGTCTGCCCCAGGGCAGCTGTGGCTACAGAAGTAGCTCACCACCACCGAGTGTGACTGAGGAGTGAATGAATAATGCGATGTAAAGCGCCTTGAGTATTAGAAAGGCGCTATATAAATCCCATCCATTATTATTATTATTATCTACCTGCGATGCCACTTTCGGGGAGCAATGTGCTGGTATTGCGAGATACCTGTGCTTTACAACGCTCCCTGGGGGCCACCATTCACTGTGAAGGTCCTGCTTTAGTACAACTTCCCAAAATGCAGCACCACACTTCTGTGAATTAAACTTGTCACTCCTCAGACCACTTTGCCAGCTGATCATGGCCCCGCTGTAATTCTTGATAACCATTGTCATTATCTACAATTCCACCTATTCTAGTCATCTGCAAACTTACCAATCATGCCGTGAGCATTCTCATCCCAATCATTGATACAGAAGACATACAACAATGGGCCACCAGTCCAAATAAAGTGCTCCACCACCGAACTTTAGTTCCTACCATGAAGCCAATTCTGTACCATTGAGCTCCCATGCGATCTGATGCACGAGTCCTTCCCAACAACCACACTTTCTGAAGTCGATAACGTTTGTACTCACCAACAGCTGGGGATCTGTTCTTTGAAGTGATAATGACAAAGCCGAACCCCTCCGTCTCTTTACGTTGCAGGACAATATCGTATGACTGTGCGGACTCGGTTGAGTTGGGGCCCTGAGGGAGTGCGTGGACATGGTCTGTGTGATTCATCCTTGGAGAGCCATTCTCTGCAGGGTCCGAACCTGCATCTCGACTATCATCATGTTGGTCTTCTGTTTAGAGAAAGTAATTTAGAGGGTACATGAGTCACGTGAAGGGTGTGAAGCTAAACAGTGCACATTTTATTGTTTTTATTCTCAGGACAGTGCAGTTCTCTGGAAGTGGCACAGCAGTACAGTTGTTGTCTTACAGCACCAGAGTCCCGGCCTTGATCCGGACTGCAGCTGGTGCCTGTGTGGAGTTTGCACGTTCCCCCCCGTGACCTGCGTGGGTTTTCTCCGGGATCTCCGGTTTCCTCCCACATTTCAAAGACGTTCAGGTTTATAGGTTAATTGGCTTGGTATAATAATACATTTTTCCCAGTGTGTGTAGGATAGCGTTAGTGTGCGGGGATCGCTGATCGGTGCGGACTCAGTGGGCCAAAGGGCCTGTTTCCGCGTTGTATCTCTAAACTAAAAAAAAACTAAACCTAGGGTTGATCATAAATCAGATGCTGTCTGTACGGAGTTTCTACGTTCTCCCTGTGACCCTGTGGGTTTTCTCTGCGTGTTCCGTTATCCTCCCACACTCCAAGAGGTACAGGTTAATTGGCTTTTGCAATAGTTGGAAGATTGTCCTTAGTGTGTAGGATAGTTACACT
>CM075981.1:38958916-39074012 GCA_038087875.1 Malacoraja senta | reverse complement strand
AGACACAAACAATCTCCCAGATGTACTATAGGACAGAGGATCTAGGGAGACAGAGGAACTGAAAGAAATTTGCAATAGGCGAGAAATAGTATTGGGTAGACTGATGGGACTGAAGGCTGATAAATCCCCAGGGCCTGATGGTCTGCATCCCAGGGTACTGAAGGAGGTGGCTCTAGAAATCGTGGACGCATTGGCGATCATTTCAAGGATCAGTTCCGTTGGATTGGAGGGTAGCTAATGTTATCCCACTTTTCAAGAAAGGAGCGAGAGAGAAAACTGGGAATTGTAGACCAGTTAGCCTGTGGGGAACGATGCTGGAGTCGATTATTAAAGAAGTAATAACGGCAAATTTGGATGGCAGTAATAGGATTGGTCCAAGTCAGCATGGATTTATGAAGGGGAAATCCTGCTTGACTAATCTTCTGGAATTTTTTGAGGATGTGACAAGTAAAATGGATGAAGGAGAGCCAGTGGATGTAGTGTAATTGGACTTTCAGAAAGCCTTTGATCCCACAGGACATCAGTGGGCAAAATTGGAGCACATCATATTGGGGGTAGTGTATTGACATGGATAGAGAATTGGTTGGCAGACAGGAAATAAAGAGTAGGAATAAATGGGTCCGTCAGAATGGCAGGCAGTGGCAAGTGGAGTGCCGCAAGGCTTGGTGCTGGGGCCGCAACTATTTACAATATATATTAATGATTTAGATGATGGAATTAAAAGTAACACTAGCAAATTTGCAGAGGACACAAAGCTGGGTGGCACTGTGAACTGCGAAGAGGATGCTAAGAGGTTGCAGGATGACTTGGACAGGTTGAGTGAGTGGCCAGATGCATGGCAGATGCATTATAATGTAGATAATTGTGAGGTTATTCACTTTGGCGGCAAGAATAAGGAGGCAGATTATCCCAATGGTGTCAGATAAGGAAAAAAAGGAAGTGCAACGAGACCTGGGTGTCCTTGTACACCAGTCACTGAAAGTAAACATGCAGGTACAGCAGGCAGTGAAGAAAGCCAATGGCATGATGACCTTCATAACGAGAGGATTAGAGTATAGGAGTAAAGAGGTCCTTCTGCATACAAGGCCCCGGTGAGCCCACGTCTGGAGTATTGCGTGCAGTTTTGGTCTCCCTAATTTGCTATTGAGGCAGTGCAGCGTCGTAGGTTCATGAGGTTAATCCCTGGGATGGCGGGAGTGTCATATGAGGAAAGATTGGAAAGACTGGGCTTGTATTCACTGGAATTTAGAATAGAGGGGATCTTATAGAAACATATAAAACTATAAAAGGACTGGACAAGCTAGATGCAGGAAAAATGTCCCCAATGTTGGGGGAGTCCAGAACCAGGGGCCATCAGTCTTAGAATAAAGGGGAGGCCATTTAAATCTGAGATGAGAAAAAACTTTTTCACCCAGAGAGTTGTGAATTTGCGGTATTCTCTGCCACAGAAGGCAGTAGAGGCCAATTCAGTGGATGAATTTAAAAGACAGTTAGATGGAGCTCTAGGGGCTAGTGGAATCAATGGATATGGGAAGAAGGCAGGCACGGGTTACTGATTGTGGATGATCAGCCATGATCACAATGAATGGCGGTGCAGGCTGGAAAGGCCATAATGGCCTCCTCTGGCACCTAATTTTCTATGTTTCTATGAAATGGTAGATAGCCAGAAAATGTTAAGACAAGCAATGTCAGGTCAATATAGTTAGCAAAGAAACAGGATGCTGTTGTGTTTAGTTAGTGGCTGATCTGGATTTTATCCACGCATCTTGAGGTTTGAAAGCTCAAGTACCTCAATGTGCAACAACACAATTTCAGTTTTGCAATTCTACATTTACCCTCATCATCTACATTTTTTTTTGGGGGGGGGGGGGGGAATCCTGTTTTGTTGAATCCTCTTCTAAGAATACCTCTAATTTCAGTTCATCCAATTCTGAACTCTAACACCAGAGGAAATATGGATTAGAATGACTGATGAAAGGTTGTTCAGAGATACAGGATGGAAACAGGCCTTTCGGTTCACCAAGCCCACGCCCACGCCGACCTTCATTTACCCGGTCACACTACTTTGTATTATTGCACTGTCGCATCCATTCCTACACGCTAAAGGGCCTGTCTCACTTGGGCGATTTTTTAGACGACTACAGGCGACTGCCGAAACATTTTCAACATGTGAAAAAGTTTTCGCCGACGGTGGCGACAATTTGAGCTGAAGTATGTTGTCGTAGGTTGTCGCCGGTGCTGACTTCGGTGAATTCAATTGTCCTAGTCGCTGGCAGTCGCCTAAAAAAAAATCGCTTAAGTGGGACAGGCTGCTAAGGGCAATTTACAGAGGACAATTAAACTACAAATCCACAAATCTTTGGGATGTGGAAAGAAACTAGAACAGCCAGAGAAAGTCCACGTGGTAACAGGGAGAGCCCGAGGTCAAGATCAAACCCGGGTCTCTGGTGCTGAGAGGCTGCAGTTCTACCAGCTGTGTCACGGCACCGCCCCGTGCCATTACACGTTGTGAAAAGCAAAATTTGAGCTAAATCTTCCTGCGTGACTTCCTGCAAGTGATATGACAAAACACCCCTGGCCCTCCAATGTCACTAAAGCACCATGGAGTGCCAGAAACTCAATTAAAACGAACATACAATGTAAACTGAATGTGAATGGAATGACCTGCCGACCCACCCCCAGCTCCCACCATCTCCCTGGCTGTTTGGAGTTCCAGCTTTTGACCCCACTCCTGATCGCAAGGATCACCAACGAGCCCTTCTTCACCCAGTGATACAGCTGTTGTTGGGGTTCACGTTGTAGACCGTGTGGACGCCGCTTTCTTTGGGCCGCTGCCACCGGCTCGCGTGCTCCGTCACCTTGGGGCTCCCTCCCCAACTCACCAGCTGCTGTCTTTTGCTATCGGCGGTGGCTTTGTCCGCTCCATGCTCGACCGCCGCCACCTCCACCTATCACTCTACACGGTCAGCCTCTCCGCCCCCCTCCCCGCCACCTCCTCCTCCCGTCGCTCAATCCAGTTTAACTCTCCCCCCCCCGGAGTCGCCAACACTTCACCCTGGAAGCGTCAGTAGGTGAGAGGGGAAGGAGCCCCACGGTGACAGAGTGCATCGTTCATGGCGGCAGCCCAAAGAAAGCGATGTTCCCAGGGCAGCAACGTGGGTGGGTGAAGAATGAGTCGGGAGTGGGGTCGGAAGCCGGGGAGACGGTGGGAGCCGGGGATGGGTCTATCGGGGTTGGATATATCGGGGGCAGGCCTGTCCGCTATATCCAAAATCCATTATAAGAGAATCAATAAACGAGGGATTACTTTATTGTCTTTGCTAACGTTAGGAGAGAAGATTGAGAGCATAGCTGAAAAGGGATTTTGGAGAAGCAGCTTTTTAAAGGTGCCCAGTAAATTAGAGAAGGTTTGACAGGAAGTTCAGAGTTCCAGAGGGCCAGCCAGAGTTGGAACATGAAAAACTGAAACATTGAGCCAGCAGAGGTAGAATTAGACAAGGCCAAGGAGGGGTTTCAATGTTGAGATGTTAACAAATAACCTTTTTGTGAATAACAACTAACACCACAGGAAAGAGCGCTTGGACTCGTAATGCCACCTGTAGCCGCTCAGTGTATCTCAACTGAGCTCTCGAAATTTTGTCCAGATTATGTGGGGTTGGGGGGGCATCAACTACTGAAATATCTGTGTTCAACCTGTATTTTGCTTTCAGCTTTAAGGTTGCAGCTTCCACTTAGCCAGGTTTATTGCAAGACGAGGGTTCCGCAAGAATCAAATGTCTATAATTTTGAGTTCCTGTTATTCCACAGTCCCCATGCATTTACAAAGGACATTCAAGTCGTGTGTGTAACATATACCAATGTGATGCTGCTGAGTCATAGTTGGATTGCATATCCTATCGTGGTTTGTCAGGTAAACAGACACGTCAGCTTCTGTGATCAGGCTATCTACAGCTGTGCCTTCATGCTGATTCTGTACTGGAAAGCTGTCTTTTGGAAATTGTCCCATAACATTGGTTAGAGTATGATCATGAGATTCTCCTCTCCAAGGAATGCATATGGACAGTACTCTCTGTTCTTTCCATACATGTTGGTGCTGTCGTAACAGTCTGAGCAAATGATCAATGGTCCAGAAGTACCACCTGAAAGCAGAGTTTGCAATTTAAATAACTATGCAACACTTCAGGCACTGGATATTTTTTACTGTATTCCCGTGGACAACAATGTCTAACCGTATGATTTTGGAGGCAACTGATAATGAATGAAATATTTTGAACCACATTTGCACCTACAACTTTGTTAAGCGCTGCAGCAGCAGCAGTCTGTGCAAAATTCTAGCCTTTAAATCAAAAGCTCCACTGGGGTCAAATTAGATTACAGGTCTCATAAACTCGTAAGACATAGGAGCAGAATTTGGCCATTGAGTCTACTCCACCATTCAATCATGGCTGATCTATCTGTCCCTCGCAACCTCATTCTCCTGCCTTCTCTCCATAACCATAAAGCAGAAATGTGAGTTTCCTGCTATTTCATCTGTACCATGGAGAACTTGTACATCCATCTAAACTTGATTTAATCTCTCATCCAAAAGAGGCAGCATCCATGTGCAGCCCTTTCCCAGTGCCGGTTGCAGAGAAAGCCCACATCATAAGTTCGGTCAATAAAGAGCTGAGCATCACCTATCCATATCCTCCAGTGATGCTGCCTGACCTGTTGAATTACGCCAGCACTTTCTGTTCTATGCAAGATTCCAGCATCTAGTTTCTTCAAGTACATTCTACTGCTCCATTGCAAATTCTTCTCAAGGTGTGCCTATTTTGAAGAAATTGCCCTCCAGTCTGAAGCGTCCCGACCAGAAATGTCGCCAGTCCATGTCCTCCAGAGATGCGACGCTGCCTGATCTGCTAAATTACTCCCGCACCCTGTGTTCTACGCATGATTCCAGTACCTGCAGTTCCTTGTGTCTACAAGCATACGTTATATACTTGAACTTGAACAACACTGAACCTGCTGATGCCAACCAAGGTGAGATTGTGTCAGCTTGCTTCTTTGGCCAGCAAAGAGGAAGACATAACACCAGAGTAACCTTCTTGTGGAATCGATCACATTCTTTGGCATCAATGGTCTTTCTTTACAGTGTATTTTATTTTGAAGTTTGACTGATCAGTATTGATCCTAGTGCCGGTGGCGCATACCTGGACGACAGATGGCGCAATGGGCTAAGTGTTCGGCTGGCAACCGGAAGGTAGCCGGTTCGAATCCCGCTTGGAGTGCATACTGTCGTTGTGTCCTTGGGCAAGACACTTCACCCACCTTTGCCTGCGTGCGAATGTGTCTGAATGTGTGTGAGTGATTGGTGGTGGTCGGAGGGGCCGTAGGCGCAGATTAGCAGCCACGCTTCCGTCAGTCTTCCCCAGGGCAGCTGTGGCTACAGAAGTAGCTCACCACCACCGAGTGTGACTGAGGAGTGAATGAATAATGCGATGTAAAGCGCCTTGGGTATTAGAAAGGCGCTATATAAATCCAATCCATTATTATTATTATTATTATACCTGGGTTGGTCTGCTGCGCAAGCCCTTCATGAGGCGCACTTGGATGGAAATTGCTCCTGCCTGCATACAATGAACCCATCCGCCCATGCAGATTAGATGCAAGTGGCGTGGTGAGAATGTCCGCATCAGTTTCACTCCCAGTGTCTGCGTAGCAAATACCTATCGGAAGAAAGCAACAACATTTAGAAAATAAAGACGGAAATGCACAAGGGTGTTTCAGAGTAAACTCTGGCAACTGTATAATCAAGCAAAGGCCCAAGAGACCAAGAATATATCACTGGATACGTCCAACTGGTTCTCTCCTCCACCCCCTTCATCTTGTCAACCCCAACCGCATGTCCCAGTTTCTTTGGCAATACCTGGGATCAACATTATTCTAACTGTTGCAAACCAAAATAGGGACTAAAGCAATAAAACAATGGCTCATACAGAGTATAAAAATGGCATATATTGGTGTTATTAAATTATATGATTGTGCTGCAAATTCAATGCAAAACCAGTCATGTCGACTTGATTGGCAGCAGTAAAGATCTGTAGTGTGCCAAAGAGGCAACAGCACAACATGCTTGAATTGCTTTTTGGAAGGTGATGCGACCAATTTTGAGCTTTGAACGTCAACGGCTTCTTGTTCACAATCCCCTACTGAGCTTCATAGTCTACCCTCAGTCTTCTCTCCCCAAAGAAGTATCCAACTGAGAACTCACCATTTAAGTTTCAGTTTCATTGTTCCTTTCCAGTATATAAACCAATTATACCATGTATATTAAAATTGATTTTCCTATTAAACCCAAGGTGTGAAATTATTCAGATCAGGAGGTCACCCTCTTCTCCCTGTGGTGGCCACCCAAACTCTGCTTCACCTCAAGCCAAGCTGAATATTCCAAAAAACTGTATTGGAAGAGTAGGAACATTTTACTGACCATCCGTCCCTTTGTGTATATAGCCATGCGCAGTAGATGCCATGAGTTGCTGGTGACTTCCAGCCTCAGAGTTGCTGTAGCCTTCCTGAGGCTCAGAAAGAGTTCCTTGGGAAGACAGGCAGCTTGGAATATCGGGAGGCAAATTCATTTCATCTGGGGAAAACAGAAAAAAGTAGCATTCATTGCAGAGGCCATAAACAATTGTACACTAACAGCTTTATCTTGTTACACCTCAAAGAAACAGCTAGCTTCCAATTACAAAAAAGTTGTCTTTTGATCACCCTGAGTTTATTAGTTTGAAACCTATTCATGTATTTTCCCAAATGAAACTTTGAAAGTCACTTAACACCGGAGATCATAAACAGGCTACCACACTATGTAAAAATTGGCATAACTGCTTTAAATATCAGCATACTGCAATTTAATGGAGTTTACTTAATCACCAGGTTCCAGAATCAAGGTTAAAGGAGAAAATAATTGTATCAATTTAATGCCTTGTATGGCAAGACATCAGAAATCATTTTCCATAATGAATGCACATAACTTATACTGTCAGACTCTTTAGGTTGGAGAGTGGCATAATATTGACGAGTCATTTGAATACCCTTTGACAGAAAACAGTTGATTTACAAATTATCAAGCCCAAAATATTATTTTGTATGAGACACTTTCATCCATTGTACTTGGAAAATTAAGGCCCAAATACAACTTCAAGTGAAAAAGAGTTAGGCAGGGAAAATTAGACAATGATCTGAAAATAGTGTGAAATATATGAAGTGGTCTTCAGCATCTGAAGAGACAGATGGCAGGTAACTATCACGGATTCAGCCCTCCTTTTCTCTGTGAACCATCTGCATTCATGATTGAAATAACCATGAAGGTGGTTCTCGACCCAAAACGTCACCCATTCAAGTTTTCAAGAGAGAGTTAGATTTAGCTCTTAGGGCCAAGGGAATCAAAGGATATGGGGAAAAAGCCGGAACGGGGTACTGATTTTGGATGATCAGCCATGATCATATTGAATGGTGGTGCTGGCTCGAAAGGCCGAATGGCCTACTCCTGCACCTATTTTCGAAGATTATATTCCTTCTCTCCAGAGATGCTGCCTGTCCCGCTGAGTTAGCCCAGCATTTTGTGTCTACCTATGATTTAAACCAGCATCTGCAGCTGTTTCCTACACCTGAAGGTTTAATGTTCTTCGTATGTAAATATCTGTATACACTGCCCACAGTTTTCACCATAACACTTCAAGTTTAGTTATCTAGCGTGGAAACGGGCCCTTCTGCCCACCAAGTCCACGTTGTCTAACGATTACCCATACACGAGCTCTATCCGATACTTTAGGGACAATTTATAGATGCCAATTAGTCTATAAACCTGCACATCTTTGGAATATGGGAGGAAATTGGAGCACCCAGAGAACACCGCCATGGTCACAGGAAGAACACACACTAAGTCCATACAGACGGCACCTGTAGTCAGGATTGAACTCGGTCTCTGGCACCGTAAGGCAGCAACTCTACTCATGTGCCACTGCACTGCCCCTATGATTTACTATTGAGATCATAAGTACACTGGTAATTACATCTTTAGATGTGTCAAGGTGCTGCTACACACCCATTATTGGAAAATGTTATACATTGGGACAATCTATCTTACAATTCTGGACAACAAACGCACATTTAAAGTACAAATGTAATAAATGTTCACATTTGAAGTCAGTCTTACCTGTGTGTGTGATACTATAATCCTCACTCTTCCGCCGCATATGGTAGATAACAATCACCCATACCAGCGAGGTGCCCACCACACAAACCACCACAACAATAATCACTATGCCAATAGTTGTCCAGCCATCCTCCTCAAAGACAGAACTTTTTTGCATGGGGTCACAGTTCGAAGTTGGAATCACATTGAGGTAAATGTGACCACGCTCTGTCCCAAGTGTGTTAGACATCACACAGGTGTACTTCCCAATGTCCTCTGGGCCCGCATCCACAATGATCAGAAGCTGGTTGGCAGCAGCAAAGAAATGTCTCTCTGTTACAATCAAAGGGCCATCGTCTTTTGTCCAGTTCAGGCGTGGTGTCGGGCTTCCCCCAGCTATACACTGCAGAACTGCAGTTTCCCCTCTGGCAACAGTCCGATCCTCCAATGGTCGCATAAACGAAGGAGTTTCTGTGAACAGTGGTGGGTTGGGGATAAGAATGGCAGTGGGAAGAGAGAAGTGCAAAATAAACCAGTTTAGACATTAACACCAGGCATGTAGCTAAACTTTACAAATACCAAGTGAGAAAGATACCAAAGCTTTTAAAATTCCAGTAAAACATTTTGTAGAAAACAATAAGGATTATAGCCACAAAGAACCATCTCTGTTCAGAAACAAGATAATTTGTCATTTCAGTAGTAGACACTTTCAACCAAAAGCCTGTTGTGCAAAGTGGAGTTTAATACTGCGAGGTGGGAAGGTTCCACATGGAAAAATAATGATACTTCACTTTGCTCAAGGCAACTTGGTTTAATGAATCGTATTCAGGAAGATCCAATCATCCAATCCAGAGACAGCCATATCACACCACATGGTCCACAGCAGCTTATCCCTCAAAATAGAGGAGCACGAGGTGAGGCGCACGCTGCGGGCCATCAATCCGAGGAAGGCTGCTGAACCCGACGGTGTCTCTGGACGCGTGCTGAAGGACTGCGCAGACCAGCTGGCTGGAGTCTTTACGAGGATTTTCAACCAGTCTCTGACCCAGTCCACTGTCCCACCCTGTCTGAAGTCCTCCACCATAGTCCCCTTGCCCAAAAAAACCCACATTTCCAGCCTCAACAACTACCGGCCAGTCGCACTCACACCAGTGGTGATGAAGTGCTTTGAAAAACTGGTCCGGGGTCACATCACATCACTCCTGCCCCGAAGCTTTGACCCCCACCAGTTTGCGTATAGAGCGAACAGATCCACAGAGGACGCTGTAGCCACAGCCCTCCATGCTGCACTGTCCCATCTGGAGCAGCGGGGGAGCTACGTGCGGATGCTCTTTGTGGACTACAGCTCTGCTTTTAACACCATCCTTCCCCACAAACTGGTGGACAAACTGGGGGACCTGGGACTTCCACACTCCACCTGCATGTGGATAAATAGCTTCCTGTCGGGTCGCAGTCAGAGAGTCAGAGTGGGCCATCACGCATCCACGGCCCTCAGCCTCAGTACCGGCTCTCCACAGGGCTGCGTGCTGAGCCCCCTGCTTTACACCATCTACACATATGACTGCACCCCCGCCCACCACAGTAACACCATTGTCAAATTCGCGGATGACACCACGGTGGTGGGGCTCATCTCTGGGGGGGATGAGTACGCCTACAGGGATGAGGTGGAGCAGCTGACAGTGTGGTGTGGAGAGAATAACCTGCTCCTCAACACCTCAAAGACCAAGGAGCTCATAATAGACTACAGGAAGAAGAAAACGGACATTACACCATTAATCATCAGAGGGGACTGTGTGGAGAGGGTGGCGGATTTCCGCTTCCTGGGAATCCACATTGAGGAGGACCTGACATGGAGCGTGAACACCTCTGCGCTGCTGAAAAAGGTTCAGCAGAGACTGCACTTCCTGAGGGTGCTCAGGAAGAACAACATCACCCAGAGACTGCTGCTGTCCTTTTATCGGTGCTCCATAGAGAGCATCTTAACATACTGTGTATGCGTGTGGTACACCAGCTGCACAGCGACTAAGAGGAAAGCGCTCCAGAGGGCTATTGACAACACCCAGAAGATTATCGGCTGCCCTCTCCTCACCTTGGAGGACCTACACAGTTCCCACTGTCTCAAAAAATCCCAGAACATTATAAAGGACATTTCCCACCCCGGACACTCCCTGTTTGAACTGTTGCCGTCAGGCAGACGGTACAGATCAATGAGGACAATGAGAACAGTTTTTATCCCACAGCAATAACTACACTTAATGTAGCCACCAAATGAGCGCAGGTGTGCTACATACCAAAGGGATTGTGAAATCGACAGAAGAATATATGGTTGTGTGTTTATGCTTGTTTTTTTCATGTTATTTATTTTAGTTGTTTATTTTAGATATTTCTCTTTTAAGTATTGTTAGCTTTTAGATAATGTGTGAATGGTGCACTGACTGGTTGGCATTTTTAATTTCGTTGTACATGTTTACATGTTATAATGACAATAAAGAATTTCATTCATTCATTCATAACTTGGACACAGCTGTAATAAACCTAATGTTCAAAGAGGGTAAAAAAAATGTTTTTTAAAATCTGATCTTCACTTAACAATACATTAGTGCAGGATCCATTCTTATCTAGGTCTGTCCAACATAACTGATGCCACATCATGCTAACAATGATTTTCATAAAAGCCATCTTCTTACCTAGGACAGTGAGCGTAGCGTTTGCAGAAATGCCTCCTGCGGCATTTTGTGCCATACAGCTGTACATGCCCATGTCTTCAATTTTCACGTTTGCAATGAAGAAGACATCATCCTCCGGCATGACGTGCATACGCCTCTCCCGTGCTGCAGGGAAGTCTGTCCCACCGTCTTTCTGCCATGCAATCTGTGGTATTGGGTGCCCCCCCGCAGCACACTCCAGCCGAGCCATCGCACCCGTTCGAATTGTTAAATCCATGGGAGTTTTCATAAACAAGGGAAGTTCTATCAGGAACAAAACAATCAATGTCATAGCATGCATTTATATATATATATTTCAAATCATCATCAAAAATCTTCTCAGGAGCTTAAGGAGATAAAATTTCACAATGATTGAGCAAAGAAAATATTGGGACGGGGCTGTAATCTTGGCCACAAAGGTCAGTTTTAAGGGATATCTTGAGATGGAAGGATTACTAGAGAGACAAGCTCCAGTTTGGGGCCTATGCAGCTAAAGGCCAGTGTTGAAGTGAAGAGAATGAATGTACTAAAGGCTAGAACAGGAGGAACACAAGAAGCTCAAAGTTGTAAATCTGGATGCAGTTATATAGAGATATTGCATAATCTATGAAGGAGCGATGCTCACTTAATGCAGAATGTTTCCAGTTACAGAAACATTCACTGTAACAAAGAGAACAAATACCCATTATCTATACAATGAAGCGTGTCAACCAAAACGGAAAAGCTGCATAAAATGACAATGTTATATCAGTCAGATTGGGTTGATTAAGCCTTGTGGGCAGATTGCTGAAAATGATTGAGAACTACTTTGTGTACATTATTTGTACTGGTTTTGTGCAAAGCATCTTTCTGTAGAAATTTCACGTTCATTGGTAGAACTTGCTATAATTTACTATGTATTGCACCTCTTTCTCAGTTTAAATTTGACCAATTTCAAAACTTTATTTTGCTGTGCAGTCAATTTGCTGTCGGCCCAGACACATACCTGTGTCTCATTGGCGCACACTGCACTGCCAACAGACTCAAATACTCAACTTGTCAGGTTGCAATGCAGTGGGAATGAGAAGTTAAAGACTCTTCACATCTGAGTTCCAGACATGTCAGCGGATACTTCAAAAAACAAACCGTTTAATATTGAAGTAGAATGTTGAACTGTGGCACGGGCCTTTGTTCTTGATCAGTTAGAGCGTAAAAGCAAATGAGAACTTATTTATCCCTCCGCTTTAAAAGTCAAAAACTTAAAACAGAATACGGCTCACTGTGGCGCAGCGATAAAGTTGCTGCCTTACAGCGCGAGAGACCCGGGTTCGATCCTGACTAAGGCGATGTTTGTACCTTCTCCCCGTGACTGCGTGGGTTTTCCACGGGTGCACCGGATTCCTCCCACATTCCAAAGACGTACAGGTTTGTAGGTTAATTGGCATTGGTAAAATTGTAAAAATTGTCCCTAGTGTGTGCGATAGTGTAAGTGTGCAGGGTGATCGCTGGTCGGTGTGGACTTGGTGGGCTGAAGGGCGTTTCTGCCCTGTATCTCTAACATCTGAAGGAAATATTTTTCCAGTAAAAATCATAGCACAATTTTGTTTAATGACAGCTACTCAAATAAACATGCCAAATTGCAAATGTAAAATATGGCCACAGGAATCTGTAATGGAAAGATTGCCAGGAATTGCCTGTGAATGGGCCAACAAGCTTTGTGATAGGAAGATGAGATTACGTGCCATCATTTATTTTCATCTTTTATTGAACCAAGGATGCAATTGAAAAGCAATATAATGCTCCAAAACTTCAAGTAAATTATCAACAGACTATATATATAAAACCACAAGCCCTTCCACTTCACTGCAAGAAAATACACTTACCATTCACTGTAAGTTTTGCCTTGTTGGAATAATTTGAGCCAAAATAATTTGTGACAACACACTGGTAGCGGCCCTCATCTGTAAAGTTGATGTTCCGCAGCTGCAGTATGGTGGTGTATTCAATAAACTCGCCATCTTTCTCTCGCAAGCTGGAGAAGTTCAGGATTTCTGCATCATACAGCAACTCGCTATCCTTCCTCCACGCAGCAGCCATGGGGGAGTCACTACTGCTGCCAGCTATACAGGTGAAGCTGACATTCATCCCCCTCAGTGCAACAGTGGTTTCAGGGTGGGCGGTGAACACAGGCTTTGGGAAATCATCTAGAGAATAAAACAAAGAGACAGGTCACAATACAAAAACTAAATCACAAGAGTTTGTTTTCCACAATTGGAGTGTAGTACTCATGCTGTGCGTTACTCTGAAGGCACCGTTTTCAAAATTGAATGCTCCAGTAATAAATGTAAAATCTTTCCTTAAGAATAGTTAGTCTAACATCGGTAGTGGGGAAACTGCTAGAGTCGGTTATTAAAGATGGGATAGCAGCACATTTGGAAAGTGGTGAAATCATTGGACAAAGTCAGCATGGATTTACGAAAGGTAAATCATGTCTGACGAATCTTATAGAATTTTTCGAGGATGTAACTAGTAGCGTGGATAGGGGAGAACCAGTGGATGTGGTGTATCTGGACTTCCAGAAGGCTTTCGACAAGGTCCCACATAAGAGATTAGTATACAAACTTAAAGCACATGGCATTGGGGGTTCAGTATTGATGTGGATAGAGAACTGGCTGGCAAACAGGAAGCAAAGAGTAGGAGTAAACGGGTCCTTTTCACAATGGCAGGCAGTGACTAGTGGGGTACCGCAAGGCTCAGTGCTGGGACCCCAGCTATTTACAATATATATTAATGACCTGGATGAGGGAATTGAAGGCAATATCTCCAAGTTTGCGGATGACACTAAGCTGGGGGGCAGTGTTAGCTGTGAGGAGGATGCTAGGAGACTGCAAGGTGACTTGGATAGGCTGGGTGAGTGGGCAAATGTTTGGCAGATGCAGTATAATGTGGATAAATGTGAGGTTATCCATTTTGGTGGCAAAAACAGGAAAGCAGACTATTTTCTAAATGGTGGCCGACTAGGAAAAGGGGAGATGCAGCGAGACCTGGGTGTCATGGTACACCAGTCATTGAAAGTAGGCATGCAGGTGCAGCAGGCAGTGAAGAAAGCAAATGGTATGTTAGCTTTCATAGCAAAAGGATTTGAGTATAGGAGCAGGGAGGTTCTACTGCAGTTGTACAGGGTCTTGGTGAGACCACACCTGGAGTATTGCGTACAGTTTTGGTCTCCAAATCTGAGGAAGGACATTATTGCCATAGAGGGAGTGCAGAGAAGGTTCACCAGACTGATTCCTGGGATGTCAGGACTGTCTTATGAAGAAAGACTGGATAGACTTGGTTTATACTCACTAGAATTTAGGAGATTGAGAGGGGATCTTATAGAAACTTACAAAATTCTTAAGGGGTTGGACAGGCTAGATGCAGGAAGATTGCTCCCGATGTTGGGGAAGTCCAGGACAAGGGGTCACAGCTTAAGGATAAGGGGGAAATCCTTTAAAACCGAGATGAGAAGAACTTTTTTCACACAGAGAGTGGTGAATCTCTGGAACTCTCTGCCACAGAGGGTAGTCGAGGCCAGTTCATTGGCTATATTTAAGAGGGAGCTAGATGTGGCCCTTGTGGCTAAAGGGATCAGAGGGTATGGAGAGAAGGCAGGTACGGGATACTGAGTTGGATGATCAGCCATGATCATATTGAATGGCGGTGCAGGCTCGAAGGGCCGAATGGCCTACTCCTGCACCTAATTTCTATGTTTCTATGTTTCTATAATATATTGCTGAAAGTCATGCTCAGATCATCTGAATTTAACAATATCAAATAAGTAGTGGCTTATAGGCCTGCCCCACTTACACAATTTTTTCAGCGACTGCCGGCACCCGTCATAGTTGCAGCAGGTCGCCGAAAATTCTCAACATGTTGAAAATCCTGCGGCGACCAGAAAAAGGTACGACACTTGGGCGACTACTCACGACCATACAGGCATCACCCCGCGACATGCCGCGTAAGTGGGGGAGGCTCTTAAGCAATTCAACCCCCCCAAAAATCAAACCTTTGTCTCCATACATCTAAATATATATTGCTATATCTCCTTATCCATTCATTGACCTTTATTTTTATGATTGACTATATCAATACACCCTAAGTTTGTTACTAACCTAAAATCTTATGGATGCTTATGAATGTTTCTTCAAGTCAAGGCACAAGTTTACTAAGGCAACTTCCATTAGGACCGTGCACAGGGAAGTATTAAAATAAGTCAACAAGACACATGAATATCCAACATATGATTCAGTTAGACAATCACTGAATCTATATAATTAAAAGTCTCATCTTGACCACTTCCTGTTTGCACTGTGCTTTGATTTTAGAAAAAATGCTACCACATATAGCTGTGATTTTTTGGCCATCTTACTCAGAGTCCTCCTCCGCTGCGCAGGCCCCGAGGATTTTTCCCATTGATGAAAAATAAAATACTTATTAGTGTTCAAAAAATCTTGAGATTCTCTCCCGTCAATCACTGCTATGAAGGCCACGCCCCTTCCGGCGGGAGGGACTATAAAACCCGGAAGTGTGGGCGTGGCTCAGTCTTTCTGCAAAATGGCGAGGAAGAGGTCACGACTCTGTCTGAGCTGGGAAACTACAGAACACTGTGAGTATGCAATGTACTTGAATAAATGATTTGTTAGCCCTTAATGAAAATGAAATGAGTTGTTTGGCCTGCCCTGTGCTTGAAACTGCAATGGCAATGGAAATGAAGTGAAAATGCATTGAGTTGTTTGGCTTGGGCCTGCCCTGTGCTTGAAACTGCAATGGCAATGGAAATTAAGTGAAAATGCAATGAGCTGTTTGGCTTGAGCCTGCCATGTGCTTGAAACGGCAGTGGCAATGGAAATGAAGTGAAAATGCAATGAGCTGTTTGGCTTGAGCCTGCCATGTGCTTGAAATGGCAGTGGCAATGGAAATGAAGTGAAAATGCAATGAGCTGTTTGGCTTGAGCCTGCCCTATGCCTGAAAGTGCAGTGGCAATGGAAATTAAGTGAAAATGCAATCAGCTGTTTGGCTTGGCCTGCCCTGTGCTTGAAACTGCAATGGCAATGGAAGTGAAATGAAAATGCAATGAGCTATTCGGCCTGCCATGTGCTTGAAACTGCAATGCAATTGGAAATGAAATGAAATGAGTTGTTCAGCCTGCCTGAAACCACTAATTTCGGCCCACAAGGCCCCTATTAGCCGTGAAACCAGTCCCCTTTGCCCAAAATGCCCGTATTAGCCCAGGAGGAGCATTTTGGCCCAAAAGGCCCGTGCCAGGCCAGGAAAAGTACAGAAAAAGAGCCTTTCACTGAGATTTCACTCCGATTTTTTTTTAAAGAGCCCCTTCGGTCCATCAGGCCTGTACTACCACAGGAGTCCCTTCGGCCCATCAGTAAGTATTCCCCCTGCAAGTATTAAACCTCACCCCAGTACTTTACCACCTCCCTTTATTTGCTCCCTGTGAGATCCAGGCCAGGATAGACTTTCCTCCTTCATTGCTGTGATCTGCAGAAAAAGATGAAAAATGTCTAAAATTGATTCTCCACCCTCTCCCCTTCTCTCTCTCACAGAGTCTCTCACCTGTTTTGGGCATAATTTCTGGCAGTTTCCGAGCTGCCAGGCCACCAGGCCTGAGTGACTGAGCTGCCAGCCCACCAGGCCTGAGTGACTGAGCTGCCAGCCCAAGAATCCATTCGGCCTACAATGTCCATAGTAGCCATCTGGAAACCAGTCCCTACGGTCCACAACACCCATACTAGCGCTCCAGAAAGCGCCCCCCCCCCCCCCACCACTGGCCAACAATATTGGAATTGGTGGAGAGGTGGAATATTGCGTTGGGGGACCAGCCCTCCCGTGTGAACATGGGACCCAATGGGTCCCACTTAGTCTAGTTACTAATAAAGCCACTAGGCTCTTTAGTGCGGTCCATGACCATCCGCAAATGAAATGCATTCTGTACACATGAAACAAGGACAAGAGTGCCGTCATATCAACCACATATGATTCTGCCAACACAATTTGCCTGCTATGTGTAAGCTGCATCCAAGAGTTTAGTAGTTTGAGTCAAGCATCCTTAACTAATAGCTTGAACAGTATAGAAAACAACTTCTAAACTAAGAAATGCACGGCTAGTCTATGGAACACGTTTTAATTCTGTACAGCTATAGAGGTTTTCCCAGGATTATGAATAAGCATTTAAGAGGTTGGTGGAATGGATTTGCCGGCTGCTGCAGACCTGCTCTCATCTTCTGACACGCGGGAGCTTGGTTTGCAGCTGTAACTGAATGGTTGAGATAAACTTCTTAGTTTTAATGAAATTAAGATGGGGATTGAAGGCTTTGTGGCCAAGTTTGTAGATGATACGAAATAATTGGAAGGGCAGGTATTCTAGAGGAAGCAGGGACTCCTTGGGTTCCGAATGGTCTAATTTTGCTCCAATCACTTATGACCTTACATGTTGGCCTGTTTTTATTTATATTGACAGTGCTCACATTTCCAACGTCATAATCTGGGAGGACCAGCATAACATTTTTCCGAAATAATTCTGGAAATTAACATTTCATTCAGGGGGTAAAATACAGTCACAGAGGCCAACGTCAGAAGATCCTTCAGGGGGGTGAACACTCGGAAAGCATCCGGACCTGATGGTATACCCGGTCGAGTTCTCAAAACCTGTGCAGACCAACTGGCTGGAGTTTTTGCGGGCATTTTCAACCTCTCATTACTGAGATCTGAGTAAGAGGGCATCAATAACTCCGGTGCCCAAGAAGAGTCAACGGCTATTGACCAGTGGCACTAACGTCCGTGGTGAAGAAGTGCTTTGAGAGGTTGGTTATGGTGCATATCAACTCCTACCTCAATAAGAATCTCGGCCCACTACAGTTTGCCTACAGGTCATCGGAGGATGCAATCTCACTGGCTCTCCACTCCGCACTGGACCACATGGACAAAACCCCCCACTTATGTCAGGCTGTTGTTTATAAACTCCAGCTCGGCGTTCAATACCATCATCCCCTCCAAGCTGGTTACCAAGCTCGCGGAACTGGGTCTCTGCGCATCCCTCTGCAATCGGATGCTCGACTTCCTCATCCACAGACCACAGTCTGTTGGAATTGACAGAAATACTTCCTCATTAACAATCAGTACGGGAGCACCACAAGGCTGCGTGCTCAGCCCCCCGCTCTACTCATTCTATACTCATGACTGTGTAGCCGGACATTGTGCGAACTCCATCTTCAAGTTCGCCGATGACACCACTGTTGTTGGATGAATTACAGATGGTGATGATTCAGAGTATAGAAGTGAGATGGACCGATTGACCAAATGGTGCCAGCACAACAGCTCTCAATATCAGTAAAACCAAGGAACTGATTGTGGACTTTGGAAGATAAGGATGACGAGGACCCACAATCCTGGTTACATCAACGTGACGATGGTGGAGAGTCAAAAACTTCAAATTCCTGGGCGTGCATATTTCAAAAGAACTTTCCTGGACCCAGCACACTGTTGAAATTATAAATAAAGCACACCAATGCTTCTACTTCCCGAGAAGATTACGGAGATTCAGTGTGTCAGAGAGGATTTTCTTCAACTTCTACAGGTGTACAGTAGAGAGCATACTGACTGGTTGCATCATGGCCTGGTTCGGCAAATTAAACACCCAGGAGCGGAAAAGTGCAAAAAGTTGTGAACACTGCCTAGTCCATCATCGACTGACCTCCCCACAATCGAAGGGACTTATCGGAGTCACTGCCTCAAAAACGCAGCCAGCATCATCAGAGACCCACACCACCCTAGCCACACACTCTTTTCACCCCTGCCATCGGGAAGGTGGTAGAGGAGCCTGAAAACCGTAACGTCCCGGTTCAGGAACAGCTTCTTCCCTACAGCCACCAGGCTATTAAACACTACAGCCACAAATAAGCTCTAAACTACAATAGACTATTGCTGCCTCGCCAACGGTCTGTCTCGTCTTTTTCCTTCTTTGTTGTAAAATGTATGTTTTAGTGTGCCTTTAGTTTTGCATTATGTGAGGGGCGGTGGAAACTTAATAAAAAATCTCTTTTCTCGACGGAGATGTGACTTTTCCGTGTCGTATCTCCGTCCGCACTGCAGCCTAACAAAGAGGAGCTCGACCGACCTCGGAAGCTCTAACCGCGGGAGCCTGAAGGACTTAACATCGTAGAGCTAGCGATCCCTTTGTCAGGCACCAACTTCAGGAGCTCCAACCGCAGGAGCTTCGATCGCCCCGACTGTGGATGGTTCGACTCTCCCGACCGCAGGAGAAAAGGAGGAAAGAAGATAAGACCTTATTGCCTTCTATCACAGTGGGGAATGTGGAGGGGCTGCAGTAGTGGATGTTTATGCCAAATTTTTATGTAGTTGTGGGTCTTGTCGCTTTTTTGGTATGACAGTATGGCAAATCAAATTCCTTGTATGTTGCAAAACATACTTGGCTAATAAATTAAGATTATGATTATTATTATTGCCGTACTATTGTTTGTTTTTTGTGTGCTCGGATGTATGCGTGTATATATATATTATTATATTGTTCACAGTATGCCATGTTTACATATTCTATTGTGCTGCTTTCATGGATCCATCTGGGACATGACAATAAAACACTCTTGACTTGACTCTTAATTCTGGCTCTTACGGATTATGAAATACACCAAATTATGCTGAATATATCTGAAAAGGTTAGATTTAACAAGTTCTTCATTCTCTTATTTTTTGTTGCAAGGTTTACATTCAGAAACTCTCCAAGAAATGTTCACAATTACTGGGACCTTTATTTAAAGCTGTACTTTATGCTGAATCAGCAGTAAGAAAAACTATTTGCTATAAAAGGAGGCGAGGCACTTAAGCATCTAATAAAAAAAGACAAAGTAACCCAGCAGGTCAGGCAGCATCGCTTGAGAACAGATAGGTGATATTTTGAAGATAGACACAAACTGCTGGAGTAACTCAGGCAGCATCTCTGGAGACACGGAATGGGTGACGTTTCAGGTCGAGACCCTTCTTCAGATTAATATTTTTGCGTTGGCTATCTCACATCACCAGTGATTGTCTCCAGAGATTCTGCCTGATCCACGTAGTTACTCTAACTGTCATTTTTTTGTAAACCTGCATCTGCAGTTCCTTGTTTCTAAGTGGACTCCCAGAAATTAAGTCAGAATAAATATAAATCATACAAACCACAAATGTAGTCCTCCACATCAATATTAAAGATGCTTTTTCCAGCTAGCCACACAGGATGAGCACATTTGGCAGTAACCATGTGCGAAAACCTTTTTTCGATTAGAAACTGAGGCAACCACTTCAACTGGCAATCGCACAAAAGACTGGAAGTGTTCAGCACACTGTGGATAATAAATATCATATTTTGAATGCATTTTAAAATCATGTGCCTTTTAAGAAACTTATACATGCAGTGAATTGCTGGCATAATTTCCAGATAAAGAGCTTGCAGAAGTACAGATAGTTGTAACAGCAAAAGCCACAATTTCTTTCAGAGCCTCTCATACCCTGTTTAACTTAGAAAGACCTGCACAAGAGAAATATAGTTCGTATCATTACACAGTTGAGACAATCCAAAAGGAGCATTACCATCATATGTCAAATGTATCACACAGCAAATCAAAGGTATCAGCAGAGAATATGTTGAACATCGATTAGAACTACAAACTTTCAGCCAAAAAATACAATGGAGGTTCATGACCTTCCTTTTGTTCATACCTCATCCAGATTAGAGGTGGGAAAGCAACAACCATTTTTTTAATGGTTGGGTTAAAGCATTAAAGGATACAGCAGCAAGCCACGTAAAACATTAACAGATTAGCCACAATCCAACAAATGGCATTACAGGATTTAGAAGCTGAATGACTTCCTTTTTATTCCTGTGTTTTAAAACTCAAACTACAAAACTTTTAATTTTTAAACCTCAAACTAGTTATCCAATTATATTTATAAACCAACTCTTGTTGACAAAGTAATTAAAGCGTTGAAATAACATATGTGTGAAGCTGTCTCTATATTAATGCTCTCCAATTAGGGGTAATTTTACATAAAATACCACATTGGAAACACCGCCTTTCCCCACTCTCACCAGCATCTTCATTGCTAAACATTAGCAATTCAACTGTACAACTTGAACCTCAGGATATGATGGACTAACCATGCAAAAGATACATTTTCTTTTCCTATCTGATCACATCTCTCATTACAGCTCTCAATATTCACGCACTCTTTCAAAGCACCCTGGGTTGCCAAAATACTTCAATTTCTCATTTATATGTAGAATATCCTTAATTCATTCTTCAGGGAACGGGGGTTCCCCTCCTCCACCATAGATGAGGCTCGCACCAGGGTCTCTGCCATACCCCGCAACACTGCTCTCTCTCCCCATCCCCCCACTCACAACACAGGCAGAGTCCCCCTAGTCCTCACCTTTCACCCCACCAGCCGTCACATACAACAAGTGATCCTCCGTCAGTTTCGCCACCTCCAACGTGACCCCACCACTCGCCACATCTTCCCATCTCCCCCTATGTCTGCCTTCCGCAAAGACCGCTCCCTCCGTAACTCCCTTGTCAATTCTTCCCTTCCCTCCCATACCACCCCCTCCCCTGGTACTTTCCCTTGCAACCGCAAGAGATGCAACACTTGTCCCTTCACCTCCCCCCTCTACTCCATTCAGGGACCCAAGCAGTCGTTCCAGGTGCGACAGAGGTTCACCTGCATCTCCTCCAACCTCATCTATTGCATCCGCTGCTCTAGATGCCAGCTGATCTACATCGGTGAGACCAAGCGGAGGCTTGGCGATCGTTTCGCCGAACACCTCCGGTGGGTCCGCAATAACCAACCTGACCTCCCGGTGGCTCAGCACTTCAACTCCCCCTCCCATTCCATATCTGACCTCTCTGTCCTGGGTCTCCTCCATGGCCACAGCGAGCAACACCGTAAATTGGAGGAAATGCACCTCATATTCCGCTTGGGCAGTCTACATCCTGGGGGCTTGAACATTGAATTCTCCCAATTCTGCTAGCCCTTGCTGTCCCCTCCCCTTCATCAGCCATCTGGTTGTCTCCTCCCCTACCCCAGCCCTCGGGCTCCTCCTCCGCCTTTTTCCTTTTTTCCTTTCTTCTCCCCACCCCCTATCAGTCTGAAGAAGGGTTTCGGCCCGAAACGTTACCTATTTCCTTCGCTCCATAGATGCTGCTGCACCCGCTGAGTTTCTCCAGCATTTTTGTGTATCCTTAATTCATTGACCACTTCCACATCCCATCTCCAACCCAATGCCACTTTTCTGCATTAATTGACAATAAAGATACCTAGGCGGAGGCTTAACGCTTGACCGAAGAGCATATTTAATCAGGAAGAGGCTTTCTAATTAAATTAACGCAGTGTTTCAATTGACTAGAATGATTTTATATACTCACAGTTCCTTAAGTATCATTTGAGAAAAAGAATTTCCTTGAATTGACATTATGGCATTATTGCTCAAGTCTCTAAAAGGAAGGAAATAAAACTTTTTAAATAGAAGCTAAAGGGAATAGACACAATTGCACAGGATTTTAACATAACAGTGAGATTAACAGTGACTTGTTTGTATGGATTTGGAACTGGCCTACAGATAGACAGAGGATTGACTTGGAAGGACAATTTCAGGCTGGAGTTCTGTGAGCAGCAGAGTTCCGCAGGGATCTGTGCGGAGACCTTTGCTGTGTGGGATATATACGCATGACTGGAAGAAATGTAGAGAGGTTGGTTAGTAAGTTTGCAGGTGGCACCAAAATTGCTGAGGTCACAGACTGTGACGAAGGGTATCAAGATATACAACATATACATCAAAAATATCAAAGATCAGCTACAGAAACAAGCAGATTAAACATCTGCCATTTTTCTGCCCAAGTGCAAGGTGTTGTACTTTGGGAGGTCAAATGCTAGGCGAAAACATACAATTAATGGCATGACCATCAACTGCGTTGATGTACAGCGAGATCTTGGGCTCCAAGTCCGCAACCCCCTGAAAGTGGCAGCACAAATAGACAGAGTGGTAAAGCAGGCATATGCTTGCCTTCAGAGGTCGGGGCATTAAGCACTAGAGTCAGGATATCATCATGTAGCTTTAAAGGATTCATGTAGCTTTAAAGGATTTTGGTTAGGCCACTTTTGGAATATTGTGTGGAGTTCTGGTCGTCCCATTACAGGAAGGATGTACAGGTATTTGAAAGGGTGCAGAGGAGGTTTACCAGAATGTTGAATGGATTAGGGGGCATTAGCTACAGGGACAGATTTAGGATGTTTTTTCTGGAACGCTGTGAGAGTTGATAGAAGTATGTAAAATTATTAGAATCATTGGGTAGACAATCAGAACCTTTTCCCCGCCCAGGAAGGAAAGGAATTTTTTTTAGAGGGCATAGCTTTAAGGTGAGGCGGGCAAAGTTTAAAGGAGATGTGGGGGGCAATTTTTTATTTACACAGAAGGTAGTGGGGGCCTGGAATACGCTGCCAGGGATGGCAGTTGGGGCGAATATGATAGTGGAATTTAAGAGGCTTTTATATAGGCAACTAAATATGCAGGGAATGTAGGGATATGGATTATTTGCTGGAAGATAAGAGATGGTCTTAGCAGGTTTGGCACAGACACTGTGGGTCGAAGGGACTGTTCTTTTGAATTGAATTATCCTTTATTGTCGTTCAGACCTTTTGGTCTGAACGAAATTTTGGCAGTCATACATATAATAATAAATATCAAAAACACACAATAAACACAAATTTAACATCCACCACAGTGAGTTCATCAGGCACCTCCTCACTGTGATGGAAGGCAAAAGTCTTAAAGTCTCTGTCTCTTCCCTCCTTGTTCTCCCTCTGCGCCGAGGCGATCCAGGCTTCAGATATTGTGACCCCGCCGGGTGATGGTATTTTACTGTTCTATAACAAAGTGCCTCTCGTGCTTGTGAAAGGTCAACAACATTTCAGGCTGTAACACATCCCCAACCCCAAAACAAAGAACTGAAGCAGTTGAAGGAAGGTGACTTAGTTGGAACAGTGAGAGTACTACATCCACTTCTTCACATGATTTGTACCTGCTCGTATGAACAAACATTTTATTATGTGAATGACCACAAAAAAAGTCTTCAAAGTCTAAAAAAGTGAATAGATTTTGATAAAATTGAGCTAATGAATCATACAGCATGGAAACAGAGGCTTTGGATGATTAAGTCTGTACTAACTATCAAGCAACCTTTTACCATAATCCCATTTTATTCTTCGTATATTCCCATAAACTACCTTGATACTACTATTCATGCATTAGGGGAATTTGTAAATTACCTCCCATCTTTGGGAAGTGGAAGGACACCACAGTACCTAGAGATAAACCATGCCATCACAGGGAAAATAGGCAAACTTCACCTAGACAGCAGCTTCACAGAGATCAAGATTTAAAATCCGTCACTGAAGCCAAGTCAACAGCTCTATTGTGTTAACTAGTCTAATTTGTGATGCTAAAAAAACACACCGACAGAACATATGGGCTGAGAAAAGCACCCAATGATTAATTCCTTCACTTCCAAATATGCAATAGTGATTTTGAATTAGCATAGTTATTTCAGGGCCACCAAATCAGCTGAACTATTTGACTCAAACGGCAACAATGAGGAAAACCAGCACATAACAGTGGCGCAGCGGTAGAGTGCTAGAGACCTGGGTTAGATCCTGACTATGGGTGCTTGTCTGTACGGAGTTTGTACGTTCTCCCCGTGGGTTTTCTCCGATATCTCCAGTTTCCTCCCACACCCCAAAGACCTATAGGTTTACAAGTTAATTGGCTTGGTATAATTGTAAATTGTCCCTAGTGTGTAGGATAGAACTAGTGTACGGGTGATTGTTAGACGGTGCGGGCTTGATAGGCCGAAAGGCCTGTGTCCGTGCTGTATTTCTAAAACTATAAACAACACTTTATTTTTCTGATTTAGTAAATGAAAGCAGAATGTGGTAATTTCAATATATATTTATGATATTCTCATTTTAATTGCCAGTGAATTGAAATGTATTTATACTTACAGGTATTCAAGGGTTGTTAGTCCAGAAAATGCTTTATTTGTGATGGACGTTATTTTGCTTCCCTGCAGAATCCTACAAAGAATAAAGAGGCAATTGACAGATGATAGTTAACACTGTGCATTTCAAAAGTTGTCTAACAAACTGGCAGTTCCTATTGTTCAGATTTTAGGAGTCACAACATGCGATTTCGGCTAGGTTGTCTTCCTTATTACAGCTGCTGACAAATGCATTCATAATTCAATGTTCCAACAAAAGCTGGATCTTGGCAGTGGCAAAAATTATCTAATAGGCAAAATAATGACAACACTGAACAGAACAGCTGTTTGTTTCTTACCAAAGTAATGCCTTAGACATAGCTGCAGTTTGGTTGTTACAATTGATTTGTACTTGAGAATCCAAACTGATGATCTTTTTGTACCTCAAACTAACTTTGCTTTATTGGTCATTTACCAGAACATCAAGGACACTTTAATTCAAATCAAAATTTCCACTGGATAAGGCATTGGACCACAAGATGAGGTTTTAAAACTGAGAGAATGTGTGTGTTCAAATGATCGCCGCAACATAACATTGAAGCTGTTATTAAACCTCAGATATGTCTGCTTACAGGAAAGGACTTTATGCCCGGAGGAAGCCAAATTAGACACAGCTTCACTTAAGCAGTTCAGTAAAAATGCTATACGTGCATATTACTCTGCTTAATTTGAGCAATATCTTGTGTGGGGTGGTAGGAGGCGAGGAAAGAGGATGGAAAATAATCAGCACAAATATGGATTAACTTTGAAATTCTTAGCTTTGAGGGAGAACATCTATTGTAGTGGGAAAAAGTGGAGGCCAACACAAAAATGCAACATAATAGGAAGGTACATGAGCCTCATAATCACAATATACATACAATTTTTGCAGCTTGTCTAATCCAGTGAAAGCACCATTTGAATCCTCAATCGCCCATGAGATTTCGTTATTCCTCAGATCACTGTCGGAAGAAACTCACCTTTATTAGATTATACAAACAGTATGGGAAAGTTTAGCAACTTCATAAGAACATAGCTTTGAATTTTTAAAGCACCATTACAGCCCCATTTAAAATATGGATCAGACAGCCAAATTAATTGAACATGTCCTATTCTTGTTGGCCGATATCACCATAAGACTGAGCATAAATTCTGAGAATGTGAGGAGTCAAAATGAATCACAATGAATATCACCAGAATAGACAAAAGCAGGCTAAACATTCTTGTTAAAGGCATGAGACTTGCCTTTAGATTTGCACTGTTTCTATTTTTTAAACTACAAGCACTGTTAACTTCAAGTTATGAAACACTCTAAGTTTTAAAGTCTGACTTTGCTTTTGGGAAAGTCTTTTCTTGCAAGGTAAAATTTTAAATATATATTTTTACCATGTCCATAAAAGATAGAGTAGAGTGAACAACTGCAGGAACAGAAAACAGTGCAGTGAGTCTAGGACGTTTGTATCAGAATCCCAGAACTTAAAGACTCTTTATAAAACTTGTGCCTGGGGAGATACTTTTTCCAGACATTTTTAGTCGGAACTAGGGAGAAATTGGTGAATTTCAGAATGAAAATATTGAATATTTTCCTTTCAGTTTTAAATCTGTTTAAAAGCTGTATATATTATATGCAAATACTGTGGCAAATGGGCAATGTATCTTTGATGTTTGTCAATGGCATTTGCAGCAGAAATCTGGTGTGAAGTTAGTTTCCTCTGTTCAATTTGTGCTTTGAGAATAGACAGCCTGTGTTCAGAGACCCAAGGACGTTGCATCTCTGACATGAGATTGTGCCTTTGAGGATCAAAGGCATTACATAGAAACATAGGTGCAGTAGGCCATTCGGCCCTTCGAGCCAGCATTGCCATTCAATATGATCATGGCTGATCATCCAAAATCAGTACCTTGTTCCTGCTTTTAGCCCCATATCCCATGATTACCACAAGCTTCCAATTCTACCACATGTAACATTGAGATGCAAATTGTAAAATTCTGATGTTTAAAAAGCTATTTCATTTAGCGTTATTACCAACTTTATTTTGACAAAAGATGTTCGAACAGTCTGCAGAAGAATCTCGACCCGAAACATCACCTATTCCTTTTCTCCAGAGATCCTGGCTGACCCGCTGAGTTACTCCAGCATTTTGTATCTGTCTTCTGTTTCTACTCTTTTACCCTTGCCCTGATCAATTAGTTTTCCCTTTTCCACACAGCTGCTCAGGCATCAATAGCTGGAGCCTTGTTAATCAGTAATGCCTGGAATGTGAATATGGTTGGTGACCCTGAACTGAAGAAACTTACCAGCCATTTATTTTTACACCCTGCCCCCATAGTCAAAATAACACAAGTTAAATTGTTCCCTTTCTGTTTTAAAGCACTTTGAACCAATCTAGATTAATTGTGATTACGTATATACTAATGGTTAAATCAGGGGACAAAAATGTCACATTACACAATCCCATTCAGTTTAATTTAGGACTTTTAAAAACGTTTTCACATCAACCCAGTTCAGTATTTCAACGAAGTGAAGTTTAAATTACAAACTACTTGTGTGCGGTAGGGGGAAGAGGAGGAAGGAATAATTTGGTATATGGCAATAGATACGGTAGAGTAAAACATGTTTTTGCATTTTTAATTGAATAGTTGGCAACTCCATTCTTAGTGCAACTTGGTACCAATTTACTTTCCTGTAAATTTTAAATAACTATTTACAGATCAGGAGCCAAATGAATACTGACAGCCAAATTTCTACTATGTGCATCACAGGACTTTCCAACCTCTGCAGTTTTCACCATAATGCAAATAAAACTATGCACCTCAGGTAGAAAACTTGAAGCACCATTTTCCTTCAGTGCAATTTTTTTTTCTGATATTCACAGAAAATGTTCATCAATGACCTGTGTTTGTAACAAAAACCACAGCAAGAGAGGGTCACTATCCATTGTAATGACTGAGATAGAGGACAGGTTTCATTCAGCAATGATTTCCATGCCTACTGCAAGTTTGTCTGCATTATGTGTTACCAAAAAAATGCAGCTGAGTTAAAGGTGCAGATTTTGGGATGTGATGTGTAAATGATACATTTTTGTTCCTTTATTGAACAACCTTAATTATTCCGCATACTTACAGCGTGAGCAGGTTAGACAAACCGTTAAAAACTCCATCAGCGATGTAACTCACTCGGTTGCCTCCCATGTTCAAATTCTCAAGCAATTTCAAACCCATAAATGTAGACTCATCTAAACGAGTCAACTGGTTGTGGGTCATGTCCCTAAAATAAAATGTACAAAATCATTGAGGTAGCAGCTTATTTTAATACTACTCCACCACCTCATTTACAATAACTTGATCATTCATAATTCAGACATATAACACTGCGCAAGTCAGTCAATATTAATTATAAAAGATTTAAACTGGGGAAACATTTTTTTTTAAATTGAGCCATGTCGATTGGCATTTGGAGTTCTGGAGCACTTGGAGGTTCTGGAGCACTTACTGTATTTCAAACCCTTATCACATTCTTAACATGAAATGGTGATGTCAGAAGAACAATCCATGCGGTGCAGGAACCCGTCTATACCCACAGGAATATAATCTAGTTCAAAGGCAGAGTGCAGATAGACAGCCCGGATTTATATCACAAAAGACGCACCAAAAAGCACACCAAAACAGACTACTTTGAGTAAACACTTCAACAACATACAGTGGGGAAAGAAAGTACTGGCATCAGTTTCTTATTGCCACTATTATTTCTCCTTTAAAAAAAACTGGAGCACACAGATCATTATTTCATATTAATTATGAAACAATTTGAAGTTAAAGATCATGTATGCACAGATGTTTCACATCAGCTTTGAAATTTCACAACCAATACATTCGGACAGATGACCAAATGCAAAGGGCTTGTTTTCAAGACTTAAAAAGCAAAAAGAGGCAGAAACAGAGGAAAACAGAAAATAAACATCCATTGCTTCCCCTGAAGCCAGCATAACTTTTCTTAACTCAGTGGCTGAAACCATGGTCTACAGTAATTAAAATCATGATTCTACATGAAGCCATTTAGTATCAGAAGGAAGAATGAAACAAACTCACAGCTCAGTCAGTTTCTGACAGAACTCCCAGGCATCAGCACTTATCCTGGCAATGGCATTCTGGCTCAGGTGCAGCTGTTGCAGGAGTTTGAGGCCATACAGCCAGCCCTTGGTAACTTCGGTCAAATTATTGTGTTCCAAGTCCCTAAAACAGAGAATAAGTACATCCATTTGCTCCCCCAGAGGTTAGCATAACTTTTCTTAACTCAAGTTGTGTAATAATTTGGGCAAAAAGATGATAAAAAGCACACTTAAACATACTACAATAAACCTTTTAGTTATTACAGACCTCTTTTTATAAGGGATTTTGATTACAACGGACAAACTACTGACCTTTGCCAGGCCGGGCAACCGAGACCACCCCAGGCTCATACCCCCCTCCCCAGTCACTTCCAGGCCAGGCTGCCAATACCACCCTCAGCCTGCATCAACTCCCCGGTCCTTCCCAGGCTAGGCTGCCGATGCCGGGTCACCCCTGGCTAGGCTGCCTACGCCACTCCCACCCTACACTATCTCCCCAGTCACTTCCAGGCCGGGCTGCCAATGCCTCTGCCGACCCACATAACTTCCTCGGTTGCTTCCTCGTCGTGCCTGCCACCACCGCCGACCCGTAAAAACAAGGATTTACTACAATTTAGGGGAAAATTTCAATGACATTCCAGTCGCAAAAGAAAGAGCACTTGCACGAGTTTCATAATGCTACTATTATTTACCATTTTAAAAAAGTCTGGACTATACAGATCATTATTTCATATTAACTATAAGACAATTGTAAGTTAAAGATCATGTACACACATGCTTCACAGCAGATTTAACATTTTACAACCAATCCATTCGGACAGATGATCAAATGCATTGTCAAAGGTCTAGTTTTTAAGACACTTAAAAAGCAAAGAGAAAGGGAGGAAAACAGAAATGAAATATCCATTTTGTCTCCCAAAGCTAGCACAATTTTCTTAACTTTGAGTTCTGTAATAATTAGGGCAAAAATTCCTGAAAGAGTCAAAATAAAAATTTGGCCTTGGTACTAAATCATTAAAAAAGTTCTTAAAACAAAATCTTAGTAAAGTTTAGATATGCATGCAACGACGCTAACTCTTTTTCACACAAAGGGTGGTGGATGTATGGAATAAGCAGCCAGAGGAGGTAGTTGAGGCAGAGACTAAGCCAACATTTAAGAAGGAGTTAGACAGGTACATGGATAGGACAGGTTTGGAGGGATATGGACCAAATGCTGGTAGGTGGGACGAGTGCAGCTGGGACATACCCTACCATTCCTTGACCTCACTATCTCCATCGCAGGTGATAGACTTCTGACTGACATTCACTATAAACCTACTGACTCCCATGGCTATCTGGACTACACTTCTTCCCACCCTGCTTCCTGTAAGGACTCCATCCCCTGCTCCCAATTCCTCCGTCTACGCCGCATCTGCTCCCAGGATGAGGCGTTCCACACCAGGGCATCTGAAATGTCCTCATTCTTCAGGGAACGGGGGTTCCCCTCCTCCACCATAGATGAGGCTCGCACCAGGGTCTCTTCCATACCCCGCAACACTGCTCTCTCTCCCCATCTCCCCCACTCGCAACAAGGGCAGAGTTCTCCTAGTCCTCACCTTTCACCCCACCAGCCGTCACATACAACAAGTAATCCTCCGTCAGTTTCGCCACCTCCAACGTGACCCCACAACTCGCCACATCTTCCCATCTCCCCCCATGTCTGCCTTCCGCAAAGACCGCTCCCTCCGTAACTCCCTTGTCAATTCTTCCCTTCCCTCCCGTACTCCCTCCCCAGGCACTTTCCCTTGCAACCGCAAGAGATGCTACACTTGTCCCTTTACCTCCCTGCTCGACTCCATTCAAGGACCCAAGCAGTCGTTCCAGGTGTGACAGAGGTTCACCTGCATCTCCTCCAACCTCATCTATTGCATCCGCTGATCTGGATGTCAGCTGATCTACATCGGTGAGACCAAGCGGAGGCTTGGCGATCGTTTCGCTGAACACCTCCGCTCGGTCCGCAAAAACCAACCTGACCTCCCGGTGGCTCAGCACTTCAACTCCCCCTCCCATTCCGTATCCGATCTCTGTCCCGGGTCTCCTCCATGGCCAGAGCGAGCAACACCGGAAATTGGATGAACAGCACCTTATATTCCGTTTGGGGAGTCTGCATCCTGGGGGCATGAACATTGAATTCTCCCTATTTTGTTAGCCCCTGCTGTCTCCTCCCCTTCCTATCCCTCAGCCCTCGGCTCCTCCTCTTTTCTTTTTTCTCCCCGCTCCCCCCCCTCACCCCCTATCAGTCTGAAGAAGGGTTTCGGCCCGAAACGTTGCCTATTTCCTTCGCTCCATAGATGCTGCTGCACCCGCTGAGTTTCTCCAGCATTTTTGTGTACCTGCAGCTGGGACATGTTGACCGGTGTGGGCAAGTTGGGCCGAAGGGCCTGTTTCCACACTGCATCACTCTATGACTCTTATGTTGAATTAAGGTTCAACTCCACAGCCAGGCAGACTACTATGGCCCAAATATTACATTCAAAAACTGGGCCAATTTCAGCAAGTTAGTTGTATCATCAAAAAGTGCAAAGCGCAGGCGAGGAGAAATCAAGTCTGTGGGTGCACTAGATTAAATTACACAGACCTAAGACAGCGGTTGACTTATCAGAGGAAGACAAATTAATGCATTCCTACTTTGCTTTAACAATTACATTTGATTTAATTACATTCTATTAATCACTTTAAAGCTCCAGTAATCCAATATTTTCCTAAATGGCTTGACAAGATTTAACTGTCCATGACAATATTTAACTGTCCATGACAATATTTAACTGTCCAACAAAAGTACTTACAACTCCTCAATTTCATTGAGCCCCCAAAAGGCACCGTCCTTGAGTTCATTGATCTCATTGTGCTGCAGTTTCAATGACTTCAACGAGTCAAGGCCATGAAATGCAAGACTCTCGATGATCCGGATTCTATTGCGTTTTAGTTCCCTGTTGAAATATCAAGACATAAATTCAAACTGTGTGGTTGTTAAGACTTCCCTTAAAAAGACCAAAATTGACAAGAAATTAAAAAATACCAAAATCTGTGTTAGCAGCGACAGGTTGAAAGTGCACCATAATGTGACTTTTAGTACAAATTTCTAGGTTGCAATAGATGGTTATACATATCTCATTTCACTTCAGTGATAAGTAATGTAATAAGTATGACTGTACTCGCCAGGCTGGGTGGTGACAATCTTATTCAGCAAATTAAATTCTGCCTACAATCAGCAATTTTTTTGTCCACTTGGGAGTTCTAACATGACAGAACTCGAACAAGAAAGTCAATTGTGCAGGTTTTTGATTTAACTCAGTCATGCTTAAGGATGAGCCTTATTTATGCTGCCGTAACCCAAAATCATCCGGCCCGCAGACGGACCCCCCCCCCCCCCCCCCGTAATCATCCGGCCTGCCGGGAGCACCGAGCAGCGCCCGAGCTCTGGCTGTACCACACGGCCGCGCACCTTCCGTGAACACCTTTTAAGAAAAAACTGCAGACGCCGGAAAAATTGAAGGTAGACCAAAATGCTGGAGAAACTCAGCGGGTGAGACATGCAAGGATTGCATGAAGCTGCCTCACCCGCTGAGTTTCTCCAGCATTTTTGTCTACCTTCTGTGAACACGCGATTTGATGCCTGCCATCCGGGGCGGGATCCATGTGTACACGAAATAGATGTGGCCCGCCATCCGCTCACAGACATGCGTCCTGGCCCCTATGCAGAACAAGGTTGCCCACCCCTGCTGTACAAGCTGTGTACAAAGAGGGCTTCATAGGATCATACGAAATAGGAGTAGGCCATTAGCCCACAGTATGCTTTGTCATTCAATAAGATCATGGCTGATGGGATATTTGCGTCAGTAGTAAGTCAGGTGGCAGCTTCCGCATAGACAAAGATACTTTCATATTGGCTTTGCATTTATACAAGAATTCAGCCTCTGCTAATATTTTCGGTAGTAAATTCTAAAGATTAATGCAAAAGAAACTGCTCATCTCCATCCCTAATAGGTTTATTTATTCCAAAACTAGACTGCCAGCTCTAGATTTCTTCAGCGTGTGATGCATATTCTTAACATTAGAAATAAATTAATGTTAAGATTCCAGCAGATTCAGATAACACTTCAAAAACAAGATCTACTTGCATCGATACACTTTTTCAATAGTTATATAATTTAGCATAGAGACAGTATAATAGATATTATGACTATTTTACATTTGAAACTTCTGGACAACAAGTTTGACAAAGTGATCCTTGGTCCACGATGTCTATGTCGAACAATTTGGAAATGTATCAAAAATAAAATTGTTGAAATACTTAGCACCCAGAAAATAGTCAGAAACAGTTAACATAAATTATGTTTTGTCAGAGCCCAGTCATGAATGTAAAACATTAACAAGGTTTCCCTCACCAGACATTGACCGCCTGGCATATTCTACCTGGAACAGATTGGCTTGCTTCAACCACCAACACAATCAATTTACATTGAACAAGTCACTATTAATCTCAAGGCACTGCGTCTCTGAAAGCTGCAGTAACCTTTTTCTCATGTTTTAAATAGACATGCTTCTGCAATTTGAATAATTAAAAAACTCACAGATACTGAAGATGAGGCAACCGGAAACTCTTTGGTTGAATGACAGAAATTTTATTTCTGTTCAGTTTGAGGACCAGCAAGGTGCTGGAGAGATTATCAAAGCAACCTGGCTCAAGGACCATTATTCGGTTGTTGTTCAAATATCTGTAAAGTAGATAGATATTAAGTTATTAAAAAATAAACTCATTTTTACTCGTACAATATCAGATATCAGAAGCCCTGGGTGCTTCCCACCTTTCCAATTTAACAGAGGGTAGAATCGCTCGCTGAGCCCAGACTGCACATAGCGACAACATGATTTTCCGAATCAAGTACAAAACAAGATACAAGTCTTTATTAAATCTAGGATGGCTGGAAACAATATTAAAGGCTGCTAATGCTTCAGTTTCAGGAGCTTTGGTTAAACTGTTATGGGTTTATTAAAGGTAGACACAAAATGCTGGAGTAACTCAGCGGGTCAGGCAGCATCTCTGGAGAGAACGGGTTACGTTTCGAGTCGAGACCCTTCTTCAGACTGATTAGCTGCCTGAACACTGCTCTGTGTATATTTCCCATTATATCCCATTATGTCCACAAAGAGCAGAATGATGGCACAACAGTAGAGCTACTGCCTTACAGCGCCAGAGACCCGGGTTCAATCCTGACTACGGGTGCTGTCTGTACAGAGTTTGTGCGTTCTCCCCGTGACCTGTGTGGGTTTTCCCCAGGACCTCCGATTCCTTCCCACACTCTAGAGATGTACAGGTTTGTAGGTTAATTGGCTTTGGTGAAATTGTAAATTGTCCCTGGTGTGTAGGATAGTGTTAATGTGTGGGAATCGCTGGCCAGGGTAGACTCGATGGGTTGAAGGGCCTGTTTCCGTGCTGTATCTGTAAACTAAACTACAAATACAAATTGGCAGTCTGAAGGAGCTTTAATCAGGGAAAATTATCCAGCATGCCAAAAAGCACTAAAGCTTTGGCCCATTCATCCAGCAAGTAACAATGCATCCATCAAGTAATAATGTATCTGAAGAAGGGTCTCGACCCGAAACGTCGCCTATTCCTTCTCTCCATAGATGCTGCCTCACACGCTGAGTTTCTCCAGCATTTATTTTCTTATTTCGATTTTTCCAGCATGTGTAGTTCCTGTTTAAACAATGTATCCACCAGTGTAGGAATACATGGTGCAGAGCAGAAACTGGTCTCCTGGCCACTACTTTTGGGTCTATCCTTCTGAAAGAACAGGTAGACAAAATGTTGGAGTAACTCAGCGGGATGAGCAGCATCTCTGGAGAGATGGAATGGGTGACGTTTCAGGTCGAGACCCTTCTTCAGACTCGTTTGCCCAATTAGCCACGTCTCGACCCGAAACGTCACCCATCCCTTCTCTCCAGAGATGCTGTCTGTCCTGCTGAGTTACTCCAGCATTTGTGTCTAGCCACATTGATTGATTGATTGAAGGATGGAAACAGCCCTTTGGCCCACTGGATCCACTCCACCCATTCACACTAGTTCTGTTATCCCTCTTTCTCATACACTCTTGACACACTTGGGGGCAATTTTACAGAGGCCAATTAATCTACAAACCCGCATGTCTTTGATTTGTGGGAGCAACCCCAGAGCTCCCAGAAGAAATGTACATGGTCACAGGGAGAATGTGCAAATTCCACATAAACAGTCAGGATCGAACCCGGGTCTCTGGCGCAGTGAGACAACAGGGCTAACAGCTGTGCCATACCAGATTGAGTCCTAGAGATTGGAATGTTAAAATAGGAAGGGTTGCACTTCAATGTTCAGTAATGTAGAGGGTTGGAATAACAATCTACAGACCAGACTCCAGTTCTAATCCCACCACAGTAGCATAGCAATGTAAATTCATTTAATAATTTGAAATTTGAAATGCTATAAAGTCATTTGGACTGATAATCTCAAAAATTACCAGATTGTTGGGAAAGCTAATTTAATTCAGTAATGTTATTCAAAGGAGAAAACCTAATATTCTTATTTTGTCTGTCCAGTGCATGACTCCAGACTTGCCAAGTGAGTGGATTGTAAATTAGAAAAGTAAGCTATTCAGTTCATGGGTAATTAGGCAAGTACAACATTGCTGCCTTGCCAATAACTCAGATTCTGGAAACAAATAAACAGTGGAAATGTTTTCTGCAAATATGTAGAGCTGTATAAGGTAAATGTAGAGCTTGTAATAAGGTAAAATGTTTATTTGACCAGCTAAAAATCACCAGAAACTTTATAGAGGTGAAATCAAATGTATAAGCCATTCCATGCACCTGAAAATAGCACTGGTTAAGAAATGTTCCAGGCCAAAAACGATGCTTGTGCCCCTCAGAACTCTTGCCCACTGACTGGAAAAACACAATGGTGCAGCAGACTCCATGGAGCCGATCACAATGGGCTGGAATCATATGGAAATCCAGAGGACACAGTTCAAAGACTTTTGTGCCGTTTCAATTAGAAGCACTTGCATGAAATTCCACAATTAATCTACTCCATTCTGAGTCGGGATTTCACCTCTCCTACATGGATATAAAAAAAACTATGAACCTTAACAGTGATTGGAGATGGACTCAAAACATCTTTTCAACACTAAACAAAACAAAAAATCTTCAAGACGTTCTGCTCAAGTTACTCTAAATACTTTAATGGTGGTAGTTAGTCACTTCAATAAACTGTCAGTCTCACCTTGCTGAGTGCAACCTACATAAAAGGCCTATTCAGAAACATTTAGTTAATGACTAATCTGGTAAGCAAGGAAGAAAATGAACAGCGGAAAGGCAGAGCAAAATGCATTTTCAACATTTAAAATTCACTGGAGGAAGGTCACATGCTTCAATCAGCGTCAATGGCGAACAAGTTGAAATGGTTCAGAACTCCAAATTCCTTGGCATTAATATTGTCAATGATCCATTGTGGACCAAGCACATTGAAGCAACTTCCAAGGCGGTACACCAAATACCTCGACTTCCTTGGGAGACTAAGAAAATTTGGCAGGTCTCCATTGACATCTACTAACTTTTACAGATACACCACAGGAAGCACATCGTCAGGCTGTATCACAGCTTGGTTTGGGAACAGCTTTGCCCAAGACCGCAAGAACTTTCAGAGAGTCATGGATGTAGCACAGTTCATCATACAGATGACCCCATCATTGACCCCCATCTACACTCCACGTTGCCTCGGAAAATCAGCCAATTTCATAGACTTATCCCACCATGGTCATTCCTTCTCCAATCTCCCATTAGACAAAAGATACAGAAACATGAAAACGCACACTACCAGACTCAGCGACAGTTTCTTTTCCTCCATTATCAGGCTTCTGAACAGTCCTTGCATCAGCTACGGCACTGTCCAGCTCACCTCTACACCATTGTGCTTTGTCTCAGGAAGTGCTGCGCTATAATGCTGAGAACTATATTCTGCACTCTGTATCAACCCATTGAACTTGAGTTTGACAATTGTATTTATGTATAGTATTACCTGATCAGATTGAAAAACATGCAAAACAATGCTTTTCACTGTGACAATGACAAACCTTAACCTATCTGAAAATCAAACATTAATGAAACCTGGGGCTTTCCAAAAACAGGGGTAAGTGCAAGTTAGGAAGAATGAAAAAGATGTTTATTGTTATCCAAATTAAAAAAAAGATCTTGTTGGCAAATCTTCTCTACAAAAGTACTGCACTTCTCTCCTGCCCACTTCTTCCTGCATGTTGCTCCAGCACAGCATTGTTTAACTATACTGTATTAGATTCAGATTATTTAATGACCACAGTCAAGCTGGTGGAATTCATGTTCAGTACAAGATGTTACACAATAGGCGGATTCCCGTCAAACAAAACATAAAACACAACAACATACAGTATACAGTACATGCACGAGGTGGTTATGTGATGTTGTCATAGAGTGTTCAGAGTTCGAATTGCATATGGGTAGAAACTGTTTTGAAATCTTGATGTTTTGGCGGGCAGTGAGCTGTAGCGCCTTCCTGACGGCAGCAGGTAGAAGATGTGGTGAGCTGGGTGGGAGGGATCAGAAATGATTTTCTTCACCCTTGACACAGACCGTTTGAGATTGAGTGATTCTATTGATGGGAGGGGAGTGCTGATGATTTTGGATGCTTTGTTGACAATGCGCTGTAGTTTATTACGGGAGTGAGTGTCTAAACTGCTGTACCAAACTGTTATTGATGAAGTGAGCATGCTTTGGATGATGGCTGTGTAAAATCGGATTAGGAGATGTTTCCTCACTCTGAACTTCTTGAGCTGACGGAGAAAGAAAAGTCTTTGGTTGGCTTTTTTATAAATGTGATCTGAATTGATTTTCCATTTGAGGTTATTGCTTTTGTGAGTGCCAAGAAATTTGAATGAGTCAGTGGTGGATATGTGTTCGCCAGAGATGAGTAGGGGGGTCTTGGGTTGTGCCTTACGTCTGAGATCAATGATAAGTTTGTGTGTTTTTGATGTGTTGAGTAGGAGGTTATTATCTGTGCACCAAGTGACTGCTTTGTTTGTTTGAGTGCGGTATAATTGATATAACAGATAATTGATTTCTCATTTATTCTTACAAAAGGTACAAGTGTTAAAAAAACACATTTATGGTTTTGAATTGTAAACAGAAAATTAAAATATACAATCTACCATAGGTTGAGATATACACACAGATCAGAAGGACGAAATCCTTGTACATAATCAATCCATCCCTGTATATCAAGAAATGATAAGCCTTTATCATAGATGCCAAAGCTATTCCACATGGACTTCACGTTTCAGATCACTAATACCTAATTTGGCCCCTCAGTTTAGCATTCCATAGTTCTACTTTCTAATTCCAAGTAGTGCCCAAACAAAACTATTGAAGTACATTGTTATGATGCACTATTGCTATGAAACAATAAAGGTAATGAAATGTTTAATTACGCACAGGTTTTTCAGTTGCATTATTGGAAACGAAGTAGTTTTGATTTCTGAAAGCATGTTTGAACTCAGATCTAAAGTCTCCAAAGAGCTGTATGGCTGAAGATCCATCGAAATCAACTCTGCCAGCCGGTTACGTGTCCTGAAAAGTAAAATAGTAAATATATCAAAACTGAGGTTCTTCTTTCTGAATGAATATTTCCCCTTACACCCAATGGATCTTCTGAAGTCTTCAATAACAATGATGCAAACACCCACATTTAATTACTTAAAAACACCGCAGAACATGAACCAGTCACTGAAGTAACGTTAAAGGAAGAAATTAAGATTAGAAGACAATTTTGCAAGGGGGGGGGGGGAAGAAAGAGACTCTAGAGAATGGAACAGAATAAAAATAGTTTTATATATGAAATATTTTCTCACCATATAACATAATACAGTTAAGCCAATTTGAGCTATATTATTCCAAATTATTTATTGAGAATAAATCCCTATTTATTGAGAAAATCATTATCCTTCATTGTAGCAAGTAAACACGAGACAAAAATATGCTGGGCAGGAAGCTGAACACCAGTTAGTCCTGCACCTGAGATTTGCAGCCTTGAGCAGTTGCCAACTTGGGGAAAAGAATATTAAAGCATTCAATAGATTAAAAACTCAAGCAAACTCTTGTACCACTGCTCCGTCTTACCTTAGTGTGGTGATGTCTTATTACAATTCTGGTGCAAGAAGCTTTGCTTCTGCTGAATACATCACAAAGTAATGAGCAAGGAAAAGGAAAGATTGGCAAGGTGCACTGTAGCAGTTGAAGCACAATTTTGGAATAACATAGCACAAATTATTGTAAATGTATTGTTATACAATGTTATACCACACTGTTATGCAACTGTATATCATGTTATATAATGTGAGAGAACGAGAGATTATTCCTTTCCCAGGAACTATTATCCATTACTTAATTGTCAAAAAATATTGACGGGTCAGTGTAAAAAGGATTCTCCTAATTGAAAGCTGTTGGTAGATCAGTGAACAGGAATATTTGAAAAAGGGTTGCAGTTTCATTGCAGAGTGGGTAATTGAAGATTATCATACTATTTCTTGGGAGAAAGTGTGCCAGAAATTAAACAGAATGCTCTCTCTTGAAAGTGAAATAAACAGTCAATGCACATTCCAGCTTATAGAAAACAGCCTAACATTGTACTTACAATGACAGCATGGTAATGTTAGCTGTTGCAGCTCCTAATTGAGGGATTGAGGAGAGTGGATTATAGTTGATTTTCCTTAAGGAGGAAAGTAATCAATTAGCAAAAAATTCTTCAGCTTAAATAACCAATTATTTGAAGTAGTCACAAATCTAAAATATTGGCCATCAAATGCAGCATCTTTAATGGAAATGAATCGGTTATGACTCAAGTCTCTGCAAAATAATCCAAAAATTAATGCAATCTCACAAACAATTCTTCCTAACATTTAAAGATAGTCACTATCCAGTTTTGCACTCTGCAGTTCATGTCAGCCATACAAAATATTACTTATCCATCACAGATAGACACAAAAAGCTGGAGTAACTCAGCGGGACAGGCAGCATCTCAAAGAGAAGGAATGGGTGACGTTTCGGTTCGAGACCCTTCTTCAGACTGGTTCGGGATAGACTAACCAATCTGAAGAAGGGTCTCCACCAGAAACATCACCCATTCCTTCTTGCCAGAGATGCTGCCTGTCCCGCTGAGTTACTCCAGCTTTTTGTGTCTATCTTCAGGTCAAACCAGCATCTGCAGTTCCTTCCTGCACTTATCCATCACACATCTTCCTGATAACCTATAATGAATACCCTTCCAGATTTAGGATCACATCACCCTCGCATTCAAATATTTACTTGGGCCATCCTTATGGGCCTGTCCCACTTAGGCGATTGTTCAGTGGACTGCCGGCGACTGTCAAGTTGCCGACAGTCGCCTGAAAAACCGGGAACTGGAACGGCGACTGTCAGAGTGGACACGCACAGCTTCCTTCACCAGCACGGGTGAATTTTTTAGACAGAGCTCCCCCCGCTTGCCCTGGATAAAAAATTCACACGGTGCAAAGCCAAGGTGATACACACACACCGCGATGAACAGGAAGGTTGGCGCTGTAAAAAGCACAGTGTACGGTAAGTCCTTTAAAAGAGGGGGGGGGGGGTAGAAGCTAGAGATACATGGCTGTGAAGCTCGGCGGACATTTAACATTACCAGTCGGTTATCTTTAATTCTGAAAACTACTGCTTACCTTTATTTTTCCCCATGAGCCAATGAAATTCACTGGTCAGCACCGGCTCTAACCTACGAGAACCCCAGAGAACCTTCGACCTCCTGGCAACCCCCTAGGACCTCCTGCCGACCCACCTACGGCTCGAGAATTCTCGCTACTCTCCATGGCGGCTTCATTCTAGTCGCCGCTAATTTTTCAACATGTTGAAAAATCCACAGCGACCATAATGAGGCCGCGACTAGTTCCCAGAATGCAGGAACTCCTCATGGCTATGAAGGTGACACCCCGGCAACCACCCACAAACATGTGGCGACTGCATAGTCTCCTGCAGTCGCCTAAGTGGGACAGGCCCATCACAAAGCCCTAAATATCCTCCAACCTCCCTTGGCCACATTTTTTTCAAAATTCCTGTATTGTTGCTCAATTATTTCATGAAATGTCCCTACATTAACATGACTATAGTAAAGTAAAATGTTAAATAGTAAAAGAGGCTGGATTTTTTGTTGTTTGTGGGCACTAAAGAAAGTGGCCTCAAACATATGACAAGGATGATCAATTATTACATCGAGTATTACAGTGATTTGGTGTTTTTTGGAAATGTGCAATTGGACCAGAATATAAAACAATTAAAATCTAAAAACATTCACACTCTAGACAACATTTTAAAGGAAAACAAGTTCACTGTTATTTTCTCAAGTTATCAATTATGAGAATCCATAGAACAATGTATGGATCCATAGAACAATGAAGAAGGGTCTCGACCCGAAACGTCACACATTCCTTCCCTCCATAGATGCTGTCTCACCTGCTGAGTTTCTTCAGCATTTTTGTCTACCTTTGATTTTTCCAGCATCTGCAGTTCTTTCTTGAACAATGTATGGATGTAATTTCTCCATATAGTCAATATATTTGAGTTGCACATCTTCAGTTTCTCATTCTGTATAAAGCAAAGAACCTCTTGTTCAAGTGTTGAACTAAGTGATCCATCAACAACTACTAAATATTCTACTCATTCAGTGAAAGGTTGGATGTTTCAAAAACTCCAGGAGTACGCATTTTTTCGCTTGCACCTCTGACTGGAGAGAGGACAGCCGGCTCCTCGTGCTGACAGTCTAATGTGATATTTGACTTCAACTCCATTATAATCTTAACAGCAGTGCACAGCAAGAAAGATAACTGAGCCACTGTGGCATAAATTTAATCACAGTCTGTGTCTCAGTTACAATCTGCACATACTTGCTGACAGAATGAGCATGTCTGAACAATGTCTTCATTAATGTGCCTGCTGGATTATGTCCACACTTTTTGCTCATGTTTTTTTTGACAGACGTTCATCTGTAAACTATTAAGTGATAGCAATGTTAAATTAATGTTAAATGAATCTACAAGGCATTAACTCCAAATATTTCTTATGCATTCAATAATCTCTGCTCGAGCCTACCTAGAAAATAAATAGCTTCAGCAAAAATGGGTGTTTGACTGAGCATGGACTCACTGAGCTGAATGATCTATTTTCATGATGTATCCCTCTGCAGCTCTTATGAAGTTCTGTGAAATTGAACTCTTTCTCTCAGTTCATGGATCTTGACAAGTCCATCTCACCAGGAAACGTGAGAGAGGTATGAAGGAAGAGATTTCTTTGTGGAATTATAAGGCTTGTAATCATTCTGTGGTCCATTGCCCAGAAGGTAGAAAGTCTGAGACAGCTCCACAGACTGCACAAGAGTTAGACAAACATTCAGTACACCATTAGGAGTGTGATGGATTTTGGATGGTAATGTCTTTGGTAAAATATGAAGGTAAAATACAAGCAGCATTCTGGTAAACCACCTGGTCACCCACTCCAACACCTCCGCATCTTTCCTGAAATGGGGCAAACAGAACTGTACACAATACTCCATATGCGGTTTAACTAAATTCTTATAGAGCTGCATCATGACTTCCTGAGTCTCATTGCCCCAGGCACCTTATCTACTTGTGCTGCCACCTTCAGTAAGCTGATTTCTCTTTCCTTCACATCTAATAATTGTAAACTCAGGGCTCAATATCTTATCAATTTCCAACCCAGTCAATTACTTTTCAAAGGGGTGGAAGATTGCAACCTTCACGTGGTTCGCCCTGTTTTGAAGAATGCAATCAATCCAGCGTGCACAATCAGATAGAACAAGTTGTCCTACAACTTTAGGCTGTGCACACCATACGCAAGACGACTTTTCAAAGATTGTCAGCACTTCTATGAACATACACCAGCATTTTGTGTCTACAATGGTAATTGTAACTCAGCGGGACAGGCAGCATCTCTGGAGAAAAGGAATGGGTGACGTTTCGGGTCGAGACCCTTCTTCAGAAACGTCACCCATTCCTCCTCTCCAGAGATGTTGCCTGTCCCGCTGAGTTACTCCAGCATTTTGTGTCCATCTGTGATTTAAACCAGCATCTGCAGTTCTTTCCTGAACATCTAATTATCATTAATTGCTGTGATCATGACAGCTGTCAGCTAACCTTTCCCCCTAGAAAATGTGCTCTTTGTTCTAGAAGGAGTCTTGAAGCCAAAACATTTAAAGCCAAATGCTATTTACTCTCTGGGTAATAGCATCTATTGACTCTGATGGATATTTGCTCCATTCTCCAGCTGAAAGGGCTTTTCATCGCCCAGTAATGTACATCCAAGCCTAAAGCTCAACATCTGGTCGACTCAAATCTAAGTTTAGGATTCAAGATACTGAAGAGTGAACTGATGGGGCTGTCCTACTGTACGAGCTAATTCAAGAGTTCTCCCGAGTTTCCCCTGATTCGAACTCGGAGAATTACGGTAATAGCCGCTCGTAGGTACTCGGGGCTCTCGTGGACATTTTTCAAGATGTTGAAAAATCTTCAAGAGCTTACCGCGTTTCCCGAGTACCTGCCTATAGCGTTACGAGCCGCTAAGAGACGTCCCGAGCTCCGACGTACCCGCAACGTGCATTCTACATGCTTACCGCGAGTGATTTTTTTAAAAACTCGGGAGAGCTCTTGAATTAGCTCGCACAGTGGGACAGCCCCTTAAGATGATCAGTTTTAAATTTGAGACCTGATTATGGAATAAGCATTCAAAATCTTGTTTATAGGGTCGAAAGCATGAAGATCAATGAAATAAAACAATGCAGTTTCTGCAACAATTTATAGAATTATTCAAACCAAGACACCAAATTAAAATTGTCTGCTAAGATTTCAACACCTCAGCATCGCCTGATGAATAATGGTAAACAGAAAATGAATCAATTCTTCAGATGGCATCATACTTACAGGGGAAGACTACATACACCCTTTTAGTGAAAGTAGTGCACTAGATCACAACTTCAGAATTTGGAACACAATCTTTAAGCAGCTTTTTTAATGAAAGGATATTGATTTAAAATATTAACCAGTTCTCTTTCCAAGTATTCAGCCTGAATTTGAGCATTTTCAGCACTGATTTCTTTGTGGAAAAGATTATTATAACCAATTTACTTTCTGACACTTGTACCTTATTTATCACTCGGGATGCATTCTTGGAAACAGGAGTACGTGGAATTGGTACAAAAAGGTTAATTATGGCACTATTTAAAGAAATATATTTATCTGAAACGCTGTTGCACTGAAATGCTGACTGCGTGCTCAGTCCTCCACTGGCACTCCAGTTGTGCAATCAAACACTGAGCTGGGAAAACTACAGCTTTCACCTGATCTAACAGGATTTGTGTTGTCTACAAGCACATGGAACAGGCACTGCGGTTGCCAGTGATGGTATGCACTCACAATGCCTGCCAAGGCGCAGCTCCCAGCTCCTACCACACTGCTTGTCCAATCCCACCTAATGTCAGCTCTCATGGGCAACCAATAGATATGGCCTCATAGGTTCACTCCACAGTGGGCCTTGGTGCAACAAAATCACCCTCCCATTGCTGCTGGAGCTCCAGCAGAGAGAAACAGCACACAGTACAAGCAGGTGTCATCTAAAAGTACAGTGGTACATGCACTATCAGTACTCAGGTAACAGGACCAAACGTGTTATAATGAGTCAACACTACTGGGGATGTTGCTACGTGGATATCAGTATAATTTCAATATGAACAGCCACATTGTCTAAAATCATTAAGGACACTTCCATACAAAGGAATCTTCAGCAAATTCAAGTAGCTCTTTAATTTGAACTTCAAACAGCATTCTTGAGCAATATTACAAACTGTGAAGGGGGATAATTTTAAATTACTCTTTCCATTGAAGTTCTAGTGCATCACTGAAATCTGTAATGAGGTGTGCGAAGTTGCCCCCAAATATCTTTAAAGCCATTGATTTAACACAATCTTATCGAAACATGACCCGAGGGGTTCTGACAGGGTGAACATGAAAATAATGTTCTCTTGTTTGGGAGAATCTAGATCAGGATGTCACTCTTTAAAAATAAGGGCATCATGCATTTAAGACAGATGAAGCATTTATGTTTTCCTTCCAATAATGAGTCATTGGAACTTTCTGTCTCAAAAGATGATTAAACCAAAGCCTTAGTTTAAAAAAAGTCAGATATAGATAGATTCCTGATAGGTCTGTAACATGAATTAGGAAAACAAGGCTGAGATTTAAAATTGTAATTATTGTGGATGGATTTTGAGAGCAGAGCTTGAAACTTTGCTCTCCAATAAATTTGTTTCCCATACAATCACGTCATTAAACTTGAAAATCCTTTTAATATTGTTATGAGAATTAAAATTGAGTATAGACATACTAAACAATTCACCCTGGCTAAATAATGATAAATCTACTGGAGGTTCAATCCAAATATAACTCCTCAATGGAAAAGGTGTTCTAACTACCAACTCCTCGAAAGAATAAAGTTCCAATTTGAGCAAACGTGTTGTATTTAAATACAGATCTTTTATCCAAACTAAGTTACCCCAAAATCAAATTTTCAATAGATTCAAAATGAATTTGCAACATCTTAACAAGTATAATAGATGACAGAACTATATGAAGCACTGGTGTCTGTCTCTGGACAGGCAAGAATAAATAGTGAGTGCATGACAAATGAAGGATCTCTTATAATATCGAAGGTAGACACAAAATGCTGGAGAAACTCAGCGGGTCTATGGAGAGAAGGAATGTGCAACGTTTCGGATCGAGACCCTTCTTCAGATATTATAATATCCATGCATGGACCACACTGATGCAATTGCATCTAATTTATACATACAAATAGAGGCATTCCCCACATTACAAGGGGTTGCATTCGTAGAAAACAGTCAGTTTTGCAATCCATCGTAGCACAAAGCTCTTTTCTCATTGCACCACATATTACAAATGGAGATGCAGTCGTACAAGATACATATTAAGTATCAACCCACTGTTGTTAATTAACAGCCGAGGCCAACAGTAGACTTGGGGGGGTGGACAAAAGTCGTGGATCAAGAATGAATTGAGGAAATTGGAATAGCAGGAAAAGGGATGGGATTGAGAATTAAGGTTCATTGGAGAAAGGTAGCATAGCAGGATTTCAGACGTATAATACATTGCAGCTTCGTGACAGTGGCAATGGAGCAACGGCTGTGGGATTACTTTAAGGAGCTGACCACGGCTACTGCAGCTCAGAGAAAATGTATCACAAAAGAGCATGGCAACACTCCACTTGGCGATGTTTGTAGTAGAGGGGGCCCGGCAAAGAGGGACGCAGCTGTGATTGTCGACATGATGATGTTGTATTTTGGCAGCTTTCTGATAAGCCTCTTCTGCACCCTCTCGAAAACCTCTACATCATCCTGTGACCAGAATTGTGCCAATATTTCACATGCAGCTAAACAAAGTTTTATCAAGCTGCAACATGACTTCCTGATACTTAATATCTAAAATTATAGCATGTATATGGTTCTACTGGAGGTGCTACATGAAGCATAAATATGCTCAATACAGCTAATATTTTCACAGCATGTCTGGCAATGGATTGCATACCCTGCATACATAACCATGTCTGAAGGGTCTTGACCCAAAACATCACCTATTCCTTTTCTCCAGAGATGATGTCCGAGTTACTCCAGCTTTTTGTGTGTACCTAAGCAGTGATGTGCTGAAGAAGGAATTAAAAGGGCAGTGTGACGAGGTCGAGCATGGAGATTGTAACAGATCCAGGAAACAATTGAAAGTAGAATGGAGGTCCAAAACAAATCATTGGATCAAAGGATAAACTAAATCACAAAATGACAATAAACCATAAAATTCTTGCAAAAATCAGCCAGCCATAAAATACATAAATATCAAAAAGATTATGGCATTTAAAAAAATCCCAAATCTTAAAGTTTGCAAAAAAGAGCCCAGATGTTAGGCTGCTAATGCATAGGTGGAATATTATGTCCAACATATCCAAAGCCTCTACCAGGTAATTTACAAGCAAGTGAAACAGAAGCTTTAACATTTTTCTGCACCTTTTTGATGTCTGCACTCTGTAACTGCAATGCTATAATGGGGACCCAGCATGGAGGAACTGTTGGGGAGGGGTCACAAAAGGGGGAGCCGCATGCTTTGTAACTTTGTCAGCGCCGTAGGTCGCCGCTATTTGTATACATTGTGTATGCAAGCAAAGAATCTCACTGTGCCTAGTCACATGTGACAATAAAGTATTCCTATTCCTGACATAGGTCATTCAGGAAACAGGACCACCAACTGTGAATTGTTTACATAAGTACAAGTTTACTAACTCACCCATCACACGCCAGGGAGTGCCTGTATCTCTAATTTTCACCAGTGGTGCCCATGACTTCAGGTCCCTAGGCCTTAAATTTTGAAATTATTTATCTGAATACTTTCCCGTAAGCAACATATAGCAAACGCATTTCAATAAGCGCAACGATGCAACAATGCCAACTGGGCCGCAAGCCCGCACCATCCATATAATTAAAAGTCTCATCTTGACCACTTCCTATCTGCGCTCTATATTGATTTTAGAAAAAACGCTACCCTGTATCGCTGTGATTTTTGGCCATCTTACTCACAGTCCTCCTCCGCTGAGCCAGCCCCGAGGATTTTTCCCATCGATGAAAAATAAAAAAGTTATGAATGTTTAATAAAACCTTGAGATCAGCTGATTGGTCCTCTCACCTGTCAATCACCGCGATGAAGATAACGCCCCTTCAGGGGGGGGGGGCAGGGCAAGACTATAAAACACCGGATGCCTGGACGTGAGTCAGTGACTCTGCAGGATCGCGAGGGAGAGGCCACGACTGTCATTCTAAGCTGTGAATCAACTTAACTGTGAGTCTGCAATGTACTTGCAATAAATGATTTGTTAACCCTTAATGACAATGCCATGAGTTGTTTGGCCTGCTGCCTACCTGTGCTTGAAAGTGCAATGCTTAATTGGAAATGGAATGAAATGACAATGCCATGAATTGTTTGGCCTGCTGCCCTGCCTGTGCTTGAAACTGCAATGCTTTATTAGGTCCGACTGTGTTTGGAAGGAATAAATGCTTTATTAGGTCCGACTGTGTTTGGAAGGAATAAATGCTTTATTAGGTCCGACTGTGTTTGGAACGAATAAATGCTTTATTAGGTCTGACTGTGTTTAGTCCAAAAGTCCTGCTCATTTCGTGACTTCCGCTTAAACAGGTCACGCTGATTGCGTAATTTCCGGTGAGTGCAGAGGTCGCGCTGACTGCGTAATTTCCGGTAGGTGCAGAGGTCACGCTGATTGCAGAAGTACCACTGACTGCGGAAGCTGCACAGTGGAGAGACCGTGCTCAGCCGTGTGAATAGATTCAAGAAAGTTTAGTCATATATATGGTGTGTGAGTGTGTGTGTATTGGAATTGGTGGAGAGGTGGAATATTGCATTGGGGGACCAGCCCTCCCATGTGAAGCTGGGATCCAACGGGTCCCACTTAGTCTAGTTAGTCAATATAAACCTGGCTGTTTTGCAGCAGGCAAAGCTGGAGATGCAGCAACAGAATGTTGCAAAGTGGTTTGAACAACCCAAGATATATTTTTGCTCTTTGCCACTTGGTTTCTTTCTTATACTCTGCATTCTCAATGAAGCACATATTTGGGGAATGTAATGTAAAGGTTACAAAACTGTTTCGTAGTCTGCTTATTTCAAGGGAAAATGCAAACTGAGGCTATATTTCAGTAACAACGTTGCAAACAAAACAGTTTTAATCTGTCACTTGTTTGCCCAACACTGATTTCAGACTGTTGTATAGAAACGTGAGCATAATGCAAGACGCTTTTTATGGCTTCGAATTTTGAATAAATAAGTGACAGCAGAATCAATAGTTCAATCCCCACAACTGCAGAGGAAGATAAATTATTCACACCACTGATAGTATGCAGAGCACAGGTGCTGAGAATATAGCCTTTTAGTGCTATCATTGTCTGAATTATTCAGATAGTGGGGAAAGCTCATAACACGTGTCCAAAATGCAAGTCTACAGATTTCAAGCATGAAAAGGGCCTTCATTATTTTGAGCTCTAACATCTAGTCACAGGTTGTCTAATTTTCCGGTCTACCACTTAGCAATCTTCAATGTTTTCACAGAAGTGATTTATATTCAGTTTACTTATCCTATAGCATCCTAATGAACTGCACATTTCAATTTTTTCAAATTTAAACTGCTACTTTTTGCATTCTTAAGTGATACAGAACATAACGATACAATTATTTCACTGTAAGAGGAATTTGAGAGGGTTAACAAGGAAATCATTGGGCTTCTTCTTTCCTCTCAACCTGCATCAAACTATCTACAAATCTTGAGATTCTTTTTCAGGAAAAACAAAATCAGAAGCTACTCAGCTATTTTTTTTTCTCATTCTTCACCCACTGGCTCAGGAAATTCTGGATCTGAGGGCTCCATTTCAGATGAGCCTTATTTTCCATTTAGCTTGAGAGAAATAGAGATTTCAGTTAATCTGAGCAGCTCTCAGCAGAACTAATTGCTGTTGTTGATGTACGACTAGATGCAAGTGTGAAGCATCATGAAAATCATGACAAATGATAATAAAATGTATGCTACACATATATATTTAGAGAAATCAAACTATCTGTAACATAATATTAAGCCAGGGTTGATATCCGTTGATCATTGTTAGAGGAAGGAGTTCATTGTACATATCCATTAAGTTGCTTCCAATTTTAAGGGCTTCCTTCCTCATTCGATAACCATAAACTATACATAAAAATCAATTGCAGATAGATAGTTCTGCCTCAACACATTTTCATAACATGAATCGGATAGCATGACTAATTAATTAGGGATCTCTATTTGTATTTTGCGGGCTGAATTGGTTATTACACAATTTCTTCTGTGAACCAGAGAACCCACTTAAAAGTTACTCTGCAAATCGACAACCAGAAAGAGAACTGTCACAGAAAAAAATAGTTCAGGATGTTTCATGTAACCTCCACACAACAATCAGACATCACTGGCTCTTCACAACAGTCAGTTGGTAGCTGGTGGCCATTGAAATTGACATGCAATCACTTCTATCGACACATAAAACTATACAGTACACCGTCATTTCAGAAGAAGGGTCTCAACCCGAAATGTCACCCATTCCTGCTTGTTCCACTGCTTTACTCCAGCATTTTGTGTCTATCTAGGGGAATAGATAGAGTGTATGCACAGTCTTTTACCTAGGTTAGGGATATCAAAAACATGAAGACATATGTTTAAGAAGAGAGGGGCAAACCAGAGGTGCACATTTTTCCACTCAGAGGGTGGCAGGTATATGGAACGACCTGCCAGAGGAGGTGGTTGAGGGAGATACTATAACTACATTGAAAAGACACTGGATAGGTACATGGAAAAGTCAAGTTAAGACAAGTCAAGAGAGTTTATTGTCATGTGTCCCAGATAGGACAATGAAATTGTTGCTTGTTGAAGAGGTGTAGAATGATATGGGCCAAACATGGGCAAATTAGTTGACATTGGACAATGTGGGCCGAATGGACTGTTTCCGTGCCGTATGACTCTACCAGCCTCCACCAGTTGAATGGTCCAAATCAAACTGGTTATTGGTGAGCAGGTTGCACGGCAGTAAATTTGAGGGGCTTCTGCGTGTGCAATCACAGCCCTTGGCCCAAACAGATCAAAAAGTTGGATTCCAATAGTAGACGAGAATGACTACTACCCTTGACATCAAAGCATCATTTGACTGAATGTGGTGTCAATGAGCCTTCGCAAAATTGACCAGCGAACATCAATGAAAATTCTCGTGGCTGGAGTTTTATCGCTGACAAATTGCTGCATGTCATTCACCCACGAACCAAGACATCACTGCAGGAGCAACGATTTCTATGCGTGTGCGCGTACACACACTAATTTAGATACACGAGTCCTAAATAGACATGCAACAATCTTTTGTTGTTTGCTGAGGAATTAATAAAGTTCATTGGAAGAGATGCTGGACTTCGTTGAAATTAGTGCCAATCACGATTGTGGTTCAATATTTCATTAGCTAATTAACAAGGATGATTACAAATAGATTAACCTGTAGAATCACCTCACCATGAGGATGAAAAAAATGAAAAAAACAAATACCACAAGGTCTCAAAATCTGAAATAAGTACTGAAAATCCTTGATATAAAACAAGGTAGGCAGTATCTGAGAAGAAAAAGAGTTTCAGGAGATTGATCTTGTTTCATTTATGAAGATGTGTGATATGAAATAGCAAAATATTAAAGTGCTGGAGGAATTCAGCATCTGTGGAGGAAATGGACAGAACATTTCAGGTTGGGACCTTTTTTCAGACTTGAGTGTGCATGAAGTAGCAACTTAGTTTCGTTTTTACAAATGCCGCCTGATGTAGTTTGATACTGGCATTTCTTCATCTCGTAGCTTAAAATGTTTCAGCTCGTGGGTTGATGCCATAGCTTAATTGAAATTAATAGAACCAACCAGGTTAAGGCTGTTTTCATTTTATTTTTGACTTGCTATTTTTAAAAATATCCTCAAAATTTGAAAAGACCAAGTTATGCGATTCCTTAATTTGAATATGGTGTCCATGTTAAAGTACAAGAGCATTTAAAATTGTGGCAAGATAGATCCAGTGTGTGATTGCAGTTTTGTTCTTTGTTCATTATATTCCCACAGACTGTGTGCAAGGCTACCAAATTACATATATTTAACGCCATGCATACAAATGATGAGCAACTTTATGCTGCTTTGACTTTTCCAAAACTAATTTGTTCATTTGAGGTCAGTAAAGAAACACAAGCAACCCTATAATCTGATCTACCACTGAGAATAGAACCAATGGAATCATATGCAACAGTTAAAACCAAAAAGTGTACTTAACACAAATTCCAACATAGTTCATGCAATCAAAATACATATCCAGATTTCAATTTACAAATAATCATTTACAATAAATGGAGTATTTCATTCATGTCAACATAGAGCATTGTTATGCAATGCATTTGTATATTTTTAAGACTCGTTAATAAGCGTTAGATTGCAAGGAGAGATATAATGTCACTGTTTGAGGAACACAAGAACATATGTTAATACCATTACCCCATGCACGCTCATCACCAAACCTGCGGGATTTGGGAGTCAGCACTCATCTCTGCAACTGGATCCTCAACTTCCTGACCAACAGACCTCATTCAGTGAGGATAGGGACAAATCATCCTCTACAATAATCCTCAACACATGTGCTCCGCAAGGATGCGTTCTCACCCACGACTGTGCAGCCATGTAGAAATCTAATTCAATTTACAAGTTCGTAGGCAACATCCCCATTGTGGGCCGGATATAAAATAATAATGAGACGGAGTACAGGAAGGGATTGAGAACCTCGTGACCTGGTGTCATGACAACAGTCTTTCTCACAATGTCAGCAAAGCAAAAGGGATAGTGATTGGCTTCAGGAAGAGAAGCAGTACACATACCATGCATTGACGGTGCTGAAGTAGAGATGGTTGAAAGCTGCAAAGTCCTAAGAGTAAATATCACCAACAACTTGTCCTGGACCACCCAGATTGAAGCAATGGCCAAGAAAGCACGGCAACACCTAGAAGGCTTAGAAACTTCAGCAGGTCCCCAACAACTCTCACCAACTTCCACAGATGTGCCTTAGAAAGCACTTTATCGGGCTGCATCACAGCATGGTTTGGGAACAGCTCTATTCAAGACCCCAAGAAATTGCTGAGAATTGTGGATGCAGCCCAGACCATCACACAAACCAATCTCTCTTCCATCGACTCCATTTGCACCTCATGCTGCCTCAACAAGGTCAGCAGCATAATTAAAGACGAGTCACACCCTGGCCACTCCCTCTTCTCCCCTATCCCATCGGGCAAAAAGTGCAGAAGCATGAAAACGCACACCTCCAGATTCAGGTATCAGGCGAATGAACCATCCTACCAACAATTAGAGAGCAATCCTGAACTACTATCTACCTCATTGGAGACCCTTGGACTATCTTTGATCGGACTTTAGTGGCTTTATCTTGCACTTAACATTATTCCTTTTATCATACATTTGTACACTGGATGGTACGATTGTAATCATGTATTGTCTTTCCGCTGACTGGTTAGCATGCAACAAAAGCTTTTCACGTAAAAATAAACTAAACTCAATATAATTAATAATTTTGTTTTATTATAGTTAAGCCTTGGTGGAATTAACTCTATATCTTCACCTCACATTCAACGCTATCTTTTTTCCCCCACAAAAATCAAAACATTAGATTTATCATAACCAATTTAATAAAAATTACAGAAGATAGATCCATTTATCCATAGCCTTTTTTGGTAATTTCATGCGCGAACATTCGAGCTCTGAACATTTAAGCTATTTTCTCCAGCCTAGCAGCATCCAACCAACAGAAAATATTTCCTTCCATTGTTTTACATATCTTCAATTTTTTAAATATTCTCTTAACCTCACAAATTCTAATAATTTACCAAATTTTATACAATGCATCAAAATCACAAGGTGCTGCATCAGCGCAGGATCCATGCATCAGGGAAAATATCTAAATGCATAGTCAAAAAAAGAATGAAGCAGAAGCTTGGGGAAGTAAAGAGCTGAACAGAGGTTTGGGATGTGATTACAAATGTAGGGCCTTGGCAAGTATGATTACATTTGAGGATCGCCAAGAGGGCACAATTAGAGGTGTGCAGGAGATTCAAGAAATAGGCATGAACTAGACAATCAAAGGATTTAATGTGCAAGTATCTTCAAGCTATTCCTTAATCATGAGTCAATGTAGGTCGGAAAGCATAGGATTGATAGAATTTCAAAGGATGCCAAAGCATATTTTTGGATGACCTCAAACTTGGGACGGTTGGATGACCAGGATATTTTGAACAAGTCAAGCATAAAAGATCTCTCATCATTCTCATTGAGCACAGAAACTGGCCCTTTGGCCGACCTCATCCACGTCAACCAAGATGCCCATCCATGATAGTCCATTTCCCTCTTATTCCTTCTTAAACCCTTCTTATTCACGCACCTGTCCGAATATCTTTAAATGTTATAGTACCTACCTCAGCCGCTTGTTCTGGCAGCTCACTCCATGTACACACCACTGCGTGAGAAAAGCTACCCCTCAGGTTCATGTTAAATCTTTCCCCTCTCACCTTAAACCTATGCTCACCAGTGTTTTATTCCTCACTCTTGGGACAAAGTCAGGGTGCTGGAGTACCTCAGCAGGTCAGGCAGCATCGCTGGGAAACATGTTCTACAGCACCTCCTGTGGCCCTACCATAAAACTCCTTTCCTGGTTTGACGTCCCAAAATACAACACCTCACACGTACCTGAGCTAAACACCATTTGCCATTTCTCAGCCCTCTTACCCAGCTTGACAAGATCCTGCTGGAATTCTTGATAACTTTCTTCACCTATGTTAGTGTCATGTGCAACTTTACTCACTATGCCTTGCAATTCTCATCTAAATGGAATCCATGGCTTTGAGGCTAAGTTTGCAGAAGATAGGTGGATGGGCAGGTAGTGTAGAGGAAGGAGGGAGACTGCAGAAGGACTCAGACAGTTTGGAGAGTAGGCAAAGGAGTTGCAGATAGAATACAGCAAAGCAAAGTGTGAGGTTATGCATGGTCGTAGGAATAAAGGTGTAGACTATTTTCTAAATGGAGGATTCAGAGATCAGAGATACAAAGAGACATGGGAGTGCAAGTGCAGGATTCCGAAAAGGTTACTTTGCAAGGCAGCATCTATGGAGAGAAGGAATGGATGACGTTTCGGGTCGAAACCCTTCTTCAGTCCCGACTCAAAATGTCACCCATTCTTCTCTCCAGAGATGCTGTTTGTCTCGCTAAGTTACTCCAGCTTTTTGTGTCTATCTTCAGTTTAAACCAGCATCTGCAGTTCCTTCTTACACAGGTTAATTTGCAAGTTGAATCGGAATTTATTAAAGCAAGTGGTATTTCAGCATTCATTTCAAGGGAACTAGAATATAAAAGTAGGGATGTAATGCTGACGCTTTTTGGCATTGGTCAGACTGCATTTGGAGTATTGTTAGCAGTTTTGGGCCCCATGTGTGAGGAAGGATGCTGGATCCAGAAGAGGTTTAGAATAATGATCCTGGGGATGATTGGGTTAACACACGATGAGCGTTTGAGGAATCTGGGCCTGTACTCGCTGGAGTTTAGAAGGATGAGGAGGGACCTCACTGAAACTTATGAAATGATGAAAGGCCTGGATAGAGTGGATGCGGAGAGAATGTTTCCATTAGTTGGGAGAATTTAGGACGAGTGGGCACAACCTCTGAATTAAAGGATATATGTATAGAAAGGAGATGAGGAGGAATTTTGTTAGTCAGAGGGTGGTGAATCTGTGGAATTCAATACCACAGGCGACTGTGGAGGCCAAGTCATTGGGTATTTTTAAAGCGGAGATTGATAGGTTCTTGAGGGCTTCAAAGGTGACAGGGAGAAGGCAGGAGAATGGGGCTGAGAGGAAAAGATAGATCAGCCATGATTGAATGGCAGGGTTGACGTTGGGCCAAATGGCCTAGATCTGCTCCTATGACTTCTAAATGTATGCACAAGCCATTGATATGAACAAACAGCACCAACCTGAGACACACCACTAGTCAAGGGCCTCCAGTCCAAAAAACATCCTTCCATTATCCTCTGCTTTCTACCATCAAGCCAATTAGCCAGCCAACTAGCTGGATCCCACATGATCCAAACTTTCAGAGTAACCTATCAAGCAGAACCTTAAAGGCCTTGCTGAAATGCATGTGGACTACATCTATTATTACATCTACTTTCTTGGTCACATCAATGGTTTGACAATTGAAGAGAACATGGAGAGTCAAGACTTTACTTGGAAACTAGTGCTGTACTTCAAAACAATTTGAAAGAGGCCTAGGGTGGAAACAGCACAGATATTTGTAAAGAATCCTTTGCTAATGTTTCTCTGGCTATGGCGTCAGCCACATACACAATGGTGGAAAGGTGCCGAAAGTGGAAAGAGTGATTAACCAAATGTGAACACTTCAACCAGGCATTTGTGTATCAGCCCTAATATCTCAAATCTGAATAGTATTCTCGCAAACCATCTTGTGGGTAACAGGCTGGTGGAAGCAGCTTTGGGAGTTTTCAACACACACTTCAGACCAATAAAATCCTGAATATCTGGGCTACGGTATTGGTATCCAACATGTCTTGAGAAATAAAACCAATTACCTAACGGCATACGATACAGGTGATCTATCCTAAACGATATGCACAGTCCTGTTAATAATTATAGGCCATTTTGCTCTGAGCATTTTCAAAAATAAGTAAAATAATGATTGATCAACAATCAAACTTCAATCTCTTTTAGTTTAGTTTAGAGATACAGCGTGGAAATATGCCTTTCGGCCCACCGAGTCCACGCCGACCAGATTCCCTGCATACTAGTTCTATCCTACACACAAAGGGACAACTTACAGAAGCCAATTAACTTACAAACCTTCACTAGTTTCAAATGTGGGAGGAAACCGGAGCACATGAAGAAACCTGTCTTGATAGTTGATCATAAACAAATTTAAAACTAGCAACTGACCACACATTTTCATATTACATCTCATATTTCCTTACAATATGGAAGGAAGCCATTTGGTGCCTTGAATCGATGCTGGCTTTTTACGCATTCCCATTTCTTCATATTTCTTTTCAGCCAAGCATTGACTTTTATTTGTACAAGAGAGTTCAAACGTAAAAATGCCCTTTTCATGAATCACGATACTTCCCAACAACAGTAAAAAAAAAAACCATGTCCAAACTTTATACTTTGATCAGTTCTCTGGGAATTCCAAAAGCTGAAGTGATATTACTATAACCTCAGTTCCATTTAATATTGCGAAAACGTGATCTTCACTTAACCAACCAAACCGCCACGGTGCCGCAGCGGTCGAGCTCAGGTTCAATCCCGACTACGGCTGCTGTCTGTATGGAGTTTGTACCTTCTCTTCGTGACCTGCGTGGGTTTTCTCCTGGTTTCCTACCACACTCGGGTTTGTAGGCTAATTGGCTAGGTATAAATGTAAATTGTCCCCAGTATGTATGTACGATATTGTTAATGTGCGGGGATCGATGGTCAGTGAAGACTCGGTAGGCCGAAGGGCCTGTTTCCGCGCTGTATCTCCAAACTCATCTAAATGCAATAATGGCTTGTGTAACCTATTCCAGTAAAAATAAAATTGACTGGGTTAAATTAGGTTTGGCAAAAGACAAATTGGTGATGCTTGTTAAAGATTAACCACAAAGTTAAGTATTATGGATTTCCCAATGGTCAGTAGAAGCCAAATTGATTCCGAATAAATTTGGTGTTAGATTGCCACATAAGCCAACTTTAAGATAACTAGAAAGACTGGTTATTTTAGAGGCATTTTACTTTCAAAGAAGAATGATAATTTGAATTGTCCAAAAACAACAATATTATCTGAAGTATTCTGTACAGTCAACCCTCAGTATAATGGACCACACGGACGGAATGATGTCTCTTATTGCCGATTGTCCACTGTAACCGATTAGGGTATTAGACATTGTATAAACAGTAGCAACAAACAACTGCAGCTGCTGGTTAATACACAAATGGACACAAAATGCTGGCATAACTCAGGCATTAACATAGGCAGCTTCTCTGGACAATATGGATAGGTGAAGTTTTGGGTCAAAACCCTTCTTCAGTCTCTTGGTCTGAAACTGGACCTAGAATATAGGTGAGTTGACGGCCCTGGCTTGCCTGCCTGCCTGCGGCTGGTAGAGAGGCAAGGATCGGTGGAGAAAATGGTCATGGCCCTTGGTGACTGACCGACTGCAGGTCAGACACGGCATGAAAGCTGCATGAAAGCAGCTAAGGAAACTCTGAGCCAGCAGTGGCTGTAGAAGGTCCGGCCAGAGTCAGGGGTCACATAGGGGTAGCTGGGCAGTACAAGCAGCCGGTGGGTCAGTCCGCTCTAACCAAAATCCGTTATAAAGAGGTCTGTTAAAACGAGGGTTGACTGTCATTACACATTGCCTTTTATTGTTAGAAAACTGATACTTTACAAAAATATAATCAGAATTTTCTGCTGTTGCACAAAACCACAGCATACAACACGATAGCAAGTTACCTCAGTCTGATTTTACTGAAAGGATTAAAAGCATAATATCCTCTTTTGAGAGGGGACAGAGCCGAGTGTTATCTGTGCAGACCAAATACCAATCTGCCTGCAAATTATGCTAGATGCATTTTAAAGAAATCATACATTTACAGAATCACCAAGACATCATATACCAATGTGGAACAGAATTCTGTTTAATAATTTCTCCATTCAATTAAAAGGAGTGCTATTTTTGTATTCTCATCACATTGAGTCCAATAACTTTGTGTAGCTCCACTAAAATCAGAACAATGACATGCTAACTATACTGAGCTTTATGAACATAGTCTCCACACAAGTTAAACAATGCTGCTTCAAAATCCATGAAATTCAATTGAAAATTAATCTAAAATGTTTTAACCAATAATCACAAATTAGACCACGGAACAAAATTAATTTGCAAGAAAAAACAGCAGTGCTTCAATGAATTGAAATAGACTGCAACAATTTATGGCCATGAAGAATTTTTAATAGATAAATATTTAACAAACCTCCAAAATCATAAATTGACTCATGGAAATACTTAGTTTCACGGACAAACTTACACAAAGAACAGCAGTGAAAAAGCAAGAATGAAATGGAGCGCTTTTGGGATAATATTAAACAAATCAACCAAACACAAAACTGCAATTACCACAACACTAGTTGTGTTGGTTTAGACTTTTTCATCCTGCTCAAGATCACATCAGGGCTGATTCTTCAGCTTATCCACCACCCCCCACCCCCGCACCCTTTATCTATAACCCCTCATCTGCCCATAAAGTCAAAATAAGATCTTGAGGACTTGACCAAAGAGACCAAATATAAAATGTGTATGAGGTTATAGGGATGCTGTCAAGCTCTTTTCCTCGTGATATGGAGAATAATTACATGCACCCACATTACAAACGGTGTAGGAAGGAAGTGTAGGTGGTGCTGGTTTACACCGAAGATGGACACAAAAGGCTGGAATAACTCAGTGGATCAGGCAGCATCTCTGAAGAAAAGGAATAGGTGACATTTCGCGTCAAGACCCTTCTTCAGACTGAAGGAATTGGTCTCACATTACTGAAAGGAAAGGCCATCGTTGTAATGCAATTTGTGCATGAAGGCATAATGTGAATCCAATACGTTCTTTTGGTGTGATGGATGTGAAAGTTAGTGAATATGTTTAACCTAGATACATTTTGGTAACAATTGGATGCTATGAGAGGATTGGAGAATGCTCCTTCATCCATGAATACAGTCTACCACAACAGTAATTGCCTTCTAATCTTACGATTACTTAATGAAACATGATCATCTGTTTGTTTTAGTCTGTTACAGTAAAGCCTGTTTTATCTCCAAAATAAATCCAATAGAGGGACCACATAGATTCCTTATTAGGAAACACCACAATTAAAGATACAATCACATTTATAAATGCAATAAGAGACTTCATTTTACCATAAGGATATTCTTATCTTTCCACTTACAAATTAAATTCAGATTACTTTACATGAGCGCTATTTTCAGTTTCAAGACAACATCACATGAATCAAATATCAAATCATGCATTTTAGTTAATATCACCAATCTTTAAGCTTGTGCATTTAAAAAGCTCTCCTTCACTTCTTGGTAATATTTTCAGCCTATCACCTGCTTTCATGCTGCAAGACCTAGTTGCATGCAAGATCTGCTTCAACCCTCCTGCCAGTGTTGTGTTTGAAACCATCCCATGGAATCAATGAGAATAGTCTGACTGGTCAAGACTAGTCTGAAGAAGAGTCCCAACCCGAAACATCACCTACCCACATTCTCCAGACTTGCAACCTGACCTGCTAAGTTACTCCAGCATTTTATCTTCTTTTTGTAAATCGGCATCTGCGGTTCCTTGTTTTCTACGAGAATCTATGCCTAGCTTCTGAAGTTTCTTCAGAAGGCTTATTTTAAAATACTTGGTTAACTTCTAAGGCATCACCATAAGCCCCTACCACACGGATCCCCTGCAACTCATCATATCCTCTAATTCTTGAAGTTTCCTTACTCTTTTACATCTGACTGCTTGAACAGCATTGTTTTTCCACAATATTCAACGATGCCCTCAACAACCTAAGCTGCAAAATTCTCACCAGAACTGCAAAGACAATAGACAATAGGTGCAGGAGTAGGCCATTTGGCCCTTCAAGCCAGCACCGCCATTCACTGTGATCATGGCTGATCATCCCCAATCAGTACCCTGTTCCTGCCTTCTCCCCATATCCCCTGACTCCGCTATTTTTAAGAGCCCTATCTAGCTCTCTTGAAAGCATCCAGAGAACCTGCCTCCACCGCCCTCTGAGGCAGAGAATTTCACAGACTCACCACTCTCTGAGAAAAAGTGTTTCCTCGTCTCCGTTCTAAATGGCTTACTCCTTATTCTTAAACTGTGGCCCCTGGTTCTGGACTCCCCCAACATCAGGAACATGTTTCCTGCCTCTAGCGTGTCCAAGCCCTTAACAATCTTATATGTTTCAATGAGATACCCTCTCATCCTTCTAAACTCCAGAGTGTACAAGCCCAGCTGCTCCATTCTCTCAGCATATGACAGCCATCCCGGGAAATAACCTTGTAAACCTACACTGCACTCCCTCAATAGCAAGAATGTCCTTCCTCAAATTAGGGGACCAAAACTGCACACAATACTCCAGGTGTGGTCTCACTAGGGCTCTGTACAACTGCAGAAGGTCCTCTCTGCTCCTATATTCGATTCCTCTTGTTATAAAGGCCAACATGCCATTCGCTATCTTCACTGCCTGCTGTACCTGCATGCTTACTTTCATAGACTGATGTACAAGGACCCCCAGATCCCGTTGTACTTCCCCTTTTCCCAACTTGACGCCATTTAGATAGTAATCTGCTCCTGGAGCGGATCCCTTGCCTGGGATCGCTCCCACCGCGACCACTGTGGATTTACCAACAAGGGCTCGCAATCTCGGGTGAGGCCAAGTCAGGAGCTCCAACGTCGCGGAAGGCTCGACCAGCCCTGATGCGAGGTTCGATCGCCCGGCGCGGGGGTGCTGACATCCCCCCGTTGCGGGAGCTTGATCGCTTCGACGCGGAGGGCCCGAACGCCACCGGCTACGGGAGTCAAGATCGTCCCGTCAACGGAGGGCTCGAGGCACCCGACCGAGGAAGAACAAAAGGAAGGACTTGAAATTTATTTTGCCTTCCATCACAGTGAGGAATGTGTAGAAGTCACCGTGGTGGATGTTCATGTTAAAATGTGTTTTTGAGTGATCTGTTACTTTTAATTGCATGACTGACCTGGCCAATGAAATCCCTCGTATGTTGCAAAACATACTTGGCGAATAAAGTGTGATTCTGATTCTGATTTGTTAGCATGTGGGAGGAAATAGGGGGAAACCGTTTCTCAGTCACTTACCTGGACGGAGATGTTTCTTTTCTCTGTGTCGCATCTTCGCCCCCCCCCCCCCCCCCACCCCCCCCCCCCCCCCCCCGGGGCCTACCAACTGGATTGGCACGGCCTTTCCTGCCGGAGACAGTCCAGAGCTTCAGCAGCGGGCGCAGCGCTGAATTACCATCGCGGAGGCCTGGGATCTTTTGCCAAGGATCGCCAGTGTTGGAGCTCTGCCCAGCTCGGCCTGTGGACTTCGGAAGCCACGGTCCCCAGTAAGAAGCGGCCGATCCGGAAACTCCAAGCCACAGGGTGTGTTCCGTCCGTTCCGACGCCAGAGTTTCGATCATCCCTGCGAGAGGGCCTGTACATCAGGCCATCCGTAGCGGCGACTGCAGAGGGCTCAAAGGCCCCGACCACGGGTGAACAAAGGAGAAGACGACTGAACTTTATTGCCTTTCATCACAGTGTGAAACGTTGATTCCACTGTGGTGGATGTTTATGTTAAACTCTATTGTGTATTGTGTTCTTTTTATTTGTATGGCTGTATGGTAACTCAAATTTCACTGTACCAATTGGTGCATGTGACAATAAATGTGAACTTGAACAGCAAGCAGCGGTATAAACAAAAATGTGATATATTTCAACCAATTGAAGCACAAAAGTATCAGCTCTGTTAAGTTATTTTATCACGAAAGTGAAATAAGACAAAGTTTAAAACCATCTTGATTTCAACATTCTCTCCCCAAACAAAAAAACAACCAGTTTCATCCACAGATGTAACTACGAGGGCACCAGAGTCCCAGCTAAACATCCTTCACAGAATGTTAACAACCAGCAGTTGATGTGGTGGACACTACTAAGAAGCTAATCCTGTTCACACTCCTGTCTAACAAGCTCACCAGACAGTTTTGCTCTACTTAACCTGGAACACCAAGACAAATTGGTGAGCTGTAGTTTTTGTTTCAGCTAACTCTGCACAAGGGCATAATGCAGTTGCTCAGTTGGTAGAGCTGCTGTTTCATAGTGCAAGAGACCTAGGTTCGATTCTGATCTTGGGTGCTGTGTGTGTGAAGTTTGCACGTTTTGCCTGTGAAGATGTGGGTTTCCCTCAGGTGCTCCGGCTTCCTCCCACATCCTAAAGACATGCAGTTTTATAGGCTAATTATCCTCAGTGTGTAGAGTGTGGATGCAAAAGTGGGATAACATAGAACTAGTGTGTTTGTAGCATGGGATAAAATAGAACAGGTGATCGATAGTCGGCGTGGACTCAGTGGGCAGAAGGGCCAGTTACCATACTGTAACTTTCCAAAGAACAATTAAACAAGGAGCATAGGCCTGCACAATTGAACAGGTCTACATTAAAGTAGGCAATAAACAAGAGAGGCAGCAAATGAGCCAAATCAAAAAGTAAATTTTACTTCAGAAGCTCATGTTCAATGCCAAGACTTTTAATTTATGATCAGAAACCATCCACGTTCCAACCAGTCAACATTACCCAATAACTGGAAATCTCAGTATGCATTAAAGCAGATAATGATAGTGTCATTTAAGAGGCTTTTAGATAGCAGATAAATGTGCAGGGAATGGAGGGATATGGCGTACATGGAGGTGGAAAGGATTCATTTCAGCAGGCATCATGTTTGGTGTAGACAATGGTGGCCTGAAGGGCCTGTTGCTGTGCTGTTCTATGGTCTATTAAAACTAGAGGCCATCAATACAACAGTCACCAAGAACAACGGAGAATTCAGAAATACATAGATACATAGAAAATAGGTGCAGGAGTAGGCCATTCGGCCCTTCGAGCCTGCACCGCCATTCAATATGATCATGGCTGATCATCCAACTCAGTATCCCGTACCTGCCTTCTCTCCATACCCCCTGATCCCCTTAGCCACAAGGGCCACATCTAACTCCCTCTTAAATATAGCCAATGAACTGGCCTCAACTACCCTCTGTGGCAGAGAGTTCCAGAGATTCACCACTCTGTGTGAAAAAGTTTTTTCTCATCTCGGTCTTAAAGGATTTCCCCCTTATCCTTAAGCTGTGACCCCTTGCCCTGGACTTCACCAACATCGGGAACAATCTTCCTGCATCTAGCCTGTCCAACCCCATAAGAATTTTGTATGTTTCTATAAGATCCCCTCTCAATCTCCTAAATTCTAGCGAGTATAAGCCGTCTATCCAGTCTTTCTTCATATGAAAGTCCTGACATCCCAGGAATCGGTCTGGTGAACCTTCTCTGCACTCCCTCTATGGCTATAATGTCCTTCCTCAAATAAAACACATCTACCCAAAGAATGGTGAATCACAGGAATCAATTAAAGCAAATAGTTTATATGCTTAAAGGAAGACTGGACGAGTGCACGAGAGAAGGGAACAGAAGATTACAAACAGATTTCAAAGAAGAAATATGGAAGGAGTTTAGTTTTAGTTTAGAGGTGGAGCATGAAAACAGGCCCTTTGGCCTACCGATTCTACATTGAGCATTGATCACCCATTCTCTCTCCCATTCTGTTGCCCCACTTTCTCATCCATTACCTACATATCAGGGAGAATTTTACAATCCATTAAACGAACAATGTAATTAAACTCACACATCTTTGGCATGTAGGAGGAATATACGAAATCCATAAACAACACCCGAGGTCAGGATCACACCTGGGCTTCTGGAGCGGCGAGGCAAAGCTCTACCAGGTGCACCACCTGAATTGTGACTGGAGCACAAATACTGCTGCAGAATGGTTGGGTTGCATCCTGTTTTTGTGCTATATGCCATTAACCAATGCAAACTAGATTCAGGGCAGCACTACTAATGTAAAGGTAACTAACCTTTAAAGGTATCCACATGCTTATAAAGTGTCTTTGAGTGTCAGGGGTTATGCGGAAAAGGCAGGTAAATAAGGTTAGGAGAGAGAGAGAGAGAGAGAGATATAGATCAGCCTGATTGAATAGACTTGATGAGCCGAATGGCCTAACTCTGCTCCTATCACTTATGATCTTTGGACTTTAATATGAAATACTTCACACAAGATGAACAACTGCGTAAAATGAGTTATTTCATGAGGAACAATGATTAAAGATGATACAGAAAATGAAATTTCAAACTTGGGGCTCAAAACCACTGGGGTAAGTTAAGGAACAAGTATTCAGAAATATTCCAAAGTCTGAGGTTTTCACACAACCTCCAGGTATTTTAGCACTTAAAAGGCATAATTGGCCCAATATGTCAAGAACAAATCCGCTCTTCATAATTTCACACAAGCCTGGAAGAAAGGCGATTCAATCCATCGTGCCAATGCCAGTTCTTTGAAAGAGCTTAAAAAGTTCAGTTCCCTTGATCTTACCCCATAGCTCTACAGGTTTCATTTAAAGAATACACCTCAGCTAATAACAATTACTATGAATTGCTTTTACTATTGTCATAGGAAATGGATTCCAAAGCATCAGAACTCATTCATCAATTCCTTGGGCACTACTTTTAGTGATAGGAGTGGATAGTATCATGATGTTTTCCGTAGAGCCAGGATTGGGAGATCAAATCACAATCGGGGAGTCAGCTTGATCATAAACTTTCTGAGTACTGAAATGCAATATAACTGCTGCCAGCAGAATGATTTAATATACAAACAGAAAATGCTGGAAATAATCAGGTCAAGCTACATGTGTGGGAAGAGAAATAGAAGGATCTGATGAAGAGTCTTTGACCTGAAATATTAATTATTTCTCCTCCCAGAGATGCAGCCAGACCTGCTGATTATTTCCAGAATTGCGTTTTAATTTAAAAACAATTGAAGATTTCCAGCATCAACATTTTTTATTGATTTTCCAGATGAATGATTTAACTGTATAATCTGCAGCTGGATAAGGGAGAAGCTTGAATGTATGTACAAATGTGCTGAACTAGTAGTTTAAACAGATTTTTCAATAATAGAAATTCTGATCTTATTACATGAGGAAGATTGTTCTGTTTAGTTACTGAGGATCCCCGTCCTTTAATATACATCGTTCTCCACAAATAACAGGGGTCACAAAAACAATTAAGTTGCAAATGGAGGCACTAGATGGATTGTTCTAAATGTAATGCAGTTTGACTTGGAATTATACAAAGTTTGGGCACTTTGTTGCTTTGGGCCACTATTAATTTTACAAAATGAATAAGTCTGCAAAATGCACATATAATGACAATTGTCATTGGATACTTATGTGTGCGGGTTTGTGTTTTGTTGTAAAGTAAATGCCCATTAATACTGCTCTCAAGTTTGCATCAGGCCATCCTGTACATTATTATTCACTTTAAAAAATATATTCCCCCCACCCTCCACTACCCATGCCACCCCCAACCAAATCCCCACACCCACCCTCCTGTACCAGCCCCACACCCCTACCTGTTGCCCCTCCCTCCACCAGTTGCTCCCTTTCCTCTGACTCCCACTACCACAGACCCTGCTCCACCTCACCTTGCCCTCACCAACCCCATTAAATACGTCCCCCTCCCCTACCACCAGCAACAGGCCCCCCTCCCCTCCACCATCACCACAATACTCCTCCTACCCTCGCCTCGTACCACTCCCACTCCCCTACCGCCACCTCCCACCAGCAACGCGTCCTCCTCCCCACCAAAGATCCTATAGCGGATCGCTATAGGATCTTTGCTCCCCACAGTTCTCCCTCCACCACCACCACCTACTACCAGCGCCACAACTCCCCCCCCCCCCCCCCTCCCCTCCTCCACCACCCCCCGAGAAACCAAACCCTCCCCCCCTCCCCCAGCCGTACTCACAATTGCGTGACCCACACGGGAAGATGGCGAGGAATCTCCGTGATCCGGCGCTTGCTGCAGTCCACCAGGCCGTCGGCGCAAGAACACTGCGGAGGGCAGGCGGCGGCCTCCATGATGAAAGCGGCGCAGAGCAGCGGGACGGCGAGTCCGAGCCCAGGCCCAGCCGCCATCTTATATCCCATGGTCGACAACAACAAAACAATCCCCTCCTCCCTCCCTTCCTCCCCCACCTCGCACCGCTCGCCTTCACCGCCACACTATAAAACACACACAAGATGGGAGCTGCCGGAGTCGCCGATCACCGAGCCTCGGGCACTCGGAGCCGCGCATTCCCCCACCCACACAAAGCGCCCATTCTCACTCAGCGGCCACTGGTCCGACCCCCTCCCTCCCTCCTCCTGCCTCTCCCCCTCCCTCCCTCCCTCCCTCCCCCTGCCTCTCCCCCTCCCTCCCCCTGCCTCTCCCCCTCCCTCCCGCCCGCCCACTTCCAACACAGGTCCCGCCCTTCGGCAATCCTCCTCCATACTCGCAGTCTCTATTAGTCCACGTTAAACTATACCTCACCGACCGTCCATGAGGACAGCTACTCTTCACCCCCGACACACTCACACCTGCCATTGGGGGAAACATGACATACATCACAAATGGAAAGCAGGATATGCTTCCATGTTTAGAAAGGGAACCACAGATGCTGGTCAACACCGAAGATAAACCGCAAAATGCTGGAGTAATTCAGCGGGACAGGCAGCATCTCTGGAGAGAAGGAATGGGTGACGTTTCGGGTCGAGACCCTTCTTCAGACTGAGTCAGGAGAGAGGGAAACTAGACGTATGTGGAAGGGTAAGGTGTGAAAAAGGACGGATCAAAACAGACGATGCTCTAGGTAGCTTTGATTTGTCGTTTTCACACCTTGCCCTTCCATATCTCTAGCCTCCCGCTCCCCTGACTCAGTCTGAAGGGTTTCTTTCTTGAGGTGTGGCGCAGCGGTAGAAATGCTGCCTTACAACGCCAGAGACCCACTCCTGACTATGGGTGCTGTCTGTTTGTACATTCTTCCCGTGACTGCATGGATTTTCTCCAGGTGCTCTGGTTCCCCCCCCCCCCACCAAAGATGTGCAGGTTTATAGGTTAATTGGCTTCATTACAATTGTAAAGTTGTCCATGATGCTTGTGTACGGGGTGATCGCTGAAGGCTCTGTTTCTGCACTGTATCTCTAAAATCTAAAGTCCAAAGTAAAAATAGATCAGAACTGCACACAATATGCTGTGTCTCACCAAGGCCCAAATAATTTCAATAAGACATCCAATATTCAACCCTGTAATAATAAAGGCTAACATACCATTTGCCCTCTTCGCCAGCAAGATGCATAGCTAGTCTACTTCAAACACTTCTTCTGCCCTATCTCTTGAAGTGCAACACTTCCTCCTCGATAATCATCAGCACAGGGGCACCCCAAGGCAGTGTTCTCAGCCCACTGCTCTGCTCACTATATACCCATGCACAGTTCCGCTTGGGCAGTCTGCACCCGAGTGGCCTGAACATTGACTTCTCCAATTTCCGGTAGCCCTTGCTGTCTCCTCCCCTTCTCAGCTCTCCCTCAGCCCTCTGGCTCCTCCTCTTCCTTTCTACTTCCCGCCCCCACCCTGCATCAGTATGAAGAAGGGTTTCGGCCCGAAACGTTGCCTATTTCCTTCGCTCCATAGATGCTGCCGCACCCGCTAAGTTTCTCCAGCATTTTTGTCTACCTTCGATTTTCCAGCATCTGCGTTTCCTTCTTGAACATACCCATGCACAGTTCCATAGTGAGCTGATCTGCTCACTATATACCCATGCACAGTTCCAACCCACCGTTAAATTCGCTGAGGACACCTTAATTGTTGGATGAATTATGTATAATGATGGGTCAGAGAATAGGAGGGAGATTAATCGTCTGATTGATTGGTTCCAAAACAACAACCTTACTCTCAATATCAATAAAACCAAGGAACTGATTGTTGACTTTAGTAGAGGAATGCCAAGGATCCACAAAGCTGTCTTCAACAATGGGTCAGTGGTGGAGAGAGACAACAACTTCAAGTTCCTGGGCAGGCATATCACTGGTGGACTGTTCTGGACCTAGCATATTGGTGCAATCATAAAGAAACCCCATTGACAGCTCTACTTCCTTAGAAGATTGAGGAGATTCGGTATGCCAACAAATACTCAATTGAACTTGTACAGGTGTACCTCAGAGTGCATATTGACTGGCCTGGTTCGACAACTTGAATGACCAGGGACGAAGGAAATTAGAAAAAGTGGTGCACGCTGTCTGCTCCATCACGGGTACTGACCTCCTCAACATCAAAGAGATCTATAAGAGCGGATATCTCAAAAAGGCAGCCAGCATCATCAAGGTCCCACAACAGCCTTGCCACACTCTCATTTCACTTCTGCCATCAGGAAGAAGGTATAGTAGCTTGAAAGCATCCAGGTTCAGGAACAGCTTCTTCCCAAAGACCATCAGGCTATTGACCACTACGAACCAAAGATCCTATAGCGAGCAAGATAGTCCACTTGACGAAAGAGACGTAGTACGGTCATGGGCAGATTCATGGGTAATTTTCGGCCCCATTTCCGTAACTGGTTTCCATCTCCGCACCAAAGATACCATAGCGGAGCAAAGATACTTGTGCAGAGACGGAAGCCGGTTACGGAAACATCCTCGTAAAAATCAAAGAACTTTGGTAAAAATCTTCTCCTCATTTTCAGAATTATAATTTATTAACATAAGCTGTTCCCCCGCAATGTTGATTACACTGCGAGAGGGATAACCAAAGTCGGGTCGGGATTACTGAAATGGCCGAAGAAATGACTGGCGTTCCGCTCCGTTGCGTACTACACGTCAGCCCATTGGATTTAGCAGGAGTGGACTATCTTGCTCGCTATAGGATCTTTGCTACGAACTCCCTTGATTGCACAAGAGACTTCGGGCTTTGTGTTGTTTTTGCACTATATCAGGTTTTTTATTTATTGAACTTTTCTTATGTTTGTTTGATTTTATTATCTATTGAGTACTGGGTTTACAAACCTGTTATGCTGCTTCTGCAAGTAAGAATTTCATTGTTCTGTTTCAGTGCATATGACAATAAAACACTCTTGACTCTAATATCCAGAAATCTTTTGATTCAGGTTTTTAATTAAATTACTTACGGAGCTTCCACAGGTCTCCAGGTTAGAGAATTTCAAAGGTTCACCACCTTTGAGTGAAGAGATCTATCATTTCAGTCCCCACTGGCCTATCCTTTATTTAAATCATGTTAATAAACAACTGTCATGTGTAAACATTGGGATGACATGGGAATTGAAAACAGAAAATGTTGGCCACACAGCATATCACACATTTTGTGGGAAGAGAAACAGACTCATTATTTCAGACTGAAGACCCAGGTGGTGCCATGGTAGAGATGCTGCCTTATACAGCACTTGCAGACCCATATTCGATCCCGGCTACGGATGCTGTCTGTACAAAGTTGTTTTACCTTCTCCCTGTGACTTGCATGAGTTTTCTCCAAGATCTTCGGTTTCCTCCCACACTCCAAAGACGTACAGGTATATAGGTAAATTGGCTTGGTAGAAATGTAAATTGTCCCTAGTGTGTGTTAATGTTAATGTGCGGGTTGGTGCGGACTCAGTGGGCCATGGGCCTGTTTCCATGCTGTATCTCTAAACTAAACTAAACCCTTTTTGGACATTTCAGATATAGGAAGTAAGGAAGTAAGGAATATCACTGCCAGTATATAGACCTTAGTTGAAACTACACCTGGAGAACTCTACACAGTTTATGATACTCCATGCAGAAGTATACTAAAGGCTTGTGTAGGAAGGAACTGCAAATGCTGGTTTACACCAAAGATAGACACAAAATGCTGGATGAACTCAGCATTGAGACAGCATCTCTGGAGAGAAGGAATGGGTGACGTTTCGGTTCAAGATCCTTCTTTAAACAAATAAAAGCTTAGTAGGTTGATTCCTTGGATGAGAATGAGAAGTTTGAAAAAATGAGCAGAGGCTCAAATTCTTGCCAAAGTCCAGTGAATCGCATCAAAATATTAAAAATTAATAGGCAGGTTTAGGTTTATTATTGGCATGCGTACCAAAATACAGTGAAAAGCTTTGTTTTACATGCTATCCAATCAAATAAGACAATGCTATACGTAATTACAGTAGGTAATTCATTAAGTTAAATTCTGTTTCACCTCGCTGGCAAGTCAGGAACTAAGGAGTAAACATATACATTTTGGACTGAGATAAGGGGAAATTTCTTCACTCAAGGTGATGTGAATCTGCCGTGAAGTGCTGTGAATCTTCAGTCATAGAAGCATAACTGAAAGTTGAAATTGATTGATTTTTGCATGCTAAGAGAATCAGGGAATATGGAATTATAGGAAGGGAGTGGATTTGAATAAGAATATGTCGTAATTTTGAGTTTATTTTATTTTCATGTGAAAAGCTTTTGTTGCGTGAATGTATGAGTAGACTCACTGATAGATTAGTTAGAACGTAAGAAGAAGGTGCCATATGATAATGACACATGCCTTACTTACTGCATCAACAATTTTCTGAGCAAATTCTCCAAAATGGAAAATGTATATGTACACTGTTATGGTTGTGGGCATCACCTGCCCAAGCATGGCATTTATTTATCTTTACTAGCCATAGGGCAAGTGGACAACTTATTGGACAACGTTGTTTAAAGGAAGCAGATTATTGGGTCTGAGGAGATTAGCTGGTATTGAAAGGAAAATCTACAAGGCTCAGATTGATCAAATCAAAACTGAATGACTATATTTTGCAATTTGTAATTTGCAATAAATGCATAATTACTGGTGTGATCTTAAATGATGATTTGAAATAAAGTTTGTAAAAACACTTATTCATGAGAAATATAACATCATTAATGAAAGAAGGGATAAAGTATAATCACAGTATATTATATGTATTTACTTCTTGGCTCAGTGGAAACATTCTTATCTTGTTTGATCTAGATTGGTCAGTTTCAACCCTTTATGATTGTTGCTGACTGTCCAAAATCAGTACTTACACTGTCCCATGTTGGAGATGTAATTGCTTGGCAAAATCTTACATGTCACTTGCCATGAAGCCTGAATGTAGTCCAACGTCTTGCTACATCCATGAAATAGAAGCAGGAATGTCATTGAGGCTGCTTTACCATTCAATAAGATCATGGCTGCTCTGCTTCTGGTCTCCACCATCCCATATGTTTCACAGAATCCTTGATTTCTCAATAATTTAATAACTGGTCTCTCAGGGGCTTTGGGTATTTTCACTGCCTTGCCTCCATCACTGTCTGATAAGGAATTCTAAAGGTTCACAATCCTTTGAAGGAAGATATTCTGCCTCATCTCCATCCCAAATGATTGATTCCTTGTTCCAAATCTATACAGGTTTAGAGGGATATGGACTAAATGTGGGCAAACGGGACTATTTTAGATGGGGCACCTCGATTGGCATGGACGAGTTGGCCCAAAAGAACTGGACCATGGGGTATGACCATGAGTCTCTCACCTTGTTCTAGATACCATCTATTCTATAATTTCCACTCAAAACTTATTTGTGCACCCCGTCTTTCTTAAAAACTCCAACGAACATACCTGCTCAGCATTTCCTCATCAGTCAACCCGTTCTTTCTAGGAATGAAACTAATAAACCTTTTTCAAGCTGCCTCCAACATAGTGAATGACACATTTGCCCCCAGTATCAAAACGTAATTATTATACTGTTAACAGTCCAGCACAACCAGGGACAAGTAGTCTTACTTGAAGAAGGGTCTCGACCCGAAACATCACCCATTCCTTCTCTCCAGAGATGCTGCTTGTCCCGCTGAGTTACTCCAGCATTTGGTGTCTACCTACAAGTAGTCTTACTTGTACTATACTACAACTGAAGAAAATTCTCTCTGGGTTTCTTGATTAATATTAATTCCTTAGTGAACATCATTAAAATATTATCTGGCTGATCTATGATATTGTTCTTTGGGAGTCCTTGTCACATACACATGGGCAGCAGCAATTCCCATTTTACAACGGTGATGAAACACCAAGCTGCCTCATTGCCTGCAATTCACTTTGTCAGGTCCTGATGCCATAAAATATACTGTGCTGATACAAGCACTTTCTCTCTCTACTGACCCATCACTTTAAACATTAAGAATAATCATTAACTATGCTTAATTATATAACTCTCATAAGAACTCCGATTTTTTAATACATTAATTACAATCAAGCATCAGTCGGCAAAACTGCAATTCCAAGCTTTCAGTTCCTTACATTTTGAAGTGTAGAAGTCAGAAGAAAGCTTATTACTTTAGGACTGATTTACGTAATGCTCAATTTTCTTCTGAGCCAAAACTTTGGAAGCGAGGTTGTCTGAATCACTTAATATCTTTTTCTCAAAAGAAATACAAAGGGAAAAGCGAAAGAATAATTTGCATTTATACGTCTTTCATAACCACAGGACTTCCAAATTCATGTTACACCCTTTAAAGAAGTTCTGAAATGTAATCACTATCGTAATATTAGTGAAAATAGAAACCAATTTGTGCACAAGACCACAGGAATTATATTAATCATTTGATGATGATTGAACAAGTTCAGTGAACCTGCGATGACTAAGATGCCAGAATTCTCTTGCTCATTATCGAGTGTAAAAGGATCCTTACCCTGTGATGACTGTTCTTAATCGAAAGTTGAGCAGTGCACCAGATCTAATGGAAAGCACATCCCATATCTAATTGTGAACTGTCCCAGCTGTTACAATAAGCAGCAAGTGATTCAATGAGATTTCCTGCCTCTCTGAAGTCAAGCATTTACCTTACTTCTAATTGTAAGCAGTGCCCTACCTACAGAATCCCAGTTCTTGCAGAAAACAATATCTCCCCTTCCTAGTTCTCTGACCAGTCTGATTGTCCTCCAGATTAAATGTTATCTCCGTATGTTTCATTGTCACCTTCTAGCTAACAATGATCTATTCTACATTTTCGTTGAATTGCATCCCCTTTGATGTCTCGTGTTCACACCTTACACTTCCTTATCTCGGTGTTCCAGTCTTCCCTGACTTCAGTCTGAAGAAGGGTCTCGACCCGAAACATCACCCATTCCTTCTATCCAGTGATGCTGCCTGTCCCGCTGAGTTACTCCAGCATTTTGTGTCTATTTCCAGTGATAGTCGCAAACTCTGAAAATGCGCTGTGCCATGATTGTGACAATAATGGGCCTGGCCCACTTAGGTGACTATTTAGGCGACTGCAGGAGACTATGCAGTCGCCACACGGTCGCCACATGTTCACGGTTGATTGCCGGGGAGTCGCCTTCATGGTCGTGAGGAGTTCCCGCATTCTGGGAACTAGTCGCCGTGAATTTTTCAACATTCAACATGTTGAAAAATTAGCGACGACTAGAATGAAGCCACCGTGGAGAGTAGCGAGAATTCTCGTGCCGTAGGTGGGTCGCCAGGAGGTCCTAGTGGGTTGCCAGGAGGTTGACGGTTCTTGTAGGTTCTTGTAGGTTGTAGCCGGTGCTGACCGGTGAATTTCATTGGCTCATTGGGGAAAAGAAACACAAGCAATAGTTTTCAGAACCAAGGATAATCGACCGGTAATGTTAAATGTCCGCCGAGCTTCACAGCCGTGTATCTCTGGCTTCTTAAAAGATGACTCCACTCCTTCTCCCTCCTTCTCCCCATCTCCCCCCCTCTCCCCCCCCTCTGTTAAAGGACTTACCGCTTTAGCCGTCTTAATTACAGCGGCAACCTTCCTGTTCATCGCGGTGTGTGTCAGTATCATCTTGGCTTTGCACAGTGTGAATTTCATTCAGACAGTGCTCCCCCCGCTTGCTCTGTCCCCCGCCTGCATAATGGGCTGGTGAAGGAAGCGATGTGTGTGTGTGTGTGTTCCACTTTGACAGTCGCCGTTCCAGTTGCCGGTTTTTCAGGCGACTGCCGGCAACTTGACAGTCGCTGGCAGTCGCCTGAAAAATCGCCTAAGTGGGACAGGCCCATTAGAGTACTCTCGGGTTTAGAGATCTGCCTAGAACTAACTCAACACTGTTCAAGAATTGGGATTATTAACCCGGAAGATACAGCACTCTGGAATCATGGCATTCTCCCACCGTTGATCCAGCAGGCATTTTTTTTAAAACGTTGAATTGCAGTAGGCAAAAGCACCGTCAGTCTATTGCTTGGCTGTGGACTGCCAGGCATCCCCTTATACCATTTTGGCATCTATGGTCCTTTATATTGCTTTGGTTAGATAAACAGAACTCTTAGTGTATGGTGCAACCTCTCTTCTTCAGAGACCTAAGTTGTATGTGTCATACTGGACCTAAATAGAACTCTTTTCTTTTCTTTAGATTGCTACCCTTTCTGACCAAGAGTCAAGAGTGTTTTATTGTCATATGTCCCAGATAGAACAATGAAATTCTTACTTGCTGCAGCACAAAAGAATATACAAACATAGTATGATATGACAAACGAGAGAGAATAATCAAACAGAACAGTGCAACAATAATGATAATAGTCTATTGTAGTTCAGAGCCTATATGAGGTTGTAGTGTTTAATAGCCTGATGGCTGTAGGGAAGAAAATGTTCCTGAACCTGGACGTTACGGTTTTCAGGCTCCTGTACCTTCTTCCCGATGGCAGTTGTGAAATGAGTGTGAGGCCAGGATGGTGTGGACTGGATGGTGTTCACAACTTTTTGAAGTTTTTTACGTTCCCGGACGTTCAAGTTGCCGACCCAGACAACGATGCAACCAGTCAATATGCTCTCTACTGTGCACCTGTAGAAGTTCAAGAGAATTCTCTTCGACATACCAAATCTCCGTAATCTTCTCAGGAAGTAGAGGCGTTGATGTGCTTTCCTCATAATTGCATCAGTCTGCTGGGTCCAGGAAAGATCTTCGGTAAATATGCACGCCCAGGAATTTGAAGTTTTTGACTCTCTCCAACATCGTCCCATTGATATAAACAGGATTGTGGGTCCTCATCCTACCTCTTCCAAAGTCCACAATCAGTTCCTTGGTTTTACTGATATTGAGAGCCAGGTTGTTGTGCTGGCACCATTTGGTCAATCTGTCGATCTCACTTCTATACTCTGACTCATCGACATCCGTAATTCGTCCCACAACGGTGGTGTCGTCGGCGAACTTGAAGATGGAGTTCGCCCTGTGTCCGGCTACACAGTCATGAGTATAGAGTGAGTAGAGCAGGAGGCTGAGCAGGCAGCCTTGGGATGCCCCCGTGCTGATTGTTAATGAGGATGAAGTATTTCTGCCAATTCAAACAGACTGTGGTCTGTGGATGAGGAGGATACAATTGCAGAGGGATGCGCAGAGACCCAGTTCTGTGAGCTTGGTAACCAGCTTTTTTTTGTATCAAAAATAATTTATTAAAATTTCAACATCATAGAAAACCCCCCAAAAACCAAGACCGTGGTGAAATACCCACCGCCATATTACAGAATCACCAAACTATTCAGACATTAAATTACAAATAACTATGTTACAAATAACACCAGCTTCTCCAACACCACCCGGGCGCGGACGTAACCCCGGTAAAGGGGCAAGCAACAGGCTCGGGCAAAGCCCTCTTCCACCTGGCGCCGTGACTCGCGGATGGCCAGCTTGACCAGGCCTAGGAGCAACCCAACCAGGACATCTTCATCCCTGCCCATTCCCTAGATCCCGTCACCAGTCCTTCGGTCACTGGCAGCAGAGCCACTCCTCCCCTTGCGGACCCTAGGTGGAGTGGCGGTGCTCCTTGCCCTCCGGACCCTGGCTACAAGGGACGCTCTACTGGTCCCTCCACCCTCAACAGGAACGACGCTGCTCTTGGTCTTGCCGTCCTTCTCCAGGTCGTCCAAGAAGGACCTGAGCTGACGCCGGTCGTTCCCCTTCACCCCTTGCCCCTCCCCCTCCCCCTCCTTCTGAGGATGTGGTTCAGCGAGCTGGTGAGCCCATGTAGGTTTGGCTACCAGAGGGAGGCCAGTCTGGGCCGATGTTGGGCTTCTTCAGTGGCCTGGATGAACTCGCAGATTTCCTCCTCTGGAATGAATGGAGTGGCGTCGGCGGGAGTGAGAACATCCATTGATTCATTGTCCGAGGAGTCCCCTTCCACCTGCTCACTGCAGATGGAGACACCATCCCCATTCCCGGACACACCCTTAGTGCTCGATACTCCTGCCTCACCCTGTGTGGCGTTTGCTTCTTCCCCACCCGCTGGTCTCTCCTCCACCTCAGTCCCAACCCTGGGGCCAGTGACAGAGGGGCCTTTCCCCAGATGTACCCGGGGAGTCAAGACCATCGACAGTGGGGGCGACTATCCCTCCCCCAGTTGGGCCCAGAATGAACACTGATGCACCAGACTCAGGGAGGCGCTCTGGAGCCAGGTCCTGAGGGAGTGAAGGGCTGGTTTCCCCTACCCCTTCCCTGCCTACAGTTTCTACCTCCAGATGCGTGCTCTGCGCCTCATCCTGGGTGGGTTGCTCCTGGGCTTCTTCGGGTGCCTGATGTAGGACTCCCATCCCAACAGGAATCTCCCCCTGCTCCATATCACCCGAGTGGTCGCCATCGCCAGCCTCCCCAGAATCCCCTCCAGAACATGGGACCGGGGCCCGAACCAGAGGGCGAGAGTCTTCCTCCACCACAGTACTCGCCTCCTCCCTGGACGATTCCCGCTCGTCCCCCCCCTTCCGCTCCTCCCTAGAGAGATTCCTCCTCTTTTTTGATGGGGAGGAGCTCACAGACTGTGGGGTCACCTGAGCAACCTTCCTCTGTGGCACCCCCTCCTCCCGCCCGATCCCCACCGCCCCCGGCTGGATTATGGGGCTTGCAGATTGCCTAACGGGAAGTGACGGGATGGGTGGAATGTACTTGTCCCTGAGAGTATTGTTCTCCGTGTGTTTAATCTTCACCTTGCCCCCCCTTCTTTTGACCTTCACCACACCCACCTCTGCTCTGCGCAATCCCATAGTGCCCTGACTCAATTGCAGGGGGAGTGGGTGTGGGGGGAGGGGGGTTAGTGGCACCGGAGGCGGAGGCCTCCGCCCGGGATTTGGGGCAATTCCTTCGAATATGCCCCACTTCCTTACAGGCATGGACCTTGAGCGCTCCGATGTCCAGTAGACGGTGAAGTCATGACCACCCTGCTGGACACAGAAGCGCCCGTCAACTACCTCTTCCTGGTCCAGCAACATCGTCAGTTGGCGCTGGAGGGAAAGAACGTGCCGCAGCTCCTTCCTGCGGAACCCCTGGGCTATCGGGGTGATGTCCGTGATTACCTTCCCCAGGACCACGCAGCGGGTGGTCCTGTCCAACATCCCACCCTGCATCACAAATGAGGGGGGGGGGGCTCATTTTTGATGCAGGGTGGGATGTTGGACAGGACCACCCGCTGCGTGGTGGTCGCCAAGGGCTCGACCTGTAAGAATGTTCCCCCCCCACTGAGATCCCTTTATTCACGGCCGCGTTCACCCCCTCAACAGACTCGAGGAAGAGCACGGCCTTCCCGAACATCCTGCCCAGGTACAAGACGCTTGCAGGCTTGGCCGCCATGGCCACGGCAGCCGAGCAGTCTTCCAGGTTCATATGAGGGAGCAAGTTGCACCTTATTCCATACTCGAAAGGCAGGTTCCTCATGGAGAACCGGGCTCCCAGGGCAGCAGCTGAAGCAGCTGCCTTTGCATAGCTCCTGGAAGGCCCCGCTCCTCCAGAACACTGATCCTGCATGGTATCAAGTGCTACTATTTAAAACATAGCCCTTAAACACACTGACACAGACAGTCCAAACACAAAAACAATATGGAACAGTTCAAGGGAGGGAGGCATGTGGTGTCGCCTCGAACGTTCATAATGGCAGCTCCCCTGAAAAACTGCTGCGCCACCACCTCTTTGTCGGATTATCTCAGCTCTCCTGTGTTCCCTGGCGAGCTGCTGACCTTCGCAGGCAATCCCAGCTGTTCTTCACCGCTCCTACAGCAACGAAAGGGACTTGCCTGCAGTCTTGTTGTTGGAAACCTCCTATCTCCGTCGGTCTTGCCAAGAGAAAGGAAGCTTAGACGTCAGCTCCAGGCTCCAAGGCCGCAGAAAGAGGTCGAGACGGTGCAGGTGCAGAAATCCTCCCACACGAAAGCCAGACCGGCCCGGTCAGCACCGAAGAAGCAGTAAGGGGGAGTTGTTATGGACGCAGGTGTCAAAGTCCAGAAATTTTCTTCTCCCCTTTCCTGATGTGCAATAGTTTCTTGGCAGGTTGCCAGCCGCCATCGTGGGAGCCCGACAGTTAGTTGATAAAACTGCTCGCAATCCCAAAACAAGCAGAAGCTTTTAAAATAAAGCTCTGCAGCATCACAGTGATACGCAAAGATGTTTAAAAGTACCGCTGTGCCTCCTCCGAATTGAAAAAGGACGATAAAACTCACTAGTTTTAGTGTTTGGACGGGAGATCCGCAACACCACACCTCCTCACGTAACCAGCTTGGAGGGGATGATGGTATTAAACGCCGAGCTGTAGTCAATAAACAACAGCCTGACGTAAGTGTTTTTAGTGTCCAAGTGGTCCAGTGCGGAGTGGGGAGCCAGTGAGATTGCATCCTCCATTGACCTGTTGTGACAGTAGGCAAACTGTAGTGGGTCGAGATTCTTCTTGAGGTAGGAGTTGATATGGGCCATAACCAGCCTTTCAAAGCACTTCATCACCATGGACGTTAGTGCCACTGGTCGATAGTCATAGGAATAAATTGGAAAGCATTCTAATTAGGCCCAGAATGACACATATAACTTTAGATCTCAGAAGAACACTTAAAATATGCTGTGTAGGAAGGAACTGCGGATGCTGGTTTAAACCGAAGATAGACACAAAAAGCTGGAGTAACTTAGCGGGACAGGCAGCATGTCTGGAGAAAAGGAATAGATGACATTTCGGGTTGAGACCCTTCTTCAGGCTCATAGCTGACGTTTCGGGTCGAGACGCTTCTTCAGACTCATAGATGGCGTTTTGGGTCGAGACCCTTCTTCAGACTGATAGTTACTGTTCTAAATACCAAAGCTTCTATTTCATACTACCAATCTTTCTCTTGTTTTTTTTCTCTCTTACACAGAGGTTGAACTTCATGATATATTTGATTAACTGGAAAGCCACTGAAGAAATAACGTAAATGAAAGATATTTGTTTGTTTTCACTTGTCTGGAGTAAAAGAATTGATGCATCTTGCGTTATATTCTTGGGATTGTACTGAATCTAATATCAAATAAAGGGTTAATAGTTTTGATTAACATGTAAGGCTGATGTGCCACTGACATTCCTTTGAAGAGTTGACCATTGACATCACAGATTATTTGTGTAAATCTCATCTCCTCAGATGACTAATGGAACCTGTCAGTTCTCCTCAAGTAGCGTTAGAACAAAATCCCTGTTTAATGCTCAGGGTCCAACAAAGAGTGTGAGAATTACGGCAGAGCAGCTGTGATAAGAGTAACAGATAGACCCTCCTGTCTCAGTCTAACCAGCCACATGAGGAGGCAAAGGCACAACTCCAGAGCTCTCTCACGTGATGAGAAAATGGTACTTGAAGTTGCAGGGTAGAAATAGAATATCAATTGCTAAACTTCAGAGTTTTAAAGGTGACTGATTCGGAAATATATAAGGTGAAGATTTGTAAAATGGCACAGTGGTACTGAAGGTAGACTGTAGGAAGGAACTGCAGATGCTGGTTTAAACCAAAGATAGACACAAAATGCTGGATTAACTCAGAGGGGCACGCAGCATCTCTGGAGAGAAGGAATGGGTGACGTTTTGGGTCGAGAGTCAGGGGAAAGGGAAACGAGAGATATAGATGGGATGTAGAGAAACAGAACAAATGAATGAAAGATATGCAAAAAAGCAACGATGATAAAGGAAACAGGCCGTTGTTAGCTGTGGCTGCCCTGGCTCCTCTGCTTTCCTCCCATTTGTCAAATATATGCAGGTTGGTAGGTTAACTGGCCACTGTAAATTGGCTGTGTGTGGATGGAATGGGAATGTGTAGCAAAGAAGATAGTGGAAAAATGATGTGAGCTAGCATAGACTAAGTGGGTATAATGGCCTCCTTCTATTCTAATGGAAAGAGGCAGTAAGATGGCAGATGAAGTTGAGTAATTGGGGAAAAGTAAGTATGCAAGTTAGAGTGAAACAATGAAGAAGTTGGCAGATATATATCAAGATATGGATGGCATCAGCCCAATGGCTGATTGTTTGTCCTAAAAACCTTGCTAAGCATTTTAAAGGGCTTATTATTAATTAATGTATTCACTTTCCACTCGTATTAATCCTTGTCAAGGGGAGGCTGGGTTAGGCACTCAGCTAAGGCTTGCCTCCTTGTAAACATTGCTCATTCAGTAGCCCGCCTGGTGGATGAAAGAAAAGTATTTCAAGCCAGCATCAGTGCTCTATGTCAGGCCCATCAGTAATTCTGAGCTGCATTGTCCCTTGCCTGCAAGATGAGAAACATCTTTTCACATACACTTTGGGCAGTGTGTAGACACATTAGCAACAACCTACGAGGCAACATTCCACTTTAAGGCAACATTTCACAAGCTGGAAAGGGTACAGAGAAGATTCACGAGGATGTTGTCATGGCAAGAGGGCCTGAACTATATGGAGAGGTTGAGTAGGCTGGGACTCTATTCCTTGGAGCGCAGGAGGATGTGGGGTGATCTTATTGATGTGTTTAAAATCATGAGAGGAATAGATCGGATAGATGCATAGAGAGTCTCTTGCCCAGAGGACATAGGTTTAAGGTGAAGGGAAAAAGAGTTAATGGGAATCTGAGGGGTAACTTTTTCACACAAAGAGTGGTGGGTGTATGGAACAAGCTGTCAGAGGAGGTAGTTGAGGTTGGGACTATCCCAACATTTAAGAAACAGTTAGACAGGTACATGGATAGGACAGGTTTGGAGGGATATGGACCAGAAACACAGGCAGGTGGGACTAGTGTAGCTGGGAGTTGTTGGCCGGTGTGGGCAAGTTGGGCCGAAGGGCCTGTTTCCACACTGTGTCACTCTATGACTCTCTTTAAGGAATCTTGCACCTACAAACATAATACAATGAACAACTCACCAACACGAATTTCTAATGTAACTTTAAAGAATCTTACCTCCACAAAGGTTATAATCCAACAAATATCTCACCAACATTGTTTTACAGTATATCTTGCTTTAAGTATTGTTATGTGAATATATGATCTGTTGCTGCATTATACAGAGTTTTACTGGAAGAAATATGATAAACTATCGCTTGACCCTGCAGAAAAGTGGGACCTTTGATTGAATGTTAGCGTTCTATCAGCATGCCCCTTGATACAGTGTCGTGCAATACCATGTTGATCAGCATTGTTTAGTGCCATCTAATTCATTTATATCTCTGCCATAAATCAATGCCATCAGCACACCTTCAATAAACGTCACACTTAGTTGATCCATTGACAACTGACTCGAATGGGAATTTCGTCTTTCAATAGACAATAGACAATAGACAATAGGTGCAGGAGTAGGCCATTCGGCCCTTCGAGCCAGCACCACCATTCAATGTGATCATGGCTGATCATCCCCAATCAGTACCCCGTTCCTGCCTTCTCCCCATATCCCCTGACTCCGCTGTTTTTAAGAGCCCTATCTTTCTCTCTCTTGAAAGCATCCAGAGAACCTGCCTCCACCTGAGCCTGAGGCAGAGAATTCCACAGACTCACCACTCTCTGTGAGAAAAAGTGTTTCCTCGTCTCCGTTCTAAATGGCTTACTCCTTATTCTTAAACTGTGGCCCCTGGTTCTGGACTCCCCCAACATCGGGAACATATTTCCTGCCTCTAGCGTGTCCAAACCCTTAACAATCTTATATGTTTCAATGAGATACCCTCTCATCCTTCTAAACTCCAGAGTGTACAAGCCCAGCTGCCCCATTCTCTCAGCATATGACAGTCCCACCATCCCGGGAATTAACCTTGTAAACCTACGCTGCACTCCCTCAATAGCAAGGATGTCCTTCCTCAAATTAGGGCACCAAAACTGCACTCAATACTCCAGGTGTGGTCTCACTAGGGCTCTGTACAACTGCAGAAGGACCTCTTTGCTCCTATATTCGATTCCTCTTGTTATAAAGGCCAACAATTCGCTTTCTTCACTGCCTGCTGTACCTGCATGCTTACTTTCATAGACTGATATACAAGGACACCCAGATCCCGTTGTACTTCCCCTTTTCCCAACTTGACGCCATTTCCTTCTACAATTATTTCCTAATTGATTTTTGAAAATGATCATAGTCAATTAACAAGCTAGAGAGCAGCAGACGTAGTTATAACAATCAATGGAGACTGCAAAGGGGTGCAGTTCCAATTAATTAACTCCTGTTCAATATCTGCAACAAATCAGGTGGGATATTTTATTGCAGCAAACGAAGAGGTAACTCCATTCTGTACAATCTTACCGAAGGAGTTGGGATTTCACAAAGTCACTGAAATAAAAGCATATCACGCTATTGTCGGTAATTCAAGTGGTGGAACTGTCCTCAATTCCTGGCTTGGAAGTAAATTATGTGCAGGAAGGAACTGCAGATGCTGGTTTAAACCGAAGATAGACACAAATCGCTGGAGTAACTCAGCGGGTCAGACAACATCTCTGTGGTAAAAGAATGGGTGATGTTTCGGGTCGAGACCCTTCTGGGCTACCCCGGGCCGCGGAGTTTGAACCGGCCCGTCGCGGACGGAGCACGGATTCAGCCGCGGGATTGACTTACCATCACCCGGCCGGGTCACAGTGTCAGAAGCCTGGATCGCCTCGGCGCAGAGGAAGAACAAAGCGGGAAGAGACAGAGACTTTAAGACTTTTGCCTCCATCACAGTGAGGAGGTGCCTGGTGAACTCACTGTGGTGGATGTTAATTTGTGTTTATTTTGTGTTTTGTAATTTATTATTATATGTATGACTGCAGGCAACGAAATTTCGTGCAGACCGAAAGGTCTGAATGACAAATAAAGGAATCTCTAATCTCTCTCTCTCTTCACACTCATCACTGTACATTTGGTTATCAGTTGTGTTACAGTGTGACGATAGATACAAAAAGCATGAGTAACTCAGCGGGTCAGACAGTATCTCTGGAAAAAAGGTGATGTTGAAGAAAAGTCTCGGACCCGAAACGCCACTTTTTCCGTTTCCCCAGAGATGTTGTCTGACCCGCTGAATTACTCCAGCATTTTGTGTCTATCTTCGGTTTAAACCAGCATCTGCAGTTCCTTCCTACACATATTTCAGTTTGAGTCAGGAGATTGTGGTCCACAAACCCATTCCAGAAACCTCACCACATAACCACAGATAATAATCACCCACACACATAATCACTCCCTCATCTGTTGCGAGGGAATGCTGTGCTGCTAAAAAAAAAGATGATGTCTTCCATCTAAAGAATTAAACAATATTCTCTCAAGTGGCTAGAAACAAATAACTACACGATCACTTTTTGAAGAAGATGGGAGAGTTCTCCCCGGTGTCCTGACAATATTTCATCCTTCACCAGATTATCATGCGGAGTCGGTGAGGTCAGAGCCCCCGTGGGTCAGAGCCCGCGGCCGAGATCAGAGCCCGCTCGCCCTGAGTCGACCGAGCCCTTGGCTGGGGCTGGGATCGGCGCCACGGAGGCGTCCGGAGAGGACCCGGCAGTGATAGCGGAGAGGTGAGTGCGGCGGTCAATGATGGCGCCGACCGCCGGACGAAGACAGTCCACGTGGAAGTGAGGACGCCGCTGCCGAAGGAAGGAACAAAGGAGGACCTGGCGTGGAGGGACCGCCGTGAGGGGGGGTTAGAACAACGGGTGACCGGGCACGGATACTGTGCATATTTTGTAACTTTGTCAGTGCCCTTAACGACCTGTCCCACTTGGGCGACCTAATCCGCGAGTTCTGGCGAGTTTGCCCTCGACTCAAACTCGCAGCATGGTCGACATGAGGTCGTAGGAGGTCTTCGTAACTCTCCTTCATGCTCGAGAGTGGTCTCCGCGTACTCAGGCCTCAGCTAGGTTGCGGCGTATTTTTAAATATGTTGAAAAATGCCCACGAGTAAAAAAAGGTCGCCATGGAAAAAATTGATACTTTTTTTACTCATAGGTTTAGTCGTAGTAGGTCGTAGTAGGTCGTAGTAGGTCGGCATGTTAGTCATAGGTATTCGAGGGTAATCGAAGGTAGTCGAAGGTAGTCGTAGATAGTCTTCATCATAGTCGAAGAGAGGTCGAAGGGAGGTCGTCTTCACTCTCCACTATTCGGTGTCCAATTTTCCCAAAGTTATTTGTAGCTAGTCATAGCTAGTCGAAGCTGGTCTTCAACATTGTCGAAGGAGGTCTTCTACATAGTCAAAGGAGGTCTTCAACATGTCATTTTTTCAAACTCTTCTAAACTTGCCAATTAGGTTGCCCAAGTAGGACAGCCCCTTTATGTGGCGACTATTTGCATACCTTGGGTATGAAAGCAAAGAACTTCACTCCTCCATAGCGCAAATAGGAACATGTCAGAAGCATTCATCTAACTGGAAAAATGCTCTTTGGGAAATTAAAATTGTGGAATAATGTTACAGGGTTAATGGCCAATGATTTAAAACTGAAATATGTCGACATTTCTTCTTGTAGAGAGTGGTGAGCTGTCAGAATTCTTTACTCCAGACGGTTGTGCAAGCTAAATCATTACAAAGATTTGAAGTATAGATAGATGAGGTTTTGAAAGGACAAGTAATTGAAAGATATAGGAACTGGCACAGGAGGAATTGATGCCTGAGGTAGATTAGCCATGATCATATAGAATGGCAGGGCAGGCATCAGAGGCCAGGTGGACAATACCTGCCCTCCGGAAGTAGTGCCTCTTTGGCTGTTGCATCAATGCGGTTGGTTCACAAGATATTGTTGATAATATTAATGCCAACGAACTTGAAGCTCACAACCATTCCCACTTCTGCATCATTGATGCTGATTGGGCCATGTACTTCTTGCGACAATATCATGAAGTCCTCCCTCACCCTTCTCTCTTTCCCATGCCCCCCCCCCCCCCCACTCCAGTGTAGACACATTTCTCCCATCACCTCCCACACCCCCCACTCATCCTGCATCTCTCCCCTGCTGTGTACACATCTCCCATCCCCGGGTCCCCCATTTCCCTGTTACTCCACCTCTTTTCCTCCCCATCCCCTTCCATGGATATCCCGATTTTTAATTTCTCTCCTTATGCTTCACCCTCTTTCACAGCTGCCCTTTGTTACTTACTGTACCCACCAGAAATCAATACTTCCCATCCCATTCTCACTTGTATCCACTCACTATTCGTCAGGCTTTGTCTCATCCCACTCTTTTCTTTTCCGGCTTTCTTCCCTCTACCCCAATCATTCTGAAGAAGGGTCCCGATCAGAAACATAGTTTGTCCATCCTCTTCACAGTTGCTTTCTGACCTGTTGAGTTCCTCCTGCATTTTGTGTTTTGCTCAAAATTCTATCCTCTGCAGTTTCTTGTGTCTGTATCACTGAAGACAATTAAAACTGGAATATTCAGTAATTTCAATGGCCTATTGATTTGTGAACAAATTGTTTGTTGAGATGAAGAAACCTATTGAATGATGTCAGACTGTTTCAGTTTATGAATATGGTACTCTAAGGAACAGGAATACTTAGCTTTGACATGTTTCGTATGGGGCCTCTCCCAAGAATTACCTTTGGTGGTTTGGAGGTCTGCGTTAATCGTTTATCGATTTAAATGTCATAGTTTAGTTTAATTTAGTTTAGAGATACATCATGGAAGTTGCTGCCTTACAGCGCCAGAGACCCCGGTTCGATCCTGACTACGGGTGCTGTCTATACGGAGTTTGTACATTCTCCCAATGACCTGCGTGGGTTTTCTCCAGGTGCTCCGGTTTTCTGGCTTGGAAGTAAATTATGTGCAGGAAGGAACTGCAGATGCTGGTTTAAACCGAAGATAGACACAAATCGCTGGAGTAACTCAACGGGTCAGACAACATCTCTGTGGTAAAAGAATGGGTGATGTTTCGGGTCGAGACCCTTCTTCACACTCAGATGAGATGCAGGTTAATTGGCTTGGTATAATTGTAAATTGTCCCTCGTGTGTGTAGGATAGTGTTGGTATGCGGGGATCGCTGGTCGGTGCAGACTCGGTGGGCTGAAGGGTCTGTTTCCCCACTGTATCTCTAAACTAAACTAAACTATACTTTGACATTTAAATTGATAAACGATTAACACTGACCTCCAAACCACTAAAAGTAATGGTTGGGGAAAACCCCCATACCCAACAGTGTAATAAACATCCTTCTGCTGTTATGTGTGCTACAAGCATGATATTGTCGCATCTGCATTTTGAACTCCTGCTCTGCATTTCAGTCCATTTCATTTGTTTAATTCATACAACAGAACACAAACTTTGATCTCATGTTTTGAGTCGTAGAACTTTCTGTTACTATAGCGCCCCTTAGTGTTTGTGTCAATCATTGTCAATGAACTCTGAAGAGATTCAAGATTCAAGAGAGTTTATTGTCATGTGTCCCAGATAGGACAATGAAGAAGGGTTTCGGCCCGAAACGTTACCTATTTCCTTCGCTCCATAGATGCTGCTGCACCCGCTGAGTTTCTCCAGCATTTTTGTGTACCTAGGACAATGACATTCTTGCTTTGCTTCAGCACAACAGAATATAGTAGGCATGAATACAGAACAGATCAGTGTGTCCATATACCATTATATAAATATATTCACACATGAATAAATAAACAGATACGGTACAAATAAACAGATAATGGTCTATTGATGTTCAGAGTTTTGTTTCATTTGAGTTTAATAGCCTGGTGACTGTGGGGAAGGGCTATTTCTGAACCTGGACGTTGCAGTCTTCAGGCTCCTGTACCTTCTACCTGAAGGTAGCGGGGAGATGAGTGTGTGGCCAGGATGGTATGAGGCCCAAAGCGTCAAAAAAGGAAGATGCTTTGATATAATACATTTCATGATCGCATGATCGCTTGAAGCTCTTCTGTCAAAAAGATTAATTGAGGAAGTGGAGCGCTTTCTGCAGAAAAAAATGGTTGTCCATACTCCCAGAGCAAGGATCCACAATTGAAAATATAACTTGAAATCAGAAAACGTGCTTCTATGGTGTAGAAAGGAACTGCAGATGCTGGTAAGACATAGAATGGTGGAGTGACTCAGCGGGACCGGCAGCATCTCTGGAGAGAAGGAATGGGTCGAGACTCTTCTTCTGTGGTGTTGCTTAAGGTGGTCTAGGATAATGGGGAGAACCCATCTGCACATCTTTTTGGCTTGCCTCTTGGCCTAGAACTTTAAAGTTCATGGAGACTGGAATTTAGAAATTAGAGAAGAGTTTTCAAATGTGGCAGATCAATGCCTCATCTAAAAGCTGCTGTTTCTGTCACTGTAGTCTTGAATAGACTTATTCACATCGATTAAGTAACAACAGTTTGTATTATAAATTCCAGGCATGTTTTTTGAGGATTGAAGGAAGTGGGGCAGTATTTGAGAGGAGAGAACCCTTCACATTATCAGCTAAAGTTGAGGCTGGGTTAGAACTCTCATGAGAACAGGTCAGAGAACAGGAGGAGAAGGTGGGTCCCAGAGGTAAGGGAGGGGAGATCCAAGAGAAAGTTGAGCTCAATAGGGTTGAAGAAAGAAGAGAAGTTCAGAATCTGCTGAACAGATGGACTTTGTTTGAAGTTCATGATTTTTCCATTTTGTGTTGGAGGTGATAGTAGGGGAAACAGGGAATAGGAAGATCATTTTGAAAAGAGAAAATAAATCAGGAGCATCGCTGTATTGTAGGTGAATCCGTTTTTTATGCTACAACTCTCCATCTTAATCTAATGAAATCTACCGTTTGCCATTTGCCAGAACTCATTTGTGTCTCTTTAATTTGAAGGTGCTAGGGTGAAGGAACAACGCATGTGGCAGTATAGTAATAGGTTTAATGGGATTAGAGTCATAGAGTCATTGGGCATACCATAAATCGAGGTGAGAGTGGTCGAATAGATCGGAAAGTGAAAACAATGCCAAGGTGAATGGTGATTTTACCGCCAGCATTTGACAGTGATTTGGAGGAAGTTTCAGTTTTGGGAGGAGAGAAGATATTTGGGAGGAAAAGGTGTGTGGGAGTTCTGGGTTTTTGATGTAATGAGAACAGGAGGGCATATATCAGGTCTCTGGGATGTGATTGAACCCATGAGTGAGCGCTCTCCTCAGAGTTCTCTGGCCAAAGTTGGAGAGAGTGCCAAGCTCCACAGAGACGCACCAACCAAGGTACAGAGACTGTCCGTTTGTTCTGGTTCATTAACCTGCAACTCATCCACCTCAGCTAGACATGAGAAGAACTGAGAGAGGGATGGGATCCTGGCGAGAGGTCTGTGTGGAGCTGCCCAATCTCTGTCTTCTTTTGGAAACTCTGTATATAGGAAATTGCTTTTACCCAGTGTGGATGGAATTCATGTGCTCTGTACATCAATTGTAGCTTCATTGTGGTTTTCTAGTTCAAAGGTTTCAAAGGTTTCAAAGTTTTCAAAGGTCTTTTATTGCAATTCCCATGTACCAATGAAGGAACAGTGATATGCGAATTACCATACAGCCATATGAAAGCAATAAGACACACAACTACATAAAAGTTAACATAAACATCCACCACAGTGGATTCCCCACATTCCTTACTGTGATAGAAGGCAAAAAAGTCCAATCTTCTACCTCTTTATTCTCCTGTGGTCGGGGCAGTCGAACCATCCGTCGGGGAGATGGAAGCTCCCGCAGCCGGCGGTCGAAGCCTCCAAGTCGGGGGGGGTCGAAACTCCTGCGACTTGGAGTTCCCAAAGTTGGTCTCTGACCAGGGACCGCGAGCTCCGTGATGTTAAAGTCCACAAGCACCCACGGTTGGATGCGAGGTCGATCCCTGGCAAAGGGGTCGCGAGGGTAACTCCGCAGGCACCCGCGGTGGAACTCTCAAATTTCGCTCTCCAGCAAAGGCCGCCAACTCCTCGATGTTAGGCTGTGGTGTGGATGGAGATACGATACGGAAAAAAATCACTTCTCCGTCAAGGTAAGAGATTAGAAAACATTTCCACCACCCTCCACCCCCCACATAAAACAAGCTAAAGAACAATAAAAACATACATTTAACACATGCTATTAAAACATAAAGAAGGAAGGGACAGACAGACTGTTGGCGAGACAGCCATTGCTGGCGCCACCCGGTGGAGAGTTGCCTCTCTCCTCTCCTTTCCCTAGCTCTTGAAATGCATGACCACCACAAGAAAGCCTCGGCACCCTGTCCTCCCATCTGTTTGGTCACAGCAACTTGGCCACTATTTATTCTGCCTCTTCACAGTGGTCAATGTCAACTACCTCACTGTGATGAGGAATAAGACCTCCTATTTGATTTTTTAAATATTTATTATTTCCACTTTGAAGCATTGGCTGCCTCCACCTCTTGTTTCAGCTGTTCTGTTGGTGAGCCCTCTACCTGTTATCCTGGACTTGACAATTTAAACACTGCTGGCTAGCTATCACCTTGTGCAAAACCTTAGCTCACCCAGATCTCTACTGCCCATGATCACCAGCCATTAGACAGTGGAGAAAGCTCCACCAACCCCTCACACCATCACTCCTGTGCTCTCGACGTAGTAATGTCTAGAATTAATGAAATTATCCCGCACAACATTCCTCATCGCCTTCCTCTCAGTGAGACCTCTTGCATCACCGCCATCTCACAACCTATGGGCCTTGCTCTGATACTAGCTTTTGGCACATTCCCAGTTTTCATCAATCCACAATGGGCAACTTTACTTCCTGGTCTGGACCTTTACTCTGGACTTGAAACATATAAGATTGTTAAGGGCTTGGACACACTAGAGGCAGGAAATGTTCCCGATGTTGGGGGAGTCCAGAACCAGGGGCCACAGTTTAAGAATAAGGAGTAAGCCATTTAGAACGGAGACGAGAAAACACTTTTTCTCACAGAGAGTGGTGAGTCTATGGAATTCTCTGCCTCAGAGGGCAGTGGAGGCAGGTTCTCTGGATGCTTTCAAGAGAGAGCTAGATAGGGCTCTTAAAAATAACAGAGTCAGGGGATACGGGGAGAAGGCAGGAACGGGGTACTGATTGGGGATGATCAGCCATAATCACATTGAATGGCGGTGCTGGCTTGAAGGGCCAAATGGCCTACTCCTGCACCTATTGTCTATTGTCTATTGTCTATTGACTTCCATTGAAGAACTTCTATAAGGCACGTTAGAACCGACCCGTACCCATGCTAGTATCTTCCCAGCCTGATTTTCCTCAGCATCTCTGGAGGAAAGGCAGCATCTCTGGAGGAAAGGAATAGGTGATGTTTCAGGTTGAGACCCTTCTTCTGACTCTTCCCCCATCCATTATATCAGTTTATTTGAATCTGAAGAAGGGTCTCGACCCGAAACGTCACCCATTCCTTCTCTCCAGAGATGCTGCCTGAGTTACTGCAGCATTTGGTGTCTGTCATCAGTTTAGTTAACTGTTTGTAAGATTGTAAGATAATAAAAATGTGTCTCACGTCCAAATCATCTGCAGCCTTTGACACACTGCAGTAAGAATAAGAATCACGCAGGAAGTGATGGGAGAGGATTGTAATTGTACAATTGTAGCTCCTGACTTGTCTGATTAAGGAATGTTTCTTAAATCACCAGTTGAGGGCGCAGCTGGATAGCGAACAGGAAGATGCAAACATCCTGGTTTATATAACGGCTGAGATGAGTCCAAGTTCCATCCACACCCACCTCCGTAATCCTCGAATTCCCCTGTCAACTATGACCTGTGATCCTCAACATTCTTCATTGCTGTTCTTCAGATAACTAATTTACAACGTTCCCTTTGAATCAAGTTGAAAGAGAGTTGAAAAAGCAAAAAGTTCCTCTCACAGCAGATTAAACTGCGCACCAGTTGGCAGATGTTTTTCTCAAACTCCTTCAGACAGTCAGCTGCAGCTACGTCCAATTGATGCCTCTTAAAGGCCCTGACACAGGGCTTGTGAAAGAGGTGCAGGAAACACAGGATCGATCGTCTTGTAGAGAATCACAGCTCGGTTCATCACCTTCAGCTTCCTTTTTCAGGAATGGCATCACTTAGATAGAGTGGATGTGGAGAGGATGTTTCCACTAGTGAGATAGTCTAGGACTAGAGGACATGGCCTCAGAATGAAAGGACCTTCCTTTTAGAAGTAGCTGAGGAATAATTTATTTCGTCAGAGGGTGGTGAATCTGTGGAATTATTTGCCACAGAAGGCTGTGGAGGCCAAGTCAATAGATATTTTTAAGGCAAAGATAGATAGATTCTTGATTTGTGTAGGAAGGAACTGCAGATGCTGGTTTAAACTGAAGATGTACACAAAAAGGTGGAGTAACTCAGCAGGACAGGCAGCATCTCTCCAGATTCTTCCTGTCCCGCTAGATTCTTGATTAGTACGGCTGTCAGAGGTTATGGGGAGAAGGCAGGAGAACGGGGTTAAGAGGGAGAGATAGATCAGCCATGATTGAATGGCAGAGTAGACTTGATGGACCAAATGGCCTTATTCTGCTCCTACCACTTATGACCTCAAAGGCCTGTAACACTCACCCGATTTTTTTCGACGACTGCCGGCACCCGTCATAGTTGCAGCAGGTCGCCGAAAAATTTCAACATGTTGAAAATCCAGCAGCGACCAGAAAAAGGTACAACTCTTTGGGCGACTACTCACGACCATACAGGTGTCACCCCGCGACATGTCGAGATTCAGTCCGACACCAATACTCAACCCTTGAGGCCAATGTCTTTAGAAACAGACAACCTGGTCATTAAGAATCAGTCATTAGGGAGCCTGAATAAGGGTCTCGACCTGAAACATCACCTATTCCTTTTCTCCAGAGATGCGAGGAATAGATCGGGTAGATGCACAGTCTCTTGCCCAGAGTGGGTGAATCGAGGACCAGAGGACATAGGTGTAGGGTGAAGGGGAAAAGATTTAATAGGAATCCGAGGAGTAGATTTTTCGCACAAAGGGTGGTGGGTGTATGGAACAAGCTGACAGAGGAGGTGGTTGTGGCTGGGACAATCCCAACATTTAAGAAACAGTTAGACAGGTACATGGATAGGACATGTTTGGAGGGCTATGGACCAAATGCAGGCAGGTGAGCCAAGTGTAGCTGGGACATGTTGGCCAGTGTGGGCAAGTTGGGCCAAAGGGCCTGTTTCCACACTGTATCATTCTATGACTCTTATGACTCGATGCTGCCTGACCTGCTGAGTTTCTCTAGCATTTTGTGTCTAACCTGGTCGTTATGTTGAAGATAGACACAAATAGCTGGAGCAACTCAGCGGGTCAGACAGCATCTCTGGAGAAAAGGAATAGGTGACATTTTGGGTCATGATCTTTCTTCAGATTGAGAGTCACTGGAAAGGAAAACGAGAGATATATAAGGTGATATAGAGAGATATAGAACAAATTAATGAAAGATATGCAAAAAAGTGACGATGATAAAGGAAACAGGCCATTGTTAACTGTGGGCTGGGTGAAAACCAGTTACAGACAATGAAACTCACCAGGATAACTAGTGTAACGATTAGGGTGGTGGAGGGACAGACAGAGAGGAGAAATGCAAGGGTTACTTCAAGTTAGTGCAAGGGTTCAAGTTAGCAAAATCAATATTCATACTGCTGGGTTGTAAACTGCTGAAGCAAAATATGAGATGCTGTTCCTCTACTTTGCATTTGACCTCACTCTGACAATGGAGGAGGCCCATGTTGTTATTGGTCATGGTTATTATGTCCCATCAATGTGGGACATGACTGGGAGTAATTTAGCAGTTGTGTTTTGGACAGAGGCCACATTTCAGGAATGCCTCATTGACTACAAAGCACAAGATGCTGTGGTTGCTGGAATCTAGAGCAAGAAAGACCTGCTGAGATCTCTAGCACACACAACATTCTGGAGTAACTCAGCGGGGCAGGCCGAGTTACTCCAGCACTTTGTGACCCGCTGAGTTACTCCAGCATTTATATGACTATCTTCGGTGTAAACCAGCATCTGCAGTTCCTTCCTGCAGAGTTCCTCCAGCAGTTTGTTTTTATGTTGGGATGTCTGGATATTGTGAAAGGTAATATCTTCCTTCCTTTATATTTTCCAAGCCAACATCTGCCAGTTACTCGAAACACTGAGAGGTCTGAAAACGAATCTACGCCAGCAGGAACCAGCACTGGGGAATCTCCCGGATGACACAATGCATCAATCAATAGGTGGTTCACTAATTACTCACTGATTTCATCATTCAAAACTGTGAGGAACTTTCTAATTCTCTCACCATTGTGGTGAACCTGTCCTGCGGAGATCACTGTAGTGATGCAAATGGACATCTGAACTGCATCCTCAATACAAGCAGCTGATGGATACGAAGAGAATTGTTCACAGTGTGATAAAGACAAGAATAATTTATAAAGAACAAAGGATCAGATGCTCGTCAGTGTAAACCAGCGTCTGCGTACACTTTTAGAGAAGGGGTCAATTCTCAACGTCACTCTCATCCCTGCCACAGCCTCTTAAAACTGGCTTTGATTTTCCTGTTTTGATTTAATTGCAAACCTATGTTTTCAATGATTTTGGAGAGAGATGATGAACTGTCCCTGAGTTTCGATGACATTGCCGGTATGTGCATTGCAATGCTTATATGGGAAAATATGCAAGTGTCTGCATGCACGTGTGTGTGTGAAATGCCAAGTGCAATTCCACACATCCTTGGGCACTTTTGATGAGATCATCTTTTTATTTTTAATGGCCAGTTAGCATTGAGAGATGCTGGAGTTACATCCTCACCATGAACCAGACCAGCAGCATCATCACATCACTAAGCTGCAGGATAGAGGGAAGTGCGTGTGTCGTATGATGAAAGTGTTGTGGCAGATTGAGCAACTGAATGACAAAGCATACATGATAGCCAGCTTTAGAAATGGGTGGAATGCAAAGAAATAATGATGAATTCTTATAAAAGCACTCATGCAGCCAAAGTGGAGTATTGTTTCTGGTTCTAGACTCCATGCTTTAGGAATAATGCCAAGGCAGAAGTGATTTATTGAAATTATTCCAGGAATTAGTTCTCCAAATAGACTGAAGACGATGGGCCTGTTCTTCTCAGGAGACGAGGTTGCAGTGGAGTTTGTTTTTAAATCATGATGGGTATAGAGCAAGGAAATAGAGAGACATTGTTTCCATTATCAGAAGGATCAAGAACTGGAGGGAACAGAATGAAAGTGATTGGCAAAAGAACAAAACATAACATGTTAGAAAACACTGAACCTTGATTGGCGAAGGTTTGAAAAGTACTGTCAGGGGCAATAGTGAAGGGACTTGCTGCTTTCAAATGGGAGTTGGATAAGTTTCCGGGGAAAGAATTTGTAAAGCTATGTTGAGAAAGCAGAAGAGTTGGATTTCCTTTACTTGGAGCAGGTACAGACTCGATGCGCTTAATTCTGAGCTATAACATATGATGAGTGTTTGACAGCACTGGGCCTGTACTCGCTGGAGCTTAGAAGAATGAGGGTGGATCTTAATGAAATGTACAGAACAGCGAAAGGCTTGGATGGAGAGGATCTTTCCACTAGTGGGAGAGTCTAGGACTGCAGGCCATTGTTTCAGAATTAAAGGACTTTGTTTTAGGAAGAAAATGAGGTGGAATTTCTTTAGTCAGAGGGTGGTGAATCTGTGGAATTCTTTGCCACAGAAGTCCATGGAGGCCAAGTCAGTAGATATATTTAAGGCAGAGATAAATATATTCTTGATTAGTACGGGTGTCATAGGTTATGGGGAGAAGGCAGTAGAATGGGGTTAGGAGGGAGAGATAGATTGAAAGGCAGAGTAGACTTGATGGACCTAATTCTGCTCCTATCACTTATGACCTTATGATCTTGAGCTGTAGCGTTCTGTGATTATATGATTCTGGGTCAGAAGATTGTGGGCTTTAATCTCACTCCAGAGATTTCAGCATAAAATCCAGGCTGACACTTCAATACAGAACTGTCAGAGGTGTTGCCTTTCAGAGATGTAAAACAAAGTCTATGTTATATGTCTCTGGTGTAATTAAAAGATCCCATGATAATACTGGAACAAAAGATCCCATGATAATACTATTCTACTCAACATTTATCTCTCAGTCAACATCAATGAACATGTGTTGGAAGGAACTGCAGATGCTGGCTTATACGGAAAATAAACACAAAAGTAACTCAGCGGGACAGGCAGCATCTCTGGAGAGAAGAATGGGTGACATTTCGGGTCGAGACCCTTCTTCACTAAAAATGCAACAATCTGGTCATTATATTATTTCTGTTTGTGAGACTTTGCGATCACCAATTATCACATTCCTTTCCCTTTTACAGTGTATATAATTCAATATACAATTTGGTGAATGTCGGCGGTTCTAGTCCATCGAGAACAAGTTAGATATTCTTTACTATCTTTGTGAGTGTCCAACTTTAAAATTCCGACATTGATAAATATATTGATACATTTTCTTGTGATACTAATTATTCAAAATTCTATTCGCCAGGAGTATTTCAAAACCACCATGACAGTGGTGTTTACTAATTCACTGAAGCATGAGAGGTAACTCATGAGAGGGTGGCATGGTGACGCAGCGGTAGAGTTGCTGCCTTACAGTGCTTGCAGCACCGGAGACCCGGGTTCGATCCCGACAACAGGTGCTGTCTGTACGGAGGTGGTACCTTCTCCCCGTGACAGCGTGGGTTTTCCCCGAGATCATGGGTTTCCTCCCACACTCCAAAGACGTACACATTTGTAGGTTAATTGACGTGTTGTAATTGTCCCTACAGTGTGTAGGGTTGTGTTAATATGCAGGGATCGCTGGTCGGCGCAGACGCAGTGGGCCAAAGGGCCTGTTTCTGCACTGCATCTCTAAACTAAACTAAACTAAACTAAACTGATTATGAATGTTTAATTACCCCCAAATTAAAACCAGCGTGTTTGGTGGGAGTTTGGAAAAGCTGTGAGGAGATAAATTCATGCCATTACTCCATGTGGAACCCTGCCCGAGCAATCAAGTGTAGAACTTGTGATCACACAGAGCAAGCAAATAAGGCAATCACAGGTGATATCTCAGAGGTATAGTGTGTGAGAAATGAATGGGGGGAAGTGCAATCTGTGTCTGTACAAAAGTTGGTGGGAGCTGGGAAGGAATTGGGTGGGACACAGTAGATGGGATGCAATATACTTGTGTGTATCTAGGAATGGGGAATTAGATTGGATATAGAGAATATGAAATGGTACGAATCATCCTGCAACAACCAGAGCAGTGCTGAACACCTCTTTGGTAATCCCTGGACTATCCTTGATCGGACTTTGCTGGCTTTATCTTGCACTAAACGTTATTCCCTTATCGTGTATCTATACACTGTAAATGGCTCGATGGTATTCATGTATTGTCATTCTGCTGGCTGGATAGCACGCAACAAACTGTATTTACACGTGACAATAAACTAAATTGAAAAACTGAAACTGGGTGCAGAGATGCATAATTCATGGTGTGCTGTGGAAAAAATGGGGAGGTGGCCAGGGTATAGTGTGTGTGATGGATGTGGAGATAGATGGAATGCAGAACCTAATGGACCTGTCCCACTTTGCGATTTTTTTCGGCGACTGCGAACATCCGTGACTGACGCCCTAAAAACACCGTCAAGTTGTACAACACTCCGTGCCACCGTCACGTCAAGCTATGACACTCCTTGCCGCCCGCCTTCACAACACAAGAAGGTCACATTGGAAACGAACTCATCTACTATAAATCTAAGGACCAATAACTTTTTAATGGATAAGTCGTCACGTTACACGCGTCACCGGCCGTTACCCACAGGACAGCGTGCGTCAGCGTGTGACAGGGCGCAGGACATGATAAGACACCCAGATGTCGCCTGAAGATTTTGAACATTCCAAAATCCAGGGGCGACAGGGAGACACCGCGCGTCACTACATGCGTCACCCCGCGTCACGCCCCGACCACGCCGCGACAACCTCTTTTCAGGCTGGCGCCGAAAACGTCACCCAAGTGGGACAGGCCCTTAAGAAATAGGAGCAGTAACAGACTCCTCAATCAGGAGATACCTCCATCCTGTGTCCAGACTGTCAGGCACTTTAAGGATTTGGTGAGATCCTTCTAATGTGTAAATGTTCTCACGGTACACCAAAGAGTGTGGAGAGAGGAGTTGAGTACAATCTGCTTGTAAGAGGGTGGCTGTATTGTGTGAGAGTGGCAAGGTGGATGAATAGGGCATAGAGTGTTTGTGAGATAGCAGAGTAATGGATGTATATTCTGTGTGCATGGGAAACTGGGGAGATTGATAGGGTGCAGAGTCGAGTGTGTCAGAAGGTGGGCAGTTGAATTACTTTTTGTTTGAGTTTCCTTACTTGGATTGATGTGATATTTATCTGATTATAGGGGCAAAGAGGTCCTTCTGCAGTTGTACAGAGCCCTACTGAGACCACACCTGGAGTATTGTGTGCAGTTTTGGTCCCCTAATTTGAGGAAGGACATTCTTGCTATTGGGGGAGTGCAGCGTAGGTTTACAAGGTTAATTCCCGGGATGGCAGAACCGTCATATGCTGAGAGAATGGAGCAGCTGGGCTTGTACACTCTGGAGTTTAGAAGGATGAGAGGGCATCTCATTGAAACATATAAGATTGTTAAGGGCTTGGACACACTAGAGGCAGGAAACATGTTCCTGATGTTGGGGGAGTCCAGAACCAGGGCCCACAGTTTAAGAATAAGGAGTAAGCCATTTAGAACGGAGACGAGGAAACACTTTTTCTCACAGAGAGTGGTGAGTCTGTGGAATTCTCTGCCTCAAAGGGCAGTGGAGGCAGGTTCTCTGGATGCTTTCAAGAGAGAGCTAGATAGGGCTCTTAAAAATAGCGGAGTCAGGGGATATGGGGACAAGGCAGGAACGGGGTACTGATTGGGATGTTCAGCCATGATCACATTGAATGGCGGTGCTGGCTCAAAGGGCCAAATGGCCTCCTCCTGCACCTATTGTCTATTATGCTCCACTAATGTCATATAAAACCCTAAACATTTTGCAGAATCATGATGAGGTAATATTTTACCCTGAGACGATGAAGAGATGTTACGGCAATGAAGAATAGGTTTGAAGTTATGTTTTAATGGATGAAAAATAACAAAGGGAGAGTAAATATGAGAGAGAGAACGAGAGTATGAGAGAGAATGAGAGTGAAAGGAAAGAGTAATAGAAAGAGAGAGAGAGAGGGAGGTAGAGGGGGAGGGAGGGGGAGAGGGAGGAAGAGAGGGATAGTGGGAGGGAGGAAGAATGGGAGAGAGGGAGGGAGGGAGAGAGAGAGAGAGCAGGAGGAAGTGAGGGAGCGAGGGAGGGAGAGAGAGAGAGGGCGAGAGAGAGGGGGGAATTCCAGGGCATAACTAACATTCTGATAGCTGAAGGCAAGTCTGCAATGTTGAAGTGATCGCAATTGGCAATTAACTTGAAACCAGAATTGGCTGAGTACAGAGATCCTGAGGATGGGGGATGGGGAAAAGTTAGGGAAAGATACAGAGTTACAGAAGTAGAGACAATACAGACTAATTTATCCTCTTTGTATCGGTTGGACAAAACTAAATACAGGAACCCTCTGGAGTCCAATTAGTGTTCTATATAACTAAGCTGCTTAAAGTATAAATACAACATTTCAGCACAGCGCCGTCAGTGAACTTTGCTTTGGAATCTTACTTCCTTATTAGGTTTGTTATTTGCTGCTTCGGTTTCTACAGCAGTTCAGAAGGCCAGAAGTGTTTCATTGTGCAGCTGAAACATAATACAGGTATTTCTGTTTTGTCAGGTTACGCTGAATGCCAGGTAAGAATTCAATATTCTTCCTACTGAGTGTTATAATTCAGTTCTCCTTCCTGGAGGTGATTTTGTTATCTAGATTCCCCGGAGAAGAAGCTGGTGACATCAATTTCATGAAAGAGCAATTATTGAGAAAGATTCCAGTCTTTGCCTTGATTCAAAACGCCAAGTGTCCATTTCTCTCCACAGATGCTGCCTGCCTGATTTGTTAAATTCCGCCAGCAGCTTGTTATTTTTAAGGTCATAAGGTTCATATTTATATTAATAAGGTCATAAGATCATGTGATAGGAGCAGAATTAGGCCATTCGTCCCATCAAGTCTACTCTGCCATTCAATCATGGCTGATCTATCTCTCCCAATCCCATTCTCCTGCCTTCTCCCCTTTACCCCTGACACCCGTACTAATCAAGAAACTATCTATCTCTGCCTTAGAAATATAAATTCTCGGCCTCCGCAGCCTTCTGTGGCAAAGAATTCCACAGATTCACCACCCTCTGGCTAAAGACATTCCTCCTTCATCTGCTTCCTAAAGGAACGTCCTTTAATTCTGAGGCTATGTTCTCTGGTCCTGGATTCTTCCACTAGTGGAAACATCCTCTCCACATCCACTCTATCCAAGCCTATTAATTAACAGGAATAATTCATGTTACAGCCTTAGGACATCATAGTCACTTCATGGTTCTTTAGAAATGCAGTGTTTGTTGTCTCTGGAGAAGCATAGAAGACGATTTTCATGCAACGACGTCCTCCAAAAGATTGAAAAAGCTGAACAACTGCAGATGTTGGAAATCTGAAATAAAGCAGGAAGTGCTGACTGACGAGTTGAGTATTACAGAGAATCCCTTCCCACAGCACCAAGGATTAATATGTCATCTGATGATCTGCTTTAATGACATAACCTGAGGGATCAATATTGATCAGAACTCCAGAGAGAATATCCAATTCTGCTTTGAAACAGTGTGATTGGGATTTTTGACATGACAGGCCAAGCAATGCTTCGGATAGATAGACACAAAAAGCTGGAGTAACACAGCGGGTCAGACAGCATCTCTGGAGAAAAGGAATAGGTGACGTTTTGGGTCGAGACCCTTCTTCAGACTGAGACTTAGACCTGGATTATGTGTTCAAGTTACTGGAGTGGAACTTGAACCTGTGATTCAATCACGCAGAAGGCAGAGTGCAGATAACGAGTCACTTGTGAGTAGCTTCACCTTCTCTCTTACCGAACGAGACTCAAGCTACCCGTTTTCATTTGGAAATGTACATTCCTTGCACCTTAATTCTCTTTGGGCCGTTCTTCATTCACTAGCATTCTGCCCCCAAAAATAAAAAATATTAAATGGTTTCAGTGCCGGTCAGCTTGGAGAGGACAATAAAGATATTATTCTTTCAATTAGCGTAAAACGCTAGAGGTTGGTCTGTGGCCTCAGTGGCTCAGCTGGAATTGGGTTTAAAATCGGACCCAGCAGGTTGTAAGAATAAATTCTGTACCTTTCACAGTTTCTAAACTAGGCATAAAATGTTCTGAAAACACATTGGATCACTGTAACAACTGAATTACTGTTTGTTTGTTTGTTACTTAGGTCAAAGTCAGCTCTCTCTTTTTCATGAGTTCTCCTGTAAGTTAAATTTAATTTGTTTTTTTAGTTTAGAGATACAGCGCGAAAACAGGCCCTTCAGTCCACGTCGACATGCGATCGATCCCCTTACACTTTTACAATTTTACCAAGCCAGTTAGCCTACAAACCTTTTATTGGAGCTCAACTCCAATAAAAACTTGTCACTGCCTCTTAATACCATTGGGCTGGTTTACTTTAGTGTCATGTATTACATTGAAAAGAAACCTGGTAACTTTGGTTTCACATCTTATCTGAAAGGCAGGCAGGACTTCTGCTGCAATAGATCTTTGGCATGGTCTGGATGTTGTGCTCAAGTGTCCTGGAGCAGTACGTGAATCCATTCATCTTCTGAATCTGATGATTCAGTAACTCAACCATGTTTGATCAACCACAACTAGGCAATTAATCCTGGCACAGAACTGGTCGACTGCTGAATTCTCAGTAAGTTACCTTTCCATGGTCTGCCAGGGAGAGAAGACTATTCCTGAACGCCACCAATAGTGGAAGCCACAAAACATCCTGCGCAGTTTGGTATCAGGAATTGGTGGACCTGGTCATTCTTTGATTGAGCTGTTGACCTCTCCATTAACACCTCTGAGCAAAGTTAAAGACAATGCCATCAGTCTGGCTCACTGTTCATCAGTAATTTAATGTCCTGGTTATTAATCAACCCCAGTTTGTCGGGAGCGTAATCTCCACGTCTGAGTATGGCCAGTTCGGGGACATGATTCGTGGTACAAAGTAATTCAGCTAAAGATAGACACAAAGTGCTAGAGTAACTCAGCGGGACAGGCAGCACCTCTGGAGAAAAGGAGCTGGTGACATTTCGGGTCAAGATCCTTCTGCAGACTGAGAGTCACGGGAAAGGGGAACAAGAGATATAGAAGCTACATAGAACGAATGACAGATATGCAAGGAAGTGTGGAGCCCACAATGGTCCATTGTTGGCAGTGGGTCAGGTGATAACGAGTTATACGGACAGTGAAACTCAACAAGACGACAGTGAAACTAGTATGATGAATAGGGTGGGGGCGGGACGGAGAGAGAGGGGATGCAAGGGCTACTTCAAGTTAGAGAAATCAATACTTGAATCAATACTTGATACTGGGTTGGAAGCTGCTCAAAAAAAATATGAGGTGCTGTTCCTCCGATTCACATTTGGCCTCACTCTGACAGTGGAGGAGGCCCATGCCAGAAAGGTCAGCGTGGGTAGACACAAAATGCTGGAGTAACTCAGCGGGACAGGCAGCATCTCTGGAGAGAAGGAATGGGTGACGTTTCACGTCGAGACCCTTCTTCAGACTGATGTCAGGTGAGTGGGCGGCACAGAGACAGTAAGACTGGTGGGAGAACTGGGAAAGGGGAGGGGATGAAGGGAGAGGGAAAGCAAGGGTTATTTGCAGTTAGAGAAGTCAATGTTCATACTAAGCTACCCAAGCGAAAAATGAGGTGCTGTTCGTCCAATTTGCACTGGGCCTCACTCTGACAATGGAGGAGGCCCAGAACAAAAAGGTCAGATTGGGAATGGGTGGGGGAGTTAATGTGCTGAGCAACCAGGAGATCAGGTAGGTTAATGTGGACTGAGTGGAGGTGTTCAGCCAAACGATCGCCAAGCCTGCGCTTGGTCTTGCCGATGTACAGGAGATGACACCTGGAACAGCGGATACAGTAGATGAGGTTGGAGGAGGTGCACGTGAAACTGCCTCACCTGACAAGTCTGTCGGGGTCCTTGGATGGAGTCGAGGGGGGAGGTAAAGGGACAGGTGTTGCATCTCCTGCGGTTGCAGGGGAAGGTACCTGGGGAGGGGGTGGTTTGGGTGGGAAGGGACGAGTTAACCAGGGAGTTGTGGAGGGATTGGTCCCCTCTCTCTCTCCGTCCACCCCCACCCTAGTCGTCATACTAGTTTCACTGTCGTCCTGTTGAGTTTCACTGTCTGTGTAATTTGTTATCACCTACCTCACAGCCAACAGTGGGCTCCATTTCCTTGATCATTGTTGCTTTTTGCATATCGTCCATTCATTTGTCCTATGTACCTTCCATATCCATTGTTTCCCTTTCCCCTGACCCTCAGTCTGAAGAAGGATCTTGACCCAGTAACATCACCTTTTCTCCAGAGTTGCTGCTTGATCCGCTGAGTTACTTCAGCTTTTTGTGTCTATTTTTGGTTTAAGCCTGCATCTGCAGTTCCTTCCTACACAAAGTAATTCAGCTGTTCAGCGCTTCAGTCTGTTCCAATCATGGACTCAATCTGCATTGGTTAGCAATGTCTCACCGAGGCTGCTCTAGAAATCTGTCGCTCCCTACAGTTACGCATCCTCTGCTGTTCAGTAACAGTCTTGGCTGTAATTATTCAATCCCTATTGCTGGGCTAATATCACTACTGGTCATTTATTCACTACCTGCTGCTCAACCACAGTGGCTTTAGTCAATCTCCATCCCGGTTATTCCTTCTTCTCCCTGCCCCCATCAGGCAAAAATACAGAAGCTTGTAAAATGCGCATGGCCGCAGTCAGGAATATCGTCGCCCCTTCTGTTATTTGGTTTCTGAACGGTCCTTCCTTAAGCTAGGGCAGTGTCCGATTCACATGTACCCTATTTCCAACATCTGGAACTGATGCACTACAATGCTGAGAACTATATGCTGCACTCTGTATCTATCCCTTCACTCTACCTGTTGTACTTGAGTGTGGTTTGAATACATTTATGTATTGTATTATCTGATTTGATTGTGCAGCATGCAGAACAATGCTTTTCCCTGTACCTCGGTACACATGACAATAATAAACCTAAACCCAGTGGTTCATCCTCTGCTGGGCATCTGCTTACTCTCAGCCAGTTGACAACCCATTTCCTGTGAGTCCGTTATTCACAGGGGTGGGAGATTGCAACCTTCACGTGGTCCGCCCTGTTTCAACGAATGCAATCAACCTGGTGTGCACAATCACATAGAACAAGTAGAACAAGTTGTCCTACAACTTTAGGCTGTGCACGCCATACGCAAGAAGAAGAAGAAGAGTTATTCACAGTGTGCTTGTCGATTATCTACCCTCTGCCAGTCAATTACTCACTATCTGCAGCTGGACTCAGGTTGTCTTGGTTGTCCTTCTTTCCAGCCCTTGTTAATCTCCTACTTAGAATACATGCTCCAATTCAGATCTCTTTATAGTTTGGGCACGATTCAGTTATGTATGAAGGAACTGCAGATGCTGCTTTACACTGAAGATAGACACAAAAAGCTGGAGTAACTCAGCGGGACAGGCAGCATCTCTGGAGAGAAGGTGTGGGTGACATTTTGAGTCGAGATTCTTCTTCTGAAGAAGGGTCTCGACCCAAAACATCACCCATACCTTCTCTCGAGAGATGTTGTCTATCCCACTGGGTTACTCCAGCTTTTTGTGTCTTTGTATGAATACGGGCTTGAAGTTCAACACTGAGCCCAAAAATTGGTGTTAAGTAGCCAAGATTGTGCTGTCTCATGTACGGACGAGTGTTACAATGCATATTAAGATTCAAGATTCAAGAGAGTTTATTGTCATGTGTCCCAGATAGGACAATGAAATTCTTACTTTGCTTCAGCACAACAGAATAGTAAGATTAAACGAGAACTTACCAGTTTGAAGTTTGATCTTTATTTTATGAGGAGTTACGTTGGTGATTACGTGAAGAACCCCATCAGGGCGCATGCGCGTCAATCTTCAAAGCAGCGGTATGAAATCACAGACAACACCATAATTGAAGTAACATATTAAGATGATCAACATGAGAACTACCATTATGACCTTTTTTCTATGAGAGAGGGTTGGGCGTGGCAGGCACGTAATCACCAACGTAACTCCTCATAAAATAAAGATCAAACTTCAAACTGGTAAGTTCTCGTTTAATCTTACTATTTTACTTCGGAGTCACGTGAGTGACTACGTGAAGATTTTAAAGCTCTGTGATTTTTATGCCGCAGATCAAAATCCCGGCTTCTCACTGCATCGATTGACTCTGAGTATCATCAATAATGCTGTAAACATGACATTGCATATCATGCAAAAATAAACAGTTTTATTTTTTGGTCATAAAACAACCAATAAACCCTCTTAATGTAGGGGCAACAAACGAAACAGAATGAAACAGTATTGAAAACAGACTTTAAACAATAGCAACAGGACTCAATATTGAGTTGGCAAACAGCCCTCCATCGGGAATCGGCCGATGGTAGTATTGCTGAAACACAAGTTCATTTTTCCAACCTGCGGCTTTTAATATATGGTCGATGGGAACGTCCATCGCCCTGGCCGCGGATGTTGCTACTGCGCTAGTGGAATGAGATGTAAACACATAAATGTTAATTCCTGCCTGAACCAACTCTTGCTTTAACCACCTTGAGATTGTCTGAACTGCCACTCTTTTATGTTGGCTTCTTGTAACTGACAAATAATCCTGTTTCTTCTTGTCTTAAAGCCCTGTGGCTTCAATATAATGTAACAAATGTGTCGTTATACATAAACATGGAGCTGTAGGATATGCTGAGAACACAATCTTAAATTCTGTCACACCTGGCCTGCTTTGTTTGAGCAGGTCAGAAATATAAAACAGAACATTCTCTGTATTCACTTCCATTCTCTCGAACTGAAGTTTTTTGGAAAGTCTGCACTCTCTGTACTGACACCAATGCCATTAGCATAGCCAATTTCATGGTTAATTTTAACAAAGTTATAGACGTGACAGGGACCCAATGACGAAGTATGTTAAGAACAACGCTTACCTCGCAGATTACCATATACCTAGGTTTAGGCGGTTTGGAATTAAAGATTCCTTTCATCAACCTAGATATGAGAGGGTGAGAACCTATACTTTGTGTCCGTGTACCTATTACAAGATATGTTGACAAAGCACTTCTAGCTGTATTGATAGCACTATAGCTATGACCCTCATCATAATAAAGTGTAGATAAAACTCTAACACATTTTCAATAACTACAGTATCATATTGAATATTCTTTTGAACAATATTGTTCCCATTTTTTTTAATTTTTTTTTTTTCCATAAGTCATATACTGCTTTTGAGTACTCTTTCTCCAGGCTGCAGTGAGTATATCCACCGTTGGCCTAGAAAGTCCTCGACCAATGTAAGGCATTCTTAAAACCTGCAAATTAACAGATCCATACGATCACATAACGGATGAACTTAACGCGTTACTGGATGCTCCAGCAAATTCCTACTGTTTGGAATCAGCAAAAAGAGGTTGGATCGCTATCTGTAACATCAAAGGGAACCATGGTTGAATCGGGCAATTTGGTCTCACCAAAACCCCTGAAGCGGCATCCTGCTTGATTTTCTCAAACACCGACCTATGGGGCAGAATGGTGGGAAAATGTACACAAACATATCATCCCAATTTAGTGAAAAAGCATCAATTGCCCCTGCCCCTGGATCTGGTGCCTATGAAACATATTTTGGCCTTCCATATAGAAGTACTATGTTCTTGAACACATCCTGGTTCCACATCCACTCTGTGTTATGACGGAATTTTCGTGAGCTGCCATCTGGTACTACATTAAGTTTCCCTGGCAGATAGATAGCTCCAATCCAAATCTCTCTATCCCTACTGCAGGTCCAATTTTATTTGCCAACCTGTCACATGATAACGATTTGATTCCACCCATGTGATTCATATCAGCAACTGCTGTAGTGTTGTCTATTTTGCACTGCACATGCAAACTAGTTTAGTTAGTGCCATAAGCCTTGAGTCCATAAAATACTCTTGGTTAATTCCCCATGTTTGCAGAAGCAATGTTCATCTGTCTCCACAGCTGGATCTTGTATCAGTAGCACCCTACACAAGTGCTCTGACATCTGTCTGCAAATCATGGAAGCTTGGTCCAATAACACTTTGGAACTACTAGTGGACACATGCTGAATCCACCATTGTACATCAGCAACAGCCTCTATTGATCGAAGCATAGGTCTATTATAATGACCCCAATGTATCCTCAATGCTTGTTCCTTTGACCTTTGTAATTGTAGATAATAAAGTGGCCATATTGAACTGCTGGAAATGCTGCCAGCCATTACCACAGCAGACTTGTCACCTGGCTAATTGAAGGCTGTGTGTCAGCAATTAACTTGATGCAGCTCTTAATTAGCTCTACCCTTTTTTTTGCCTGGGCAAGGTCACAATGATGTTGATTAAGTCCATTGTGAACCCAACTAGTCAATTTGTGTCACAGGTATAAATTTAGTTTTCTCTGGATAGCTTATGAAGCCCAATTAAAAAATGATTTTTACCAACTGCCACTGATGCTTCAGCTGTTTGCTTTGATTGTCCTACAATCAAGATATTATCTAGGTAAGCCATGAGCAGATGCCCTTGACTTCTCATCATGCCTAGAATAGGTTTTAACAACTTTGTAATCCCTCTAGGAGCTGAAGACAAACCATTAGGCAGTGGATTGTATTGGCATAATTGCCCCATCCAGCTGAATTTTAAATCTTCTATCCTGCAAATGAACAGACACTGAATCCGCATCTTTAAGATCTCCTTCACAAACGTTTCCATCTTAAAATGTCTATACCGTACAAAAGGGTTAAGACTATTCAGGTCCGTATAATTCTGCATCCCCCCATCCTTTTTTGGTCTGGGAAAGATATTGGACACAAACTGATGGCTTTGGTAAACTGCCTTAGCAATTACACCTTTATTACATAAGCTTGCAAGTTCCAGCTGAACTTGCAATTGTTCAGTGATACTGAAGTCAAACTTGTTTTAGGAACATGTTGCATGGGTAAATCAGAATTTGCATTAAGCTTTATTCGAAGCCCTTGAATAACCTTCAGTATAAACATATCTGAGGTAAACATTTAATTGTATCACATTAGATCTGTCTACATGAGAACCAGACCCTCTTACCTCCTTACCACCTGGCATTCTTCCCCGGCCTTGAGCTGGATATCTCACCTCCCTGGCAGTACTGCAGCCGAACGCCAATGCATCATAGCTGGACTCGTCCCTTGCCCGGACCAGTCTCCTCCCTTATAGGGATACTTCCGCTTTGGTGAATATGTGGCTGCTGTCTTAGCCTCCTCCTCCAGCTCCTTCACCTGCTGTGCGAAATCCTCGCCAAACAGCTGTGCCGATTGCACTGTGCCAGGCTGGCAGAGTGAAGCATATTTAGCATTGATGGTCCGTCTAATCGCAGTCTTGCGGAGGCAGTTGATCTCAAAGTGGGCACTCCACAATAGCGCCTTTTGTTGTAATTTGTCATGGCCTCTCCATCCACCATCCTGGCAAAGCTCGTTATACCAGATGCCAGCAACTTTAAAAATATGCTGGAGCTTCACATGCTCCTGGGCTCTCATTAGTATGCCTATCTTGCCCCAATTCTTCCTGTTCCCAACAGGAACTTTTAACAGTCCACAGTTGATTGGGGCTTCATGCTTCGTTACTGTCTCATCCATTGTCAGCTCCTGTAGCTGATGTGAGACTTGGTAATTTATGCTGGTGGCAAGCTCCTCACCCAGAGGCTCACCAGCGTCCGACGACATGGCAAACCGTGCTGCACACGGTGTCAGCTCTGGCAGCTGCCTGCCCTCCCTTTGGAAGTCGTCGGACTCAGGGTCAGAGCGTATCTGCCCTTCTGCACTCACCTCTTGCAAAGATGGTGATTTCAAGCAGGCCTCTACTAGGCACTGCCAGCGGAGCCTTCCCTAAGGCTTCCCGCCTGCACAACTCCTCCTGGAGTTGTGGCTTTGTGAAGCAGACCTCTCCTAGGCACTGCCAGCGGAGCCTTCCCTAAGGCTTCCCGCCTGCACAACTCCTCCTGGAGTGTGGCTTTGTGAAGCAGACCTCTCCTAGGCACTGCCAGCGGAGCCTTCCCTATGGCCTCCCGCCTGCACTACTCCTCCTGGAGCGTCTCTGTGGAGCAGCCCCTGTATGAGCTGCTCCTTTTGGATAACCGCTGGGGAACGGTATCCTGTCCCCGACGGGACTCTCGTGGCCCAACTCTGCGGAGTCTATAGCCCTGACAGACTTGGCTTATGCCTACTGCCCGACTGGCGTTGGCTGTGTACCCGGCTGGGCACTTTGCCAAGTCTGTCGCCGCACCGCTACCGGCTTGCGACTCCCCCGAGGTGACAGGCTGCCTTTCAGAGACTGCGCTCCCGCAGCTCTCTCTCTCTCCTTGTCGGCAGCAGCCTGCACCTTTTCCTTGATCCTGTATGTGGGGAAAAAACACACAGAAACACTTTCTCTACTTTTCTCTAACTCCTCCAAAGTCTACCCGACTTTGGTGGAGCTGTAAATACTCACCTGCAGCAGGAGCTCCGTGCTCCTGCTGCCGTTCTCGCCAATGCGTCAGACGTAATGACGCGCATGCGCCCTGACGGGGTTCTTCACGTAGTCACTCACGTGACTCCGAAGTAAAATATAGTAGGCATGACTACAGAACAGATCAGTGTGTCCATATACCATTGTATAAATATATACACACATGAATAAATAAACAGATAAAGTCCAAATAAACAGATAATGGTCTATTAATGTTCAGAGTTTTGGTTGGGTTGAGTTTAATATCCTGATGGCTGTGGGGAAGCAGCTGTTTCTGAACCTGGACGTTGCAGTCTTCAGGCTCCTGTACCGTCTATCTGAAGGTAGTGGGGAGATGAGTGTGTGGCCAGGATGGTGTGGGCATCTGGTGATAAGCATCTGTGTGTAACAGCCGTTGTTTTTTTTTAGTAATTAGTGATACATTAATCTGCTATCCTAGAAAATAAATGATCTTAGTTATTTATAAACTGGAACTGTTTCCAGAGAAACCGTTGTGGTTACTCTATCTGAACTTTGACTTTAGCATTCTGAATAACCTCAGTCTCAGTGCCGCAGTAATCAAAGGTAGAAGATTACCACAGTATAACAATTAGTTTCTGTGGAACTGAGCACGGATTTATTACTAAATAGCAATGGCCAGTCTCAGTGAAGATGAAACTCGATGATCTGTTGACACAGGAGAAAATACGAAGCTAAATGTTCCAACGGCACTTTGAAGAAAAACAAAAGCTACAGAAACAGTTAATATTTCATGTCCATTACTCTATGATGGGTCATCGATCTGAAATATTAACTGTTTTTCTCACCCTACTGATGCTGCCTACCTACTCTGAATCACCATTTTTATTTGTTTCTTTTGCATTCTAAAGGGATTGATGGGTCATCTGTACTAACTTTATTTTACATGATGGACAAAAATGCTGGAGAAACTCAGCGGGTGAGGCAGCATCTATGGAGCGAAGGAATAGGTGACGTTTCAGGTTGAAATCCTTCTTCAGACCGATGTGGAGGTGGGAGGTTGGAGAGAGGAGAACTTCTTCAAGGTAGGCATACATGATATTTTATATATTTTAATAATTTTTTTATAACATTTTTATATTTCACATAGATTATTTGACATGATGGTTAGTTGGAAACAACCCTGTGATCTGAGTGGGTGCCAATTACGGAACCGCATCTACTGTTGAGTAAACTTTAGTGATCCTGTTTAGGGATTCAGACCAAGGAGCAAATGAAAGAGGCAAAATGGATATGATTTTCACCATGTGACAATTTAAAAAAAACTCCAAGGCAGCATCAAGCACTGTGTATGGCCTTCTTTCACCTTGCAAACACCTTCAGTTTAGTTTACTTTTGAGATACAGTGTGGAAGCAGGTCCTTCGGCCCACCTTGTCCGCACTGACCAGCGATCCCCGCATATTAACACTAATCTACACATACTAGGGACAATTTTACATTTATACCAAGCCAATTAACCTACAAACCTGTATGTATTTGGAGTGTGGGAGGAAACCGAAGATCTTGGATAGATCCCATGCAGGTCACGGGGAGATCGTATAACCTCTGTACAGAGACAAGCATCTGTAATCAGGATCGAACCCTGGTCTCTGGCGCTGTGAGTTCAGTTCCGTAAACAGAGATACAGATGCTGTTTGCATATGTGGATGCTCATAGGCTAAGCTCCAAGTCATCACGACCTAAGCGGATGAGAGGAGGGAGTTTACACTGAACATCTGGAAGGCAAACGTGTGTCCCAAGTAGTCGAAGCACATAGTGTGTCAAAGAGGACCATTTTACTTCAGAGTCACGTGAGTGACTACGTGAAGAACCCCGCCAGTGCGCCTGCGCGTCATTACGTCAGACGCCTTGACGCAAACGGACGTGAGGAGCAGAGCTCCTCGAGTGGTTTGTAGTTTTTCAACTACAAGGTAAGTAAAAACTTTTTTCAGGTTTTCCAGGTCCGTTTACTGTGGGTCTATGGCGATTTTTTCCACAGACGCCATGGAAAAAACGGACAGGGGGAAGAGGCGAGCGACACAGCCGACAGAAAGTCGGGAAAGTCGGGAGTCCGCGGTTAGAGACCAACCGCCTCTAAACCCCGGTACAGTCGCCAGCGGTGAGCATAGCGACTGTGGACCTGGGGCTGGTGAAAACACTGTCAGCGCCTGTCGGGCAAAAGACAAAGTTTAAAATCACAACGGCCCACGGAGGGAGTCCCAGGCAATGGAAATAGCTCCAGGGCTAGATACTGCTTTCGAGCGTATTGCCCAAATAGAAAGCCTTTTACATAGGCTGTTGGAGCAAAGTTCACTCAGGGAGGAGTGTACTGAAAGCAAGCTGCTGGAAACAGCTCAAACAGCTCCTGGTACAGGGCTAGATGCTGCTTTCGAGCGTATTGCCCAAATAGAAAGCCTTTTACACAGGCTGTTGGAGCAAAGTTCACTCAGGGAGGAGTGTACTGAAAGTAAGCTGCTGGAAACAGCTCAAACAGCTCCTGGTACAGGGCTAGATACTGCTTTCGAGCGTATTGCCCAAATAGAAAGCCTTTTTCATAGGCTGTTGGAGCAAAGTTCACTCAGGAAGGAGTGTACTGTAATCCAAGCTGCAGGAGCAGCTTAACAGCACCTGGCTCAGGGCTGATGGAATGCACCCTCAGGAATGAGGAGCGTGCTACGGGTCATGAGATTTCAGACCCCGACTCTGACGGTGAGGCTGTACAAGGCGATGAACGGCAGCTGCCAGATGTTCCACCCCTGGCAGTAGGATTCACTGCCCCGTCAGGGTCAGGAGAGCCATTAGGAGAAGAACTGGCCTCCTTAATAAATTACTTGGTTTACCATTAGCTGGAACAGCAGGAAATGGATGAGACTGCAAGAAGTGACTGTGGGTTGCTGAAAGCAGCAGCAGTGAATCAAATTATCTGGAATCAGTTGCAGAGAATATTAAAGCTGCTGGGTTCTGGAATAACTGCTTTTACCAGAATAGCAGGTAACAACCAAAAGATGACGAAGTTGCATCAGCAAGCACTGGGGTGGCTATGCAGCACCCACTTTGAGATCAATTATCTGAGGAAAGTGCTATACGGTCTACTATGAATCCGAAATTCGCAGCACTCTGCAAACCAAGTAATATACAATTACCCAACTTACTCTTTGGAGAGGATCTCGGGAGACGTATTAAAGAGTTGGAAGATGAAGCGAAAACAGGATTGATAAATACATCAATGGTTGCAAAGTCTGTAAAGAGGAAGTATCCTTTCAGACGTCATACGGATCCTAGATCAGGACCAAGTCGCTCATCAACGCAGGGACGTAGCTGGCGGCCTGCAGCGGGAGTAAGGACAAGTGGTTGTGCTTCTGGGAGAATCCAGGGATCTCAAAATACTCAAATGACTCAAGAGGTAGGTGGACCTGGTTCTGAGGGGAACATACTAACTGGATTAAGTCCAAAAGTTGGAGGCAGATTACGTCTCTTCTATAAACATTGGAAGAAGATTACTTCAGATGTGGTAATTCTGAATAATATACAAGGATTTCAAATTGAATTCAATCCAAATTATGATTTGCCTGTCCAGCATGTTCCTAGCAGAACTCTCCACTTTGCGAAGTAATGGAGGTTGCGTTTCAAAACCCTATATATAAAAGGTGTTATAAAAGAATCAGTCTACCAAATTCACCAATTTGGGTCAAAAATATTCCCTCGATCAAAAAAGGATGGAGGATGTAGGATTATTATAGACTTGACAAGTCTAAATCCTTTTGTTCAGTGTTTGTTCACTTGCAAGATATGAAATATTTTAAATTTACATGGATGAACCAATTAGGGCAGTTCAAAGCTCTGCCTAAAGGGTTAACGTTCCCTTCCAGAATATTTATAAAAATCAATTCTGGGGTTGCTGAGAGCCAGGGGCATGTACTAATGGCATACCTGGATGATGTCCTGATTATAGGAAGGACAAAAACAGTCAACAGAAGCATCGGTTGCAGTAATAAAATCAAACTTTTGAAAGTTTTGGGGTTTCTAAATTCATCCAAAGAAATCAAGGTTAAAAACATGTACCTCGATTAATTATTTGGGGTTCACAATTGATTTATCCCAAATGCAAATTACCTTGCCCAGTGAAAAAAGGGTGGAGTTGATTAAAGATTGCAGTAATCTGTTAAACGAGCAAAAAACCTCTAATCAGACAGGTGGCTCGAGTACTGGGAAAATTAGTAGATTCCCAGCAGTCCAGTATGGACCATTACATTATCAACAGCTGCAGAGAATTAAAGAACAGGCACTGAGAGTAAATGCTGGTCATTTTGATAGAACCATGCAAGTAACAACAAATGCTGTTTCTAAGCTGCAGTGGTGGATTCTACATGTCTCAAGCAGTTCAGGCAAAGTGCTGATTGAACAACCTTCCATGATATTACAAACTGATGCCAGTGCACTAGGATGGGGTGCAACTGACTTAACATGGAGCTGCGGAGGCAGATGGAATCAGGAAAAGTTAGTGTTACTGCAGACATGGGGAATTACCTATTTGGAGTTTTAGGAGGTTTCTATGGACTCCAAGCTTATGTTTCTAACACAACTAAAAGGAAGGTTCAAGTTCAAATTAATAAACACAACAGTAGTTGCCTATATTAATGATATGGGTGGAATTAAGTCGGTCATGTGACAAATGGTTAAATCAACTTCGATTTTGGTGTATTGAAAAGAACATTTGGTTTTCAGCTATCTATCTACCAGGTAGAATGAACACGATAGCAGACACCTGGTCACAAAAAGTTCCATGATAATAAAGAATGGATGTTGAATTAAGAGGTATTCAATGATATAGTAATCAGATTTGGAATGACCGACATCGACTTGAATCATCAGTTATCGAGATATGTCTCATGGAAACCAGATCCAGGAGCAGTGGCGATTGATGCTTTCTCGCTACATTGGGGTGGTATGTTTTCATATATATTTCCACCTTTCTGCCTCATAAGCCAATGTTTGCTTAAAATCAGGCAAGATGCTGCTTCAAGGGTATTGGTAATACCAGATTGGCCTATACAGCCATGGTATCTGTTGATATTAGAATTAACAACACAAATGTTGATGAAAGTCCCAAAAAGGAGTAATTTATTGCTGCACCCTGTAACAGGGTAACAACATCCATTATATCATCGTTAGGATTTGTTGATTTGCAGGTTTTAAGAATGCCTTTTCTGGGACGAGGACTGTCTGAGCATACTGTGGACATGCTTACGGCAGCCTGGAGGAAGAGCACTCAAAAACAGTACCTTTCTTATATTAAGAAATGGGAAGAGTTCTGTGTACAAAAGAATGTGCAATAAAGTACTGCAGATATTTCAAATGTTTAGAATTTCTGTCAAAACTTTATTATGATGAAGGTCTGAGTTGTAGTGCAATTAATTCAGCCAGAAGTGCATTGTCCTCATATTTGGTTCTGGATTCAGAAAGAAACTCAATTGGGTCACACCCAATTGTTTCCAGACTAATGAAAGGAATCTTTAATTCCAAACCACCGAAACCTAGGTACGTGACAATCTGGGATGTAAGTGTGGTACTGAAACTTCGTGAATGGTCATCAAGTG
>CM075981.1:38766991-38958716 GCA_038087875.1 Malacoraja senta | reverse complement strand
GTTCATCCATGCAGTCTTTAAATGCCTTCCATTGCAGATCCACCGTCAACCCTTTTAGAACTAATTGCCAGTCAATCTTGGCCAATTCACGTCTCATACCCTCAAAGTTACCTTTCTTTAAGTTCAGAACCGTTGTTTCTGAATTAACAATGTCACTCTCCATCCTAATGAAGAACTCAACCATATTATGGTCACTCTTGCCCAAGGGGGCACGCACAACAAGTCTGCTAACTAACCCTTCCTCATTACTCAATACCCAGTCTAGAATAGCCTGCTCTCTCGTTGGTTCCTCTACATGTTGGTTTAGATAACTATCCCTCATACATTCCAAGAAATCCTCTTCCTCAGCATCCCTGCCAATTTGATTCACCCAATCTATATGTAGATTGAAGTCACCCATTATAACTGTTTTGCCTTTGTTGCAAGCATTTCTAATTTCCTGTTTGATGCCATCCCCAACTTCACTACTACTGCTAGGTGGCCTGTACACAACACCCACCAGCGTTTTCTGCCCCTTAGTGTTTCGTAGCTCTACCCATACCGATTCCACATCCTCCAAGCTAATGTCCTTCCTTTCCACTGCGTTAATCTCCTCTCTAACCAGCAACGCTACCCCACCTCCTTTTCCTTTCTCTCTATCCTTCCTGAATATTGAATATCCCTGGATGTTCAGCTCCCAGCCTTGGTCACCCTGGAGCCATGTCTCCGTGATCCCAACTATATCATAATCATTAATTGCTATCTGCACGTTCAACTCATCGACCTTATTACGAATGCTCCTTGCATTGAGACACAAAGCCTTCAGGCTTGTTTTTACAATGCTCTTACCCCTTATACAATTATGTTGGAAAGTGGCTCTTTTTGATTTTTGCCCTGGCTTTGTCTGCCTGCCACTTTTACTTTTCACCTTGCTACCTATTGCTTCCGCCCGCATTTTACACCCCTCTGTTTCTCTGCTCACCCATTTAAGAACCCCACCACCTCTTATTCTCTGTTTATTATTGTTTTCTTCTTTCCCCCCTACATGTTGGGTCTGAGTGCTTTCCTTCTCTGCCTCCTGCCTCACACACTGTCTAATAGCATTCTCTATTTGAGTCCCTCCCCCCAACCATTCTAGTTTAAAGTCTCCCCAGTAGCCTTTGCAGATCTCCCCGCCAGGATATCGGTCCCCCTCAGGTTCAAGTGCAACCCATCCTTTTTGTACAGGTCGAACCTTCCACAAAAGAGGTCCCAATGATCCAGAAATTTGAATCCCTGCCATCTGCACCAGTCCTTCAGCCACGCATTTATCCTCCACCTCGCTCCATTCCTACTCTCACTGTCGCGTGGCACAGGCAGTAATCCCGAGATTGTTACCTTCGCTGTCCTTCTCTTTAACTCCCCTCCTAACTCCCTAAATTCTCCTTTCAGGACCTCTTCTCTTTTTTTACCTATGTCATTGGTACCTATATGTATCACGACTTCGGGCTCCTCTCCCTGCCCTTTCAGGATGTCTTGGACACGTTGAGACACATTACAGACCCTGGCACCAGGGAGGCAAACTACCATCCGGGTCTCCCGACTGTGTCCACAGAATCGCCTGTCTGACCCCCTAATTATAGAGTCCCCTATTAATATTGCCCTCCTCTTCTTTTCCTTACCCTTCTGAGCAACAGGACCGGTCTCTATACCGGAGGCCCGGCCGCTGTCGCTACCCCCAGGTAGGCTGTCCACCCCAACAGTGCTCAAACAGGAGTACTTATTGTCAAGGTGTACAGCCACCGGGGTACTCTCTAGTCCCTGCCTGTGCCCCTTGCCTCTCCCAACCGTGATCCACTTGCCTGCCTCCTGTGGTGTTGGAGTGACCACATCCCTGTAACTCCTCTCGATGATTTCCTCGCTCTCCCTGACCAGACGGAGGTCATTGAGCTGCTGCTCCAGGTTCCTAATACGGTCCATTAGGAGCCCCATCTCGATACACCTGACGCAGATGTGGACGTCTGGAGGGCTATCAGACTCCATGACTTCCCACATCTGACATCCAGAACAGTAAACTGCCCTGGCCTTCATACTCCCCTTACCCTGGATAGAATATAAAACAAACTGCTACAATACAAAACAAACTGATACAATACAAAACAAACTGATACAATACAAAACAAACTGCTACAATACAGTACAATCAGCAGGGATCTGACTCCCAATCAGCTGCTCCCTCTTGTCTTCGTCCACCAATCAGCGGCTTCCTCAAACCCACTTGTTTTTGAAGTGTAACTTGGAACGTTACAGATTTCGGTTCCTCTTTAAATCCTACCGCTCGTGTGTAGCTCCTCCCTCTGCGATCTCTCCAACGGCTCTTGGACCTCTGTAAGGAACAAGCCCCGCGCTCCTTTTTAAGTCCTACCGCTCGTGTGTAGCTCCTCCCTCTGCGATCTCTCCAACGGCTCTTGGACCTCTGTAAGGAACAAGCCCCGCGCTCCTTTTTAAGTCCTACCGCTCGTGTGTAGCTCCTCCCTCTGCGATCTCTCCAACGGCTCTTGGACCTCTGTAAGGAACAAGCCCCGCGCTCCTTTTTAAGTCCTACCGCTCGTGTGTAGCTCCTCCCTCTGCGATCTCTCCAACGGCTCTTGGACCTCTGTAAGGAACAAGCCCCGCGCTCCTTTTTAAGTCCTACCGCTCGTGTGTAGCTCCTCCCTCTGCGATCTCTCCAACGGCTCTTGGACCTCTGTAAGGAACAAGCCCCGCGCTCCTTTTTAAGTCCTACCGCTCGTGTGTAGCTCCTCCCTCTGCGATCTCTCCAACGGCTCTTGGACCTCTGTAAGGAACAAGTCCCGCGCTCCTTTTTAAGTCCTACTGCTCGTGTGTAGCTCCTCCCTCTGCGATCTCTCCAACGGCTCTTGGACCTCTGTAAGGAACAAGCCCCGCGCTCCTTTTTAAGTCCTACCGCTCGTGTGTAGCTCCTCCCTCTGCGATCTCTCCAACGGCTCTTGGACCTCTGTAAGGAACAAGCCCCGCGCTCCTTTTTAAGTCCTACCGCTCGTGTGTAGCTCCTCGCTCTGCGATCTCTCCAACGGCTCTTGGACCTCTGCGGGGTTGTTTGCAGAAACTATTTTAAGTTCTGTGTAAATTCCTCTGGTTTAAAGGGGATCTGATTCATTTCATTATTGAAATGAATTACTGCATTTGTGGTACAAATGTTATTATGAATGCATGATTGATTATTCTCGTTCCGAGTCAATCTATGCAGTGAGAAGCCGGGATTGATCCACGGCATGAAATCACAAAGCTTTAAAATCTTCACGTAGTCACTCACGTGACTCCGAAGTAAAATAGTAAGATTAAACGAGAACTTACCTAAGTTTGAAGTTTGATCTTTATTTTATGAGGAGTTACGTAGGTGATTACGTGCCCACCACGACCCTACCCTCTATCATAAAGGTCAGATGGAAGTTCTTGTATTACTCGTTTTATTATGAGACTATATTACTTCGGTTGTTGTTTTTTGTGATTTCACACCGCTGCTTTGAAGATTGACGCGCAGGCGCACTGGCGGGGTTCTTCACGTAATCACCTACGTAACTCCTCATAAAATAAAGATCAAACTTCAAACTTAGGTAAGTTCTCGTTTAATCTTACTATTTTCCCTGTCTCATGAGACCCCGCTCAAAACTGCAGGTGTCAATAATGCAACCTATCACCACTTCCAAAACATCAGCACAGATTTCTGCTCCCTGAAGACAAAGATTCAAAGATCATGATCTCAACTCAACTGACCCTTGGACTATCTTTAATCGGATGTTATCTTGCACTAACTGTTATTCCCATTATCCTTTATCTGCACTCTGTGGATGGCTTGATTGTAATCATGTACAGTCTGTTCGCTGACTAAATAGCACACATCTAAAAAGCTTTACATGTGTAAATAAACTGAACTAAACAATATCCACATCATATACTTATGGACCATACTAAACAATATGGTCCACTGAGTGATCCCACTCTCCTGTATGCAGCTGTGACTTTAACAGCTGACTTTTGGCACCTCAAAACACTGGAGAACTATGACCAATGGAGTCTTAACAAGATTTTCTGCAGCCATTGGGCGAATGAGGAAATCAATGTCATTGTCTACCACTAAGCCAACATTATCATGAATGAAGCTGTCTTCATGCTCAACAGAGTTCAATGGATGGGCTATGCTGTCTGCATTCTCAATGCTGAGGGATTACCTGTGGATTCTGATGGCTGCCCTTGTATGTGGCTGTCTCATGAGTTGTGAAGAACAGTATGCTAACATTAAATGTGGGATTCTCTCTGACCCTCACTCCGAGAAGACAGTTTCTATCCACACTGAAACCTGAAGCAAACACTCCACTCAAAGCTCCATCATAACATGTGATTCCTTGGAAAACAAGGATACATTTCAGCCTCCTTGAGAAAAATGTAACATCAACATTGTCTCACGGGAATCCTTGTTCCAGGGCCTCACAAATTGTCGGACTAGTATATTGGAAGGTACTGAGCATGTTTGTTGGGAATACATGGAGACAAAGCCCACATGGATGAAGGAGCATACAGCAATTTGAAAACCCACTCAATCAAGCTCCGTCTATGGCAGAATCTATGATCCCAAGTTAGGGCTCACAAGCTGCTTAACACTCCCCAGAATTTAGTGGAAACAAGTTATTCTCAATGCTGAGGGATTACCTGAAGAACGATGATCCTAATGGTCACCTGTGTGTGTGGCTGTCTCACGAGTTGCAACTAACTCCAATTTGCTAGCAGCAAATGCAGCCAGATCTGAGATTCTAAGTAACCCTGCCTCAGAGAAGGCTAGTTCTTTACAGACTGGCCAAACAGACACAAGACATGCCAATGTTAACATCCCATAGCTATTCCTGGTGAAGACGTCTTTGAAAAGATATCTCTTCAACTATTAGGTTCTCAGGCAAAGGTTGATCCAAAATTTGGTTCTTCCTATAGATCTAGACGAAGGCCTGTCGTCAACCTGAAATCTGGTGGTCTTCCAGGAGAAGGAATGATCTACTACTGAGAGTTGCCATCAGATCATTCCAAGGTCCAGAAGTACATGGTGCAGTGAGTATTCAAGGCAGGAGTAACCATGGACCATCTCGTCCCTTGGCATAAAGGATATGAGAGGATAAAATCCATATGTGTGTTTTTAAGGAAAAGTATGTTTGTACTTGTTGTCGTGTCATAATTTGGAACGATGCAAATTAAGTATATGATGTAATGAAGTCATGAGATCAAGAACGCGGGAACACATGCTCGCGCTATATCTCTAAACTAAACTAAACTAAAAAAAAGATGCAGAATGAGAAGCTCATCAAGCTATTTATGGTTGGAACTAATAAACGAGAACTATGATACAAAGTGCTGTCTCCATTCTTTATTTTATATATAGTCTTCAAAACAAGAAAACATAACATGGTGATGGAGGTTATGATTCTTACGACGACCCAGGAGTGCTAAATATGCTTCAACCAACTATCGGGGACTCAAATATTCAACAAAAGCCTACTTTGTTTTGTCGTTAGATGAAGGTGAAAATGAGTGAGTAACCATACTGTAGACTTTAAAGTTTATAACTGATCGAATCTGTTACAATGGCAACCCCCATTTTAGTGTCACTAATGGACTGGCAAGTATAATGAATGCCTTTTCCAAATTTAGACAGAAATGTAGCCTGGTCAACAGTGTTTGAAATAATTCAAGATTCAAGATTGAAGAGGCATTTATTGTCACATGCACCAATGATACAGTGAAATTTGGGGTCATGCTAGTGAGAATGAGAAAGCTCACTACCTGCTTCTCTGGACAGGACAGAAGGGAGTAGATTTGTACAACAGTTGGATATTTGAGCAAGAGGAGGTCAGAGAGAAGACAAAAGTTCTCTTAAATAAGTTTGAAAAACCTCTCTAACCCATAGACCAACCATCACATACTCTACTGTACACACTACATGTTTCAAGGGCTAACGCAAGCTAATGATGAATCTGTGGATGACTACCTCACAACGCTGAAGAACATTGCATCGAAATGTAAGTTCAGAGATAGTCAAGAGTGAATGACAGGGCGCTTCACCAATTCATATGGGGCACAATCCACAAAGAGGTCCAGAAGTCGCTCATAGGAAGGGATGCAAATTTGACCCTCCAAGATGCCATTGACATAGCACGAGGCCATGAAGCTACAAGCAAGCTGATGTCCCTAATGTCCCTGTCAGGCAGGAAAGTGGATGCAGTGACGGCCCAAACACAATATAGAGTCAAACATCCAGGATCTGAGAAGATGTTTCAAACACCAACCAAAACTAAACAGCAAATATGCGTAATTGTGAGTGTAATTGTGGTTTACTCTTGTTCGAATTTTTGAGAGGGAATTGTATTGCATTTGAAGTGTGGGAGTGGTCCATGAGTTTTAGCGTATAGCATCAGGTGGGGCAACTTGTGAGTTAATTTTGATTTGTATGAGAAGAAGTAAAAATGTATGAAGTAATAGAATTCGAAGTTTGTTACTTGTTAGTTAAATGTGTCTGGGATAATGCTGAATTATTCCTAGGGAACAGATGGAATTGGATGTAACTGAATGTTTCTGCTCCTCTGCGCAAATTTCCAGCATCTCTTCTGTCTTAAGAGGTGGTGCCCTCCAACCCATTCATCGTTTATTCTTTGGACTAATTGTTGGAAGCTTTTACTGTCGAAATTAAATGTTTATTCCTCTTTTGTTAGTTGCTTGCGATGGTTCTAATGAAGGAAAAGGGCAAGCAGGTATTTTTTCAGAACATAGAACTGAGTGCAGTGCAGAAATGAACTGCAGATGCTGGTTTAAACCGAAGATCGACACAAAAAGCTGGAGTAACTCAGCCGGTCAGACAGCATCTCTGGAGAAAAGGAATAGGTGACGTTTCGGTTCGAGACCCATCTTCAGGCTGAGAGTCAGGAGAAAGGGAAACGAAAGATAAAGTTTCAAAGGTGTGAAAGGTCTTTTATTGTCACGTGTACCAATTAAGGTACAGTGATATTCAAATTAACATACAGCCCTACTAAAAAAAAGCAACAAGACACACAGCTACATGATAAAAGTTAACATAAACATCCACCACTGATATAGACAGTGATATAGAGAGATATAGAACAAATGAAAGAAAGATATGTGAAAAAGTAACAATGATAAAGGAAACAGGCCATTGTTAGCTGTAGGCTAGGTGAAAACCAGTTACAGACAATGCAGTAGGCAATGGCTGATGTAAATCACATCAAACTGTATAAGATTTACACACATCTTTAATCAGCACAGTAACTTGGCAGCATTACAAAACGAGGTGTTGTCAGTTCATCCTAGCTGCTTCAACTAACGGTGCTGGGAATGGGCGTTAGTATAAATGTTATAATGGGGTGGAGTTAGTGATGCTGGCTAAGTGTGATTGGTTCACATGCATCATCAATCTACATCCTTCCCCCTAAAGATTAAATGTGGAAAGGAAGTTATTAAACATACTCGCCATACCTGTCTGGTGGTCTACTAACACGGCCCGAGCGCGTGCGGACCCAACCATCCCCTCCCTCCACTGAAGAATTAGGCGGAGAGGCTGAAGGTGAATATCGCACGGGAGAGGATTGTGGTGATCGAGGGGGGAAACATGCGGTAGGTGTAACCCCGTGGTTAGTGGAGACAGAGGGACAGGGGGGGGTGCAAGGCATGCGGGGACGGGCGGGAGACATTGCGAAAGGCGGCTGGAACTGGAGCGGCGGAGCATAGGGATCAGCAGGCGGTGGTCGGGGCTCCTTCACAGCAAGCAGGTGTTGTCGACTTCTCCGGTATACTGCTCCCTCACAGTCCACAAGGTACGATCGCGGCTCATCAGTCGGGCGTACAACAACGCCCAGACGAGAATGTCCAGTTGGAGTTCGTAGACGGACGACCTGGCCCGGCAGTAGAGGCTGGAGTGTTCTGCTGGAACTGTCATATGACCGTTTCTGGATGTCGTGCTTCTATTGGAGACGTTGCTGGATAGTGGCGGGCTTCAACACCCGCGGAACCAACTGCTGTTGTGCGATGGGGACCGGAGACCTCGTCACCCTCGACAGCAGCCGCTGTGCTGGTGACCCCAAGGTTCTGTCTCTTGCGATGTTTCTGAGATTCAGGAGATCGAGATAGACGTCTGACTTTGAAATGCGCGCTCCCTCCAGCAAGTGCTTGGCGCTTCTGACAGCGTGTTCAGCGAGTCCATTACTCTGTGGATACTCGGGACTGCTTGTGACGTGCTGGAAGTTCCATCGGTCTGCGAAAAGCTTGAACAAGTGGCTGGTGAACTGTGGACCATTGTCGGTTCTCAGAATGACAGGAGCGCTATAGGCTGAGAAGTGTCTTTTCAGCTTCTTGATGACCATCTCAGACGTGAGGGAGGTCAGTTGGTCAAGTTCAAACCAGTTGGAAAATGAGTCGACCAGAACGAGGTAGTGCTTACCGCACCATTCGAAAATGTCCGCAGCCAGGTAATAGAGAAGTCGTACCGCTGCAGCTGCATCATCATGCGCTGCAAACGAGCTGGAGCGGCATGGATATGCTTGTTCAGGATTGTCACCAGTGGTTGGTGGTCCGTCTCAACCGCGAACGTGTTGCCATAGACAAAGTCGTGGAATTTGGAGCAGGCAAAGACGACAGCCAGCAGTTCCTTTTCGATTTGCGCGTAGTGCTGCTCCGTGTCGGTCATGGTGCGAGAGGCATACGCGACAGGTAGTAGGGTGCCATCATCAGACAGTTGCAAGCAGGCTGCGCCGAGCCCGAATTTCGAGGCATCGCAGGTGATCACCACCGGACGTTTCTTTTGATCCACTGAATGAATTCCCTGGTCTCTTCGACACCAACCTAGGCAAGTTGCCTGCATCCTACAAGATTATTACTGACCCCGATGTGACACCCGTAATCCGAGCCCCGCACAGATTGTCATTTGCCATGACTGACAGGGTTCACTCTATGCTGAAGGACATGGTCTCCAAAGTCGTAATTGAAGCAGTCAGCAACCCCACCGACTGGGTCTCAACCATGATTGCCACAGTCAAGAAGGGAAAGGATGAAATCCGCCTGTGCATTAATCCCAAAGACCTGAACACTGCCATTAAGCGCCCACACCATCCCACTTCTGACACCATGTAAATCACATCAAACTGTATAAGATTTACACACATCTTTAATCAGCACAATAACTTGGCAGCATTACAAAACGAGGTGTTGTCAGTTCATCCTAGCTGCTTCAACTAACGGTGCTGGGAATGGGCGTTAGTATAAATGTTATAATGGGGTGGAGTTAGTGATGCTGGCTAAGTGTGATTGATTCACATGCATCATCAATCTACAGCTGACCATGGGTGATGCATCCTAGTTGTTGGCCGGTTGCTCCAAACCTCGGCTGGAGCAGCATCGCTTGTGGCTGAAGAGACCAATGCGGGAGTGACAGTCTCTGTGGCAAAGGTCACATTTGTGTGTGGTCTCTGGTTTGTTGAAGTTGCTGCGCTCCTTTCAGCGTGCCCTCTTGTCTGCCGCTGCGTTCAAGTTTCTCTTCCCCCTTTTTGAGATGTTGGTTCAGGATACCTCTCCACCTCGTGCGGTCAGCTGCAAGGCTCTCCCAGCTCCCTGCAGCCAATGAGACTCAACAGTACCGCACAGGGACGGGCCCTTCGACCCACGATATTGGTGTCGACCACAATGTCAAGTTAAACTGAGCTCATCTGCCTGTTGAGCTTTCACCACCTCCCCTCACCTCCCTCTTTTAATGCCTGTACCTTTTGTTGTGTCTTATCTGAGTTTTAAGTTTGTTTCATTTTCTTTTCCTATTTCTTTCCACACTGGCATTGTGGGCATGGGTAAGGGGGGAAAGATTTAATAGGAACCTGAGAGGCAACGTTGTACACAAAGGGTGGTAGGTATATGGAGCTGCAGAGGAGGTAGTTGAGGCGGCTACTATCACAAGGTTAAGAAACATTTAGACAGGTACATGGATAGGATAGGTTAAGAGAGATATGGGCTAAACGCAGGGCGGCACGATGGCGTAGCGGTAGAGTTGCTGCCTTACAGCGCTTGCGGCGCCTGAGACCTGGGTTCGACCCCAACTATGGGTGCTGTCTGTACGGAGTTTGTACATTCTCCCTGTGACTGCGTGGGTTTTCTCCGAGATCTTCCGAGATCTTCGGTTTCCTCCCACACTCCAAAGACGTACAGGTTTGTAGGCTAATTGGCTTTGTATAGTATAAATATTGTCCCTAGTGTGTGTAGAGTAGTGTTAAGGGCCTGTCCCACTGTACGAGGTAATTCAAGAGTTCTTCCGAGTTTCCCCTGATTCGAACTCAGAGAATTACGGTAATATCCGCTCGTAGGTACTCGGGGCTCTCGTGGACATTTTTCCCAATTGTTGAAAAAACTTCACGAGCTTACCGCGTTTCCCGAGTACCTGTCGCTAGCGTTACGAGCCGCTAAGATACGTCCTGAGCTCCGACGTACCCGCTACGTACATTCTACGTACTTACCACGAGTTTGATTTTATTTTAAACTCGGGAGAGCTCTTGGGTAAACTCGTACCGTGGGACAGGCCCATTAATGTGCGGGGAACGCCAGTCAGTGTGGACTCCGTGGGCTGAAGGGCCTTTATCCGCGCTGTATCTCTAAACTAAACTAAAAAGGTGTGAGTGGTATAGATGGGGCATGTTGGTTGGCGTGGGCAAGTTGGGCCGAAGGGCCTGTTTCCACGCTGTCTGACTATTTAAGTGGGATCCAAGTTAATGTATTAGAAATGTCAGTATCTCTATTCTGGATATGAGATAGCAAAATTCAGAAGGAAATCGGTGAAATTGGGATTTGTTTATGTTTTTACCTGGAATTTAAAATTGGTATTTCAAATTGAATTAACTGCCACCCGTGCACAAACCCACACATCCCCGTCCCCACTCAGCCCCCACCCCCTCCCAAGGTACGTCTCTCCAGCCCTCTGACCCCAGCCCTCATCCCTATCATGTTTTCACCATTCTCCTGACCTCCTGCTTTCAGGTACAAATTAGTCGGTCCTCACCAGAGGCCTGTCCTTTGTACCGTGACACCCAGGCCTTGTTCAATGGGAGGGAGTCCTCACCTCCCACTGATGCCCCCTTCACCCGTCTACAACATTCCCCCTCCCCTTGGACATCCCTGACGGCCTTCTACCCTCTCTGGGCCTCTGCCGGCATGATATCAACTGAAGATAGACACAAAAAGCTGGAGTAACTCAGCGGTACAGGCAGCATCTCTGCAGAGAAGGAATGGGTGACGTTTTGGGTCAAGACCCTTCTCAACTGTCTTGACCTCTCTACTCCCTTCACCCACGTCTTTGTGAAGGGAGTAGAGAAGTCAAACACTCGGAGAAAACCTACACAGTCACGGGGAGAACGTGCAAACTCCATCCATGGTCAGGATTGAACTTGGGTCTCTGACGCTGTAAGACAGCAACTCCACCACTGCGCCACCGTGCTGCCCTTTTTAATATCAATGTATTTCCAAAAGATATTGTTCAAGAATTTTGAATGACTGATTTTGAGTTTTTGAGTTCATGCAGGAAAACTTGTTTTGATTTAATCACAGTGTTTGCCTTGTAAAATGCAAATCAGTAGCTCGGGTTGCTGTCTCCTAAAATGCAAATGTGTATTGTGCTTGAAGTTCAGCGTGTGTCTGGTAAAATGCAGATGAGGGTCCGTAGAAGACTGTGCGAGACAATTACATCTGACTCTTACACCTTACAAAAAGGGGTTTGAAAGAATTTCTATTGAATTATTATTATTATTTTTTTTGAAAATATTTTTTATTGGAGATAAGTACACAACCTATTAACATCATTACAGTCTTACATTTTTGAATTGATAATATTGTCAATTATTATTACATTGTCTCCAATACCTTTTGCCTTTTTTTTTTTTAAACTAGATAGAACTAAAAAGATAGATGAAGTAAAGAAAGAAAAGAGAGAGAAGAAAAGAGAGGGGAAAAAAAAAGGGAAAAAAAAAAGAAAAAAAAGAAACAAAACAAAAAAAAAATAAAAATAAAAGAGAAAGATAGTTAAAGAAGAATGGAAAAATTTATTAAAATAAAAAACTTCATTCGAGATATATTCGTACATTTCAGAGTATAGCATTTCATCCATTCTTTAGCCCGAGTGTTAGTCAGGTTCCTGTGCTGAACCATTCTGACCCTTTAAATAATCAATAAAGGGAGACCATGTTCCAACGAATAATTCCTGTTTGTCCAACAGAGAAAATCTGATTCTTTCCACGTTTAAGGTCTCCGTCATTTCTATAATCCACATTTTGATTGTGGGGGTTATAGGGCCTTTCCAAAATTTTAGAATTAATTTTTTTCCTGTTATTATACTATAATCAATAAAGTTTCTTTGTGTTGTTGTAAATGTTTGATTTAATTCTAATGTTCCAAGTATTATTAATTTTGGATCCGGGTCCAATTGTGTGCTGGTCACTTTAGATATTATACTAAAAATATTTACCCAGAATTTTTTAATTTTTATACAGTTTGCAAACATATGAGATAAGGTAGCTTCTAAATGTTGACATTTATCACATATAGGTGAGATATGTTGAAAGATTTTATGTAATTTTGTTTTTGAATAATGTAACCTATGTATTACTTTAAATTGTATTAAAGAATGTCTGGCATTTAATGAACATTGATGTATGTGTTGTAAACTTTCTTCCTAAGTATCTTTCGTTATTATTTGATTTAATTCTTTTTCCCATATTTGTCTGTGTAAGTCTGTCGATGGAATGTCACTGTCTAATAAGATATTATATATATAAGATATTAATTTTTCTGTATTAGGATGTTTATTCCAACATTCGTCAAGAATTTCTGAATTTCTAATTCGAAAATTTTGAGTATTCGATTTTACATAATCTCTGAGTTGAAGATATCTGAAATAATCATTTCCTCGGAGTCCATAAGTCTGTTGCAACTCCTGAAATGTCAGAAAAGTGCCTTCCTTGTAAAGTTGTCCCATATTTTTAATTCCATAATTCTTCCATTGTGTAAAACCCCTGTCCAACCATGAGGGCTTAAACAAAGGGTTATTCACAATTGGAAGAAAAAGTGATAAATTATCTAATTTTAATGTCTTTTTTAATTGTTTCCAAATTCGTATAGCACTAAATATTATAGGGTTTTCCCTATAAATTTTTTTGTTTAATTTAGACGTAGCAAATAATATCGAGCCGATATCAAAAGGTAAACAATCTTCCTTTTCCATTTTTAACCAATCTGGTTGTTGATCTATTTCTTCCAACCAGAAATTCATATTTTTAATATTAACTGCCCAAAAATAAAACAGAAAGTTGGGTAAAACCAAGCCTCCATTTATTTTTGATTTACACAAATGTCTTTTGTTTATCCTATGATTCTTATAATCCCAGATAAAATCATTAACAATGGAATCCAATTTAAAAAAAAAGTTTTTTGACAAATATATCGGAATTGTCTGAAAAAGGTATAATATTTGCGATAAAAAAATCATTTTTATGGCATTAATTTTGCCAACCATTGAGATAGGAAGTGTTTTCCAGTATTGAATATTCTTATGTAGTTTGTTCAGTAATGGGGGAAAATTTGCTTTAAATAATGATGTATATATCTTAGTTACATAAATACCTGGGTATTTAAATTTTTCATTTACTATTTTAAATGGAAATTGTTGTATTATCTGTTTGTTATGTTCCCTTATTGGCATAATTTCACTTTTATTCCAATTTATTCTGTATCCTGAGAGTGAACCAAAATTGGGTTATTAGCTTTAATAAGTTTGGAATACTAATTTCTGGTTTTGTAATGTAAATTAGTACATCATCTGCGTATAGAGAAATTTTATTCACTGTGTCCTTTGTGATATACCCATGTATTTCCGGATGACCCCTAACTCTTTCTGCGAGTGGCTCAATAGCAAGCGCAAATAATAATGGAGATAACGGGCATCCTTGTCTACAACCTCTAGATACGCTGAATTTAGATGACAACCTTTGGTTTGTTAATATTCTAGCCGTAGGGTTTGTATATAACAGTTTTATCCATGTGCAGAATTTCTCCCCTAGCTGCATATTTTCCATCACCGAAAATAAATAAGACCATTCAACCTGATCAAATGCTTTTTCAGCGTCAAGTGAGATTATTGCTAGATCTTCATTAATAATTCTCTATTGAATTATAAAGAAAACCAAAAGGGTTGTAAGCATGGCTAGCTAATGATCCCAGGGGTAAATGTAGTAAGAGTAGAGCATGATTTGCTCCTCAGCTATGGCAATAGTGGTGACAATCTTCTCCATTTAAGAAGTAAACAGGAAGGGAAGGAGAGGAGGGTGTATTCCTTTTCAGATAAATCCCCTGGGAACATATTTCATTGGGAAGGTAATGAAGGAGGCTTGTGCCTTGTTAGGAGTAAAACAGCAATTTCACATCCTACCAAGTTCTGGGTTAGTGGAGCGAATGAATAGGAAACATAAGAACAGTCTAACTTAAGGCTTGACCAAGATCAGACAAGGATGGGCTAATGCACTCCCAACCACTCTGCTGAAGATCAGAACAACCCCAGCCAGAGGGACAGGACCAACACTCCTTGCGTAGATGACGGGATGAGCTGTGAACCTACTGGAAGGTGTGATAACCAGAGGAGCAGATGTTTGTAGAAGGGAAAGAGTTTTCAGGTACATCTGGGGTTCATAAAACAATTGCATGAGATAAGATCGAGGTCATTGATCGGCAGAGGGTCAAGGATTGAAATAAGCAGAAAATAAATATTGAAGCTAAAATGCAAAAGAACAGAGGTTATTAATGGGCCTGTCCCACTTAGGTGATTTTTCAGGAGACTGCCGGCAACTAGGCTGTCGCCACACAGTCGTAGGGGTGTCACCAGTATGATTGTGAGCAGTCTCCTCAGATGGCCAAAGGATCGTAGCGTTTTTCTGGTCTCCGCGGGATTTTGAAATGGACAAAACTTTTCGGCGACAGTCGTAGACCGTGGGCTTGTCGTAGCTTGTCTTACCTTGTCTTCTCCTGACGTAGGTGCTGTCGTAGGTTGTCGCTAGGATGTCATAGGCTGTCGCCGGTGCAGTCTTCAGTGAATTCCATGGTCCTAGTCCCTGGCAGTCGCCTAAAAAAATCACCTGTGGGACAGGCCCTTAATACAGTCGCCGGTCCAGTCGCCGTTTCTTCGGCGACCTGCAACGACTTGACAGTCGCCGGCAGTCACCTGCAAAAATCGCCTAAGTGGGACAGGCCCCTATGGAATAGATAAAATCCTCCCAGAAAGAGCTGGACTCCCGCCCTGGTAAGAGGACCACATAATGTTATAGGGACAGGAGAAACATGTGTCTGAGTGGTCATGAGGGGGATTGCTAGGTGGAAACATTGGACTCAGTTGAAGCAGTATTCACCCTAATGGAGAAACTTAACTGACACTACTGACATTTAATGCATTACTTTATGCCTTTGTTGCAGGTTTCAAATATGCATGCATCAGACTGGAATTATGAGCCTTCCATATAAGATTGTTAAGGGCTTGGACACACTAGAGGCAGGAAACATGTTCCCAATGTTGGGAGAGTTCAGAACCATGGGCCACAGTTTAAGAATAAGAGGTAAGCCATTTAGATACGGAGACGAGGAAACACTTTTTCTCACAGAGAGTGGTGAGTCTGTGGAATTCTCTGCCTCAGAGGGCAGTGGAGGCAGGTTCTCTGGATGCTTTCAAGAGAGCTAGATAGGGCTCTTAAAAATAGCGGAGTCAGGGGATATGAGGAGAAGGCAGGAACGGGGTACTGATTGGGGATGATCAGCCATGATCACATTGAATGGCGGTGCTGGCTCGAAGGGCCAAATGGCCTACTCCTGCACCTATTGTCTATTGTCTATTGTCTAAAATCGTTCACTGGGCACAGTTGTGCATAATGGTAGAAATACAACTCCTCGCATCAATGGAGCTACACTAACGATGAAAAAAGTTTATTGGCCATGTACACATACACACACATGCCTTGGTGCTCCGCTCGCAAGTAACACACAATATATAGTAAACCAATAAGAATAAAACATAAAACATAAAACATTAAAACATTAAGAATAAAATATTATAGTTTAAACATGTGAATGAAATAAAATACCAGAGCAAAAGGAGGCTACAGACTATGACCAATGGTGCAGTGTGAAAGGGAACATATTAGCTGGACATTTTGGAATTGTAGTGTCAGGGGCTGACTCCCTGGGAATCAAATGGGGGAGATGCAAATGCAGTTTATTATGCCTTGTAGTAGGTCAGATACTCCATTACAGTAAGAAGTGGAGATCAATGTTATATGGGTTGTTTAAATTGGTGTCCAAATGATTCGCCTCTCACCCCCACTATAGACAGCCCAATCCTCTGTGATGAGGATATTAAGATGGTGAATGGGTCATTGGTGACCCATTAGGAAGATAAAATAACCCCTTATTCCCCATTACCCTCATATTCAGGTGATGATTAACCTCATGGGTTTAGGCATTCGGGAATGCTGCTCAACACCTACGATAGAATGATTCCTACATCTGTTAAGGGAGTAATTATTGGAGAAAGATATACTGTAACAACACATACAACCTGAAACAGATGGGCAAAGATAGTGGGAGGCAGATATATAGCTGGAATATCTGGAGTTAATATGATAGACGTGGCAGGACTTAATGGATAACTAGAACAGCTGAGAGAGAAGAGACAGAGGGTGGCAGCAATGGGACTTAAAGATACCAACACATTCAGTAAGGGTTGGGAGGAAGTTAAAATGCTCAAGTATTTCTTAAGGAAGTTAAAATGCTCATGTCATGTGAGGGAACAATAAATAGAATGGTAGAGAAATTAGTAATATTTTTCAGGAAGAACATACGGAAGGGGTGTGTGGTGTCTATTCCAATTGAGTAATGTGGCTAACGCCCAGGCTGGCATTCTACAGATAGCCAACTACCATGTCCCCAATTGTGTTGTTTTTTCATCCCCAAAAAAACCTTATTCAGAAAAAGAAAAATATATATAAAACAAGAACTATTTTCCACATTCTCAGTGTTCATACATTCATTTGTGTTATATTTGGCAATGTTCACAAACTATTCTTGTACCCAGCACCCTTGTCATTCATGTGGTTCCAATGGGTGACATCCCTTCCCTTGTTTGAGGGGCGTCTCCACCACACTCTGCCCCCCATGTACAGCAGCGGAAGGACCCTAGTCTGTGGTCCTCCCCCACAGAGCCTTGGCGTTGGCTGCACCGAGCTTCAGTGCGTCCCTCAGCACATACTCCTGTAGTCTGGAGCGGGCCAGTCGGCAACATTCCCCGACGGACATCTCGCTCTGCTGGGACGTCAATAAATTTCGGGCAGACCACAGAGCATCTCAACAACTGGAGTCACGAAATGCAACATGATTGTCGTCTCGCCCCGAAACGTCACCCATTCCTTCTCTCTAGAGATGCTGCCTGTCCCGCTGAGTTACTCCAGCATTTTGCGTCATCTACGATTGCTGACTGCAGCTAATCCAGTGGTTCAGGTATGTCAGGACGATCAGGGAACATATATTATAGGACGTGTTCTCCATGTCCCACACCAGCACTTTGTTTAAGACATCTGTCCTATACCAGATGCATAAAATTAGATAATATATTCAGAGATCTTAGATAACGGTATATAATGCTCCAGATAATGCTGCAATAATTGATGAAGAGCCTGTCCAGATGAGATAATAAATGTGATAGACACAAAAAGCTGGAGTAACTCAGGGGGTCAGAAAGCGTCTCTGGAGAAAAGGAATAGGTGACGTTTCGGGTTAAGACCCTTCTTCAGTCTGAACTCTCGAGAAGGGTCTCGACCCGAAATATCACCTATTCCTTTTCTCCAGAGATGCTGTTTGATCCGCTGAGTTACTCCAACTATTTGTGTCTATCTTAAGTTTAAACCAGTGAAGTGGGCGCATGTGCGGGGCTCTTCTAGAGTGTGCGCATGTGCGGAGATTTCGGGCGGGAAAGGCCTGCGGAATCAGCCATGTTTGCCAGACGTTTCTGAGTTTATGTATTAAAGAAATAAGTTGCTTGAAGCTTAAATAAAGTTAAGTAAATTACGAGTAGTGTAAAGTTTCATTTGCCTCACAACAATTTAAGCAACTTATCAGGATCACATCTCCATTATGTTGCTATCACGCCAAGGAGCACTGTTTCGTTTAGCGTATCTAAAATGCATGGGGGTGTATAGGCTCAGGGACATGTAGTGCTCCTTTGAGGGTGGTTCGTCCACCTTTGGTCCCCATCTGGCACCCAGCTCTTACCTGTGGCTCCAAGAAGCTGTTAGCATGCAACAGCGGCCACACCCTGGAAAACCTATTCGGCTGCCGGGCTAAACCAGGTGAGGGGAGCCGACGAGTCTCAAACCCTTGACGAGTGTAGGGATTTGCTCAGCCCAGCATGAAAAGTCTGTTCCAGCGAATTGGGCGGAGGAAATCCACTGGTTGGTTCAATGGCCAGGAAGGCAGCTCAGCAGTGCACTGTGGAGTGCAAAGGGCGTGTCAAAGCACGAAAGAAGACATGGCCATCCAGTGCCACCAAAGAAATTTCCAGCCGTAACGTCTAACCATGCCACTCAAATCCAGCTCCTACAGTTGATCATGTGCCACAGTCTCTCCATCTTAACATCTACCCACGCAGAGTTTTTTTGTCTATCAGTCTATCCATTCGCTTATGCACAACCATACTATCGCCGTTAACGAAAGGCCACCACCGTCTACATTGTACTCTCCTTTGAGAAATGACATTTTGCAAGCAGCATATAGTGATACACTTGTAGGATCTGACCTTTCAAAATAAAAAGCTTAAATAAAGTTAAGTAAATTACGAGTAGTGTAAAGTTTCATTTGCCTCACAACAACCAGCATCTGCAGTTCCTTCGTACGTGATAAATGTGATATTCTGGTTGTGGATTTTCACGTTATAATAACAGTAAGCATCCAATAGATGTAACAACTACTGTGAGTGTTGCTCTTTCACCAGGAAAATGTGATGTTGTTAACTCTGCAAAATGGTATGAAAAGAATGGCTGGAATGGCTACAATGCTGTACCAGTTCATGTCGTAATCCAGGGTCTGACAAAACAAATCACTCTTGGAGACAAGGAATTGATGATCATTTGAAAACAATAAACTTTGTTATGCTACGAATTGACTCCGATGAGACATGAAGGAGATTTTTTGCAACCAGGCTTCTGCCAATACCACTTCTCCATGCTGTTCGGAAGGCACTGCTAAAGGCGGTTGAGATGGCCGTTCATTAAACAGACTGAGAGCTCTAAGACTGTTTGGAAGTATGGCAGAGAACATTTTGAGAAAAAAGGACCTTGTGGGGTAGAGCATGGATTAAAATTTTATCACCGGTATTATTATTTGCACAGTTATTGATTGCAATTGTTTTGATTTTATTTTGATATAATAAAAAGCGATACAATACGTTGAAGATATTCTGTTATCCCGTTTCTCTTTAGTCATGTTCTGCCCGGTAAAGACTGCATCATAGAAACCATCCTATAACTGATCATCAGAGAATGACGTATAGGATGTGGGGCTGATGACGTGAAATGTACGGATCAGGGGAACTCTGTCCTTGTTCCCTCTCGGGGGTGTTCAGTTTAGTCAGGGTAAAGCCAGCAAGTCCGATCAAGGGTAGTCTGAATGTCACCAATGAGGTAGATAGTAGTTCAGCACTGCTCTCTGGTTGTGGTAGGATGATTCAGTTGCCTGATAACAGCTGGAAGAGACTGTCCCTGAATCTGATGGTGTGCTTTTTCACACTCCTATAACTTTTGCCAGATGGGAGAGGGGAGAAGAGGGAGTGGCCAGGGTGCGACTGGCCCTTCAATATGCTGCTGGCCTAATTTGTCTCCAATCCTCACTGATTAGGGTCTGCAGGTCAGGAGGTGGAGGATCCAGTTGCAGAGATGAGTGCTGACACAAAGTCCTGTGAGTTTGGAGATGTTAAGCTTGGAGGGAGAGCGAGAGCAGAACTACAGAGGAATCATGGGTGAGGTATCCATCTACTGCAGCAAAGGGGAAGCCGACATTAGTCAGTCCTGTGTCAACAACTGCATCGGGGCTGCCTCCTGCACCCGTGCAGAACTCAGTGATTTCATTAGCTTCACCAGTAACTCCAACCCTGCACTCAAATTCACCTGGACTACACCTCCTCCCACCCTATTTATTGCAAAGACGCCATCCCCTACACTCACTTTCTCTGTCTTCACTCTATCTGCTCACAAGGTGTGGTTCGAGGACATCCGAGATATCCTCTTACTTTAGTAAACGTGGCGTCCGCCTTGATGTTGTAGATGGCTCCCTCACCAGTCTCCCGCAGTTCTGTTCTTGCTCTTCCTTACCCCAAACAGTACAAGGACACAGTTTCTCTGGCCCTTAGCTTACGCAACACCAGCCTCCGCATCCAACATGTCATTCCCCGAAGTTTCCGCCACCTTCAACGAGATCCCATCACCATTCATGTTCCCATACCCACCCCATTCCGCTTTTCACAGAGACAGTTCCCTCTGCAACTCCTTGGTTCACCTATCGCTTCTCATCCAAACCACCCGCTCGCCAGGTACTCTCCCCAGCAACCACAAGAGATGTACCACCTCTCCCTACACCTCCTTCCCCAACATCAATCCGGGGACCTCACAGGCCCCTCCAGGTGAGACATTGTTTCAGGTAATTAACTTACAAACACCAACCCCCTTCTCCCCTTCTTCCTCCCCTCCCCACCATTTTTTCCCATCTCTCCTCCCTGGGCCCCACCTGGATGCAGACCCAGTTCTCCCTTTCCCCTTCCCATAAACCCCCACACCTGTCTGCCTTCCACTGGCTTCACGATTCTCACCTCTTCTGTCGTTATCTTCTTATCTCACATTCTTTGTCTTTTCATCTCTGGCCTTTGTTCAACCATCTGCCAATAATATCCTACCACCTATATCCACCTATCACTTGCCAGGCTTTGTCCCACCCCCACCTCTCTCTTCCAGCTTTCGCCCCCCCTCATTACAATCGGTCTTAAGAAAGGTCCCAACCCGAAACGTAGCCTATCTATGTTCTCCAGAGACGCTTCCTATTTTCTATGTTTCTATGTTTCTATCTTTCCTTCCTACTGAGCTACTCCGCCATTTTGTGTCTCTTTTCGTAAGCCAGCACTTGCAGTTCCTTGTATTTACATAGAACGTTTTAAATCAGGTAGCGGGCACTAAAACTGATCCTAAGAGGGGGGGTTCTTTATCATGTCCACTTGTCAGACAAATGCAAGCAGGACTTTTTTTTAAGTAAGTGGGAACTGAAAGTTGGTTAGTCTTGGGAAGAGAAGAGATTACCAAGAAATGTTGCTCACTGCTGAATTATTTCAAAAATGTAAAATCCGCATGTAACCATTGTGTAACATACTATAAAAAGGCCGTGAGTCAGTGAAACACTTTGGTTTCTCTCAGAGTGTTTTCTAATACATATCATTAGGGACTTAAATGAACCGACTTGTTTAGGAAACTCACCGAATGTCTATGATATTTTCCTTGTGGGCTGACCCAATCTGAGCCGTGATTAAGATGGTGAGTGCGGTTCATGTGAAAGCCAGATTCAGGGTACAGGTCAAACACATAATTCCCTCCAGCAGATGTGCAGAGGGTAAACATTGTGGCGTCGGGGACAATGCCAGGTTCTGCAGTGACCACAGATCCCCCCTTAAATGCCAGCATTGTAACTTTCTCCATCAACTCCCCTGGTAACCAGGCATTCCAAGTACCCACCACTCTCTACGTAAAAAATCTGTCCCTCCTATCTCTGCCTCTCATCATTTCATATACACTATCAGGTCTCCCAACAGCCTCTGACATTTCAGAGAAACCAATCCAAGTTTGTCTAACCTCTCCTTATAGTTAATACCTTCTAATCCAGACCGCATTTTGGCAAGCCTCTTCTGCACCCTCTCCAAAGCCTCCACATCCTTCCTGTAAAGGATAGACCAGAACCGCACATAATACTCCAAATGTGGTCTACCCAAGGTCCTACAAAGTAGCAGCATGACATCCTGACTCTTAGAATAGAATAGAATAGAATAACATTTATTGTCATTTGAACCGAAGTTCAAATGAAATTACGTTTCTGCAGTCATACAAACACGAAATAAAAACTAAGACACACAATTAACACAGTTTACACAAACATCCATCACAGTGAATCTCCAAACACCTCCTCACTGTGATGGAAGGCAAAGTATTGTCTCTCCTCTGTTCTTTATTCTTCTCCCGATGTTAAAGCCCCCGGTGGGCGATGGTAAGTCCCGCGGCCGTTAAGGAAGCGGCAGGCGATGTAAGGCCCCGCTCCGGGTCTTGATGTTGGAGCCCCCAGCGGGCGAGCGATGATAAGTCCCGCGGCCGTTAAAGCCACGTCGGGCGATGTAAGGCCCCGCTCTGGGTCGTTTTTAACCCCGTGATTCGGGCGGGAGAAGTTGCCATTGCGCGAGCTCCGAAAAGCGGTTACCCACCAGGGACCCGCGAGCTCCCGATGTTACCATCCACACGGCCTGCAGCCGGAGCCTCCGAAGCTCCGAAGTCGGGTCGCAGCCACGCGCTATCACAGCTCTCCACGCTCCGATGTCGGCCAGCTCCGCGAAGGTGAGTCCGCAGGCTCTGCGACTGGAGCCCCAGGTCGATTCCGGTTGTAGGCCGCTCCACGGTGCTAGGCCCCAACGACAACGGAGATCCGACAGGGAAAGGTCGGGTCCCCGTACAGGGAGGAGATTTTAAAGTTTCCCCCACCCCACCCCCCCCCAACCCCTCACATATACACTGCTAAAAATAATATATAAACTACAACGAAAACATGCACTTAACAGTACAAAAAGAAAAAAAAAGATAGACGGACTGCAGAGGCCACTGCCGCGAGGCAGTGGTAAAGACAAGTATACCATATACCTTCCTCACCACTCTATCTACCTGTATTGCCGCTGTTAGGTAGCTGGACACCAAGATCCCTCTGTATATCATTGCTGCCAAGAGTCTTGCCATTTAGTAAATATTTCCCCCTTGCATTGGACCTCCCAAAGTGCACTATTTCAGACTTACTTAGATTAAACTCCATCTGCTATTTCTCCGCCCTTTTCCATGGCTGACCTATCTCTCGCTGTATACTTTGACAACCTTCCTCATTGTCCACAACACCACCAATTTTGTTGTCATCTGCATGCTTACTAATGAATCCATCTACATTTATATCCAAGGTACACAAAAATGCTGGAGAAACTCAGCGGGTGCAGCAGCATCTATGGAGCGAAGGAAATAGGCAACGTTTCGGGCCGAAACCCTTCTTCAGACTCGGGCCGAAGAAGGGTTTTGGCCCGAAACGTTGCCTATTTCCTTCGCTCCATAGATGCTGCTGCACCCGCTGAGTTTCTCCAGCATTTATGTGTACCAAGGACACAGTTTCACTGGCCCTTAGCTTACGCAACACCAGCCTCCGCATCCAACATGTCATTCCCCAAAGTTTCCGCCACCTTCAACGAGATCCCATCACCATTCATGTTCCCATACCCACCCCATTCCGCTTTTCACAGAGACAGTTCCCTCTGCAACTCCTTGGTTCACCTATCGCTTCTCATCCAAACCACCCGCTCGCCAGGTACTCTCCCCAGCAACCACAAGAGATGTACCACCTCTCCCTACACCTCCTTCCCCAACATCAATCCGGGGACCTCACAGGCCCCTCCAGGTGAGACATTGTTTCAGGTAATTAACTTGCAAACACCAACCCCCTTCTCCCCTTCTTCCTCCCCTCCCCACCATTTTTTCCCATCTCTCCTCCCTGGGCCCCACCTGGATGCAGACCAAGTTCTCCCTTTCCCCTTCCCATAAACCCCCACACCTGTCTGCCTTCCACTAGCTTCACGATTCTCACCTCTTCTGTCGTTATCTTCTTATCTCACATTCTTTGTCTTTTCATCTCTGGCCTTTGTTCAACCATCTGCCAATAATATCCTACCACCTATATCCACCTATCACTTGCCAGGCTTTGTCCCACCCCCACCTCTCTCTTCCAGCTTTCGCCCCCCCTTATTACAATCGGTCTTAAGAAAGGTCCCGACCCGAAACGTAGCCTATCTATGTTCTCCAGAGACGCTTCCTATTTTCTATGTTTCTATGTTTCTATCTTTCCTTCCCACTGAGCTACTCCGCCATTTTGTGTCTCTTTTCGTAAGCCAGCACTTGCAGTTCCTTGTATTTACATAGAACGTTTTAAATCAGGTAGCGGGCACTAAAACTGATCCTAAGAGGGGGGGTTCTTTATCATGTCCACTTGTCAGACAAATGCAAGCAGGACTTTTTTTAAAGTAAGTGGGAACTGAAAGTTGGTTAGTCTTGGGAAGTGAAGAGATTACCAAGAAATGTTGCTCACTGCTGAATTATTTCAAAAATGTAAAATCCGCATGTAACCATTGTGTAACATACTATAAAAAGGCCGTGAGTCAGTGAAACACTTTGGTTTCTCTCAGAGTGTTTTCTAACACATATCATTAGGGACTTAAATGAACCGACTTGTTTAGGAAACTCACTGATGGCCTATGATATTTTCCTTGTGGGCTGACCCAATCTGAGCCGTGATTAAGATGGTGAGTGCGGTTCATGTGAAAGCCAGATTCAGGGTACAGGTCAAACACATAATTCCCTCCAGCAGATGTGCAGAGGGCAAACATTGTGGCGCCGGGGACAATGCCAGGTTCTGCAGTGACCACAGATCCCCCCTTAAATGCCAGCATTGTAACTTTCTCCATCAACTCCCCTGGTAACCAGGCATTCCAGGTACCCACCACTCTCTATGTAAAAAACCTGTCCCTCCTATCCTGCCTCTCATCATTTCATATACACTATCAGGTCTCCCAACAGCCTCTGACATTTCAGAGAAACCAATCCAAGTTTGTCTAACCTCTCCTTATAGTTAATACCTTCTAATCCAGACCACATTCTGGCAAACCTCTTCGGCACCCTCTCCAAAGCCTCCACATCCTTCCTGTAAAGGATAGACCAGAACCGCACATAATACTCCAAATGAGGTCTACCCAAGGTCCTACAAAGTAGCAGCATGACATCCTGACTCTTAGAATAGAATAGAATAGAATAACATTTATTGTCATTTGAACCGAAGTTCAAATGAAATTTCGTTTCTGCAGTCATACAAACACAAAAAAAAACTAAGACACACAATTAACACAGTTTACACAAACATCCATCACATTGAATCTCCAAACACCTCCTCACTGTGATGGAAGGCAAAGTATTGTCTCTCCCCTGTTCTTTATTCTTCTCCCGATGTTAAAGCCCCCGGTGGGCGATGGTAAGTCCCGCGGCCATTAAGGAAGCGGCAGGCGATGTAAGGCCCCACTCCGGGTCTTGATGTTGGAGCCCCCGGCGGGCGAGCGATGATAAGTCCCGCGGCCGTTAAAGCCACGTCGGGCGATGTAAGGCCCCGCTCTGGGTCGTTTTTAACCCCGCGATTCGGGCGGGAGAAGTTGCCGTTGCGCGAGCTCCGAAAAGTGGTTTCCCACCAGGGACCCGCGAGCTCCCGATGTTATCATCCACACGGCCTGCAGCCACGCGACTCCGAAGTCGGGTCGCAGCCACGCGCTAACACAGCTCTCCACGCTCCGATGTCGGCCAGCTCCGCGAAGGTGAGTCCGCAGGCTCTGCGACTGGAGCCCCAGGTCGATTCCGGTTGTAGGCCGCTCCACGGTGCTAGGCCCCAACGACAATGGAGATCCGACAGGGAAAGGTCGGGTCCCCGTACAGGGAAGAGATTTTAAAGTTTCCCCCACCCCCCCCCCCCCTCAACCCCTCACATATACACTGCTAAAAATAATATATAAACTACAACGAAAACATGCACTTAACAGTACAAAAAGAAAAAAAAAGATAGACAGACTGCAGAGGCCACTGCCGCGAGGCGCCGCCACTTCCGGTACTCAATGTCCCCACCAATAAAGACAAGTATACCATATACCTTCCTCACCACTCTATCTACCTGTATTGCCGCTGTTAGGTAGCTGGACATCAAGATCCCTCTGTATATCATTGCTGCCAAGAGTCTTGCCATTTAGTAAATATTTCCCCCTTGCATTGGACCTCCCAAAGTGCACTATTTCAGACTTACTTAGATTAAACTCCATCTGCTATTTCTCCGCCCTTTACCATGGCTGACCTATCTCTCGCTGTATAGTTTGACAACCTTCCTCATTGTCCACAACTCCACCAATTTTGGTGTCATCTGCAAGCTTACTAATGAATCCATCTACATTTATATCCAAGTCATTTGTATACAAACATCTGAGGTGTCCAAGCACAGATACTTGTGGAACTTCACTGGTCTCAGTGCTCCAGCCAGAGTCGCACCCTTCCACAACAACCCGCTGTATTCTATGATTAAGCCAGTTCCGAATCCAAACTATCTAGTTACCATGGATCCCATCTCTGGATCAGTCTATCATGAGGGACTTTATCAAATGTGTCACTAAAATCCATCATCACCTGCTCAAACAAACTAAATCAAGTTCATTAGACATGACCTGCCATGGACAAAGTAAAGCTGATTGTTCTTTTAAAAGTGTCAGACGTGGACTCACCTAATAACAACTGCTCCTGGGGGTGGAAGATTGCAACCTTCACGTGGTCCGCCCTGTTTTGACAAATGCAATCAACCTGGTGTGTACAATCAAATAAGATCAAATAGAACAAGTTGTCCTACAACTTTAGGCCTCTTCTTCTTCTGTCGTGTGTCTTTTAGACCTGCAGCTCCGTTGAGGCGAGCCAGGCCAACGTGTCATCGTCCATGTCAATCAGACCTCGTTCACCATTCGGTGGCCGGTGTTTGGGGCAACTGGTGACTATGTGCTCCACTGTCTGTGTTGGGTCCCCACACTCGCAGGAGGCGCTGTCCATGAGGCCCCACCTCTTCATCGCTACTCCATAGCGTCCGATGCCTGTCCTCAAGCGGTTGTGCTATAGGCTGTGCACGCCATACGTAAAAAGAAGATAACTATCTTAAAACTTATGGAGTTGTGATCACATTCCCCAAAATACTGAAATTCCAGTCATCTGGCCAGGTTTGTTTCCCAACACAAGATCCAGTATGGTCCCTCCTCAGGTTGAACGATCACACTGTTTCAGAAACGCTCTTTGATACACCTACCAAATTCTGCCCCGTCAAAGCCTTTTGCACTGAGATAGTCCCAGTCAATATTGGGGAAGTTAATGTTACCCAAGACAATAACCTTGGTGCTTTTGCATCTTTTGGTACTCTGTTTACATATCGATTCCTCCATCTCCCACTAGCTATTGTGGTACAATCCCATTAGAGAGAATGCCCCTTTAATCCTCCAGCATGGCCTCTCGTGCTGCCGTGACATATGATAACGATACGATAAGATAGATACGATAAGATACGATAGAACTTTATTTATCCCGAGAGGGAAATTGATCTGCCAACAGTCATAAAACACAAAATACATGAAATATGAAATTAAATTGAAGAGTGGAAAGGATTGGGGGTGTGCAAAGATTGTGGAGGGGAGTCAGTCTATCCCACAACAGATGGGGGAGGAGTTGTACAGTTTGATAGCTGCAGGGAAGAAGGATCTCCTGTGGCATTCTGTCCTGCATCTTGGTGGAACCAGTCTGGTGCTGAAGGTACTCCTCAGGTTGACCAGTGTGTCATGGAGGGGGTGAGCTGTATTGTCCAAAATGCTCCACAGTTTCAGGAGCATCCTCCGCTCCAAGACCACTTCCCATGAATGCAACTCTGCCCCCAGGACGGAGCCAGCCTTCCTGATCAGTTAGTTATCCTATTTCTTCCGGATATGTAAAGAAACTCCCTCTCTATCGCATGTGAAACATTGGAACCCTGGAATATTTAGTTGCTAGTGCTATCCCTCTCGCTACCAAGACTCTGTAATGGCCACAATATCAAAGTCCCAAACACTGATCCAGGTTCTGTAGTTCGTTGTATCTTCCATGTGTCTTTGGTGTAGATTGTTTCATCTCAGGCAGGCTGAGAACTCCATGGCTGTGGACATGATAGAACTTGGAAAACTAATTTGGGAGGATAGGTGGAGGCAAAGAAGAGGAGCCGAAAGGTCATGGGAAATTGTCATGATGGAGCCTAGAAGTGACTTATGATGTACCAGGAGTCACAGCCTGCATGTGAAGAAGTCACTAGGTACGTGTGGATCAACTATTACATGCATCTGATATTTAGGAAGATATTGATTTAAGACATGAAGTGTAGAATCAGCATGAATTTTAGTTATAGGACAAATTCTACAATAACAGATCACCTATTAGAATCTAAAAGAGGCGGACTTCCGGTGGCACAATGTTACACTAACAGACGCACACCTAGCTCTGCTCCCGAAAAATTCGTGGTTTTTCGCGTTAAAACGGGTCTACAGGTCGGGACCGATTTAAAAACCTTACCGGAGCTTCTGATCGTCGCACTGATGACGTCATCAGTAAGCGCGATGAAATAAATGGTGGTTTAAGGACTTTTAAATGAAAAGACTGTCTCCAGCTCAGAGTCCTCAGAGAACAGTTAAAAAACTGCTGCTGAAAAGCCTGAAGAATCCTGAAGAAGTTACCTCTGAAGGGGTTCCTGAAGTGGCTGCAGAAATGGCTACAAGATCTAAGACAGATCTGGCTAAGGATAAAGAATTTGAGGATTAGGAACAGTCAACATGGATTTGTGCCTGGAAGGTCATGTTTGACTAATCTTCTTGAATTTTTTGAAGAGGTTACTCGGGAAATTGATGAGGGTAAAGCCGTGGATGTTGTATATATGGACTTCAGTAAGGCCTTTGACAAGGTTCCTCACGGAAGGTTGGTTAAGAAGGTTCAATGGTTGGGTATTAGTGGTGGAGTAGCAAGATGGATTCAACAGTGGCTGAATGGGAGATGCCAGAGAGTAATGGTGGATGGTTGTTTGTCAGGTTGGAGGCCAGTGACTAGTGGGGTGCCACATGGATCTGTGTTGGGTCCACTGTTGTTTGTCATGTACATCAATGATCTGGATGATGGTGTGGTAAATTGGATTAGTAAGTATGCAGATGATACTAAGATAGGTGGGGCTGTGGATAATGAAGTAGATTTTCAAAGTCTACAGAGAGATTTATGCCGGTTGGAAGAGTGGGCTGAAAGATGGCAGATGGAGTTTAATGCTGATAAGTGTGAGGTGCTATATCTTGGCAGGACAAATCAAAATAGGACGTACATGGTAAATGGTAGGGAATTGAAGAATGCAGGTGAACAGAGGGATCTTGGAATAACTGTACACAGTTCCCTGAAAGTGGAATCTCATGTAGATAGGGTGGTAAAGAAAGCTTTTGGTGTGCTGGCTTTTATAAATCAGAGCATTGAGTATAGAAGTTGGGATGTAATGTTAAAATTGTACAAGGCATTGGTGAGGCCAATTCTGGAGTATGGTGTACAATTTTGGTCGCCTAATTATAGGAAGGATGTCAACAAAATAGAGAGAGTACAGAGGAGATTTACTAGAATGTTGCCTGGGTTTCAGCAACTAAGTTACAGAGAAAGGTTGTACAAGTTAGGGCTTTATTCTTTTGAGCGCAGAAGGTTAAGGGGGGACTTGATAGAGGTCTTTAAAATGATGAGAGGGATAGACAGAGTTGACGTGGATAAGCTTTTCCCACTGAGAGTAGGGAAGATTCAAACAAGGGGACATGACATGAGAATTAAGGGACAGATGTTTAGGGGTAACATGAAGGGGAACCTCTTTACTCAGAGAGTGGTGGCTGTGTGGAATGAGCTTCCAGTGAAGGTGGTGGAGGCAGGTTCGTTTTTATCATTTAAAAATAAATTGGATAGTTATATGGACGGGAAAGGAATGGAGGGTTATGGTCTAAGCGCAGGTATATGGGACTAGGGGAGAATACGTGTTCGGCACGGATTAGAAGGGTCGAGATGGCCTGTTTCCGTGCTGTAATTGTTATATGGTTATATGATTATATGGTTATTTGAAGAAATCAGTGAGAGATATGAAAGATTACATTTTGGATGAAAATAAAATTTTGATGGGAAAAATGATGGAATAAATCGAAAAGATGATAGAGGATTCGAGTGCTGGTAATCAGAAGATTATTGATTCAATTGGCACTATAAATAAACGAATTGATGATGTGAAAGGTGAACTATCGGGGAGAATTGATAAGGTGGAAGAAGCTACTACGGACAGGTTCATGGATGTGCTTGAAACAGTGGCTGCAAGTATGGCTACAATCATGGAAATGGAGAAAAATATGGCTCGAATGGCTGAGGACATGGAGAAAATGAGGCAAGAACATGATCAAATGAAGCAAGAACATGATCAAACTTCAGGACAGATGGCGACTCAACTGGGGAAAGTTTCAGACAAATGCCTGGACCTGGAAGCTCGTTCTAGACGCCAGAATTTAAGAATTCTTGGAGTCTCAGAGGGAGCTGAGGGAAGGGACATTCGTGAGTTTGCTATGGGCTTAATCAAACAACTGCTTAATCTCCCCAAAGAACCGAAAATTGAAGTGGCACATCGAGTACCGAGATTTAAACCAAGATCTCAAGCAAGACCAGACCACCCACGACAGATTATTGTGAAATTTCGGGACATTTCAGAACTGGAAGAGGTGATGAGTAAAATCAAATATGGAATGCAACTGAGGCTTGATAACGACACTATCAAAATATTCAGGGACTATCCATATGAAATTGTGCAAAAGAGAAATCAGTTCGCAAAGGCAAAATAAATTTTAAGGGGTATTCAAGATGTTAGATACGGTGTCTTTTATCCTGCTAAGATGCGCATTACTTATAGGGGACGTGAGAGATCATTTGTAAACCCGGAGGATGCGTACAGATATGCCCAGAGCATCGTGGAAAAGTAGCGGGAATACATGGATGGTATGGACAAACTTATTTATTAGAATTCCACAGTTAATGGAGGATCTGAAGCTAAGAATCAGTTCTTGTAGTGTTTAAAAAAAAACTTATTTGAAGAATCCTCCAAGCTTAGGATGGCTAGACTTGTTATCTGTGGAATTTTAACTGAAGGACATTCTGTGTTCCAAACGAATTCTGCCGAGCTGAAGAGAGTGGACTATACCAGAAGCATATAGTAACGGACGCTAACAAGAAAAAACAATGAACTAACATAACTAACACAAATTTTTACTAAATCTAAACCTTATCTATAACTGGGAGGGGGGCGAGGAGAAACGAGCACCTGGCTTAGATCCAGGAGCACGTTTCACTTTAACCCCTTCAACCAACAGTTGATTATTATTGAAGGTAAAATCATTTGTTTAATAATTAGTAGATAAAATTGTTATATATATATATGCTATGTTATAACAAAATATATAGGGTAAATCTGTATTATATATCTAATTGCGAGGCCCCGTTCTAATATGTTATGAGTAACCAATGGTGCGGAGCTATTTGTTTAACATCAACAATGGAAGTCGATACAAGGTTTTCTCCCACCTACAGGTGGGCCACTTGTTACAGTCGACCATTTTAGACACTGTATTTTCACTTTTTCTATTTAAAAAAAATTATTATTACCACATCAAGCACATGTTCGTGTTTTTTATTTAGTGATGAGCGTAAAAGGGATATGCCAACAAAACTTAGTAATGCAAAGGTTCCCCCAATACCCAAAGACCTGAGATATGGATGCACCATAAGATTTAAAGGTATTATAACTATTCAAAATGCAAGATGTTAAACAAAAGAACCTAGGAGGAGTCACATTCTGCAGTTGGAATATAAGAGGTATTAATGAACCTATTAAAAGGGGTAAGATATTAGCTCAGCTGAAATTGTACAATACTGACATCATTTTTTTACAAGAAACCCATCTCAAATCCCAGGATCAAGCTAGGTTGAGGGCGAATTGGATAGGTCAAATATATCATTCTTCATATACTTTGAAATCTAGAGGTACGTCAATCATTATTCGAAAAGGCATACCATTCAAAGCAAAGAATACCATAACAGATAATGAAGGGAGATATTTGATAGTTACCGGAGAAATTCATGATACTCCAATTACCTTGGTAAATATATACGCGCCTAACTTTGATAATCCTCATTTTTTCAATAAAATTCTGAACATAATTGCAGAATTTAATTATCAAAATGTTATAATAGGAGGAGACTTTAACTGTGTTTTAGATCCGTATTTAGACAAATCTAGCCAAAAACAGAGAGGTAATACGAAATCTAAAACGAGTGAACTCTTAAATACTTATATAAATAATACCAATATAACAGATGTTTGGAGAATTGCTAATCCGACTGGCAGGGAATACTCGTTTTATTCAATGGTACACAAAACATATTCACGTATAGATTATTTCGTGGTGGATACAAAATTAATCCCTCACACTGTGAACCCATTATACCATACAAATTCGATTTCAGACCATTCACCACTAACTTTCTTTTTAAAACTGGAAGGAATGTCTAAGAATAAATCGTTTTGGAGATTCAATTCTCAAATCCTAAAAGATCCGCAAGCGAGTATATATTTAAAAAAACAAATGGACGTCTTTTTTGAAATAAATGACACTCCAGATATATCGCCTACTTTATTATGGGAATCTTTTAAAGCATTTATTAGAGGTGTTATAATCTCATACCAAGCTTTTCAAAATAAAAAGAATAAGAATGAACAAAGACAGTTAGAAGAACAAATTAGACAAATGGATATAGATAATGCGAAAGATCCATCTATGGAGAAACATAATAAAATAATAATTTTGAAATTTAAATTAAATAAATTATTATCAGCCAAACTTATAAGACTTTTCCAAATTACAAGACAGGAACACTTTGAATTTGGGGATAAACCACATAAACTTATTGCTCGTCAGCTAAAAAAATGAGAAAAAGAACATACGATCCAAAAGATTAAATCAGATAGAGGGGAATTACTAACTTTACCGAATGATATTAATAAAAGATTTGCGCAATTTTATGAGAATTTGTACACATCTAAAATGACAATGGACACCAATAAAATTACAGTGTTCTTGGATAACTGTAATCTTCCAAAGTTAGAGTTGAAGGAACAAGAGGAATTGGGTGCACAAATTTCAATCAAGGAATTAGAAGACACAATAAATTCATTAAAGAATGGAAAAACTCCAGGTCCTGACAGATTTACTAATGAATTTTATAAAAGTTTTTATGACAAAATTATACCACGGTTACAAAAAATGTATCAATATGCCTTTAAAGAACAAATATTACCTGATACATTAGCTGAATCAACGATCACACTAATACTCAAAAAAGATAAAGATATAGAAGAACCGGGTTCATATAGAGCTATAGCATTGTTAAATACAGATCCAAAAATATTAGCAAAAACATTAGCTAGAAGATTAAGTAAATATATTAGTAAATTAATAAACCCAGATCAGACGGGGTTTATCCCTAAGAGATATTCATCTAATAATATGAGACGACTACTCAATATAATGCACTCACATAAAATTGAAGAACAAGAATTATCAATTATTTCGTTGGACGCTGAAAAAGCAATTGATCAAGTAGAATGGAATTATATGGATAAAGTATTACAAAAATTCCAATTGAGAGAGAATTTTATTTTATGGATTAAATTATTATATAATAAGCCTACAGCTAGAATATTAACTAATAACATATTATCTTCAAAATTCCAACTATCAAGGGGTAACAGACAAGGATGCTCATTATCACCGCAGTTATTTGCTCTTATAATTGAACCTTTAGCAGAAAGATTAGAACACATCCAGATATCCTTGGCTATAACATTAAATATTCAAATAATAAAATATCTTTATACGCGGATTGTACATCACAAAACCTCAAATTACTATACCAAACATACTAAATCTAATTGAGGACTTTGGATCCTTTTCTGGATACAGAATAAATTGGAATAAAAGTGAAATTATGTCAATAAAACCGAAAGACTCAACACATCTCTTAAAATTCCCTTTTTAAATAGCTACAGAAAAATTTAAATACTTCGGTATTGAAATTACCAGAACATATTAAGGCATGTTCAAAGCAAATTATAATCCTCTACTTAATAAATTAAATACATTAATTAAATTTTGGAAAACGCTTCCGATGTCTTTAATATTTCGAATAAATGCAATAAAAATGATCTTTTTACCACAAATTCTATACCTATTTCAATCAATTCCTATATATCTACCAAAGAAGTTTAAAAAAAAATTGGATTCAGACATTACTAATTTTATATGGGATTATAAATCCCATAGAATACAAAGAACACACTTGAACAAAGCAAAAGTATTAGGGGGCTTAGCACTCCCTAACTTTATGTATTATTATTGGTCAGTAAATATTAAAAAATATGATTCAACTGATGGACCACTCTGCCCAGCAAGTGAACTGGATTGTAATGGAGAGAGAGGACTGCTCCTCTTGTAATATTGGAACGATCGTCCTCTCACCAATGATACTGAATAACATAAATTATAACAAAAACCCAATTATACATAGTATAATTAGAACTTGGAAACAAATAAAACTAAATTTAAAATTAAGAACTCTATCGCTTTTATCTCCAATAGTTAATAACCCTTCGTTTAATCCCTCTATTACAGACAAATCTTTTATACAATGGGATAGACTAGGAATTAAAACGTTCGGAGACTTGTATGAAACTGGAAAATTACTATCATTCCAACAATTACAAATAAAATATAAATTGGGAAATAATCAATATTTTAAATATTTTCAAATATGTGACTATTTGAAAAAATATACAAAAGACCATTATAATATCCCAGCAGATGTACTGGATGAAGCAATGCAGATAAAAGCTGAATCAGCAAACTTAATATCGTATTTGTATAATATTATCTTAAATGTAGAAATACCATCTACGGAAGGTATTAGAAGAGACTGGGAACAAGAATTAGCTATTAAAATTTCAAAGGAAAGGTGGAATGAACATTTATTAAACGTGCATAAATGCTCGATTAATGTAATACACTTTAATACAATTCAAAATTTTACACAGATTATATTATTCAAAAACTAAAATTAATAAAATTGTTCCCAATGTATCATCTATTTGCGATAAATGTCAATCTCAAGAAGCTACTATAGCGCACTCATTTGTTTTTTGTACAAAAATTCAAAAATTTTTGATTGAAATTTTTGAAATCTTTACAATATTATTTTAAATAAAACTGACACCAAAAGCAGAATGGATTATCTTCGGAACAACGGAAGATAGCCCTGAACTAAATGTGTTTCAAAAGAAATTAGTTGATTACGGGTTAATAACTGGAAAAAAGCTTATCCTAAAATTCTGGAAAAACGCCCCAATACCAACTATAAACATGTGGATTTCAAATATGTTTGAAACATTACACTTAGAAGGGATAAGACTCCTCCTGGCAGGCAAATCAGATCACTTCCATCTGAAGTGGTCTGTATTTATAGAACTATTACAAGCATAAGGTGCAAAAGTACTTTAAAAAGTACCGATGTCAGGTAAAGGGGGATGAAAGGTGGTGAGTTGGTATATCCCATTTGCGAGATGCTCATAATAAAGTACTTGTGCTTCTCTTTTCTCTTCTTTCTCTTTTTTTCTTCTTTAGGGTCTATCTCTTAATCTTTTCTTTTCAATCTCTTTTCTACAGGGTCTCTGTTCTTTCCTGTTGACACGTTTTTACACTTTCACTATTTTCCCTCACTTTCTCTTTTTTCTTAATTTCAACCTTCTCTCTTTATTAGTTTTTAAAAATGATGGAGTACATTAATTGTAATAAGATACACGTGATGAGTACTAATGTAATTTGTTGTAATGTAATGTACTAATAAATAAAATTAAAACAAAAAAAGAATCTAAAAGAGGCAAAGAATCTGGAGTGAATATTTCAGTGATGACAAACGCATATTTTAAATTATCGAAATTTTTAAGGTTCAATTGACATACAGAATGTATATTTTGTTGATATTAGTTGTATATTTAACCATTTATGTAATGCATAGATTCATAGATACATATAGTGCAGAAATAGGCCCTTTGGCCCACCTTGTCCATGCTAAACAAGTTGGCATAGTGCCATTTGTCTTCATTTGCTTCATGACCCTCTAAGCCCTTCCCATTCATATATCAGTCCAAATGTCTTTTGAAAATCATAATTGTATGTTTCTATAGCTTCCTCTGACATCTCATTACAGATGCGACAACCCCAAGATCCCTCTTAAATCTCTCCTCTCTCAACCTAAGCCTACGCCCTCCAGTTTTAGAATCCTCTACCCTGGAAAAAAACAAGATTGTACCTGTCCAAAAAAAATTTAAATGTTGTTATTGTACTTGCCTCAACTACTTCCTCTGACAACTCACTCCATATACTCACCACCCTCTGTGTGAAAAATGTACCCCTCACGTTCTTATTAAATCTTTCCCATCTCACCCTATTGTTCTTGATTCCCCTAACCTGAGAAAAACGACTCTGTGCCTTCATCCAGTCTATTCCCCTCATGATTTCATACACCTCTTGACGGTCAGCTCACAGCCTCCTGCTTTACAGGGAATAAAGTTCTTGCCTGCCCAATCTTTTCCTATAGCTCAGCCCATTGAGTGCAGGCAGCATCCCCGGAAACCTTCTCTGCATCCTTTCCAGCTCTGCCACCAAGCACGACACCTGGAGGCTGCAGCGAATCGTCCGATCAGCAGAGAAGATTGGCTGCAACCTTCCCTTCATTGATGAACTGTACACTGCAAGGGCCAGGAAACGAGGGGGCAAGATCATCTCTGAACCTTCTCACCCTGGCCACAAACTCTTTGAATCACTTCCCTCTGGAAGGCGACTCCGGACTGTCAACGCTGCCACAGCCAGACATAAAAACAGTTTTTATCCACGAGTAGTTGCTCTACTCAACAGCCAAAAATCTGTAGCTTCCCTTTGATCTGGTATTTTGTTGGTTCACATGCTTGATCAATGGTGTTTTATCATTAATGATTTATTATTATTAATGTTTAGTGTTTTCTGAGTCATTCGCAACTGTCACTGTGTGGCATGTTGTTACTTGTGGGCGGAGCACCAAGGCAAATTCCTTGTATGTGAATACTTGGCCAATAAACTTAAACTTATTTACTTACTTACTTACTTAATGTCATCTTTCCAAAAGCAAGACCACCAAACGTGAACATAATACTTCATGTGCAGGCTCACCAATTTGACGTTGTCCGATATTTACTCCTGTACACAAACACAAGCACACACCAACGAATACACACTCAGATCGACACACAACACACAGATACACTCACACACAACCAGGATTCCCACACACATGCACACATGTAGTGCAATGCAAAGTCTTTTCTAGGTGGAGGGACAGGAGTAAAGGTTCCTGGCTTGACAGGTTTGCTCTATGAAGAGAGATTGTGTAGAATGGGACTTTAGTCTTTAGAGTTTTGAGGAATGAGAGGAGATCACATTGAGACATAGAAACACTGAAAGGCTTTATAAACTGGGTACAGGGCAAATATTACTCTTGGCCGAGAAGTCTAAAGGGCCTGTCCCACTTTCACGACCTTATTCACGACCTCTGCCGAGTTTGCCCTTGACTCATACTCGCAGCATGGTCGTCACGAGGTTGTCACGAGGTCATAGGAGGTCGTAGGTAGGTCGTAGGTAGGTCGTGATGCTAGTCGTAGGTACTCGTGGCATAAAGTAGGTTGGGGCGTTTTTCTAGCCTGATGAAAAATGTCCACGAGTAAAAAGGGTCGTGAATTAGGTCGTGGAGATGGGACAGGCCCTTAAGATCAGGGGTACAGTTTCGGGATAAGGGGTAGGTCAGTTAGGATCAAGATGAGGAGAAATTTAAGGAATCTTTGGAATTCTTTCTCCTGAAGGGTTGTGGAGCTTCAGTCACTGTGTTCAGAGGTTGATAGATGGTTGGATGATCAGTGAATCATATAATCTGGATGGAGCAGGAAAATGATATAAAAGATCAGCAATCAGCAGGTTTAAAGAAAAAGTAACAAAGTGCTGGAGTAACTCGTCAGAAGGGTCCTGACCTGAAACCGCCTATCCATGCCCCATCTACATTAATCCCACCTGCCTGCATTTGGCCCATATCTCTCTAATGTTATCCTATCCATGTACCTGTCCAAATGTTTTGAAAATGTTGTGCTAGTACCTGCATCATATGTTCTTGTTTGCTGAGCCAGACAGGCAATGGGGATGTCAAGCTCCAACCAGCCTGTAGCAGAATAGACAAGCTTCCCAAAATGGCACTTGCTCCACAATGAGACTCAACGAGATGACTGTGAGTGTACCACAGTAGTCTTGTTGAGTCCCATTGTCTGTACAGCATCTCACTTAACAAACAGCTAACAATGGCCTGTTTCCTTTATCATCATTACTTTTTTGCATATCTTTCATTCATTTGTTCTATATCTCTCTACATCACCGTCTATATCTCTCGTTTCCTTCTCCCCTGACTCTCAGTCTGAAGAAGGGTCTCGACCTGAAATGTCACCTATTCCTTTTCTCCAGAGATGCTGCCTGACCTGTTGAGTTACTCCAGCTTTTTGTGTCAATCTTCGGTTTAAACCAGCATCTGCAGTTCCTTCCTACACGTTTCGTCTGAGCCCCAGTGCTGCTCACTGTCGGGTGGGCCTGGACAATGTGAATGCCGGGGGGGGGGGGGGGGGGGGGCACTATGAAGAGTGTTGGAATGAGTCAGGGAAGAACACAGTAACGTTACTGGTGTGTTATTGATGAAGGGAAGTTGAGAAGTTATATTTGGCCATGACATGAAAATGTAATTCTTGTATCTCCGGATGGCATGTTGCAATTGTCAGACTGCCATAAACCCCTGAAGAAGAAGAAACTTACCATCCTTGCCTGGACCAGCTCCTGCATGGCTCTAGTTTCATACCAATGTGGTTCATTGCCAGCTCTGCTAAAGTAGGCCAACAAAAAAAGCCACATCGTTAGCAATTTCTGATAAGAAATGAATCAAAATCACAGATGAATGAAAGTGGGAAATGGGCAGTTCTGATACGGTTGGAAAGAAAGATACCTAAAGCTAGGGAACTCGGTGTTGAGTCTGCAATGTATCCAAGTGGAAGAAGAGGTGTCGTTCACCAGGCTTGCCTTAGGCCTCACTGTAACGCTGCAGGAGGCCGCAGGCAGCAAGGTCAGAGTGGAGTGAGAAGGAGGATTGATGATGTCGGCAACTAGACACAGTTACTTCTGCAAAACAAACACTGGCGTTCCTCAAAGTGATCTCCCGATCTGTATTTAGTCTTTTCAATGTAGAGACAAACCGCATAATGAATAACAAATGCTGTCTACCAGGATGGAAGAAGGACAAATGATCACTGCTCACCTGTAAGCACTGTTTGGGTTTCTGGATGACACAAAGCAAAGATGTGAATGGACAGGTTTTGCATTTCCCATATTTGCATGGGAACCTGAAAGAAAGTTGCTATTTTGAAGGGTTTGGCAGTGGTCCAGGTTGGGTGGAGTCCTTTATTGAGTGGAGGTAGGGTGAGAGTGCAGGTCACACCCTGTATTTTAAACCTGCTCCAAAGAAAACAAGAGCTCTGTCTGCAAAAAGGACATATAAATCAGATTCGGGCAATTGTGATCTTGTAAATCTCTGCACAAGTATAAGAAGTGTAGGAGTACACTTAAGACAGCAATCAAGAGGGTAAAAAGATAACATTAAATGGAGCTGGCAGGCAAGGTAAAGGGTAATCCCAAGCAGGCACGGAAATCGTTATCAAAATATGGAGGGGACCGGGGGACAGGGGGACACAATTTCTTGGCAGCCGCGCGCGCATGCGCACACTCGCACACACACACACGCGAGGCTTCGGAAGCTCAATCCAGCGCTAAATGCAGTTCAACTCTGCCAGTCTCGCCGGGTTAACCTACAGCCCTGCCTGGACTGACGGGACACCAGCACTGCTTCTCCACGCTGGCTGTAAACCTGGGCAATATTTCCGGCAAATCCAGGCAGGGCTGTAGTTTAACCCGGCGGGACAGGCAGAGTTGAGCTGGGTTTAGCGCTGCTTCTCTGCGATGGCTGTGGGCCTGGGGGCACCGCGCCCGTCTGACTCCCGACGTCTCTGGCCACCCTCATCTGGCGGGGGGGGGGAGGGGGCATTCGGTTGGGGACGGGACAGCGCCGGAGAGGCAGGATCGATCCTGGCTGCGGGTGAGGTGCAGGTCTGTGCCACCCCCATTGCCTGCTGAGCGACGTCCCTCTTGTCCAATCGGCGCCCTCAATCAGCAGTCCCACCCCCACTGTCTCGCGGAAAGCGGAGATTTCACCTGGTTTTAAAATCTGGATTACAAAAAATGGGGGGGGGGGGGGGGATTGTCCCCCCTCCTCTCAAAACAGGGGAGGGGGGCGTGTCCCACCTGTGTTCCCCCCGGGATTTCCGCCCCTGATTCCCAAGTGATTCTACAGCTATGTTAAAAGTAAAAGGGTGCCTCTGGAAAGAATAGGTCCCCTTTTGTACTTGGGACATTGTATCCCACGATTCTGATTGAGTTTTTTGAAGCTGTAACCAGAAAGATTAATGAAGGCAGAGTTGAGAATGTTGTATATATGGATTTCAGCAAGATATGAGACAAGGTTTGTAGGCTGCTCTGGATGGTTAGATCCCATGGGATCCAAGGAGAGCTAGCCAACGGGATAGAAAATGGGCTTCAAGGAAGGAACCAGAGGGTGATGATGGAAGGTTGTTTATCGGTCTGGAGGCCTGCAACTAGTGTTGAGCCTCAGGGTTCGGTGCTGGGCCCATTACGGTTTGTCATCTATATCATTGATTTGGATGAGAATGTACATTTGCAAATGACACTAAAGTGGGAGGTATTGTAGATAGTGAAGATGGTTGTCAGAAATTGTGGCAAGATGGTAATTGGTTGGGCAGGTGGGCTGGGGTATGGTTAATAGCGTTTGATACAGATAAGTGTGAGGTATTGCACTTTGGGAAGTCTACCTAGGGCAGGATCAACACAATGAATGGCAGAGCTCTGGGTTGTAGCGCAGAGGAATCTAGGAGTGCAGCTACTGTACATGTTTCCTTGAAGATGGCATCGCAGGTAGATAGGGTGGTCAAGAAGGCTATTGGCACATTGGCCTTCATCAATCAGAGGATTGAGTATAGAAGTTGAGACGTTATGTTACAGTTGTACAAGACATTGGTGAGGCCACATTTGGAGTATTGGGTCACCTATTCCTTTTCTCCAGAGATGCTGCCTGATCCATTGAGTTCTTTTTCTTCTTTTTGTGTCCATCTTGTTACAAATGTTGACCTCGCTGTCATCGTCCATCCTGAAAAGGACGCAAGCTTCCGGCGACAATCAGTGGGAGCCGTCACTTGTTGCAATAGATGATGGTGGTAGAAGAATTAGCTCAGGATACTTCCAGTTTCCAGCCCCGCGACGTGGATGCTTCAGCTATGGGGCCATCCATTGAGTTACTCCAGCTTTTTGTCTACTCTATCTTCAGCTTTTTGTCTACTCCATCAGTGTATTGACTGCCCTGCCATACGTCTGCTGGGACCCCTGGCAGTCTCCACCCTCTACGCGCCTGGCAGGTGAAACTATCTTTAGCAGCTGTCGGCACCAGTGTGATGAGAATCCCAAAATCTAAGAAGGAAGAAGAGAAAAGTTGCCAAAGGGGCAGGAGGTGTGAGCCCATGGTGAAAATGGGCAAAGATTCACTGTAAAAACTCTAATCTGCAGGCTTGAAGCAGCCATTTGAAAAAGCATGTGTTGTTAATTATTGGTTGATGTCCAGTTACTATTCTGGTTTGTTCCAGCCAATTTCAGATTCCTGGCCTGCAGTATCCGTCCATATGTTAACTCTCTGGCTTCTGCAGACTACGATTTTGCACAGCTTTGGTACAGGGATAAAATGTGAGTTTTAAGTGATCAATGTTGCCTTTGTCCCTGAGTGGGTACTGTCACTAACACTGCTTGCTCTCTCCTGATGGCACCTTGAACCTCTGTCATAGTGGGAGGTTCTTCCATGTCTTCTCTGATGGGACTCTGCGGGATGTTGTGCTATCACTGTTGAGGAGTTCCTGGAAGTGCTCCCTCTATCTGGCGTTGTTGGACTCATTGTCCTTCAGCAGTTCTTGCTCGTCCTTAGAGCGCAGGGGGTTTAAACGCGGTAGCTTGGACCATAGACGGCCTTAGTAGCGCTGAAGAAGCCTCTGATGCCAGTCTCTGGATTTCCAGAGCTTTTTCTGTCCACCAAGAGTTCTTAAGCTCCCTCACCCAGCTTGGCTCTGGAGTGAGCCGCTCTTTTGGCCTTGCAGGTTACATCATTTTGCCAGGCACGAAAGGCTTTCCTTTTCTTGGAGATGAGCTGTTCTAACTCTGTGTCATTCTTGTCAAACCAGTCCTGGTGTTTTCTGGACATGCACCCAAGGATAGTTTTGCAGGTATCAAGGATGGTGGATTTGAGGCCGGTTCCAGTGCTCTTCGATGTCAACAAGATATTCCTGTTGGAGGCTTTCCCCAAGAGAAGCCTGAAGTCACTGCTGGGTGGCAGTTTCCTCCAAGCTTTCAAGGTTCAGCCTTGTCCGGATCTGCTTCTTTTGAATCCTCCTCTTCCGCTTTAGTTTGATGGACATCATGGAGCGGATGAGGCGATAATCTGTCCAACAGTCATCTGCATCGATCATGGCCCTTGTGATGCTCACGTCACGGCTCGTACTGTGGCTCGTACTATGACATAGTCAATGAGATGCCACTGTTTGGAGCCTGGGTGTCTCCAAGATGCCTTAAGTTTGTTTTTAGGTGACATTTCGGGTCGAGACCCTTCTTTAGACCGACTCTTTCTCAAGGATACAAGAGTCTGAAGAAGGGTCTCGACCCGAAGCGTCACCCATTCCTTCTCTCCAGAGATGCTGCCTGTCCCGCTGAGTTACTCCAGCATTTTGTTTTGACCTTAGGTTAAAAACCAAAGGTGCTGTTCAATTGAATTCCTAGGAACTCTGTTAAATTAGAGCTTCTGCAGAGTGGCAATTAATGTGAGAAATGAATATGCAAAACCTACTGCTGAGAAGTGCTTACTATTTCCCTATGTGATTCTTGCTGTCTGCAATATCTATTTTTGGCAATGCTGAACTGTAACAGATTTTTATTTTCCTTTCCATGAGCCTCTGGAACTGTGACCACAGCAACACTTGGTGCTTGGCCCTGAGGGGTGGAGTAGGTGACGTGTGAGCCTTGGAGCTGGTTGATTGGTAGAGGGTGGGTTGGTTCAATTCCACCCTCTCTCAAGCAAACAACGGATTCTTATGTAGAAAGTTACATCAGACTAGAAGCAGCATTTAAAAAAAAAACTAGTTCTAAGCCTGAAACCAGGAAAAAACGTAACAAGAAGGCTGACTTAGCTGATTGTTTAAGAAGGAACTGCAGATGCTGGAAAATCGAAGGTAGACATCAGTGCTGGAGAAACTCAGGCCGAAACCCTTCTTCAGACTTAGCTGATTGCTTGGTTCATTATATACAATGCAGAGATTCTTCCTGCTTATCTGTGCATCTAGGCAAACAGCGGAGCTGGACACAACAGAACAGTAAAGCTAGACACGAAATGCTGGAGTAGCTCAGCGGGACAGGCCGAATCTCTGGATAGAAGGAATGGGTAACGTTTCTGGTCGAGACCCTTCTTCAGACTTGACCCGAAACGTCACCCATTCCTTCTATCCAGAGATGCTGCCTGTCCCGCTGAGCTAATCCAGCATTTTGTGTCTATCCTAGGATATGGTTGGTGGATTAATTGGCAATTATTAATTGCCCTTACTGTGGTGGAATTGGGGCAGAGTTGATGGGTGCGTAGGAAGAATAAACAAAAGGGATTAATTTAGGATTAGTGTAAATGGTTGGTTGATAGTCATTGTTGACTCGATGAACTGAAGGCCCTATTTTAGTGCTGTGTTTCTCTCTATGGCTCAATGACTACATGTGAAAATGTGGACATTTAACTGATGTTTTGGCTACAGTCTTCCGAGCCCCCAAGAATTTCATTCGCTGCCTACTGCATGGTATCAGGCTATTCAGATATAACAGGAGGTGCAAGTCCACTTTGCTGAGGTTACGTTTTGGGATTTCCTCATCAGATTTAAGATATCTTTTAGGATTAATTTCATGATGCTTGTTACATTATTGGGTTGAAGGGGCTATGGAACCCAGGTGCCTATGGGTCTGAAGAAGGGTCTTGATCCGAAACCTCACCCATTTCTTCTATCCAGAGATGCTACCTGTCCTGCTGAGTTACTCCAGCATTTTGTGTCTATCTTCAGTGTAAACCAGCATCTGCAGTTCCTTCCTATTGATTCTAATGCCTGGACTTTGTGTAAAGGCCAAACTGGCCCTTGCAATCTCAGGGCTTCTGCTGATTATCAGAATCCTGGAACTGAATGCCTTGCCGTTGCATCTGAGCTTGTAAAGGAACTTCTGTTTGTGCCCGATCAGGTAGAAAACTAATTGGAAAGGCAGGTGTTACTTCCACATGAGAGAATTAGTGAGTTGGTTAATGGTATTCAGGCTTCCATTGTGGGGTCTTGGTTTACAAGTGTGAGGCTAATTAGCAAGGAAACTTGGCTTTGGTGTCTTTCACAAGCTCGGGAGATTTCAACGCAGTCCACCAGCAATTAGGTGTTTACTGAAGTGAGGTCACTGTTACATTGTGGGGACGTGGACGTCAGAGATTATGATCCCAGCAATAGCAAAACAACAAAGACCAGATGAACTGAGTATGAACAATGAAAGCTGAAGGATAATAGTTGGGTCAGGCCACCAGGGTGAACTTCCTTGCTCATCTTTGAATGAGTCCTGCAGAATCTATAATGATCACCCTGTGTGAATAGTTGGGACCTGGAGTTTACAAATCGGGTTAATATGTTAACAGAGTCAAGTCCAAAGTGATTAATTATCATAAGCATCTGGAAAGGAATGATGAAAGTCTTACCCGCTGCAGTTTTACTTTCTGTGATAGCAGGTGACCAGGTTGGAGCTTGACAGTGGCTGGGTTACACGGTGCTGGGTTACAGGCTGGGGACTGGCATTCACAGTGTTTAAACAGAAAGGCAGCGCTTGGACCAGAGGACAGGAAGTCATAAACAGGCAGTCAGCAAGGACTCCAGCTCTCTCCGAGACTGGAGACTGATTAAGCGAGGAAAGCAAAATGTTGAATAAAGAACGCTTTGTTCACAGACTAGAGCGACTTGCTCTGGATTTAATTTATTTGTCCAGATCTGATGCGTGTTCGTTCTGCTGTTGTTCTGACCTCAGTCTTGTGTACTGTTTAAAAGGGGCCTTCATCCAGCCAAGTACAATCACATGGCTTACTTCCCACTCTCAAATTGAAAACATAAGGTTGGATCAAAAAGATTCAGAAAGATTCCAATCCACAAAGCACAATGCTAACCGAACAACTCTTTGACTTGCACTGACCTTCCTGGAGAAAGCATAGGCCGGGATGGTCCTCAGGCTAGATTGAACTCCTTTTCAAGGCCGTTCTTGATATAAGAACACAAGAAATAGGAGTGAGACATGCCACGTGATGTATCAATTCTGTACAGTTCTGCTAGCCCCATTACAGAGAGTATGTGGTCGCCTTGGTATGGTTGCAGATGACTGCCCAAAAGTGCTGGAGTAACTCAGCAGGTCAGGCAGGATCTCTAGAGAACATGGATAGGTGATAATTTGGGTCGAGACCCTTCTTCAGACTGATTGGGGAGGGAACGGGAGGGAGAAGAAAGTTGGGAAAGGGGAGAGACAGGACAAAGGGAGGGTATATGCGAGGGAGGGTTTGATAGGCAGATGGTTCAAATAAAGCCCAGGGATAAGAGCAGAAGGTGTGTGACAGGTTTGAAGAGTTGCAAAGCCAGAATGCTTGAAATGCTTGTGAAGAATGCTGCCCAGATGAAAGTGTATTAGCTAATAGGAGAGGCTGGACTAACTTGGACTGTTTTCTCTAGAGTATCTGAAGTTGAGGGGAGCCATGGCAGAGGTCCATGAGATTATGAGAGGCATAGATGGAGTTGGTAGTCACAACCTTTCCCCAGGGTGGAAATATCAAAGACTAGAGGGCATAACTTTAAAAGATGAGATAAAGTTTGAAGGCGATGTGCTGACCAAGAGGCTGCTGGGTGCCTGGAAGATGCTGCCAGCGATCATGGTGGAGGGGGCACATTCGATAGGGGCATACGATGAGGGACTTTTAGATAGGCACACGGATATACAGGGAATTGAGGGACATGGCTCACATGCAGACAGAGACAATTATTTTAACTCAATGTCATGTTCAGCACAGATATTATGGGCCTATGGGCCTAGTCCAATGCTGTATTGTCCGATCTTCTATTCAACAGTGGCCTTTACCCATGTACAGTATGTAACAGGAACCTGTTCCTTGATTTTAAACATAGTGTACCACAGGATTTATAGCAAAGAGCTAAGTCACAGACTTGTATTAAGTTACATAGAGGTACCTGCTTCAGTTCCTTCCTACACGTCATATAATAGGGACTGTGCCAATGTATACTTGGCACAGTATGGCAAGGTATATGTGCCAAGGTATATTGGTCATGTGCCGTATTGTTCTATCTTCTATGTAACAGTGTCATTACTCATGTACTGTATGTAACAGGAACCTGTTCCTGGAATTTATACAAAGTGTACCACAAGATTTATAATAAGGAGCTGAGACTATTTTCTAAATGGGGAGAGAATCAAGAAATTGGAGGTGCAAAGGGACTTGGGAGTGCCAGTGCAGGATTCCCAAAAAGTTAATTTGCAAGTCGAATTAGTAGTAAGGAAGGCAAACACAATTCTAGCATTTATTTTCGATCTTGGAGCATCTGCAATGCTGAGGCTCTATAAGGCGCTTGTCAGGCTGCATTTGGAGTATGGTGAGCAATTTTGCGCACCATATCTGAGGATGTACTGGCTCTGGAGAGGGTCCAGAGGAGGTTTACAAGAATGATCCCAGGAATGAATGGGTTAACATATGATGAGCGTTTGATGGCACTGGGCCAGTACTCGCTGGAGTTTAGAAGAATGAGGGGGGACCTCATTGAAACTTACCGAATAGTGAAAGGCTTGGATAGAATGGATGTGGAGAGCATGTTTCCGCTAGCGGGAGAGTCTAGGACTAGAGGTCATAGCCTCAAAATTATAGGACGTTCCTATAAGAAGGAGAAGAGGAGGAATTTCTTTAGTCAGAGCGCGGTGAATCTGTGGAAATCATGTGGAGGCCATCGATGGATATTTTTAAGGCAGAGACAGATAGATTCTTGATTAGTACGGGTGTCAGGAGTTATGGGGAGAAGGCAGGAGAATGGGGATAGGAGGGAGAAATAGATCAACCATGATTTAAACTAGATGGGCCGAATGGCATAATTCTTCTCCTATCACATATGACCCTATGACAGAGAGTTGTATTAAGGGACATAAAGACACCGACTTCAGTTCTTATCGTATTATATCTTAATGTATATAAGGAGCTCTCAAACATCTTATTATAGGTAAGATAGACACAAAATGGAGTAACTCAATGGGGCAGGCATCATCTGAGCCTGTCTGGGACCTCTAGTCTGAAGAAGGGTCTCGACCCGAAACGTCACATATTCCCTCTCTCCAGAGATGCTGCCTGTCCCGCTGAGTTACTCCAGCATTTTCTGTCTGTCTTCAGTGTAAACCAATATCTGCAGTTCATTCCTGCACATCACATAATATGGACCATGCCAAGGTATATTGGAGACAGATCTGTTCCAGTATATGTTACAATGGCTGTCTTAGGGTACATCACAAGGAACATGAGGCGAGGAGAGAGAATTGGGTTGTGATGTACAGTATTTAATAACTTTGGCATATGTCCAACTAGAATGATGGATGATGGATGGTGTCTACAGTGCGTGACTCAGCAATTATCAGGTGCAATTCTTAAAATGGTACGTGTCAGGCAACCTTTAGCAAAGCTTTAGTCACAGCATGTCACAGCCTTGTCACAGCATGCAGACTAACCACTTAAACCAGCTAACAATGACAATACTAAATAGTCAACAATCTACGAGTCTCTAGTGTGGTGGCACCATAGAGTGTGGCTGCCTCTCCTGCAGCTGATCATTTTTTTCACCCTTTAAATTTTTTTTTAGTTTGTTAAAAAGTTTTGTTTTGGAGGCCTTTAGTCTTTTTATGTGGGGGATAGGGGATGGGGGGGGGGGGGGGGGAACAGTTTTTTCTAGTCCCTACCTGGTCGAGGATGCGTCTTTCCACCGAGCCGCATCATCGCCCCCTCGCGGCCTACTACCTGGATTGGCGCGGCCTTTCCTGCCAGAGACCCGCCAGAGCTTCGGGTTGCAGCTTGAGCGGCGGCGCTGCACTGAGGTACCATCGCGGAGCGGGCGATGCCTTACCCGGGTCGCCGTGTGGAGCTCCGGAGTGCTGGGACTGCCGACTTCAACATCGTGGAGCTGTGGTCTGCGGAGCGTCCAGCTGCGGGCAGCGCTGACTTTAAACACCACGGAGCTGGGGATCCCTCGCCGAGATCGCCAGTGTTGGAGCTCCGACCAGCGCTGCCTGTGGACTTCGGGAGCAGCAGTCTCCGGTAGCAAGCAGCCGTTTCGGAACTGCAAGCTGCTGAGAGTGTTCTTCTGACACCGGAGTTCCATCAACCCGACGAGAGGGCCTGAAACATTGGGCCGCCCTAGCGGCGACTACGGAGGCCTCAATAGGCTCCGACCGTGGGTGAACATGGAGGATGTGGACTGAACTTTGCTGCCTTCCCTCACAGTGGGAAATGTTGATCCCGCTGTGGGGGGGATGATTTTTATGTTTAATGTTAAATGTTGTGTATATTTTATTTGTGGGCTGCAATGGCAACTCAAATTTCACTGCACCAATTGGTGAATGTGACAATAAATGTCCTTTGTCCTTTGGTTTTATTTTCCTACAATTGAAAGATTAGTTGGGAAAGTGCGGAGAGATCTTGGAGTAGCTCACTAAAGGTGGCAGCTCAAGTGGATAGGGTAGTAAAGAAAGCTTGCCTTCATTGCTATTGTCATCGAATGTGCGAGTCAGGACATCATGATGCAGCTCTATAGGACATTTGGAGTATTGTGTGCATTCTGGTCGCCCCATTGCAGGAAAGATGTGAAAGCTTTGGAGATGATGCACAAGTTTACCAGAATGCTGCTTGGATTAGAGGGTTTCAGCTACACAGAGCAGTTGGATAGATATTGTTGTGTTTTGGCTGTTGTAAATAACTGACGCCTTACACCATGAAAAAGGTCCAAAGACTTTATTAACAACATAGCAAATATGACTTCATACTTGCACGTCTCTCTAATTCTAAAAAGGAACAGGCAGGGAGGATTAATGTGCCCAAGTGGGCGTAACTACCAAAGCATGACTCATAACATGAGTGACACTGATCTACAGACATGGATTGTTTTCTCTGGACCTTTGGAGATTGAGGGGAGACTTGGTAGAAGTGTGTAAAAGTATGAGAGGCATGGATAGGGTAGACAGTCAGAACCTTTTTTCCCCAAGGTGGAAACGTCCAACACTAGAGGGCATAGCTTTAAGGTGAGAGGGGGAGAGTAGAATGGAGATGTGTGCAGCAAGTTTTTCACACAGAGACTGGTGGGGGCCTGGAACGCATTGCCAGGAGTGGTGATGAAGGCAGATGTGATATTAGTGTGCAAGAGGCTTTTAGATAGGTACATGGATGTGCAGGTAATATAGAGGGACATGGATCATGTGCAGGCAGATGAGGTCAAGTTCGGCACGAAACATCAGGTCTACATTCATCCTCCGGTTTTCTAGAGAAAACAATTCAAGTTAGTCCAATGTGTCCTTATAGCTAATACCCCCTAATCCAGGCATCATTCTGGTAAACCTATTCTGCAACCTCTCCAAAGCCTCCCCACCCTTCCTGTAGTGGGGTGATTAGTGGAGTTCCCTGGCCAATATTTTTTCTCCATCCAACATCAGTAAAAAAACAGCTGGTTATTGGTGGATTATTATTTATGAGGGCTTCCTGTGTAGAAACCGGCTTCAAGATCACTTACTTCTCAATGGAATTTACATTTTAAAACATTTTTTACTGTAAAATTATTTGGGAAGTCGTGAGGAAATAAATGGGTATCCGAGAAGGTCAACTTTTCAACTTCGACGGTTCATCATCATCATCATCATCATCATCATCATCATCATCATCATCATCATCGTTGAAAATATCAATGGGCACGGTGCCTTACAATGCTGTGTGCGACAGTGATCGCAACTTCTACTGAAGTGTGGATGGCCGTTGGCTCGCCAGGAGCACATCCGCCCTTTGGCAGGTCTTGTTTTTGGTCCTGCTGGGGGTCCATAGCCCCCTCCTCACCTGGCAAACCAGGTGGGGGAGACGGTTTAGTCGCCGACTATCTGAACATGGAGCAGGTGGCACGGGATTACATGGTACCCGTGACGCGGGGAACTCCCCCCCGACCTGACGGTTCAACTTTTATTAATTCGGTATTCTACAGGAAGTTGGTGTTGCTGCCAAAAGCCAGATTTTAATGCCTCAATGCTCTTAAAAAAGTAATGATGAGCCACAATTCTGAGCCACTGCAGTTGTTCTGATGAAGGTATTTGGAGAGTGCATTTGTCAAGGGAGTTCCAACCACAAATCATGAAGCAATGCCCATACATTTTGAACACAAAATGCCTTGTGGCTTGGAATGTAATCTCCAGTTGATGGTGTGCCCACATCCTTTCTGTTTATTAAAGTCACGAGTTTGAGAGACACTGCTCAAATAGCCTAGCTAAGGAACTGGGCTTGTTCTTTTTGCAGAAAACAAGGTTAATGGGAGATTCCATGGAAATAAACGGAATCATGAAGAATTTTGATAAAGAATATACGGATACATTTTTTCCAGTCATAGAAAGTTTTTTCCCCTCAGATCATTGATGGACACAATGATATTAGTTTACATGGTGAATGATCATGCCTTTGTTAGCAGTCAGAGATGCTTAAAAGGCTACGGTTATGGAAATGAAAAAAAAGAAGTGCAAATGTAGGGAAAAAATGACATCTGGAAACAGGTTTCACAGCCTGAGCCGTTATGCCTTTGAACCTAACGCATGCGACTTTGGAGAAATCAGAAATAACTGGAATCTTCAACAGGGAGTTGAAAAACTTCTCAAAGCAGTAAATTTTACAGTGGGAAAACCCAAGAGCAGGGTTGGTGGGATTATCTCGATAGCTTGTTCAATGAGCTGGAAAGGGCACAACAGATGACGTGGCGAAAGGATCGATTAGTCTACAGTAAATGCAAGTCATTCTCTGAAACACATACAGGAGATGGTTTTGGAATTAGACACCTCTGGTACGCAGGCCTCAGGGCTTGGTGAAGAAGTTCCTCTCTGCACTGGAGAGTTCCAGGTGTTTGAACCACTCCCTTGGAACTACAAGGAATAAGAGGGACAGATATATATGATTTACACACATGATTTAACAAAAGCTGGTTGGGATGCAGGTTAATTGCCACAATGGGATGAGGCAAATTCTGTGACAGAAAGGACAGGCTGAGCAATGATCAATATTAACCCTAATCCCCATTGAGAAACTGCCATGCCACTGTGTCCCATTGTCTAATACACCATGCTACAGCTTATGTTCCTCCTTGCAATGGAATTTCCCTGCAGTACACTGGATAATAACTCAAGCACAACCATAAATTAAAAACAAATCTGTCATACAGCAATACATGAGACCCAGATTATTTGTTTTGCCTGGAATGACATAGTTCATTAATGATGAAACGCTTTTGGCTGTCATAAAGTTGGCCATGTTAATTTCTTTATCCTTTTTCTTTTTCTCTCTCATAATCTTTGTCCTTCTCTCTTTCAGGTCAGGTCGGGGGGAGTTCCCCCCGGCCACGGGTACCATGTAATCCCGTGCTACCTACCCCATGGTCGGATAGTCGCCGACTAAACCGTCTCCCCCACCTGGTTTGCCAGGTGAGGAGTGGGCTGTGGACCCCCAGCAGGACCAAAAACAAGACCTGTCAAAGGGCGGACGAGCTTCTAGTGATCCAAAGGCCATCCACACTTCAGTAGAAGTTGCGATCACTGTCGTATACAGCATTGTAACGAACGATGATGAAGCACACACACACCAAAATCCTATACTTCCAGCGGCGGAAGGACACAAGAACTGGAGGACAGAAATGTGTGGTGCGTCCGTCACCGTTCTCATTGGAAATGTTTTCAACGATGATGATGATTCGCTCTTTCCTCTCTCTCTTACTCTCCCTCTTTCCTTTCCTCCTCTCCACGAACCAAAGAGCTTGGTCGGCACGGTGGCGCAGCAGTAGAGTTGCTGCCTTACAGTGCTTGTGGCACTGGAGTCCCAGGTTCGATCCTGACTACGGGCCCTGCTGTACGGAGTTTGTATGTTCCCCCAATGACCTGCGTGGGCTTTCTCCGAGATCTTCGGTTTCCTCCCACACTCCAAAGACGTACATGTTTGTAGGTTACTAGGCTTGGTACAAGTGTAAGTGGTCCCTAGTGTGTGTCGGGTAGCATTAATTTGCAGGGATCGCTGGTCGGCGCGGACTAGGTTGGCCGAAGAGCCTGTTTCCGCACTGTATCTCTAAACTAAACTGAACTAAACTAAAAGTTTTCTCTCACTTCCAAGTATATTGCATATTGTCACACACTACAGAAACGGGTGTGAAGACTGGCTCTCACACAAAGGCAAGTTGAGAGCGTGGAGGGGAATCTGTGAGAGGAAGAACGAATCGCCCCATTCACATGAAACGCATGTGCTGTGCAGGGAAGGAACTGCAGATGCTGGTTTAAACCCAAGACAGACACAAAATGCTGGAGGAACTCAGCAGGACAGGCAGCATCTCTGGAAAGAAGGAATGGGTGACGTTTGCGGGTCGAGATCCTTCTACAGACAGCAGTCAGACGTGCTGCCTGTCCCCCTGAGTTACTCCAGCATTTTGTATCTATTTTCGGTGCAATCCAGCATTTGGCCCTTCCAGCCCGTTCCGCCATTCATTGTGATCATGGCTGATCGTCCCCAATCAATAACCCATGCCTGCCTTCTCCCCATATACCTTGATTCCACTAGTCCCTAGAGCTTTATCTAACTCGCTCTTAAATCCATCCAGTGATTTGGCCTCCACTGCCCTCTGTGGCAGGGAATTCCATAAATTCACAACTCTCTGGGTGAAAACGTTTTTTCTCACCTCAGTCTTAAATGGCTTCCCCTTTATTCTAAGTCTATTCTAAGGCCCCTGGTCTGGACTCGCCCAACATTGGGAACATTTTTCCTGCATCTAGCTTGTCCAGTCCTTTATAATGTTTATAATATCGGGTGCTGAATGAGTTCTTGGGTCGGAAGGTTTAGCAACTCTGTGAAAGATGCACTTTGGATAGCCTGAAACTTGCTGGCCTTCCAGTACAGCGAGATGACCTTGACCTGACACATTCTAGGCTGCAGGAGTATATGCAAGGGAGGTACTACGGCATGATGTGGAAGGATTGCAGTCTATGGTCTCACTGCCACTTAGCATTGAGGGGCTTAAGTCCTGCGTAAATGCCTCCCAAACACTTAAACATAGTATCTTCCAAAAAGGCCACGCGAGTGGCAATGTGGCACTGTACTTCGAATGTACCAGCACCGCAAATGTATAGACCCAATAACATACATAGAAAATAGGCACAGGAGTAGGCCAGTCGGCCCTACGAGCCGCACCGCCATTCAACATGATGGCTGATCATCCAAAATCAGTACCCCGTTCCAGCTTTTTCCCCATATCCTTTGATTCCCTTAGCCCTAAGAGCTAAATCTAACTCTCTCTTGAAAATATTATAAATATCTAGACAGGACACGACAATGAATGTAAAGAACTCCATGCTCAGTCTAGAAAAAGGGCCTCGACCCAAAACTTCACCCATTCCTTCTCTCCAGTGATGCTGCCCTACCACTGAGTTACTCCAGCATTGTCTGTCTCTCTTCGGTGTAAACCAGCATCTGCAGTTCCATCCTACACAACTCTATGTTTTGTACGTCTTTTAGATATTTTTTAGGAATTAAGTTCGTTTATGAAATTAAAAAAAAACATGTTCCTGGGCCAGCTTCTGGACTACAATGCTGCATGAAGCTGCACCTCATAGAATTATCAAGGGTTGTGCTGCTGGGTCAGTCAAAGCCATTAAAATCTGTTCTTCGTGGGTGAGGTAGCATCTGTGGAGCGAAGGAAATAGGCAACGTTTCGGGTCGAAACCCTTCTTCAGCCCATTTCCTTCACTCCATAGATGCTGCCTCGCCCACTGAGTTTCGCCAGCAATTTTGTCTACCTTCGATTTTCCAGCATCTGCAGTTACTTCTTAAACAAAAATCCTTTCTTCTCTTAATTACAAGAGTAATGCCAAGTCTCAGTGATGGAATTCCATTGACACCATCTCAGATCCTTGTTAATACATTACCTCGGACATAAGAGGAAATGATGTTGAGCCATTTAATAAGGTGATTAAATACTTTCACAAGGTAGCCGGAAGCTGACTGGGAGTTCAGCGCAGAGATGTATAAGATTGGAGCTGGCATATTCAGTAAGCTTTCAGGAAGCAATTCTTCACATAAAGGGCAGTGGAAATGTGAACCTCTCCCCCATAAAATTAAGGACGGATTGGAAGAAAACTTAAAAAATCAAATCTGAGATAGATGCATCTTTATACGGCAAGAGCACTATGTGGAACGCACTGCACACTGACATTTACATTGCAGAGAAACCTGCCTGACCTATTTCATTGTAATTGCTTATCACAGTCATTTATTCCTTTCCTCTTTCTTAAGCCTTTATATGCTACTGTGTTGTTTATTTTAACTACTCCCGATGCCAGCAGGTATCTCTGTGTAATCAAGATGCAGGAGCGGAAAAGGATGCAGAAAGTTGTAACCGCTGCCCAGTCCATCATCGGCTCTGACCTCTCCACCATCGAGGGGATCTATCGCAGTCGCTGCCTCAAAAAGGTTGCCAACATCATCAAGGACCCAGACCATCCTGACCACGCACTCATTTCTCCGCTACCATCGGGCAGAAGGTACAGGAGCCTGAAATCTGTTACATCCAGGTTCAGGAACAGTTTCTTCCCCACAGCCATCAGATTCTGAACTGTAACAGCCTATTGCACTTTATCTGCTTATTTATGTGTATATTGAACTGAACTGTTCCGTATTTTTGCTTACAATATTCTGTTGTGCTGCAGCAAAGCAAGAATGCCATTGTCCTACCTGGGACACATGACAATAGATTCTCTTGACGTGACTTGACTTGATGATGGGACCAAAGTCGATTAAACCAGCAATAAACACATTGAAGACACAAGAAAGTGGGCATGCTGGAATCTTGAGCGAAAAACAAAGTGCTGGAGGAACTCAGCAGGTCAGGCAGCATCTGTGGAAGGGAAAGACAGATGAAATTTCAGGTTGGGACCCTTCTTCCAATTCATTGAATGCTGGAATGTTTGGGTATGAACTTGTCGTTCAGAAGGTAGACCTCAAATAACATTGAAATGGTTAGCTCACTAACTCACCACCACTTTCTTGCTCACCAATCAAGTCACCACTAATTAATGGCTTACATTAATGCAGTCCTCCAAATGGCAGCTGTGTGATGTTACATGTACTCACAAGAGGGCAGATGCCACTGAGTATTGTTTTCACAGTGTAGCTATAGATTATCAGTCCGGACTTTGTGCACCGTTCTCTGGAGGTAGACAGTCACACACAGTCTGATTTAATAGCCAAATCTTTGACAAAACCCTGGTGAGTTATGCCCCTGTCCCACTTAGGAAATCTGAACGGAAACCTCTGGAGACTTTGTGCCCCACCCAAGGTTTCCGTGCGGTTCCCGGAGGTTTTTGTCAGTCTCCCTAATGGTCGAAAGTGGTTTCTGCTTCTTCTAGGTTCCGGCGATTATTTAAAAAAATTCAAAACCGGCCGCAACTAAAAATAGGTTGCCGTTTAAAAAATCGGTAATTTTTTAGTTGAAGCCGGTTGAGATGCTAGTGGAAGGTGGTTGCCAGAGGTTGCAGGTAGTGGAAGGTAAGACCTACCTGGTGGAATAAAACTTTGTGAAAAAAAGGTCTTACGTTCCACTCCGGCAACCACCTTCAACTAGCATCGCAACCGGCTTCGACTAAAAAATTACCGATTTTTAAAACGGCAACCTATTTTTAGTCGTGGCCGGTTTTGAATTTTTTGAAATAATCGCCGGAACATAGAAGAAGCGGAAACCACTTTCGACCATTAGGGAGACTGACAAAAACCTCCGGGAACCGCACGGAAACCTTGGGTGGGGCGCAAAGTCTCCAGAGGTTTCCGTTCAGGTTTCCTAAGTGGGACAGGGGCATTACAGTACTTGGGATTACACCAAAAATACATAAATCGGAAAGATGTTGAGATTCCATTTAAAAATTTCAGCTAGGAATTGAAGCAACCTTCATGCAACATTCACCCTTACCTGGCTTCCCATAATGTCATGTTTATGAAGTGACAGCAATTTGGCTGAACAGTGCATTTCCACCGTCTGCTCCAGTTTATCCCCGTGCCCTATGGATGTCAAGTTGGTTGGTTAATTGGCCACTCTAAATTACCTCTGGTAAATAGATGAGTGGTACAATTTGGAAACAGTTAATGGAAATATAGGGAAAACAAAATGTAGGATTAGTATAAATGATTGTTTGAGAGTTGGCATGGGATGGATGAGCTACAGGGCCTGTTTATGTGATGCAAGACCTTATGAGTATTATTTATCAGTTACATTTTTGACAGCTAATACTGGAGTTGCAACTCCCCTCAAACCAAGACTTGCTCCTCCATTGTGAAATGTTGGTGCGCATCTTTACGGTCATTCTATGTATATGAGAATGACTTGCAAAGGTGGCATTGGCCAAATAAATCCTTGAGTCCACCTTGACATCCAAGTAGCTCAAGGGAGATCCTCTACCTTGTCCACTTGTTTTTTTTTTGTAATGTTAAGATTGTAGAAATGCAATTTCGTTCAAACCAAGCTGTTTGAATGACAATAAAAGGCATTCTATTCTATTCTATTCTATTCAACAATTAAAGTTCAGGTCACCAACTCAAGCAAACTTTTAAATGTTTCTGTCAGTATGTTCAAATTTGTAATTGATTGATTGCACAGAAACAATGATGGTTTAACGATGTGTGGTGTAAGGTCATGTCCTTACTGCAAGGGTTCCCATCCTGGGGTGAATTTACCCCCAGGGGGTAAATTTGTTGATTCTGGATTTGTACATATTTCTTCTCATTGACTGACTGTGTTTGGTTCTGGTATACCGGTATCTGTTCATCATTAGTTGTTCATAAATAAGTTTAATAACATTGGTATGTGCTATTAAAGTTGCCAGGGTTAAACGGGACGAAAAAGGTTGGGAACCCCTGCTTTACTGCCTTGCTGCATTGTCAGCTGTCCCTTCACAATCTAGTTTCAATGGTTCCAGGGTATTCTTTCCAGACCATACTTCTAAGTTAAGACCATCTTTTAAAGTCCAACCTTATATGCAGGCACAGGAGTGTCAAAAAGTGGACATTGGTCCAAGATGGAGAAGGTTGAGAGGGGGTTTTACATGGTTGAAAAACTATTGTGTGGATCAAGAAATACTGGCAACAATCAACAATTTAGGCAGACAAAATGTGTAGGAAGGACCTGCAGATGCTGCTTCAGTCTGGGTTTCGACCCAAAACGTCACCTATTCCTTTTCCCCAGAGATGCTGTCTGACCCACTGAGTTACTCCAGCTTTTTGTGTCTATCAACAAGTTAGGCAGTCTCTATAGAAAGAGCAACAGCTTAACAATGACTTGGTTTCATTTTAACAGATACTGTCTGACCTGCTGAAAGTTTCCAGCCTTTTCCCTTTCTGTTTCAGGTTTCAAACACCTGCAGTTTGCTTTTGCTTTGTTATCAATGCTGTGGCGATTCCAGTGAAAGAATAAAATGCTTTGGTGTAGTTTCTGGGTCTTACTAATGTTACTGGATGTAATGCCTCCTTCTTTGGTGACATGTATCAATGGTCTGTTTTATGTTACTCTTATTTGTGGATTTGAGTTGCATTTGTACTTAAAGAGATTAGAGATTAGATTAGAGATTCCTTTATTTGTCATTCAGACCTTTCGGTCTGAACGAAATTTCGTTGCCTGCAGTCATACATATAATAATAAATAACAAAACACACAATAAACACAAATTAACATCCACCGCAGTGAGTTCACCAGGCACCTCCTCACTGTGATGGAGGCAAAAGTCTTAAAGTCTCTGTCTCTTCCCTCCTTGTTCTCCCTCTGCGCTGAGGTGATCCAGGCTTCTGATGCTGTGACCCCACCGGGTGATGGTAAGTAAGGCAATCCCGCGGCTGAATCCGTGCTCCGTCCGCGACGGGCCGTTTCAAACTCCGCGGCCCGGGGTGGTCGAAGCTGCCGAAACTGCCGCCCTCCAGTCCAGCGGACGCAGCTGTAGTAGCGGGAGCCCCAGAAAAACAGGTCACCCACCTGTGACCTGCAAGCTCCCGAAGATGTCGTCCACTGGGCCAGCTGCGGCCGAGCCTCCGGACTCGGGTCGCCACCAGTGTCTTTGGTCGCCACCGCCGGAACGCCACCGCAGCCCCGAAGCAGGCCAGCCCCGCGCTGGTAAGTCCTGGCTCTGCCTCCGGAGCCTCGAGGTCGATCGGTCGCTCGCAGTTGGAGTTGGAGGCCGGCAGCTCCGCCATTAGGCCTCGGTGCAGACGGAGGCAGAGAAGGGGGATACGACAAGAAAAAGTCGCATTCCCCCGAAGGAAGAGACAAAAGTCATGTTTCACCCCCCCACCCCACACATACACAACCCAATAAACTAAAATTTAACTAAAACAGGACAAAAGAAAACAACAAAAAAAGTAAAAACAGACGGACTGCAGGCGAGCCGCTGCTGTACGACAGCGCCGCCACTTCACACAAAGGGTCTGTTACAAAGAAAATGGCTGTAAACTATAGATAAGCCTTAACACTAAGAGAGTGTAATTATGGTTACACTAGATATGTACATAAGTGGGGAAGACACAGAAGGGTATGGTGATGGAATGAGATAAGTAGGAGGAGGTCCCTGTGTAATACAAGCCCGTTGGGATCCGAGATAGTGATCAAGTCACGTCAATTTTATTTCTAGAGCACATTTAAAAACAACTCTCGTTGACCAAAGTGCTTTACATTAGTGCAGGTACTAACATGCTACATACAGTGGTACATAGATCAACAATACATACATAAATACATACATACAGCGCTCCCTCAGAGGACCTCAAGAAAGGCTTGAGAGTAGAAATAAGTTTTAAGTCTAGACTTAAAAGAGTTGATGGAGGGGGCAGTTCTGATGGCAAGGATATAGGCTTCCTTCTGTGCTGCTTCTAACACTCTGCGAGACTTGCTTTGGTGCTGTACACACCACGTAGCTAGATGTACCATGAACCAGGATGTATTCTCTTTCGTTTATCTTGCACTACTTCCTTGGAGCAGGCCAAATGCAAGCAGTTCTCTTCCTCAAAAGATGGTGAAAGAAAATTTGAAAAGCAAGAGACTGCTGGAATCTGAAGCAAAAATAACAAAGTGCGGGAAGAGCTGGATAGGAAAGGTTTAGAAGGTTATGGCCCAAATGCCAGCAAATAGGACCAGCCTAGGTGGGGCATCATGGTCAGACCGGATGAGTTGGGCCGAAGGGCCTGTTTCCAAGCTGAAGAAGGGTCCCAACTCTAGACATCGTCTGTCCATTCCCTCCTGACTCACTGAGTTACTTCAGCACATTGTTCACTGTGGAAGAAGTTGAATGATTTTAAGGTAATTATTTAGAATTTTTAGAAGAAATAAGGCAATAAGGTTCCCAAGGTAGACAGGAATGTGAATTTGAGATTCCATTTACAATCTTAGGAGGAGCAGGCGTGAGGGGTCAAGTGTACTATTCCTGGTCCTAATTTGTATTTTGATCAACACTGATTCCAGTGTTTGCCACTGTAAGGTCAGTTGGCAGCAAAGACACCTTGGATGGTCAGAGATGGCAGAATCATCCTACCACAACCAGAGAGCAGTGCTGAACTACTATCTACCGCTTTGATGACCCTCAGACTATCCTTGATCAGATTTGCTGGCTTTACCTTGCACTAAACGTTATTCTAATACCATGTATCTATACACTGTAATTGTTACCAATGTTTCTTGGTTAGTTTATGTGAGGGGAGGTGGGAGGGGGGATAGGGGGAATTTCTCAGTGTCTCATCTCCACCCCCCCACCCCCCCTCGGCCTAACAACTGGATTGGTGCGGCCTTTCCTGGAGACCGGCCTGGAGCTTCAAGCCGCAGGCACGGCGCGGACTTTAACATCGCGGAGCTAAGATCCTTTGCCGCGGATCGCCAAAAGAAGTGCTCCGACCACAGGGCCTGTGGACTTTAACACCGTCAAAACACCGTCTCCAGTAAGAAGTGGCCGATTCGGGAGCTCCATGCCACGGAGTGTTCCGATCCGCCCTGACATCAGAATTACGATCATCCTGACGAGAGGGCCTGAACATTGGACCGTCTGTAGCGGTAAACTGCGGAGGGTTCAAAGGAGGAAGATGACTGAACTTTATTGCCTTCCATCACAGTGAGGAATGTGGATTCCACTGTGGTGGATGTTTATGTAAAATTTTATTTTATGTGTGTATTGTGTTCTTTTCACTTAGTATGGCTGTATGACAACTCAAATTTCACGGTACTTAAGTGACAATAAATGCAAACTTGAACTTGAACTTCAGTCAGGAATCCAAGATGGCAGCACACGTCTCCTCCTGTCTCTAACTGTGTCTGTTTGTTTTACAAATGTTTTACAAATATGACTGAGTGACTGAGTGAATTTTCTGTAAGTCATCTGCGAGCATTATCATTCCGTCGGGAAACCACGGAACGGATTTCTTATAGGACTCTCCCTGCACTAATGTGTGGCGTCGTTGGTTGAGGCGAAATACTCAGGCTGCTTTTCTCCTCGATTTTCGGGATCTCAACGTACAATGTCGCTGCTCGTGGCTGCTCTTTTCCTATTAATTTGGAGCGGCATCGGGGGAAGCCCCCACGGGACTGAAAACTCCTGTCCAGTCAACTTTACACCGGTTTTACCATGCCGGGGGACGTGCACTTCTGGCAGTCCGCTGGGCATTAGTTTGTCACCTATGACTCTTCTGCCCCCCGCATCTATGGACTTGGCCCGTCTGGTCAGCTTGATGGCTTTACAAGACAACTTTATTATTCCTTCAAGTTGCCTTCGTGCCTTTTTTTATATTTTTAAAGATTAGAAAAGATAATTTAAGCAAATCTATAAGGTCTGATTATAGGTGTATAATTGTTCTGTTGCTGCTGATTTCAGGGAATGTTCAACCTAACCCAGGCTCTGCTGAGTCTGCTGTTAATTTTAACACCCCTGCTGAATTTGAATCAAGGTCTGGACTTGGTTTCATCCATTTGAATGTGCGCAGTATGATTGCAAAAATGGATATGATTCGTATCTGGGCTCATTCAACTGATGCTGATGTTATTGTCATATCTGAAACTTGGCTAAACAAAGCAGTTTTAAACAAGGATATCAACATTGACGGCTACAATGTGTATAGGACTGATCGACCCAAGAAGGGCGGAGCAGTCGCAGTCTATGTCAAGTCTAAGTTTCATGTGAAGATCCGTCTCTCTACATCAGTGAGTAAGCAATTTGAACTTCTGGCTCTTGACATGGAAATCTCAAAAACTCTCCACATCACTGTCGTCAGTTGCTATAGGCCACCTTCAGCTATCAGCTGCACCTTACCATCTTTAATGGAGCTTTTATCCGGGTTGAACTTTAATGAAATTGTCCTTATTGGTGACCTAAACTGGAACTGACTGCTACCAGCATCAGATGATTTTAAAGCATTTTGTGATTCGTTTAATTTCTTTCAGATTGTTGACAGTCCTACTAGACCTAATCCGAAATGTCCGGAAAAATCTTCTTTAATTGATCTTATCTTAACTAATGTTCCTCATAAATATTCTGCTGCTTCTGTTTTTGCAAATGACATCAGTGACCACTGTGTCATTGCAACAGTAAGAAATACAAAAGTTCCTAAAACCAAACCGCGTGTCATCATAAAGCGGGACATGAAACATTTTGTGGCGCAAGCATTTTTTCATGACCTGTTTCTCATGAAAAAATTAATGTAATTCCTGATGTTGAAAATGCCTGGAAATTCTTTTATGATGGTTTTATTGAAATTGTTAACAAGCACGCTCCTTTTAGGAAGTATAGAATAAGGGGCAGGGATAATGCATGGTTCACGTCAGAGTTATCCATTTTACTCCATGAGCACAATGTGGCATGGTCTAAAGCCAGGAGTACTGGTCTTGGATCAGACTGGTTGCTCTTTAGGCAGCTGCGAAATGCAAGCACAGTTGCAATTAGAAAAGCCAAAGCTGATCATTTCCTTACTGAAACTTCAAATAACCTAAACAATCCGTTGAAATTCTGGAAAACCATTAAATCAATAACTGGAAATAAAAATGTTATTGTCCATGCATTGTCAAAGACTACCCAAATTTATGAAAAGGCTGACATGCTTGGTTGTTTTAATGAGCATTTCATTGCCTCTGGTTCACTTTTCAACTCTCAAAACACAGCTCAAGGCTCCTCTGCTGGCTCTGATAGTAGTTGTTTTTTTGAGGGACAAGCCTTTACTTTTGACGCTGTTACACTTTCAGAGGTGCATAAGGCCCTGAGATGTTTAGACACAAAAAAATCGGCAGGTCCAGACAACCTTGAGCCTTACTTCCTAAAGTTAGCCGCTGATTTTATTGCATGGCCTCTGACTTATCTTTTTAATCTATCCCTGGAGACAAACGAAATTCCCCTTATTTGGAAATCTGCCTTTGTTCTCCCACTGTTAAAAGGGGGGGACCCCACTGTGCTAAACAACTATAGGCCCATCTCCAAACTGTCTGTTTTAATTAAGGTGCTGGAATCCATTGTAAACCAGCAACTGAAGGACCTTTTTTTATCAACTAACAGTATTTTATCTGAATTTCAATCTGGTTTTAGGAAAAAATATAGTACGTCAACAGCTGCTTTAAAAGTAGTAAATGATTTTATTGAATTTTTAGACAATAAGCAACACTGTGCAGCCCTTTTCGTTGACCTATCAAAGGCTTTCGACACTGTGGATCATGCCTTATTGTTACAAAGACCATGCAGCATCGGTTTGTCTGATCAAGCTGTCTGTTGGTTTAAAAACTATCTATCAGGCAGATCCCAGTGTGTGCGGCAGAAGGTATTACTTCTAGCTCTCTTAATGTATCCAAGGGTGTGCCACAGGGATCGGTTCTAGGACCTTTATTATTTACTATTTATATTAATGGTCTAGATCATAAAGCTCCGAACGCAAATTTTCACTTTTATGCTGACGACACAGTGATATATTGCTCTGCGTCTACCCCAAATCAGGCTCTCTGTCAGCTCCAAACTGCTTTTAACACTGTGCAACGTAACCTGTGTGATTTAAAACTTGTTTTAAATGCTGACAAGACAAAGCTCATGCTGTTCACTAAAGCTAAATCAAAGCCCTCGGACCTCCCTCCTATCACCACTTTGCAGGGCTCTGTGGTTGAATCTGTGTCTCAATATAAATATCTGGGAATTATAATTGACGATTCTCTCTCTTTTAAACCTCATATCCAGCAACTTGTGAAAAAACTAAAGATAAAATTAGGTTTTTACTTTAGAAACAAATCTTGTTTTTCTTTTGAAGCCAAAAAAAGACTTGTTGCTGCAATGTTTATGTCTGTGTTGGACTATGGTGATGTTTTATATATGAATGCATCTTCAAAATGCCTACAGTCTTTGGACACGATCTACCAGGGAGCACTGAGATTTGTTACTAATTTTAAAACCCTTACGCACCACTGCTCTTTGTATGCTCAAGTTGGATGGTTTGCCCTGTCCACCCGCAGACTCCATCATTGGCATATTCTTATTTATAAGACTATCCTCGGTGTTCTTCCTTCATACCTGCAGAAGTATGTAATTCGAAAAAGCACAGGAACTTATCAGCTCCGCTCTGAGGACTTATTCTTACTAACTGTACCTAAAGTCCGTACTGAACTGGGGAAAAGGGCATTTAGTTATGCTGCTCCCTTCGCATGGAACCAGCTGCAGAATGAACTGAAACTTAAGGAGCTGGTTTCTATAAACAGATTTAAATCCCTTCTTAATGATGTTGAAGCGGGCTCTTCTGTCTGTACATGCTTTGTTTGATGATATTCTGACTGTGACTCAATTTATATGTTCTCGGTTGTTTTTAAATTATTGTCTGTAACTGTGGAACTGTGCTGCTGCCTGTCTTGGCCAGGACTCTCTTGTAAAAGAGACTTTTAATCTCAATGAGACTTCTCCTAGTTAAATAAAGGTTAAATTAAAAAAAATAAAAAAATAAAAACTTGAACTAAACGGGCCGATTGTAAACATGCTGACTGTTTAGCATCCAACAAAAGCTTTTCACTGTACCTCGGTACACGTGACAATAAACTAAACTGAACTGAGAGTAAGCAACTTGATTGGAATAAAGAGGTCCTTGGCAGTTGCTCTGCTGCTGACCAGAAGGCCCTACAGAGAGTGGTGAGGACAGCGGAGAAGATCACTAGATCACCCCAACCAGCAATCCAGGACTTATACCCATCTCGCTGTCGCAAGAGAGCAACCAATATCATCAAAGACACCACCCACCCAGCACACAAACTGTTCACCCTCCTACCATCCGGCAAGCGCTACCGCAGCATGCGGAGCAAAACCACCAGATTCAAAAACAGCTTTTTCCCTCAGGCCATCAGACTACTCAACACACTCAAGAAAATTCCATGAACATTACACAAACAAAGACCAACTGACTGTCAAATTAACTTTAACCCAATGTCTGCAGTATGCTATTTGCACTTTTCTATATTGCACCTTTTATTAATGAATATTTTATATAATGTATATGTCCATTGTCTATTTTTATTGGTATATTGTCTGTCTGTGTTATAAATATTACGTGCACATTAGAGTATGGGGAAACGCAATTTCAATCCTCTGTGTAACTACTTGTTACATTATTTGAATTGACAATAAAGTTACTATTACTATTACTATTACTATAACTTGGAATAATACGTATCTGTAGCCTCTGTTGGTGAAGATAGGGTTGTTTTTTCTATTCCCCCGTTATAAATGCTCAGCCATTTTTGCAGGGGCAGGGTTGGTGTGACTCTAATCTAAGCACATTCAGCTGTGTAACAGCAGCATTATACAGAAATGCGCAGGAGTTACTGCATTTTTTGAAAAAGTGTGTCTGGTGCAGGAGCATTTTTCTTTTCAAAGGTATCCATTTTGCATTAAACTCACTGTCACAAAACATCACATTGCTGTGCACAATGTCAGTACCAGCCACAGCATTCTATTTATGTTACATTCGTATGACATCAATTTTCCAGCAAACTTTCTGGGAGGATTTAGCGCGGACTCCAGTTCTCAGTGTGCAGTAAAAGGAGGTCTTAGACTTGCGTGAAGCGTTGAATGGCCTCCTCTAGCTTCTACTTCTCGTGTTCCTTTGCTCTCCACCATGCAGATCTGCCAAAGACCTTCTGCTGATCCAAGCTGACTAGTATCTACCCACCTCTCCTACATATAGGGCAGCACTGTGACGCAGAGGTAGAGTCGCTGCCTTTTACAGCGTTTGCCGTGCCTGAGACCCGGGTTCGATCCCGACTACGGGTGCTGTCTGTACGGAGTTTCTACGTTCTCCCCGTGACTGCGTGGGTTTTCTCCGAGATCTTCGGTTTCCTCCCCACACTCCAAAGATGTACAGGTATGTAGGTTAATTGGCTTGGCGTATGTGTCAATTGCCTCTAGTGTGTGCAGGATAGTGTTAATGTGCGGGGATCGCTGGTCGGTGCGGACCAGTTTTCGCGCTGTATCACTAAACTAAACTAAATATGGCCAAGTGGCTTCACGGAAAACGTTGTGCTGGGAACAGTCCAAATGGTTCCACAATGGAGACACAAGAGAATACAGACACTAGAATCAGGTGCAAAATACAAACTGCTGGAGAAACTCAGTGTGTGTGGAGGCAAAGCATTGCAGGGTCCCTGCGTGAAATGACAGCCATTTATTTGCCTCCATAGACGCTGCTTAGTTCCTTCAGTAGTTGTTTCTTTTTGCTGTTGACGTGAATTTCATTGCAAATCAGCAATCACCTTGACATCTCACCAAGGAACAGAACCTTGTATTCCACATTAATTAAGCAGTGAAATAGGTCGCCAATTTTTGATCGCTTCTTTCTCTCCTTTTCTGTTGAAGGCTATCATGCCTTTCCTCAAGGATTCCAGCAGGCAGCATGATGCATTTTGGTTTAAACCCAGTCTAGTCCCACAGAGCCAAGTGCAACACAGCCAGACAGCCATCACTTTCTGGAACCCTATTTGACATGAAAGAATAGTTAGCCCATGGCTGCTCAATGCCCAAACTCTCTTAATTGCTACCATTTATAACATTCTGTGGTCAAGAGTGCAAGTGCAAGGCAGTCGTCTCTGTACCCGCATCTAGTTTGCCATTCCAGAATGTACAGCTATGGAATTCCACTGGCTCCAAGAACGTTACAGAACTAAACTCTTCCTTAAGACTACTGATTACAGAACTATATTTCTATATAACACAGAAGAAGACCCATCTGACAACCCTATACTCTGCTTCTTTTACCTAGAGCCTATTCTTCCTTTATTCCCATTAACTCCTTCCAAGGTTCTGTTGTAGCAGTTGTAGGGTAAACAATAGAGAGGGCTAATAATTAGCGGATTGTGCTAATGTGGTGACAGAAAACCACAGACAAAGCCTAAGGGATTTAATTGATTGGTGTGAACTTGTCATTGTAACAGAAATTTGGATCTACCGCTAACGAATTTAGACTTGTAGACTATCATCTCATTCTGTTTGTGACCTGACTAAGTTCCATTCTGTAATTACGACTTTGTTGTATTGTTAATCAAGTCTCTGCAAAATATCAGATAGACACAAAATGCTGGAGCAACTCAGCGGGACAGGCAGCATCTCCGAAGAAAAGGAATGGGCGACGTTTCGGGTCGAGGCCCTTCTTCGTTTCTCAACCCAAAACGTCACCCATTCCTCTACGAGATGCTGCCTGTCCCGCTGAGTTACTCCAGCTGTTTGTGTCTTTCTTTGGTTTAAACCAGCATCTGCAGTTCCGTCTTACACACTCCGCAAAATCTGTTAATCGAGTCTCTGACTACCCTCGTCCTATGAGAATAATAAAGATGTACCAAGTTACATTTGACAGGTCAGCTCCACTGGCCTCCTGAGTTTAATAAATCACCCATTACTTCGAACACCAACTCTGCATGGCCTTTCCAATTTGCTCCTACAGTTCCACCACTCACCTGTGGTTTACAGTGGTAAGTTAAACAACCATCTAACATGTTTGTGGCAGAAAGCTGGAGACACCAATCCTACTGGCTCTGCCACTGTGCAGCCACTTTGAATCTTTTGCCAGAGGAAGTTCAAGCATATCTCATTTTGCTTCCACAAGGGAACTCTGGATGAATAGGATTATTGGACGATTGCAAAACAAATCATAAGGAGTATTGGCTCTTTACCTCTTGGAACATCTTCTCAATGTCCCAACCCCGTTGCCAACAGCAGGAGCAGGTTCTTCATGTTTTTCTGGAGGTAGTTCATTGTTGGTTGTAGGAAATGCGGAGCCAATAAGTTGCATTTAAAGCATCTAATCTACAGAAAAATGCCATGGGATCCTACTTTCGATTCCTTACCATAAGTGATAGGAGCAGAATTAGGCCATTCAGCCCATCGAGTCTACTCCGACATCCAATCATGGCTGATCTATCTTTCCCTCTCAACCCTATTCTCCTGCCTTCTCCCCACAACCTGACACCCATACTAATCTATCTATCTCTGCCTTTAAAATAATCTTTGACTTGACCTCCACAGCCCTCTGTGGCAATGAATTCCACAGATTCCACCCTCTGATTAAAGAAATGCCTACACATCTCCCTAAAGAAACGTCCTTTTATTCTGAGGCTAGGACCTCTGGTCCTCTGGTCCTAGCCTCTCCACGTCCACTCTCTCTAGTCCATAACGGGTTTTCAGAGCTGAACCTTTTCATATGGGTGAATACCACAGCACGAAAACTTTCATCAATAAAATTATCTATTTTTTCTTTTGAATCTTTTTTGGGCAGTACATTTTAAGACAAATATCACGAGTTCTGCACATAAATTGAGGGCCACAACTTGTATTCCACCTCGTTCTCAGTGAAGTATCGGTTTAGCTTTGGCTCCAGTGACTAGAGGGTACAATCTAGGTTGGTGCATCAAGTGCACAACAGAGGGATCACTGCATCGCCAGAGACGGCATCTTTCACCATTAAACTCACAGAGAGACACAAAAAGCTGGAGTAACTCAACGGGTCAGATAGCATCTCTGGAAAAGGGTCTCAACCCAAAAAGCCTTCTTCACCACCGTGTTTTATCTGGGTTCCCGCTTTCAGGGAACATGTACCTGTAGCAAGTTATGAGTCGTAACAACTTGTTACATTGAATGAGTTTAGATTTTCTGAAGAAGGGTCTCGACCCGAAACGCCACCTATTCCTTTTCTCCAGAGATCCTGTCGGGTCCGCTGAGTTGCTCCAGCTTTTTGTGTCTATCTTCGGTTTAAACCAGCATCTGCAGTTCCTCCTTTTACACATCTACTACAACCTTCTCCCTCATGGTGTGAGATTGCGAGGGATCTGCGTCTAGGATCCTCTCGTGTCCGGAGCATCTATTCTCAACAACATCATAAACATATGGGAAGAACTGCTCAGAACTGAAGGGCTACTGAATTCACAAGGATAGCTTCTTTTAATTTTGACGTGAAGCTGGCTTCCCATTTCCTCCAAAGATAGACACAAAAAGCTGGAGTAACTCAGCGGGACAGGCAGCATCTCTGGAGAGAAGGAATGGGTGACATTTCGGATCGAGACCCTTCTTTACACCTCTCGACAGTTTCCTCCTCTCGACAGTCGAAAGATCCAACAGCCGCTATTTTATATGACAGCGGTCTCGTTAAACTGTTGTGTATTTAATGAATAGACAGGAGGACAAACCCGATGATGTAAAGTTGTCCTTTACTCTGGCGACATTGTGCCTCTCTGGGGAAAAATGAATGTAACAATTTATCTCGGGGTTAAATCATTTCTTACACCGGGAGCAGCAAACCTAAAATTGGAATCTATTTCCTTAAAAGGTTATGAAAATGTTTAAAGCTGAAGATGGAATGGGGGCAGCGTGTCAGTGAAGATCAGATTGAGATAATAGACACATTAATTTATCAATGAAGAGGAGTGGCGAACGGGTTAAGGGTTGAATTTATCAATGTTCTGAGGAGTGGCGAACGGGTTAAGGGTTGAATGGAAAATAGACACACAATGCTGGACAGCGGGACAGGCAGTATTTCTGGAGAGAAGGAATGGGTGACGTTTCGGGTCGAGACCCTTCTTCAGACTGAAAGTCAGGGGAAAGGGAAACGAGAGGTATATAGACAATGATGTCGAGAGATAAAGAACAATGCATGAAAGATGCAAAACAAGTAACAATGACAACGGAAACAGGCCATTGTTAGCTGTTTGTTGGGTGAAAATTAGAAGCTGGCGCGACTAGGGTGGGGGGAATGCCGGGGTTACTTGAAGTTAGAGAAATCAAAAATCATACCACTAGGCTGGAATCAAGGGATATGGGGAAAAAGCCGGAACGGGCAACTGATTTTGGATGTTTAAGAAAGAACTGCAGATGCTGGAAAAATCGAAGGTAGGCAAATAAATGCTGGAGAAACTCAGCAGGTGAGGCAGCATCTATGGAGCGACAACGTTTCGGGTCAAGAAGTGTCTCGACCCGAAACGTCGCCTATTCCTTCGCTCCATGGATGCTGCCTCACCCGCTGAGTTTCTCCAGCAATTTTGTCTACCACTGATTTTGGACGATCATATTGAATGGCGGTGCTGGCTTAGAGGGCCGAATGGCCTCCTCCTGAACCTATTTTCTAAGTCTATGTCCCAGCTGCCCAAGCGAAATATGTTCCTCCAATTTGCATTTCGCCTGACATTTCGGAATGGGCGGCTAGCCCCCACATTTTGTAGAGCTTGTGATGAAACCTCTGCAGCACGAGTTGTGCTCCATAGTCGCTCAGTTCTTGTCAAGGTCGGTTTATCGGAAGCAACCGCGAAGTTTACGACGAGTCACGAGTGCCGTGGCGGGGAGAAATAAGGCACACTACTTCAAAACACCAGAGGAGCTTTGATTTTCACGCTCAACTTCTGGGGGGGTGAGTTCAGACCAATTCAATTTCTCACTCCACCCTGCAGGGACAGCGACGGGACCACTGGATTCAACCAGCCAGTGACCCCACTCCGAGTCACTGGGAACAGGGGGCAAATAACAAAGTGCTGGAGGAACTCAGCGGGTCGAGCAGCATCTGTGGCGGAGAAGCGACTGTGGACGTTGAGGCGGCATCATTGGACCCCTTTGCACCAGCAATTCAGAAGAAGGGTCTGGACCCAAAACGTTACCCATCCCTTCTCTCCAGGGATGCTGCCTGTCCCGCTGAGTTACTCCAGCTTTTTGTGTCTTCCTTCAAACCCCTTCAGCTGTGTGTGTTTGCTTTTGCTCCAGGCTTTGGCATCGGCTGTCTCTTGTGGCAGAGGGGTGTGGGGGGTGAGGGCTGGGTTGTGGAGTGGATGATTTCAAGAGAGGGTGAGGTTTCACGTCAGAGGAGCTCCTCAAATCTCAGAGGAGCCTCCTCTCTCTCTCTCTGCTTCCTGGTAATGTAAACATTAGGTGGGAGACGGCGGCTATGAACCATGTTTGTGAGCAGAGGGGGAGGAGAGAGAGAGAGAGAGAGAGAGAGAGAGAGGGGAGAGTGTGTTTCAGTTACTCAACTTCGCTCCGAGCATGGAGAGCAGACGCCAGGCAGCGCTGTAGGGCACCAGCTCAGCCCGACACTGAGAGACGTCGGAAACTCCAGCCTTTGATGGTAATGGGTTTACTTACTGTAACTTCTTTTGTGTGTTATGCTGAGTTACTCCCCCCCCCCCAACCCCCTCTCTCTCTTCCTCTCTCTCTCGTGTTTGGAAAGGTCTCCCAGTTGTGGATCGTCATGTGGGACTGACTGTTCTCGCTCCCTCTGCTTTGTTTGAGAGCTGCTGGCTGCCCGGGGGTTTCCACAGCGCGGCTGGGGGGGGGGGGGGACGGCGACCCCATCACTCTGGGTTAGTACCTGGGCTAAACTGCTCCAGTCCCCGCTGCCCGCACAGTGTCACAGCCTCTCTCGGCTGAGCCAGACCGTGGGCGTCAGCACGCCTTCGGGTTCATTTCTGCTCTCCAGAAGTTTCACACAGCCTCACTTCAAAAAGCTTCCTGTTCGCTGCCTCATCCGGCCACGTGTATAACTCTGGGTACTTTGGAGACGGTCCGCGTTTCTGCTCGGATCCCACTGCAGGTCTGTTAGGCAACGGGGGGAGAGTTGGGGCCGGAGGAGCGGGTAACTGGGCAGCATTGTGTAGGAAGGAACTGCAGATGCTGGTTTAAACCAAAGATAGACACAAAAAGCCGGAGTAACTCAGCGGGACAGGCAGCATCTCTGGAGAGAAGTTTCGGGTCGAGACCCTTGTCCCGCTGAGTTGCTCCAGCTTCTTGTGTCTAAGTGGGCAGGATTGGACGGGAGGGGTGTATAAGTCGTTGGTGAGGTCACATTTAAAGTATTGTGTTCAGTTCTGGGGCACCGTGTTAGAGGAAAGATGTTGGCAAGCTGGAAAGGGTACAGAGAATATTTACATGGATGTTGCCAGGTCTAGAGGGTCTGAGCTATTGGCAGAGGGTGAGTAGGCTGGGACGCTATTTCTTGGAGCACAAGAGGATGAGGGGTGACCTTATTGTGGTGTTTGAGAGGAATAGGTCGGTTAGATGCACAGTCTCGTGCCCAGAGTAGGTGAATTGAGGGCCAGAGGACATAGCTTTAAGGTGAAGGGGAAAAGATTTCATAGGAATCTGAGGGGTAATTTTTTCACACAAAGAGTGGTGGGTGTATGGAACAAGCTGCCAGAGGAGGTAGTTGAGGCGGGGACTATCCCAACATTTAAGAAGCAGTTAGACAGGTACATGGATCGGACAGGTTTGGAGGGATATGGACCAAATGCTGGCAGGTGGGACTAGTGTAGCTAGGACATGTTGGCTGGTGTGGGCAAGTTGGGCCGAAGGGCCTGTTTCCACACTGTATCACTCTGTGACTTGGTGCTTCCACTCGGCCTGTGGATCGGTGGGTGAAACAGGGGAAAGGTCACAGTTGGTTGAGAAGACCAACTCATCTCAATGTTGGCGGGAGTTGATGGCCAGGGGGTAGTGGGGAGATTCAGTGGCTGGCTAAAGGCGCTGGGGAGAGTTGGCTGATCGGAGTTCCTGGCAAGGGTTAGTGGTTAGTTAGAGATCATGAAGAGTATTTGTGATCAGCCAGTTGAAATTGGGATTAGTAGGGAGTGTTAGCTGAATATCTTGGGGAGAGGTAGTTAGTTGATCGAGGGTTGTGAGGTGAGTTACTGAGCAGTCAGAACTTTTAGGAAGTGCTGGTGGTTTGTTGTGGATAATGGGCAAAGTTGACATCGTGGATAATAGGAGATTGGTGGTTTGTTGGTTTTAAGGAGATTAGGTGATTGGGGAGAATTTGTGTTTATACAGGACTTAAGGGAGAGTGATATAATGGACTGAGGAAATTTAGTAACTGATTAAACCACTGGTAAGAATTGGTACTGGGTCAGATATACTGAGTAGAGTTGATTCATGGTTTGATGTGCCGGGGTCAATTTGTGGTTGGTCAGATATACCGGTGAGATTGATCAGATGTACTGGCGGTGGGAGTTGGTGCTCAATTGGGTTAGACTATCCTTGGTCAGAGATAGACACTAAAAGCTGGAGTAGCTTAGCAGGACGGGCAGCAATCTCTGGAGAGAAGGAACGGGTGACGTTTCAGGTCGAGACCCTTCTACAGATCGGACTTTGCTGGCTTTACCTTGCACTAAACATTATTCCCATATCATGTATCTGTACACTGTAAATGGCTTGATTGTAATCACGTGTTGCCTTTCTGCTTACTGGATAACACGCAACAGAAAGCTTTTCACTGTACGACAGCACAAATGACAATAAACTAAACTGAAACAATAGTTGAGATTGTGGACACAAAATGCTGGAGTAACTCAGCGGGTGAGGCAGCATGGATGACAGAGAAGGAATGGACGACGTTTTGGGTCGAGACCCTTCTTCAGTTAATATTGTGGTTACTGGGAAGAATGATAAGAGTCTTTGGTAAGAGTCGGTACTTGTCAGATTGATGAGAAGAGTTGATCATCAGGCAGGTATACCAGGGAGAGTTCACCAATTGGGTGGGTGTATTGTGGAGAGTTGGTTGGAGGACAAGAGAGAATTGGTGGTTGATTTGGATGTGCTGGGGAGGAATAGTGGGTTGTTGGAGGATGCGGGGACTCGGAGATCCCCTGGAGAGTTGGTGGTTGGTTGAGGGACATGAGATGAGTTGCTGAGCGGTCAGAGCTGGTGGTTGGTTGTGGGACCTGGGAGAGCAGTGGCTAGTTAAGGGCCCAGGGAACAGTTGGAGATTGGTTGGTGCACCGTTGTGAGTTGGTGCAGGGTCGGATTTGCTGAGGAGAAATGGCTCTTAGATATGTGTGCAGTGGTGAGAGTTGGTGGCTGGTCAGAAATCCAGAGAAGAGTTGGTGGCTGGCTGGAGATCCAGCAGAGGGTTGGAGGTTGGTGGTAGATGCTGCGGAAAAGTGCCGGTTGGTCGGTGGATTTGCGGAGAGCTGATAATTGGTGGGTGTTCCAGAGAGTTGGTACTTTGTGGGAGATTTCCTGGAGAGTTGGCGGTTGGTAGGTGGTCCTGAGAAAATGTTGTGAGTGGTTCGGAGAAGAGTTGGTGGGTAGTGGGTGGTCCTAGTGGTTGGTTGGATGTCCCGGGGTTGGTAGGAGTTTATGGGAAGAGTTGTTGGAGCCCTGGATAGAGTTGGCGGCTGATTGGGGATTTGGGTAAGGTTGGTGGTTGGTGAGAGATCCTAGCACAATGGTCTTGGGGAAGGTTGATGTTTAGTAAATAGTACAAGGAAGAGTCAAGAATGCAGATATTGATGAGAGCTGGTGCTGCAGTAGGTTTATTGAGCATAGCTGTTTCCTGTTCAAGTGTACTGAGAAGATATTGTGGTTCATCTGAGGTACCAGGTACAGGTGGTCAGTTGATGGCCATCAGCAGGAGGACTCGTGATTGTTCGGAAGTCTTGGGTGGAGTTGCAAAGAGTTGATTGAAATTTGGAAGTGTAGGGAATGTTAGTGTTTGATAGGAGTGATTGGGTGAATGTGTGATTGATTGTAGGTGAAGGGCCTGGGAATAGCTGCTCATGGTTGGAGAGCTGGCAGTGGAAAGAGTTAGTTATCAGTTTGGGGGGATTGGGGGAAATTTTTAATGTATGAACAGGATCAAGATACGTTGTTTAGGTAATTCAGGGAAGATTTGATGCTTCCGGGTTAAGTGCTGGGGAGATCTTGCATGTGCAAGGAAAGTCAATGCAGAGTCTAGAGCTGGATAGGTAGGCAATTTTAATGTATTTTGACACTGCTGCGGGTGTTAACATCACTGAAGATGCATTTTGTATTGGGGAAATGGGTGACTGGATGTGGCTACAAGGTTAGGAATGTCCATTTCAGATCATTTGATATACACACAAGGAACTGCAGATGTTAGTTTATAAAAAAAGACACAAAGTGCTGGAGCACATATTTGGAGAACATATTTGGAGAAAATGATGAAGAGTCCCAATCTGAAATGTTACCTATCCATGTCCTCCGGAGATGCTGAGTTACTCTAGCACTTTGTGTCTTTTTGAGCCCATTTTATGTGTTCTTTTCCCCAGACATGTTCAGAGATAATTTGTGGGGATTTGGATCTATTTTGGGAATTGGTGAGAAGGCGATGTCTGCAATGCAACTGCATGTGTAAACTTCAGCAATTCAGTCTGCTAAACAGTTGCTGAATATATTGAGGCACAAGAAATCGCTCATGCTGGAAACTTGTGCAAAACACAAAGTGCTAGAAGAATTCAGCAGGTCAGGCAGCATCCGTGGAGGGAAATAATGTTTTCAGTCAAGACACATCTTCATGCTGATAGAAGCGGGGCAGGGGGGGGGAGGAAGCTGGGAAAGAGAGGTGGGGGTGGGACAAAGCCTGGCACGTGGAAGTGAAGTGGGGTGATTAGCAAGATGAGTGGAGTAAGTGACAAAGGCTAGAGATGAAAAGAAGACAAAAGGGTGTTAGATAAGGAGAGAAGAGGAGGAGTGAAACGCAAGGCCGGAGGAAGGGGTATGGGTGGAAGTTGATACTGGAAGGGGGGAAAGAAGAGATGCAAAAGGGAAATGGAGAATTCAGGGGATGGAAGATGAGTGTCTGAAGGGGGTGGTAAAGAGCAGGATATCTGGAGTGGTGGGGAATGCTGGAAGAAATGTGTGGGTGGGGGACGAGGGGTAGAGGTCACACTAATGAAAGGAGGGTTAAAGGGAGCTACTTGAAATTGGAGAATTCAATATTCATATTGTTGTGTTGTAAACTTCGCAGGGGGACTATGAGGAGGTGTTTCTCCGGTTTGCATGTGGCTTCACTCCGGCAATGGAGGTGGCTAAGGACAGAGGCGGTGATCAGGGAAGTGGAGTTTGGTTGGTTAACAACTTGGAGATCCAGAAGGCCTTGGCAGGCAGAGTGCAAGTGTTCGGTAAAACAGTTGCCTAGCAGCGCTTGGTCCTGCTGATGTAACGGAGGCTACATCGGGAGCAGGAAATATAATAGACAAGGTTTGAAGATGTTCACATGTATCTCTGCCTCACCTGAAATCCTGGGAGGACCACGGGGGTCCCTGGGTGGAATTGAGAGCGGAGGTGTAAAGACAGATGTTACATCTCCTGCAGAGGAAGGTAATTGGATACTGTGGGTTAGGTGGGAATGGATGAGTGTGACAGAGGGTTTGGTCTCTACGGAAAGCAGAAAGAGATGGGGATGGGGAGATGTGGACAAGTGGTGCCTGACTCCTCACCGCGTGGTGAGTGTTGATGGGAGAAACTCTTCAGTTTAGAAGAACTCTGGAGGTTAGAGGATGAGAGGATATCTCATTGAAACATATAAGATTGTTAAGGGCTTGGACACGCTAGAGGCAGGAAACATGTTCCCGATGTTGGGGGAGTCCAGAACCAGGGGCCACAGTTTAAGAATAAGGAGTAAGCCATTTAGAACGGAGACGAGGAAACACTTTTTCTAACAGAGTGTGGTGAGATTGTGGAATTCTCTGCCTCAGAGGGCAGTGGAGGCAGGTTCTCTGGATGCTTTCAAGAGAGAGCTAGATAGGGCTCTTAAAAATAGCGGAGTCAGGGGAAATGGGGAGAAGGCAGGAACGGGGTACTGATTGGGGATGATCAACCATGATCACATTGAATGGCGGTGCTGGCTTGAAGGGCCGAATGGCCTACTGCTGCTATTGTCTATTGTCTATTCAGGAATGGTATTCAGTTACTTAGTTTCTCAAACCTGCTTATTCTAATTTTTCCCATGGATTACAAGTGAGCCTGACTAAGGGTGTCAAGTCAAGTCAAGTCACATTTATTTATATAGCACATTTAAAAAACAAGTCTCGTTGGCCAAAGTGCTTTACATTTGTTATAAGAATAGCATAAACAAAACAAACTACATACATATATACATGTAGCCCTCATTCAGAGGACGTCAGGAAAGGCTTGGGAGTATAGATAAGTCTTTAGTCTTGACTTAAAAGAGTCGATGGAGGGGGCAGTTCTGATGGGAAAGGCGGCAAGTCTGTGCAAGGAGGAAACGTAAAGGAGGAGTCGCTGAGGAAAATTGGCAGCTATGAATTGTAGAAGTGAGCAGAAGAGATTGAACTTTTTTTCCGCCTTCCATCACGGAGAGGAATGTGGAGGAGTCTCTGTGATGGATGTTTATGCTAAACTGTATTTTGTGTGTTCCGTTGCTTTTTATTTGTATGACTGACTTGGGAAATGAAATTCCTCATATGTTGCAAAACATACTTGGCTAATAAAGTGTGATTGTGATTTTGATTGTGAGCTGACGCATGGAAACAAAATGCATGGGGGTGGAAATATGGGATCACAATGAGATGGTGGGGGGTGGGGAGAGGGGGGGGGGGGGGCGGCAGTATAATGAAGAATGTGGCAGGATTTACAGTGCAGGTTAGGACAATTGTTAGATATTGATGCTGGATACTGGACCAGGATAGGAAATCAGCCATGATTGGGTTGAGAGGCCGTGCAGATTGACCTGCTTTCGTTTAGTTTAATTTAGAGATACAGCGTGGAAACAAGCCCTTCGGCCCACCGAGTCCGCATATTTAAAATGGCACATATTCTATAGCTATAAGAAAGGTCACATTCTGCATAGTCATAGAGGGTGGAAACAGGCACTTTGGCCCAATATTGGCAAGTTTGCCTTTAGCTTATTGAGTTTAGATTTTCAAGCGAAACTAAACTCGATACACTCAACTCAAACTTGCCCATACCAACCAACATGTCCCATCTACACTATACCCACCTGCCTGGCTGTGTTTGGCCTAACTCATTTGAAACCTATCCTGTCCACATACATGTCCAAATGTTTTTTAAACATTGTGATAGTACCTACCTCAACTACCTCTTCTGGCAGGTTATTCCATATACAGTACCTGCACCCTTTGAGCAAAAGTTCCCCAGCAGCTTCCTATTAAATCCCCCCCCCCACTTAAATCTATGTCCTCTGGCTCTTGATTCCCCTACTCTGGGTAAAAGATTATATGCATTTAATCTATGCATTCCTCTCATGGTTTTATACACCTCTATAAGTTCACCCTCTCACCCTCCTGCATTTCAAGGAGTAATGTCCTAGCCTGCTCAACCTCTCCCTGTAGCTCAGGTCCTTGAGTCCTGGCAACATTCTCGTAATTTAGCTCTGCACATTTCGCAGCATAACAAAATCTTTTCCTATTACAGGGTGTCCTAAACTGAACACAATACTCCAAATGTGGCGTCAACAATGTCTTGTACAACTGTAACATGACCTCCCAACTTCTATACTCGATATACTCTGACTAATGAAGGCCAATGTGCTGAAAGCATTTCTTGACCACCCTATCGACCTGTGGCGCTTCTTTCAAGAAACAATGTATCTGCACTCCTAGATCCCTCTGCTCCACAACACTCCCCAGAGCCCTGCCATTCACTGTGTAGGACCTGCCCCTGTTTGACATCCCGAAATGCAACACCTCGCACTTCTCTGTATTAACCATTCCTCAGCCCACCTGCCCAAGCGATCAAAATCCTGCTGCAATTTTTGACAACCATCTTCGCTATCTACAGTACCACCCACTTTAATGTCATCTGCAAAAGTACTAGTCATGCCTTGTACTTTCTCACATCATTCATTTTTTCACAACTTTAAATGGTCCCAGATAACTGTTGTCACTTGAAGGGTGGTTAGAAACGTCCAATGCTTTGCCACAGGGAATGGGATGAGGCCTGCGTCCTTTAAAGGAAAAATAGAAACATATTTGAAGAAGTGGAAAATTGTAAAAGCTTTTGGATGTGAGATTAATATTGACGCTGCTGTGAAAAGCCTTTATATCTGCACTGGGTTAAATCGCTCTGTTGTACTTGAAACCTCTTTGTTGGAAGCGACTTAACGTTGCAACATCCGACCATTGCCACGAACGTCGATACTGCACAAGATGCATATATAGGTACAGGAATTCCGCAGGTTAGAACAGGTTTCCATTCCCGATAATTCTTTGTAACCCAGGATGTTCGTAAATTGAAAATGAATACTGTACGGGTAAGGATTAGAGTAATCGGGATGGGAGAGCGAGCAGGCACGGGAAGAGCAACTGCCAACCACTCTCACTGACTCAGTGAGTGAGTCTGCTCAGCGCACCCAGCACAGCTTGGCTTGACCCACTCCCTGATTGTTGCTGCTCGTGGGGTTGGGGCACTGGGGACAGAAGGTCATAAGGTCTTAAGGAATTAGGCCATTCGGCCCATCAAGTCTATGCCATTCAATCTTGGCTGATCTATCTCTCCCTCCTGCCCTCTCCCCATAGCCTCTGCCACCCGTACTAATCAAGAATCTATCTATCTGACTTAAAAATATCCACTGACGTGGCCTCCACAACCTTCTGTGGCAAAGAATTCCACAGATACACCACCCTCTGACTAAATACATTTCTCCTCATCTCCTTCCTAAAAGAAAATCCTTTAATTCTGAGGCTATGACCTCTATTCCTGGACTCTCCAACTAGTGGAAACATCCTCTCCACATCCACTCTATCCAATCCTTTCACTATTCTATATGTTTCAATGATGTCCCCCTCATTCTTCTGAACTCCAGCGAGTCCAGGCCCAGTGCCGACAAACACTCATCATAGGTTAACCTTCGCATTCCTGGGATCATTCTGGTAACCCTCCTTTGGACCCTCTCCAGAGCCAGCACATCCTTCCTCAGATATGGTGCCCAAAATTGCACACAATATTCCAAATGTTGCCTTACCAGCGCCTTATAGAGCCTCAACATTACATCCTTGTTTTTGTATACGAGCCCTCTCGAAATAAATGCTAGCATTGAGTTTGCTTTCTTTACTACCGAAAGCAGTATGGAAATGCCACGTTTCACCCAGCCACAGGTAAATGATCCCCCACAGCACCAAGTACATCCATCCCCATCCATCCCGCTGGTCTATATGCTCATTTGTGCGCACGGCATGTCTGTACGTTGTGCCTTTATAAACTGAGAAGGATCTGCAGTGGCTGTGGCGTGTACAGCATTATCATCCCCCCCCCCCCCCGTTAAATCACCTCTGTAAAAGCACTATGATGCTTTCTTTGAAGCTCTATAGTGCTCTTGCTCCTCATGACATGAGGGAAGATGGTGGATTGACCCAACAGGGGAATGAGTGTGTGGGAAGGAATTGCACCGAAGATAGACACAAAATGCTGGAGTATCTCAGCGGGACAGGCAGCATCTCTGGAGAGAAGGAATGGGTGACGTTTTGGGTCGAGACTCTTCTTCAGACTTCTTCAGGAAAGTGTGAGCTGCATTGGGAGAAAACAACAGAGAGAAAGTTGGAAAGATCGACGAGGGAGAGAGGCTGGGGAGAGAGTTTTGGTGGCGGAAAGAAAAAGACAGAGAGTAGAGCAGATTAAAAGATGGAGCTTCACAAAATAAGAGGGAGAAAGAAATATACAGGATAGAACAATTAGGGAGAAGCAAACCCACTGTGAATGTGTCCATTGTAGACATCACCTGTGCAAGTGAGAATTATCAGCTACTGACCTTTCATCGGTTACTCAGATTCCAGCAACGTTCTGAATTTAGACAAAAAATGCCGGAGTAACTCAGCGGGACAGACAGCATCTCTGGATAGAAGGAATGGGTAACGTTTCAGGTCGAGACTCTTCTTTAGAGCCTGACCTGCTGAGTTACTCCAGCATTTTGTGTCTATCTTTCCCGCACACAATGTTCTGAATGTGTTGGAGGCATCATGCTCTGTGCCCTTTATGAGATGGGTAGGGGGTAGGCATGTGCACATAATCACCCAGATTTTTTAATATGGGAGGAAAATAAGGTTAGGATGAGCTTTGATGTTTCCATTGGATATATAGACAACTAACATGCAAGATCTTGGCTCAGGATTTTCAATCTTGGAAGCGGGATAAGGTGAGGTGAAGATGTTGCTATGAATGTTTAAAAGCGTACAAATGGTTTAAAGGTACACAAAAAGGTGCAGCATCTCATATTTTGCTTGGGCATCTTGCAACCCAGTAGCATGAATATTAATTTCTCTAACTTCAAGTAACCCTTGCATCCCCTCTCTCTCCATCTCTCCCCCACCATAGTCGTACCAGCTTCAAAGTTGTCTTCTTAAGTCTCATTGTCCGTACTCGTTCTCAGCGAGGCCACAGCTAACAATGGCCTGTTTACTTTACCATTGTTACTGTTTGGCATATCTTTCATTCATTTGTTCTATATCTCTCTATATCACTATCTGAATCTCTCGTTTCCATTTCCCCTGACTCTCAGTCTGAATGAGGGTCTCGACCTTAAACGTTACCCATTCCTTTTCTCTCAGCTGCCTGTCCCGCTGAGTTACTCCGGCATTTTTTGTCTAAATTCAGAGCGTTGCTGGTATCTGAGTAACCGATGAAAGGTCAGTAGCTGATAATTCTCACTTGCACAGGTGATGTCTCCAATGGACACATTCACGGTGGGTTTGCTTCTCCCTAATTGTTCTATCCTATATGTGATAGGAGCAGAATTAGGCCATTCGGCCTTTCAAGTCTACTCTGCCATTCAATCATGGCTGATCTAACTCTCCCTCTCAACCCCATTCTCCTGCCTTCTCCCCATAACCCCTGACACCCGCACTAATCAAGAATCTTATCTATCACTACCATAAACATATCCGTTGACTTGGCCTCCACAGCCTTCTGTGGCAATGAATTCCACAGATTCACCACCTTCTGACTAAAGAATTTCCTCCTCATCTCTCGCACTAGTGGAAACATCCTCTCCACATACTCTCCTCTCCACATCCTCTCCACATACACATACACATACTTGGAGTGATTGGTTTTCATCAGCACTCGCTTAGCTGCCTTGACTGCCGATTCCACCTTACCATTAGCTTGGCTATGTCTCGGAGAAATTGTGTAGCAGTCAAATTCCCATTTCCTGGCAAATTTGGCGAACTCCTTCTGACACAGTTCTCGTCCCGTTTTCGCTTACCACAGTGCTGGGAATTCCGTATCGTGCAAAGTGGTTCTTGAGTTTCACAATGATTGTCCTGCTGCTCAGGTCGTACAGTCTGTCTATTTCCCAGAAATTAGATAGATAGTCAACTGTGATTAAATATTGCTTTCCCTCCAGTTCAAACATATCGGTTCCCACTTTCTCCCAAGGGCGATCTGGGTGGTTATGGGGTATCAGAGTTTCTTTCTGATTCTGTTGTTCGTACGTCCTGCAGGCTTCACAGTTTGAAATGAACTGCTTCACATTCCGGGCCAGAACATGTATTCTCTAGCACGTCTGAGGGTTCCTTCTACTCCTAGGTGAGAGGCGTGGAGTGTCTCCTTCATATCTTAGCGTAGAGTGACAGGGATTACAACTCTCTCTCCTCTGAATACTAGGCCGTCTTGCACACTCAACTCGTCTCTGACGTTGAAGTACGGTTGTGCTGCCTTTGGGACTTCTGCCTTGTGATCTGGCCATCCATTTTGGATTACTCTCTTAACTGTTTGTAGCGTTTCGTCTTCCCTGGTCTGGGCTTGGATGCATTTGACCTTGTCCTCTCCCATGCTCAAGGACTCAACTATGTTGACATCAGTGAATCTAGTTGATCCTGTGGTGTCAGGGAGGTATGCTCGGGAGAGCATATCTGCTGGATGCATGTCTTTTCCCTTTACCCATTTGATCTCGATGTCGTAGTGTAGCATCCTCATCATCATGCCCTGGAGACGTCTTGGTGCTGTATTCAGAGGCTTTTTAACTATGACTTCCAATGGCTTGTGGTCACTCTCCACGATCACTCTCTGTCCGTAGGTGTACGGATGGAAGAGCTCGAGGGCAAACACAATTGCTAGTGCCTCCTCAACCTGAGCATATCTCTGCTCGGTTGGTGTCAATGCTCGACTCACATAGGACAGTGGTTGTCCTCTCTGCAAAAGTGTTGCACCTAGACCTGCCATGCTTGCATCACATTGTATGGTCAGCTGTTCGTCTGGTGTGTAGTACGCCAGGATAGGTGCCGTTGTCAACAGCTCCTTGATCTTTGACATTGCCATGTCATGTTCTGATGACCATTCCCACTCTGCATCCTTGTGGGTCAATCTCCTCAAAGGCTCGAATGTGTCCGACAACATTGGCAGGAATCTTGCCAAGTAGTTTACACTGCCTTGTAACTTTGGATTTCTGTTGGATTGGTAGGGTTGGGCATCTCTAGGATAGCTTGGATCTTCTTCGGATCCGGTTTCAGGCCACGATCTGTAATTATATGTCCTAGAAATGTGATACAAGTAGTTTTCACTACTGACTTCTTCCGGTTCAGCTTGATGCCTTTGTCTCTGCATCGCTGAAAAAGATCTTGCAGTCTTGCATCGTGATTCCTTTCTGCATCTTCTCTGGTGTCCCCTACTCAGGATGATGTCATCTGAATATGATGATGTCATCTGCAACACATTCCACTCCCTTTAATTCTTCTAGGGCTGGTTGCAGCTTCTTCTGGAAGATCTCTGCACTTACTTTCAGTCCAAAGGACAACCTCTTCCAGTGATATCTCCCAAAAGGTGTGTTCATGGTTGTTAGGAAACTGCTCTCCTCATCTAGTTCGCAGTGGAGGTATCCTGACTTCGGATGGAATTAGGAGAAAATCTTCGCCTTGGACAGCTCAGAGAGTACATCCTCTATGACTGTGGATCTCCCTTTTCAGGACTTTGTTGAGGGGTCTAGGATCTATGCAGAACCTCAACTCTGTGCTGTCCTTTTTCTCCGTAATGACCAGCCTGCTACACCATTCAGTTGGTTCTTCGACTTTAGTCAAGATGTCCTGCTCGATCAGCTTCATGAGACCATTCATGACCTTCTCTTTCATGGCTACACGTACCGGCTTTGCAGGACACTGTGATGGGGTCACATCCTCCGCCCTAGTTACACACTTGACCTTGCCAGGCAGTCTCCCCGGTCTTTCGACGTCAAGGACATCTTTGTATCTTTTGAGTAATGAGGCAGCCTCGCTACCAGCATTCAGGCTCTTGACATTCTCGTAGTGAACCGTGATGAGTTTCATCTGTTGTGCAGCTTTGTCGCTCAGGAGCGGTGTGAGCCAGCCTTCCTCTACCATTATGAAGTGAACCCGGTACTTGTTGTTCGTCTCGTTCCGGAGTACGACTTTCGCCCGACCTTCCGCCAGCAGGTTGGATCCGTTGTACATCTTTAAGATGATTTTCTCTCGTCTAATGTCCTCTTTTCTGGGTACAAGAAGCTTGGGAATCACATTAACACTGGCACCCGAGTCAATCTGAAACTTGATGGCTTCTGTGCCGACCTGCATCTCAGCGAATAGGTCTGAAGAGGAATTGTTTCCGGCTGCATTGATCTCAATGCAACTCACAGACCCTGTGTTGGAAATGGACGTTGTGTCAGATGTCTCTACGACCTTGTGCAGATCCCGTTTCTGCATGCTCTCCTTCCTCTGCTTGCAGCAGCAGGCAAAGTGGTTTTGTCGTCCGCATCTGTTGCAGTCCTTCCCATACGCAGGGCATTCCTCCTTACTGCACTGTGCGTCCTTGCACAGAACTTGCACCTGACTAGTCCCTGATTCTTCTTCTGCGAAGGAAAATCAACCATCTTTTCCCTCGGTTTGAATCATTTGTATATTGTCGGCTCTTTGCCGATGACCTGCATTCTTGCCGCTGTTACCTCCGAGGATCTACAGATGTCCACAGTCCCCTGCAGTGTCAGATTCCTCTTCTGAAGGAGTGTCTTCCTAGTTGACCGGTCTGCAATAGCAATGACGATGTGATCTCGAATGAGGCTTTCTCTCAGGCAATCGCAGAAGTTGCATGTTTTAGCTCCTTCAGCTCTGCAACATACGATTCAATGCTTTCCCCTGATTTCTGGTCTCGTTTATTGAAAATGAAGCTTTCGTCTCTCCTATGATGATAGTAGACATCTTGTCGATGATGACATTCACATCCGTCTCAGTTCTGATGGTCCGTTGTAGAATGGTCTTGGTCAGGAGGATCAATTTGGACTCTTCTGAACCTGTTAACTTCAGGGCAATGGAGAATGTGACCATTAGGCTCAGCTCAGCAAAGTCTGGCTCAATATCTCTGTTATTTGGTAGGTGTAATTGGTTTGAGTGCAATCCTGTGAAGTGCCTTGATATGAAATATGGTGTTTAAGTCATTGCACATTATTTACATTTATATCTAAATGGTTCTCCCAAATCCCATATCCATCCATCCCTCCAGATACCTGCTTGAGTCGGGGATCTCATTGCTTGAAGCCCGTGATCAGAGGTCGAATATTTGGCACGTGCCAGTGAATGCACTGCTCCTGAGGTCCATGATCCTGGATTTAATAATGGAACATGTTGTTGTCGGCTCTTATTTATCCAGCGATGTGAGGGTAATATCTAGAACCAGGATTTTGCCATTAATGCCATGCGCCTTTTCATGCCTTTTTTGATGATTTCACCAAATAATGTCTTTTTCACAATTGAGTGCCTAAATCAGCCTTTTTTGCCATTTTGCTAAAAGGTCGTGCTATTTTCTCGAGTTGTACTGTGATTACAATGATATTTTCTATGTTATTACTTTAATATAAATGTTATTATTAACGTGTTAACATAGTATAACTTACAAGAAAACTTCCACCACCGGGCAAAACCGGGGACGCCACCATTAATTCATGCCGCTGCCCGCTGGTTCAGTCTTCTCCAAGATCTATTTAAGAAAGAACTGCAGATGCTGGAAAAATCGAAGGTTTACAAAAAATGCTGGAGAAACACAGAGGGTGAGGCAGCATCAATGATGAGAAGGAATGGGCGATGTTTCAGGTTGAGACCCTTCTTCAGACTGATGTGGGGGGGGGCCGGGAAATAGAAAGAAGAAGCGAAGACAGTAGGACAAGAAGGAGAGCTGGGAAGGGGGAGGAGGGAGAAGACCAGGGCTATCTAAAATTAGAAAAGTCAATGTTGATACCGCTGGGGTGTAGACTACCCAAGCGAAATACCGAAGCTCGGCTCCCCACAACATTTACTGCTGGCTCCAGTCGCAAATCTGAGTTTGCATTCATTGATGCTAGAATTCCACTGTGGAAATTGGAAAACAAATCAGAGGTATTTCAGAGAAATACACAGAGGAACATATACCAAGCGAGTCACCATTAGAGTAAAATTATATTGACAGCAACTTCAACATTGTTGTGCAGAAAATTAGAGATGAAGTTGCATGCAACAAAATATGGATCTCAATAGACGAGACAACCAATGCTGTGGGGAGATATGTTGCCAATGTGGTCATCCGTACACTGGAGGCATGTCAACCATCAAAGGAGTATTTGTTGACATTGGAAGTATTGGAGAAGTCAAACAGCTCAACTATTGCTCAGTTGTTTATATCTTCACTTGCTGTACTTTGGCCAGAAGGTATGAAACATGAGAATGTACTTCTGTTTGTGACTTAAAGTTTTATTCTCCAAAATGTTGCATTTGACATGCTTAGCTCAAGGACTTCATAGAATTGCCAAGCACAGACGTAGCTTGTTTCCAAATGTCGATCGCCTAGTTTCCAATGTCAAGAAAATCTTCCTCATAGTACCGTCATGTGTGCAGTTGTTCAAGGAAATGGCACTCGAGATTCCGCTACCTCCTCAGCCCATTTTGACTAGGTGGGGTACGTGGCTCACTGCTGTACTCTACTATGCTGCACATTTTGAAAAGATAAAACATTTCGTCAACTGTTTTGAAGAAGTAGAATCTGCTGCATTCAGGATCGTCAGTGAAATCATGCAGAAAAAGTCCCTCCACTGCGATCATGTGTTTATTGTTTCCAATTTTGCAAACTTCCCACAAGCTATAATTTCCCTTGAGAAACATAGAAATATAGAAACATAGAAACATAGAAAATAGGTGCAGGAGTAGGCCATTCGGCCCTTCGAGCCTGCACCGCCATTCAATATGATCATGGCTGATCATCCAACTCAGTATCCCGTACCTGCCTTCTCTCCATACCCCCTGATCCCCTTAGCCACAAGGGCCACATCTAACTCCCTCTTAAATATAGCCAATGAACTGGCCTCATCTACCTTCTGTGGCAGAGAATTCCAGAGATTCACCACTCTCTGTGTGAAAAATGTTTTTCTCATCTCGGTCCTAAAAGACTTCCCCCTTATCCTTAAACTGTGACCCCTTGTTCTGGACTTCCCCTACATCGGGAACAATCTTCCTGCATCTAGCCTGTCCAACCCCTTAAGAGTTTTTTAAGTTTCTATAAGATCCCCCCTCAATCTTCTAAATTCTAGCGAGTACAAGCCGAGTCTATCCAGTCTTTCTTCACATGAAAGTCCTGACATCCCAGGAATCAGTCTGGTGAACCTTCTCTGTACTCCCTCTATGGCAAGAATGTCTTTCCTCAGATTAGGAGACCAAAACTGTACGCAATACTCCAGGTGTGGTCTCACCAAGACCCTGTACAACTGCAGGAGAACCTCCCTGCTCCTATACTCAAATCCTTTTGCTATGAATGCTAACATACCATTTGCTTTCTTCACTGCCTGCTGCACCTGCATGCCTACTTTCAATGATTGGTGTACCATGACACCCAGGTCTCGTTGCATCTCCCCTTTTCCTAATCGGCCGTCATTCCGATAATAGTCTACTTTCCTGTTTTTGCCACCAAAGTGGAAACATTAGTCAATTAACTTGCAGGTTTTCAACAAAATAACTGACGATATTCATGAAGTTCCTGGCGATTTAGGTAAAGACATACAAGGAAAATGTGAGAGAGTGACTTTAGCTAACAAAGAAATAGAAAACATAGCTAAAAAGTTCTCAAAGGCAGTTGTAATGCACAAGACCATGGCTGATCATCCAACTCAGTATCCCGTACCTGCCTTCTCTCCATACCCCCTGATCCCCTTAACCACAAGGGCCACATCTAACTCCCTCTTGCTATATTTAAGAGGGAGTTAGATGTGGCCCTTGTGGCTAAGGGGATCAGGGGGTATGGAGAGAAGGCAGGTACGGGATACTGAGTTGGATGATCAGCCATGATCATATTGAATGGCGGTGTAGGCTCGAAGGGCCGAATGGCCTACTCCTGCACCTATTTTCTATGTATCTATGTATCTATGTAAGTTATCGACATGAATATAGAGTTTGTAGCTTGTTTCAGGTATGCACCAGTGACTTCAGCTGAGATAGAAAGACATTTTTCACAACTGAAGCATATTCTGTCTGACAGACGGCATAGTTTAACACCAGATAATTTGAAAAAAAATGTTAGTAATTATGTGCATCCAGGCAACTTTGGTCATTTAATGTAGTACACCATATTATCATTTTTTACCATATTTTGGTGGTGGAAATTAATGCTTTATGACTTTTTTTGTCAATAAATGCCTTTTTCGTGCCTTTTTTGTAATTTTATTATGCCTTTTTGCCTGCCTATTTCAGAGTTTTTTAGTGCCTAAACATCCTGGCTCTTGTAATCACCCAGTACCTTTGAGTTCAGCACTCCTCAGATTCGAAATGAACTGTAAATATTTGTGAGAGTCTGCCCTGAAGCTTTGGAAAATGAATCAATATTTATATTTGTTTTCATGATAACTCAAATAGTGCAACGTAACGTTGGTTCTGGGTACTGTGTAGGTGGCCTGAGCCAGACGCCTGTAGACGCCCTCTGATTTGAACAGGATGTAAATCAGAGCTGAGGCATGACTTGAGTAGTTAGAGGCAGTGCAGAGAAAACTTCATTTATATTGAAGTTAGACTCAAAATGCTGGAGTAACTCAGTGGGACAGGCTGCATCTTTGGAGAGAAGGAATGGGTAATGTTTCGGGTCGAGACCCTTCTTCGGAACCTGCCGACGTGACTTCAATCGCCTCAGCTTTTCCACTCCCCTCACTTCCTCAAACCTCACCCCCTCCGAACGTATTAACGGAATAAATAAAAGGAGTCCTCACCCCCCAGTGATGACCCCGTCTCCACTGGTCCCCCTCTTCTTGGACTCCCTCGGATGGCCTTCCACCCTCGCAAGACCTCTTCATTTCTAACTGCCGACGTTACCTCAATCGCCTCAACATTTCCACTCCCCTCACCTACTCTGAACTTTACCCCCTCTGAACGTATATAAAAAAACAACTTTACTTCATTTACATTGGTTATCCTCTATGCTGTCTGCAATCAGTCAACTTAAAAAGTTTCTGTATTCTTGTCCAGCAGTTGCTGGCTCCAATTTCATCAGCCTCTTAGCATCTCAGCATGGCCTTCATATTCCTTCATGAAATCACCAAATATCCTTGAAAAGATATCTAAACAATTTGTCTCAGCCACTTCCATACATTAATTAGGGACACGTTCTAATTTCTGACTAAAATGTTTCCTCTAATTCATCTTATTTTGAAACATTTTCGTTGGGGACGAGAGGGTGAATTTCATGGCTGAATTTGACTCTCAGTGTGCTCAAGGAATGTGTTCCCGTGCGGTACAGTTAGAACTGTCACCGAGTCCTCTTGTATCACTGGTTATGCGAAGGCTAAAATGTCCCGCTATCAAGCTCCAGTCAAACACTCCCAGGACAGATTTCAACACTCCCAACACAGGTTACATTTAGAATAATACTATAAAAATAATATAAATACAGTGGAGAGAGCAAAGAAAGAGTTATAAGGGAATGAATGAGACCAATTTAGAACTTGCAGCTTAGTCATAGAGTCATACAGCATGGAAACAGGCCCTTCAGCCCGACTTGCCCGCGCTGACCAAGATCAGAATCAGAATCATTAGCCAAGTAAGTACACGTACACGGAATTTGACTTGGTGCCTGTTGCGCCGCCTCTTGCTTTCCCCGCTGCCTCAGCTTCATGGTCCGCTCTGTGTAGTTGAAAGCCAGCCAGTTGCAGTGCATTGTCCGGGGTCTCAGTGAAGCACAGTGCAGCGGCTCGAGAGAAGTCCTTGTTTGTTTGCCATAGGAGTTGCAGTTCGTCCACTTTGTTGTGTTAATGTAGATTTGCATAGCATATATTTGGGAGCGGTGTGCGTAATCCTTCTTGCCGGAGTCGGACGAGCGCTCCAGAGTGCTTCCCCGGGTCTTGGACATAACCACAGCCCCGCCGACAAGCATGTCCATATAATCTAGTGAGTGAGAGAAATCCGGAACAATGTTTAGAGGAACCGAATGTCTGATGTTAATGAGCTCCTCTCGAATGAAATCTTTGTGGGATTTCCATAGATGACACAAATGAACAAGCACAAAGACAAAACAGCAAGGAGCAGTACACCATGGTAGCCTTCGCCTGCACCATCCTAGTTACCCCATCTATATTAACTCCCACCTGCCTGCGTTTGACCCATATCCTTCTAACTCATTCCGATCCAACTTCTTTAATTTTAGTTTTGAGATACAATGTGTAAACAGGCCCTTCGGCCTACCGAGTCTGTGCTGACCAGCGATCCCCGCGCACTAACACGATCCTTCACACGCTAGGGACAATTTACAATTATACCAAGCCAAACTTATACGTCTTTGGAGTGTGGGAGGAAACCGGCGATCCCGGAGAAAACCCACGCAGATCATGGGGAGAACGTACAAACTCCGTACAGACAGCACCCGTAGTCAGGATTGAACCCGGGTCTCTGGCGCTGTAAGGCAGCAGCTCTACCGCTGCACCATCGTGCCGCCCTTGTGGAAACTTTCATGACGGTCATTTTTGTTTAGAAAATTTAAAGGCAACATGACAGAGTCCTTTGAATGGATCGGAGAGGGTAGAGGTCGGGAGATTGTTACCATTTATGTTTGAATCCAAGACAAGAGGCCAAGATGGTCGCTTGTTTATCCAATAAATAAATTGCAACATTTATTTCCTGGTAAGGATTAGAATATGAAACTTGCTGTTGCTTCATGTAATAGTTGTGGTTAGGGTGCATTCAGAAGAGTGTGACATGGGAGGAGTACTTGAGAGAATAGAAAGATCTGCTGAGACAAGCAGATGCAGTTGGAGCTGCCTCTGCTCACTAGATATGCAGATTAGATCAATTGATATGCACAGCCAATTATTGTGTCTCGTGCCTTGTGCGATATAAATAAAGGAGTCTGTTCAACATCCACTAACTATTCCCAGATGGATAGAATGTGGGTCGCGTACAGAACAAATCCCCTTTATGCTCTTCTTTAAAAAATTCTTGACACATCTTGTGTCTCATTCTCATTGTACATGCCCAGGGCATCTGATGTTTCCGTTTATTATTGTCACATGCATGAGATGGGAAGTGTGGCATTATTTGCCATTTTTACCCTCTACCTTGGTGAGTAGACTTCATTGCTTGTCGACATATTTCTGTGTTGTTATTACCTTCGCTGATCTTTGTGCTTTTTTCCCCCAGTAATCTCAACTCCTGCAACCTTTGAGGTGCAAGGATGCCTCCGGCAGTGGGAGGACCACAGGGGCACACTCCTCCGGATGGTGGATGGGGCTGGGCCGTGGTGCTAGGATCCTTCATCTCCATTGGATTCTCCTACGCTTTTCCCAAAGCCATCACCGTCTTCTTCAAAGAGATCAAGGATATCTTCAGTTGCACTGACAGCCAGGTGTCATGGATCTCTTCCATAATGCTGGCAGTGATGTACGCTGGAGGTGAGTGTGCATTGAAGGGGAAACAGTCTGATCTGCAAAGTGAACTTCCATGTGTATAATACCTATTATCATTGTAGCGCTTGGTTGCATTCAGCTCAGTGGATGTTTCTCGAAGATAGACACAAAATGCTGGAGTAACTCAGCGGGACAGGCAGCACCTCTGGATAGAAGGAATGGGTGACGTTTTGGGTCGAGGCCCTTCTTCAGACTGAGATGCAGGGGAGAGGCAGACAGAGAGATAAAGAAGGGCAAGGTGTTAAATCGAGACATCAAAAGAGATGAGGATCAAGGCAAATGTGGAATAGATCATTGTCAGCTAGGAGAAGGTGACAACAAAGCCACAGGAGATAAAATGTAAGGCAGCCACAAAATGCTGGAGTAACTCAGTGGGTGAGGCAGCATCTCTGGAGGGAAGGATTGGGCGACGTTTCGGGTCGAGACCCTTCTTCAGACTGATGTCAGGGGAGGGGGTGGGACAAAGATAGAATGTAGGTGGAGACAAAATATAATCAGGGATAGTCAGACTGGTCGGAGAACTGGGAAGGAAGAGGAATGGAGAGAGGGCTACTTGGAGTTAGAGTGGTCAATATTCATACCGCTGGGGTGTAAGCTGCCCAAACGAAAAATGAGGTACTGTTCCTCCAATTTGCGCTGGGCCTCATCTTGTTTGTTGTAAGGTGGAAACACGGCAATCTATTTTTGTACAACATGCTCCCAGGAACAGCAATGCAATAACCTGGACCATTTGTGTTTGCAATGTTGGATAAGGGATAAATACAGGCTGGGGAAATTACTCCAGTCTCTTCTGCTTAACAGACAGGACTAGGCTCAATATCGCATCCTAAAGTGCCACCTGGAACCTCCATACTGCACTGGGCCTGTTGGTGTGGATTGTGTATTCGAGTCATTGTTGTGGAACACAAACACGTGGTATTTTGATGCATTAACTAAAAAGGCAATATGGGGAGAAAAGATGAGGTACGAAGGTAAGCTAGCCAAGCATATAAAGGAGGATAGTAAAAGCTTGTTTAGGTATGTGAAGAGGAAAAAAAATAGTTAAGACAAATGTGGGTCCCTTGAAGACAGAAACAGGTGAATTTATTATAGGGAACAAGGAAATGGCAGACGTGTTGAACAGGTACTTTGTGTTTGTAAATGTTCCACTACAACATATATTGTAAAACATAGGTTTTTATTCCATTCAGAAATACAGAGCATTTAAACTGCACAGTCGTGCTCACCATGATCAGCATGGTGCTGTCCTCCTTAGTGTAGTACTGTAATACCATGTAATGGGTGGCATGCATGTATGTGTAGTGGAGATTATAAATGGCATGGATTAATAATCTACATCCTTCCTCTTAAAGAAGCAAAGCATATAAAGAGCAGTTAGTGGAGTACATATTGTAAAACACCAGTGTAAGGTGTGTGCATTTCTTATTTTACGTGTACATGCTTGTACATATGTGAGCACATAAAACAAAGCGGGTCATGCACAGTTCAAGTATAGCCGGTGAACTTTCCAATCAGTGGGTTTGGTTTGCAGACACGACCTACACGTGTACAGTAGTACCCCTCGTGCCCCTCATCTTTCTCTGAGGAAACGAGCCTCTCATCGGGTGAACGCGGAGGAGAAGACACGGGTGGAGATGTGGGCACCGGGGACAGCAGGGATGGCGCTGGCACCGGTAGCGGAGTCGCTGGAGTGGCATTCGCGGAACATGGGGGAAAACTGGTCAGGGTAAGGACGGGAAGGTGCCGGTTCATTAACCGGGAGGAGGTGTTGGCGGGTGCGTCGGTAGATGCCGTTGTCAATACTGACCAGGTATGAGCGTGGCTCCGCGGTTTCCCCCAGAACGACACCGAGGTGGTCATAGCCTCTGAGCGACTGTAAGCGGACAACCTGCCCCTTGTTGAGTGGTTGAAGCGGAGAGCTGGTTTTGTCATAGTTTTTTCTTTGTGTGTCTCGGCGGTGTTGGAGCTGGGATTGGATCATCGACAGTGCGCAAACTTGTGGTTCTAACAGTTGCTTGGCCATAGGCAGGGTGGTGCGGGTACGCCGTGACATGAGTCGTTCGGCCGAAGATCCCAGGAGAGGGTCGCGATGTTACGTAGGATGATATGGTCGAGATAGACATCGGAGCCGGCCCTGTGTGAGCATTTCATTAGTTGTTTTGCGCTTCTTACCGTACGCTCGGCCAGGCCGTTGGACTGCCGGAACTCGAGCTGCTGGTGGTGTGGTGAAAGTCCCAGCGTGTCTCCGTCCCCTATGATCTCTTGTTTTCACACCTTACTCTTCCATATCTCTATGTCACCCTCTCCCCTGACTCTCAGTCTGAAGAAGGGTATCGACCCGAAATACCACCCATTCCTTCTCTCCAGATACCACCCCATTCCTTCACACCTCCTCCCGGTTAATGAACCGGCACCTTCCCGTCCTTACCCTGACCAGTTTTCCCCCATGTCCCGCTGAGTTACTCCAGCATTTTGTCATTAATGCCGCCAATGCAAACCTGGTTTTCATCGTGAATATTTTCCATGGACTGGTAGATTCCACACAGCTCAGAACATTCAGAAGAAACTGAAGTACGAGTAGGCCCCTTATGCAGCTTTGTCAGTCAGTAAAATTGTGGATGATTTTTTACCTCGGCACGAGTTTCATGTCCTATTCCTTCATCATCAACCGAACTTCCACTATCCCCTTGAACAGAGAAGTCCAAAGATTCACCATCTTTGGCAATGCAAACCAAAGAATTTCAATGTGACTTGTCACAAGTGCCAATAAAGCATTCATTCATTCATTCTTTCATTCATTGAACTTCCGGATAAATAATCTTTCTTCTCATTTCGTCCCTTGTGGCATTTACTTTGGGACTTCAACCATTGGTTCTCGACACCTCAGCCAGGGAAAACATCATCCATGCTCTGCGTTCACCCGATGAGAGGTTTTCCCCCATGTTCCTGCACAGAAAGGCAAATGAATAAATTTGCTCCTCCAGTCATCCAAAAAATGCATTGCATGGGTGCCCATTGATCATATGAAGCAGATGCAAAGGTTGAGGTTGGTCCTATAATCAGCAGCCCCACTGAGTGCCAATCTCTAGTTTCCTGTGATTTGTGCTTCTGGCTAGTCTTTCTTTGCACAAACAACTACCAGCAGGTAAATGTGTGGGAAGGAACTGCAGATGCTGGCTTAAACGGAAGATAGGCACAAAAAGCTGGAGTAACTCAGTGGGTCAGGCAGCATCTCTGGAGAGAGGGAATGGGTGATGTTTCGGGTCGAGACGTAGAGTTATTGGGTAATCCAGGTGCAGCTCAGGCTTGGTGACTGCATCCTACTGCTTTCTAAAGGTGAACTGCCATTGTTTATAGCACAGATACTGCACAGTACAATGGCGCGAGAAACCTTGAGTGCTGTCTGTATGGAATATGCATGTTCTCTCTCTGACCAGGAGAGTTTTTTCAGGGTTTTCTAGTTTTCACTCGCATCCCAAAAATGTGCAGGTTCTTCAGTTAATTGGCAAATGTAAAGCTATGCTGGTGTGCAAGTGGGTGGTAGAATGTGGTGAGGGTGGAATTGTTGGGAATGTGGTGAGAATAAAACATGGGATTACTGTAGAATTAAACAGGTGGTTGATAGTCACCATAAACTCAGTGAGCAGAAGGGTCCGTTTCCATGCTATATCGTTCCATGAGGAATTGGCTATTTGGTTTGAAATTTAACACTGCGTTTAATGCTTACAATATTTCCCAACCTACTACCTCATCCTACACAGAGTAAACCTCAGGACACTGCCGGCACTTAAAATTCAGCTTAAAGTATGGAGGCTAGAATTGGGCACGATTTGTCAGCTGAGGTTAATCCAGTGAATTTTATAGAATTACTATAATCTTCCTACTTTGTACATTGAGGACACCAGGTAATCTTTAAACTGAAATGCTTGTAGTACAGGTTTGTAGGTCAATTGGCTTGGTATAAATGTAAATTGTCCCCAGTACATGTAGGATGGTGTTAATGTGCAGGATCACTGGTTGGTGGGGACTCAGTGGGCCGAAGGGCCAGTTTCCGCGCTGTATCTCCAAACTAAACTAAAACTAAAAAGAACTTGACTGTAGTAAAGCTGATGACAAAAAGACTTCCACAAAGTTAACTTCAACAAATATACTTAACGACATTACAGTGGAAACATTAATGTTAATGATTGATGTGCACTGAAGGACCGTTTCTATGCCGTATGACTGTGATTCAATAACTGGAGGCTCTAAGGCGCTTAATATGATTTAAATTATTCTGAACAGATCCTGGATCATCCTAGCTTTGGAATAAATCCAGATTCCACTGTTTGTCATCTTCGTAAAGCTGGGGAAGAGGAAGGGATTGCTAACAGATTCACCATCACACATGGCACAGACCTGAAGAAGGGTTTCGGCCCGAAACTTTGCCTATTTCCTTCGCTCCATAGATGCTGCTGCACCCGCTGAGTTTCTCCAGCATTTTTGTGTACCTGGCACAGACCTGTTGGTTGAGTCTTTGAAAACATTGTCAAAATAATCTTTTCTTAATCTTTAATTATGATTAAGATTTAATTATGTTTGACATTGTCCTTCATTTCATCTCTCCACAGAAATTGTGTTTATCAGTGATCTATAGATTCTGGACATACTTGTGATTGGCAATTTGCCATTTTCTATGTTAAAGTCCATTCTCTGCGACTGATCCTGATGCTGCACACCGTTTAACAGCAGTATGTGCCAACACTACTTGCTTGAACCTGCCCTTGTGCAACTTTTAGAAGCTCCCCAATTAATCAACTAAAACAATGTGGAGATTCTGTGTGGAATCTGTGTGTTCTCCCTCAGAGAGGGGATCTTATGGAAACATATAACATTCTTAAGTGATTGGGCAGGCTAGATGCAGGAAAATTGTTCCCAATGTTGGGAGAGTCCAGAACCAGGGGGTCACAGTTTAAGAATAAGGGGTAGGCCATTTAGGACTGAGATGAGGAAAAACGTTTTCACCCAGAGAGTTGTGAATCTGTGGAATTCTCTGCCACAGAAGGCAGTGGAGGCCAATTCACTGGATATATTCAAGAGAGAGTTAGATTTAGCTCTTAGGGCTAACGGAATCAAGGGGACATGGGGAGAAAGCAGGAAGGGGGTACTGATTTTGGATGATCAGCCATGATCATATTGAATGGTGGTTGGTTCTGGCTCAAAGGGCCGAATGGCCTCCTCCTGCACCTATTTTTTATGTTTCCATCCCTCCCTTCCCCGAGTGCCTTCCAATAGCTTGTATATTAATTTTTCAGGATGTGGGCTTTGCCAGCACGGTCAGCATTTATTGTCCGTCTGTAATTGCCCTTCAGAGGCTGAGGGTAAGTCACCCTCTTGAGTCTCTGCAGTCCCAGTACAGGTGCTCCCACAGTGCTGCTGAAGAGCGAGTTCCAAGATTTTGACCCAATAAAATTGAAGTATTGGCATTACATTTCCACAGCAGGATGATATGCAACTTGGACTGGGACCCGCAGATGGTGTAGTTCACACGTGCCTGTTGAACTTGTTCTTCTTCGTGGTAGAGGTCATAAGGAATAGGAGTAGAATTAAGTCATTCGGCCCATCAAGTCTACACCGCCATTCAATCATGGCTGATCTATCTCTCCCTCCTAACCCCATTCTCCTGCCTTCTCCCCCTAACTTCTGACACCCGTACTAATCAAGAATCTATCTATCTCTGCCTTAAATTTATCCACTGACTTGGCCACCACCAAAGATACTACAGGAGCTAGTATCTTTGGCCACCACAGCCTTCTGTGGCAAAGAATTCCACAGATCCACCACCCTCTGACTAAAGAAATATCTCTTCATCTCCTTCCTAAAAGAACGTCCGTTAATTCTGAGGCTGTGACCTCTAGTCCTAGACTCTCCCACTGGTGGAAACATCCTCTCCACATCCACTCTATCCAAGCCTTTCACTATTCTGTATGTTTCAATGAGGTCCCCCTTCATTCTTCTAAACTCCAGTGAGTAAACAGGCCCAGTGCCAACAAACTCTCATCGTAGGTTAACCTACTCATTCCTGGATTTGAGAGATGTTGTTGGAGGAACCCTGGGTGAGTAGTTGCAGTGGATTTTGTTGTGGGCGTGCACTGTAGTCACCAAAGATGCTATAGCGAGCAAGATAGACCACTCGACGAAAAAGACGTAGTACGGTCATGGGCAGATTCATGGGTAATTTAAGGCCCCATTTCCGTAACCGGCTTCCGTCTCCGCACCAAAGATCCCATCGGATAATAGTGCGGAGACGGAAGCCGGTTACGGAAACATCCTCGTAAAAATAAAAGTTATTTGGTAAAAACCTTCTCCTCATTTTCAGAATTTTAACACAAACTGTTGCCCCGCAACGTTGATTACACTGCGAGTCGGGTCGGGTCCAGTTACGGAAATGGATGAAAAAAAGGCTACGTTCTGTTCCGTTGCGTACTACACGTCAGCCCATTGCATTTAGCAGGAGTGGTCTATCTTGCTCCCCTATAGGATCTTTGGTAATCACTATGTCCTGGTGGGGATTGGAATAAAGTATTAGGGTGATAGGTGAGGTGAAAATTAGGTGGGCTGCTTTGTCCTGCACTGTATCAAGCTCTTTGTCATGTTCCTGTCTTGTAGATTGAGGAAATGCATTGGGGTATCAGATGTTTTAGTTTAGTTTGGCAGGGCTGCCAACATTGGGTGAGAGTTGAGAGTCAGAAATCTGGACCCACCCTACGACAATGTCTACGACAAGCTGCCACCTAGTCGACGTCAAGCTACGACAAGCTACGTCGACCGGCGACACAATTCCTCGCGAATTGGGACGTCCACTTACGACCACACCTTCGACAACCTATGACCACTTTCATACCGGAGACCGTGGCTTCTCGATGTTATAGGCCGCAGGCCGGCAGTCGGAGCTCTTCTCTGATGATCCCCAGCAAGGGATCCCTGTCTCCGGGATGGAAAGTCTGCTCCACGCCTGCTTCTAGAAGTTCCGCAGACCATGGCTTCACGATGTTAAAGTCAGCGGGCTGGCAGTCGGAGCCTTTCTTCTGGCTCCGCGATGGAAGTCCGCGCCACATCTCTAGCTCTGGGCCATCTCCGGGAAAAGCCGCACCAATCCAAGTTGTTAGGCCGCGGGGGGAGGCGAAAATGCGACTCGGAGAAAGTTGCATCTCCGCTGAGGTAAGTGACTGGAAATGGTTTCCCCCTATTACCCCCCCACCACCCAGATCAAAACATACCGAGAAACATTGACACATACATTTAGATATACTAAAAAAAACAAAAAAAGTCGAAAATGACTGACACACTGCTGGAGAGGCTGCTGCCCGCGGCACCACCCGATGACTTGCATGTGTGTGCGTGCTTCTGTCCACAGTAAGTTGAGATTTAGCATGCACCACCTGACTGAAGAAGAATCTCGACACGAAACATCACCCATTCCTTCTCTCCAGAGATGCTGCCGGTCCCGCTGAGTTACTCTAGCATTTTGTGTCTATCTTCAAATGACGTTACGCGCTCCAGACGGCTGTGTGGACGCATGTTGACGCACGCGACCGTCGTGTGTCAGTCACTACTGGCCTGGAGCGTAAATGACGGTGAAGTGGGACAGGCCCTTTACTCTTGCGTAGGCACAATAGGCTGAATGGCCACTGTGCTTGAGCTGTTCTGACTCGGCTGTCTGGATTGAACCTCTTAAGAAATAAAGAATTTTTATTTTCTATTACTATTGTCCAACGAAATGCAATGAACCCTCATTTTAATGGAGCTCTTTATAATGGATTTTGGCTATAACAGAAGGACCTGGCCACTCTACCCCAGCTCACACTGCCTTCTCTGCCGCTTACATGCCCGGCTGCCCATACCACCCCCGGCTATCACCATCTCCCCGGCTGCTTACAGACCCCACCTTCCGCCACCTTACCTGCACTCCGGCCACTTGCGGGCCGCGACCATCGACTCCGCCGATCCTCACCTCTCCCTCAGGTTGCCAGCAGGCCGGGGCCGTCAACTCACCTGGATTCCAGGCCCAGTTCCAGACCGAGAGTCTGAAGAAGGGTCTCGACCTGAAACGTCACCTATCCATGTACGCCTGACCTGCTGAGTTCCTCCAGCATTTTGTGTCCTTTGGTGCCTTAACTAGCATCTGCAGTTGTTATTGCTATTATTTGTACAATAAACTTTGCTCGGTTATAGCGACAGTCTGGAATAAAGGAGACCATTGCCCCCCCCCCTCCCCTGTCCATTATAATGAGGCTTATATTTAATTAAATGTTGCTTTATGTCCAGATGCCAATTTAATATTTGGATCCCAAATACTGTGATCACAGCATCACTCTTAGTGACCAGTTACCACAAGCAGACAAAGTTATTCAGAGACACTTTCTGCTTTGCACCTACACTTGTCCATTTGTGCTAAATGGAAGAACAGTTTGGGATCTCTGCTTTTTCTTGTTCAATACTCCCCAGCAAGCACCCTCTGCTTGGCTCTAACACAGAACACTAACCACAGTAGACTGCCTGATGGTCACATGAGCTCAGCGTAAACACATGCAGCCACACAAATGAGGGCTGGTGACATTTAACATGACTGGCAGCTACCCAATTAGCAACCCAATTAGGACCTGAGATAAAAGACAATTTTCCAAAAGCAACTGGAGGTCGGGGAAAGGAAGACGGCCGCAGGCCATGTTTTATCATTGTGTTGATTATGTGATGGGCTGCAAGCTCACTCTGGCGAACGCATGATCTGCCTGCTGAGCACTGGGCACAGGTCACTTTCTGCGTAATGTTCACACAGAAGGCTTGAGTTCCCCTGAGGGTGTATAATTGCTCTTTGAAGCTAAGCAGAATGAGTTTTACTTGTGTTGGAAGGAACTGCAGTTGCTGCTTTACATCGAAGATAGACAAAAAATGCTGGAGTAACTCAGCGGGACAGGCAGCATCCCTGGATAGAAAGAATGGGTGATGCTTCGGGTCGAGACCCTTCTTCTCTGAAGTTGGTAGTTGGCAAGGCCAGCAGCAATATCAAGGATGAATCCCACCACCATCACTCTTCCCCTCTCCCATCAGGCAAGAGGTATGGAAGTGTGAAAACCAACACACCCAGATTATAATGACATAAGTGAAAGGACTCTGAGGGGTTGTCTCAGACTCTTGACGCTAAAGGGGCTCTATAAAGGTTGGTTGCTTGTTAAGTGCCATGACTATTATTTTGCAGATACTTATTTTGACAGATATTTTGCAGATCCAATTCTTCACGCAGTTATTTACCACGAATGGCAATAAGAGTAATGAATGTGCTAGGATTTTGGGGGATTTGCTGGTTCTAACTTCAATGGGAGCTCAAAGGGTCCATGCTAATGGAATCAAGGGATATGGGGAAAAAGCAGGAACGGGGTACTGATTTTGGATGATCAGCCATGATCATATTGAATGGCGGTGCTGACTCGAAGGGCCGAATGGCCTACTCCTGCACCTATTTTTCTATGTTTCTATGCTGAGAAGTGGTCTCAATCTAAAAAGAACTCCTGTTTCACAGTTCAATAATGAAGTAATTTATTTGAAATGCTCCATTGTGCTCTATTGGAAAAGTACCATGTATGATAAGGCAAACACAATATCAATCAAATGTTGATCAAACTTTTCAGTTTGATGTTAGTTGAAAGATATGGGTAAAATCTCTCCTGTTTTCTTCAGCAGTACAATGTTGGATCGCTTAGATCCACATTGTTTAAAATCTGAAAGAGAATCTTTAAAAGACATTTACTAACCAACCTATCTCCATTTACATCGAGTCTATGCCCAGGTTTATTCAAAATTTTGGTTTATCTGGTCACTAAATATGCAGACAACAACAATGTCATTGGTGGAATTGTGGACAATGTGCAAGGAAAATATCTAATGGGATCTAGATCAGTTCCAGATATGGGCAGAGAAATGGCAGGTGGAGTTCAATCCATGCAAGTGTGAGTGAGGTGTTGCACTTTGGAGGGTCGAATGCAAGGAGAAATTGTACAGTTAATGGCAAGACCCCTGATAGCATTGATGCATAGAGGAATATTGGGGACCAGGTCTGTAGCTTATGGGCCTGTCCCACTTAGGCGATTTTTTGGGCGACTACAGGCGACTGACAAAATTTTCAACATGTTGAAAATTTTTCTCCGACAGTGGCGATAATTTTTGCTGTCAGTGGGTTGTCGCCAGTTGTCGTAGGTGAATTACATTAAAACTAGTCCCTGGCAGTCGCCTAAAGGGCCTGTCCCACTTGGGCGTCATTTGCGCGTCACGCAGATGGCGTGCGAAGATTTTGTACATCCCAAAATCCTGGGGCAACGCGCACGACCACGCACCACTGCCTACATCACCACGCACCGTGCGTGCGTAATGCACACCATGCGCACATCACGGCGCGCACGTAAATGATGTCGCGTAATGACGCACAAATGACGCCCAAGTGGGACAGGCCCTTAAAGAGTCTACATGGGACAGGCCCATTACTGCAAGTAGCCAAATAAGAAGAAAGAGTGGTAAAGAAAGTTTATGGTATGCTTATCTTCATTGGTTGAGGCATTGAAAATGGTGAATTGCAGCTTAATAACATTTTGGTTCTGCCACATTGGAGCATTGTATGCATACCTGGTCGTTCCAGGAAGGATGTTGAAGCTTTCTAGCTATCTGGGTCTGAAGCTGTGGAATTTATTCCTTCCTGACTTTCCACAGCACTGTTTTCCTTTTGGACACTGTTTGAGATCTTCCTTTTTAATCAAGCTTTGTCAATTTTTCAAACTTTTCAAAACTTGAATAGGGAGACTGAGCTTATGGGGATTAATGCAAGACTTGCTCTGTGATCCAGTTTGTGATCATTGCCATTCACAAAAAAAACATTGCCAGCTCAATTCTGGTGGCTGAAAATGATGGCAAACTGTGAATGCGTACACCAGGTGGCGTCACCAGCAGTGGCTGCCTATCTAACAATCTGTCTGTCCTTTCTTCTGTTTTTGTTATTTTTATATATGTGAAAAGTATGTTCTAGTGTTCCTAGGTTTGTTTTATGTGGGTGGGGGGGGGAACTTTATTTCAATCTCAATCGACGGAGATGTGATTTTTGTCCATATTGTATCTCCTTCCGCATTGCGGCCTAACATCGTGGAGTTGGCGGCGGTTGCTGGACACACCCGGCGCGCCAAGCCGCAGGAGTCAGTGGGACTTTAACATCGCGGAGCTTGCGATCCCTTTGCAGGGGATCGAAGCTCCAACCGTGGGGCCTGTGGACTTTAACATTGTGAAGCCCGCGGTCTCTGGTAAGAAGAGGCCGACTCGGGAGCTCCATGCTGCCAAGAGAGTTTCAACCACCCCGACGCGGGAGTTTCGATCACCCCGACGGGGGCTTCGATCATCGGCTGAGGGGGATTTGATCGCCCCGACTGCGGATGGTTTGACTGCCCCGACCGCGGGAGAACAAGAGGAAGAAGATTGAACTTTATTGCCTTCCATCACAGTGAGGAATGTGGAATCCACTGTGATGGATGTTTATGTTAACTTTTATTTTATGTGGTTGTGTGTCTTGTTGCTTTTCACTTAGTATGGCTGTATGGTAACTCAAATTTCACTGTATCTTAACTGGTGCATGTGACACTAAACTGACCTTGAGACCTTGAAACCTTGAAATTTGAAATAGAAAATGCCAGAAATACTTAGCAGGTCAAACAGCATCTGTGGAAAGTGAAACAGTAAGTGTTTACGATTGAACAACTTTCTCAGAACTGACAATGTAATAAAACTATTGAGTATTAAAATTACAGGGCAGGGTTGGACTACTTCTGCTCGGTTGATGCCAGGCTTGCTGAGATTTTAGTTTAGAGATACAGCGCGGAAACAGGCCCTTTCGGCCCACCGGGTCCGCGCCGACCAGCGATCCCCGCACATTAACACTATCTTAAACCCACGAGGGACAATTTTAAAATTTTACCAAGCCAATTAACCTACAAACCTGAACATCTTTGGAGTGTGGGAGGAAACCGAAAATCTCCACGCAGGTCACGGGGAGGAGGTACAAACTCTATATCGACAGCACCCGTAGTCGGGATCGAACCCGGGTCTCCGGCGCTGCATTCGCTGCATTTGCTGCGCCACCGTGCTGCCCTAATGATTCATATTTTCATTTCTCGTTGTATCTGATTATTCTGACTCACTATAAGTTTCGTCAGAAGCTACATGTGTTGTCATATTAACAGTTGCAATGAAGCTACAAAGAGGATCAAATTTATTGGCATCAGGGAGTGAGTGTATTGCCTGGAGTAACTAAGCAATTATTCCCAGCCTCAATAGACAAGTCGACGCTGGTTGGTGCAGCAGGGTTGAAAAAACATGGAAGAAGGGATTCTGAAAGATGCCAAATAATTTACCAGGAAGTAAAGTTTGAAGGTACACAAAAATGCTGGAGAAACTCAGCGGGTGCAGCAGCATCTATGGAGCGAAGGAAAAAGGTAACGTTTCGGGCCGAAACCCTTCTTCAGACTGATAGGGGGTGGGGAGAAGAAAGGAAAAAAGGAAAAGGCGGAGGAGGAGCCCGAGGGCTGGGGGAGGGGAGCAGACAACCAGATGGCTGATGAAGGGGAGGGGACAGCCAGGGCTAGCAGAATTGGGAGAATTCAACGTTCAGGCCACCAGGATGTAGACTGCCCAAGCGGAATATGAGGTGCATTTCCTCCAATTTACGGTGTTGCTCGCTGTGGCCATGGAGGAGACCCAGGACAGAGAGGTCAGATACGGAATGGGAGGGGGAGTTGAAGTGCTGAGCCACCGGGAGTTCAGGTTGGTTATTGCGGACCGACCGGAGGTGTTCGGACACCTCTTCCTACTTACCCTTGGACCATGACCCCACTGACGAGCACCAAGCCACCATCTCCAGCACCATCACCAACTTCATCCACTCCCACGCCCTGCCCGAACGAGCCTCCAACCTCATCGTTCCCCAGCCCCGCACAGCCCGCTTTTACCTTCTCCCCAAAATCCACAAACCTGACTGTCCCGGTAGACCCATTGTCTCTGCCTGTTCTTGCCCCACCGAACTCATCTCCACCTACCTCGACTCCATACTATCCCCCTTGGTTAAATCCCTCCCCACCTATGTTCAAGACACCTCAGACACTCTCCGTCATCTCCGCGCATTCCACTCTCTAGGCCCTCACCCCCTCATCTTCACCATGGACGTCCAGTCACTGTACACCTCCATCCCCCACCAGGATGGTCTCAAAGCCCTCCGTTTTTTCCTCGACCGTAGAAACAATCTATACCCGGCCACTGACACCCTCCTCCGCCTAGCGGAGCTGGTACTTACACTTAATAACTTTTCATTTGACTCCTCCCATTTCCTCCAAATACAAGGCGTAGCTATGGGCACACGCATGGGCCCCAGCTACGCCTGCCTCTTTGTCGGGTACGTAGAACAATCCTTGTTCAATGCGTGCCAGGGCCCCATCCCCGACCTCTACCTCCGCTACATCGATGATTGTTTTGGTGCCACATCCTGCACCCACACACAACTGACTGACTTCATCCGCTTCACCACCAACTTCCATCCGGCACTCAAATACACCTGGACCATTTCCGACACTTCCCTACCATTCCTTGACCTCACTATCTCCATCGCAGGTGATAGACTCCTTACCGACATCCACTACAAACCTACCGACTCCCATGGCTATCTGGATTACACTTCTTCCCACCCTGCTTCCTGTAAGGACTCCATCCCCCACTCCCAATTCCTCCGTCTACGCCGCATCTGCTCCCAGGATGAGGCGTTCCACACCAGGGCATCTGAAATGTCCTAATTCTTCAGGGAACGGGGGTTCCCCTCCTCCACCATAGATGAGGCTCGCACCAGGGTCTCTGCCATACCCCGCAACACTGCTCTCTCTCCCCATCACCCCACTCACAACAAAGGCAGAGTCCCCCTAGTCCTCACCTTTCACCCCACCAGCCGTCACATACAACAAGTGATCCTCCGTCAGTTTCGCCACCTCCAACGTGACCCCACCACTCGCCACATCTTCCCATCTCCCCCTATGTCTGCCTTCCGCAAAGACCGCTCCCTCCGTAACTCCCTTGTCAATTCTTCCCTTCCCTCCCATACCACCCCCTCCCCTGGTACTTTCCCTTGCAACCGCAAGAGATGCAACACTTGTCCCTTCACTTCCCCCCTCCACTCCATTCAAGGACCCAAGCAGTCGTTCCAGGTGCGACAGAGGTTCACCTGCATCTCCTCCAACCTCATCTATTGCATTCGCTGCTCTAGATGCCAGCTGATCTACATCGGTGAGACCAAGCGGAGGCTTGGCGATCGTTTCGCCGAACACCTCCGGTCGGTCCGCAATAACCAACCTGAACTCCCGGTGGCTCAGCACTTCAACTCCCCCTCCCATTCCGTATCTGACCTCTCTGTCCTGGGTCTCCTCCATGGCCACAGCGAGCAACACCGTAAATTGGAGGAAATGCACCTCATATTCCGCTTGGGCAGTCTACATCCTGGTGGCCTGAACGTTGAATTCTCCCAATTCTGCTAGCCCTGGCTGTCCCCTCCCCTTCATCAGCCATCTGGTTGTCTCCTCCCCTCCCCCAGCCCTCGGGCTCCTCCTCCGCCTTTTCCTTTTTTCCTTTCTTCTCCCCACCCCCTATCAGTCTGAAGAAGGGTTTCGGCCCGAAACGTTACCTATTTCCTTCGCTCCATAGATGCTGCTGCACCTGCTGAGTTTCTCCAGCATTTTTGTGTACCTTCGATTTTCCAGCATCTGCAGTTCCTTCTTTAACATTAAAGTTTGAAGGTGTGTGTTGGAAATGAGAGCAATTAAAAGCCAAGGCAAATCATGTTTATTGTCAGTGCACTAGTATGGTGAACAAAAGCACAATAAAAATCTTGCTTAGGAAAGAACTGCAGATGCAGGTTTAAATCAAAGATAGACACAAAATGCTGGAGTAACTCAGCGGGACAGGCAGCATCTCTGGAGAGAAGGAATTTGGGTGACGTTTCCGGTCGAGACCCTTCAGACTGATTGTCGACCCGAATCGTCACCCATTCCTTCTCTCCAGAGATGCTGCCTGTCCCGCTGAGTTACTCCAGCATTTTGTGTCTATAACAATCTTGCTTGCAGCAGCAACATCACACACAGATACACTGATAAATACACAAAAATATGCATTACACACAAAGTTTTATAAGGCAATAAAAGAAAAAGATACTGTTCCAAAAAAAGCAAGACGTTAGAGCAAAACACAGTTGGAAAACAAGTCCATGGTGGTACAAGAGGTGGTCCACGGTGTATGGTTGCCACGGTATGATTAGGGATCTGTGGGTTGAATAAAGAATCGGATTGTTGTTGGAAACTAGCACTTCTTGAACCTGGTGGTCTGCTGAAATCTGCAGAGCTAGCAAATAATGAGTGGGCTTTGGCCCAGATAGCAGAATTCCCACCTCTTGAGTCAAACAGTTGCAGATTCCAGTCTTCTTCCAGGGACTTGAGCATGTTTTCCAGGCTGCTGAGGTGAGTGCAGTGGAGAAACAAGGAAATGCAGATGCTGGTTTACAAAAAAAGACACAAAGTGCCGGAGTAACAGAGGTTCGGGCAGCATCCTTTAATTTAGTTTCGTTTCGTTTAGAGATACAACGTGCAAACAGGCCCTTCAGTCCACCGAGTCCATGCTGACCAGCGATCCCCGCTCATTAATGCTATCCTACAGTTTTAGATTCTCTCCAGCTCATCCATGATCTAACTTAATGAAGGTTCGGGTAGCTTCTATATTCTTCATACCCAAGGTTGGGATCATTTGAGTGAAGTTTGGAAAGTATATAAGTTGTAACGATCATCTTCAAACACGGAAGTATACCTCGTCCCATACTAGTTTGTTCCATTCAGTTACGGCTCCCGCTACCTCTCAGCAAGACTTCCAAACGTTGGTTAACCAGGGAGAGGTGGAAATCATCTGAGAGCCGCATGACCTTCCTGTCTTGAAGAGTTCAGATTCTTGTATATATTAAAATTCCCCACTTTTTCCCATGCTAACCACTCTCCCACTTTCCTTTAGGTCCTATCAGCAGTATCCTGGTGAACAGGTATGGTAGTCGGCCTGTGGTGCTACTGGGTGGATTGCTGGCTAGTTCAGGCTTGATCAGCGCTTCATTTTGCAATAATATTGTGGAACTTTACTTCTGCATTGGAGTGATTGGGGGTAAGTGCTAAACCATTCCTCAGTTCCTGGGTCTTTTACCTTTGGTCCATTAATGAATGTGGCCATGATGTGTGAGGTTTCATGTAAAGCACAGGATATTAATAAGGTATTTATAATAACTGGTTAAATGCTATTGTTCTTTTCTTAGAATGGTGCATTAAATATCAGAATTATGCTTACATATAATAGTCCACATCCAGAGCATCCTGTTACAAATCAGACTTAATTTTACTTTCATCAATGTGAGCATATTTTTGTGGATGGTAGATGTTAATGATTCGGTGGGGTTGCTTCTTGCAATAAACTCTTCCCTAACTGAGTGACATGGATAAGAGAAGGGCACTATTTGCTCTTCACTCGATCTCCCCACTCTTTTGCACGCTTTTCCTGTATTGCATATTAGTTTCACTACTACCCACTGCATTCCTACTGGTCCTGTGTCCCATATAAGCCAACAACTTCTTATCCCCATTCAGCATGCCTGGCACTGCACCCCATTTGACATTCAGGGCAGCAGCAATGCGTGCACACGCACACACGCGCACACACACACGCGCACACACACACGCACATGCACACACACACACACACACACACACACACACACACACACACACACACACACACACACACACACACCCCACACACACACACCCCCCCCCCTAATCATTGCCGTCCTTCTGTCTGGCGATGTCTGTTGCCTTCAACTGCCCAGAGTGGGATTTGATGGATCCGGTTATGTACGGGCATGCTATGGATTTGATTCTCCCTGGCTTCCACCAGCCACTACATCTACTGATGACCTTCAAAGACTGTGAACTGCTGTTATCAGGATGATCTCAATGCCACGGGAGGAGAAACATCAGCAATATTTTATCTAATGTCTTCAACAAGCTTTGAACAGGGTGATTGTGAAATATATTTCCCTTCCAGACAAGTTTTGCTTTCCACATCTAGCTATGCATGTTCAGCTTTGTTGCAACCAATTTTATGATCAACGTGTAGCAAGGTCCGTCATATTCTGAAGCAAATTACAAATCTTTAATGAGCTCTTTTCAGAATTTATCTTTATCTGTGAGAACTTTCCAACTTTACTATTGAATCTGACTAGGCCTCAATTATTTGGCCGAATTATGTGACAAGTCCTGTTACAATTAAAGAAAAAGTACTGAAGAAGCTTCTTTGTGTACAGTACCAATCCTATAATTAAAATGTTTAAAACACTTTATAATCCTTTTCTTTAAAACATCACTTTATAATCTAGGAAACTGTTTATAGAAAATAACGGTTGTCTCTTTTATTAATAATAATAATAATAATCATTTTATTTACTGGCGCCTTTCTAAAACCCAAGGACACCTTACAATGCATAGAATCACAAAAAAATACAAAACACATAATCGGAATAAATTAAATATAAAAACACAGTACACAAATCAAGGACAGAATTCAATTTCAAGAGCACCAAAAGAAAATAAGAAACACAATTTGAGGAGAGAGCAGCGGCGACCAATTCACGCCAGCGTCCACTCTCCCCTCCGACCGCCATCTTGTACACGGACTGACAAGCACAGCACACAAAATCATCCCCCCACAATGACCACCACTGTGGGGGAAGGCACAATGTCCAGTCCCCAACCCAGTTCTCCCCAGAGTCAGGCCCATCGAGGCCACCACAGTTGCCTCTACGGAGGCCCGATGTTCCTGGCCGTCGGGAGAGTCCTCGTAGCGGCTGGAACGGCCGGTTTCCCAGCGGAGTCGATGGCACCTGAAGCCGACAGCCGATTTGGAGCCACGAGGCTCCCGATGTTGGAGTCGGCGCCGCCGCCCGCAGCTGGTCGCTCCGCAGTCCCGCAGCCCGGGGGTGTTGGTGTTGGTATTAAGAGATAAGCTGGGAGGGGAGTCAGTCTTCCCCACGACAGAAGGGGGAGGAGTTGTACAGTTTGAAAGCCACAGGGAAGAAGGATCTCCTGTGGCGTTCTGTCCTGCATCTTGGTGGAACCAGTCTGTTGCTGAAGGTGCTCCTCAGGTAGACCAGTGTGTCATGGAGGGGGTGAGCTGTATTGTCCACAGTTTGAGGAGCATCCTCCCCTTCAAGACCATCTCCCATGAATCCACTCCACCCCCAGGACGAAGCTGGCCTTCCTGATGAGTTTGTTAATCTTGTTGGTGTCCGCGACCTTCGCCCTGTTGCCCCAGCACACGGCAACGAAGAAGATGGCACTGGCTACCACCAATTGATAGAACATCTACAGCATCTTACTGCAGACATTGAAGGAGCGGAACCTTCTCAAAAAGTACAGCCGGCTCTGTCCCTTCTTGTACAGGGCCTCAGCGTTCCTGGACCAGTCCAGTTTACCGTCCAGGTATAGTCCAAGGCATTTGTACTCCCTGGTAAATTGCGCATCCACACCATTGATGGAGACAGGGGACAGGGTGTTCCTCTCCTCCTAAAGTCCACCACTAACTCCTTAGTCTTATTGGTTTTGAGCTGCAGGTGATTCAGCCCACACCACTCAAAGTCGTTGACCTCTGTATTCAGCTTCCCTCCCCTCACTGATGCAGCCCACAATTGCAGAGTCATCTGAAAACTTCTGCAGGTGGCAGGAGTCCAAGTGATATCTGAAGTCCGGGGTGTAGATGGTGAACAGGAAGGGAGAGCGGACCGTCCCCTGTGGAGCCCCTGTGTTGCTCACTACCATGTCCGAGACATGCACACAGAGCCACAACAGCACAAGTGACATTGGCCAGATGAATCTTCTAGCAGTGCCAATAAAGGAATCGATATATATCAGGAAATCTGGGGAGATGCAAGAGGCTGCAGATGCTGGAATCCTGAGTAAACACAAAGTATTGGGGGCACTCAGTGGGTCAGGCAGCATCTGTGGCGTGAAATTGACTGACAACACTTCGGGTCGGCATCTAAAATTCCTAACATTTCGGGTCGGGTCCCTTCAAGAAGGGTTGCAATCCGAAACATAATTTGCCCATTTCCATCCTCAGATATTCCCCGACCGACCCAGTTTCTCCATTGGAATCAGAGGGATTTCCCGAAACCTCATTGCTTTGCAATTCAGAGTAATATAGTTATGTTTAAAACCAAAACAACAATTTACGAGCAGTTTTGTTGTTGATGTGTTTAAACATTAGTGAGGTGCTTCAAATGTGTTTTGGCAATAAAGCTGGTTTTAAAGATAGGAAGAGGGAGAAGCAGAGAAAATCCCATAGTTCAGGCCCGAGAGAGATGAGGAACAGGATGACTCTAAACTTAGAAAGACAGGCATTACTTATCAAAGATAGTTGGCGTGACTTTGTAAGGGGGAGATCTTGTCTGATCACTTTGATTGAATTTTTCAAAGAGGTCGCCAAGTATATTAAAGAGGGCAGTGTGGTCGATGTACTGTACCGAGTCTAAAGGAAGGCCTTTCAGCAGGTCTGATTTAGGAAACTGCCCAGAAATTAGGACCAATGGGATCCAGGAAAACAATCCAGAAAACAAATTGGATCAAAAGTTAGCTCGGTAATGGGAGGTAGAGAGGTGTTGGTAAAACTGTACAACAGATGGGTTAGACCACTAGTGCAGGTATGTATACAGTTCTGTACTCTATTGGAAGGATGTGATTGCACTGGGGAGAGTGGAGAGGAGACCACCAAGGTGATGACTGGACTGGAGCTTTTTAGTAATGAGTGGGGCTGGATAGGCTGGGGTTTTTTTTTTTGGGGGTGGGGGGGAATGAAGGAGGCTGAGGGGAACCAGATTGAGCATTACAAGGTTATGAAGGTGCATAGCAGGAAGCTTTTCCCCAGTGAGACCTAACAGGTGTGGAGGATATCGGAGAACAACATTTTTTCACCCTGATGGTGCTTGAAATATGGAAGGCACTGCCAAGAGTTGGTGAAGGTGGAGACTCGCACAACAATGAAAAAGTAACAAGATGAGCATCTTTAATGCTATGACCCAGAGCTGTGGGCCAAATGCTGCTTATTGGATGCTTGGTGGTTGGCATTGGACCTGATGGGCCAAATGGCCTCTTTTATGCGGCATGAGTCTACGACACTATGTTGGCACATTTGCTAGTGGAGGGATAATAAGAAGAGCAGTACTGGTGCTAAACTTTGAGATCTTGAAGACGGTGCAGGTTGGACAGTTATAGTGATGGGCTGGGGAAGGAAGACACTACAGGATTGTAGAAGCATTGGAAAACAAAGATGAGTGCTGGAAGGTGAGAATAAAACGTATTTCACTCTACCTGGCACACGTGACAATAAAGAAGCCATTGACCCATTGAGACGAGCGTTATGGCGCAATGGGATATAATGCAGATAGGGAACATTTTCATAAGAAATGTATCACCCTGGTTTTGTGAATGTTTTTATTTACCTTGTTTGGCATCCAGTGGTTAATTTTGTATCAAATATGTTCCCCTCCAGGTCTCGGCCTTGCTTTCAACTTGCAGCCGGCACTGACCATTATTGGGAAATACTTCTACAAAAAGCGGCCTCTGGCTAATGGGATCGCCATGGCTGGCAGCCCAGTGATCCTCAGCACACTGGCACCTCTCAACCAATATCTGCTTGACAACTACACATGGAAAGGGGGCTTCCTGATTCTGGGAGGTATCCTGCTGAACTGCTGTGTAGCTGGGGCTCTGATGCGACCACTCGTCCTTCCAACCAAGCCTGCCAGAGTATCAGAGAGCGTCAAGCAAGAGGAGGGAGTGAATTCTGAGCTCCTGACGAGTGAGCCAGCACCAAAACGTACTGTCTTCCAAACCATCAACAAATACCTGGACCTGTCACTGTTCAAGCACAGGGGCTTCCTGGTCTACCTGTCTGGCAATGTCATCATGTTCTTTGGACTCTTCGCTCCTCTGGTTTTCTTGTCTTCCTATGCCAAAAATATGGGGATTGGTGAATATAATGCAGCCTTCCTGCTCTCCATCCTGGCCTTTGTGGACATGTTTGCCCGACCATCCATGGGACTCCTGGCCAACACCAAGTGGGTGAGGCCAAAGATCCAGTACTTTTTCTCTTTCGCGGTGCTGTTCAATGGCATCTGCCACATCATGATGCCCTTGGCGACGGACTACACCGGCCTGGTGATATACACCATCTTCTTTGGCTTTGCTTTTGGCATGCTCAGCTCAGTCCTGTTCGAGACCTTGATGGACATGGTGGGAGCCGTAAGGTTCTCCAGTGCGGTGGGGTTGGTGACCATTGTAGAGTGCTGCCCTGTGTTATTGGGACCTCCACTTCTAGGTAAGCTGAGTTGGAATTTGGGGTTATGTGTTGTTTCTGGAATGATGGGGACACGGTGTGACAGATAATTTGTCTTTTTTTCCTCCCCGCGCACAGTATTTGCATTGGTCTCCTCTTCTCTCCTTCTTCCCAGGAATCTGAACTTTCCCCTTCATCTTTTATCTTTTATTCTTTTTAGAGAGTCTTTTTTGAGTTGGGGCGGCCCAGTGGCGCAGTGGTGGAGTTGCTGCCTTACAGCGTCAGAGACCCGGGTTCGATCCTGACTATGGGTGCTGTCTCTAAGGAGTTTGTACATTCACCCTGTGATGAGACGCAATATGCTGGAGTAACTCAGCGGCACAGGCAGCATCTCTGGAGAGAAGCATTGGTTGACGTTTCGGGTCGAGACCCTTCTTCAGACTGAGAGTCAGGGGAGAGGGAAACGAGAGATATGAAAGGGTGTGGAAAAAAACATGTAAGGTGTGAAAAGGACAGATCAAAGCAGACGATGATAAAAGAAATGTTCAATGGTTCATTGTCTCCCTGTGACTGCGTGGGTTTTCTCCAGGTGCTCCAGTTTCCTCCCACACTCCAAGACATAAAGGTTTGTAGGTTAATTGGCTTCTGTAAATTGTAAATTGTCCTTGATGTGTAGGATTGTCCTGGTGTATGGGGTGATCACTGGTCGCCATGGACATGGTGGGCCGAAGGGCTAATTTTCATGCTGTATCGCTAAAATATAAAGTCACAACTGAAGCTGTCCATTCAGTGTACTCCAGATCATGACAGGTCACTGCTTAAAGAAAAATATTTTCATATTTTACGTAATGGGTAAGAAAGAACTGCTGATTGATGCTGTTTTAAATCGAAGGTAGACACAAAATGCTGGGGTAACTCAGCGGGTGAGGCAGCATCTCTGGAGAGAGGAATGGGCGATGTTTCGGGTCGAGACCCTTCTTCAGACCGATGTCAGGGAGGGGATAAAGATAGAATGTAGTCGGAGACAGTAAGACTAGTGGGAGAACTGGGAAGGGGAAGGGGATGGAGAGGGAAAGCAAGGGCTAATTGAAGTTAGAGAAGTCAATGTTCATACCGCTGGGGTGTAAACTACCCAAGCAAAATATGAGGTGCTGTTCCTCATTCTGTGCTGGGCCTCACTCTGACAATGGAGGAGGCCCAGGACAGAAAGGTCAGATGGGAATGGGAGGGGGAGTTGAAGTGCTGAGGCACCGGAGATCAGGTAGGTTAAGACGGACTGAGCGGAGGTGTTCAGTGAAACGATCGGCAAGCCTGCGCTTGGTCTCGCCAATGTAGAGAAGTTGACACCTGGAACAGTGGATACGTTATATTATATGGAGGAGGTGCGTGAAACTGCCTCACCTGGAAAGACTGTTTTTACCTATTGGATTTTCTGCCAATTACCTTAAATCTGTCTAATCTAATTCTTAATTTTTCAAAACTGCTGATGACTCTGAACATCTAAATAAAATCTTCCCTTTACCTATTCTGCTGTGGGGAGAATAGCTTCCTGAATCTCTTTGCATTTCTTTTTTTTTATTTAAATTTTAATTTTTATTTATTAGAAGTACATTACATTACAACCAATTACATTAGTACTCATCACGTATATCTTATTACAATTAATGTACTCCGTCATTTTTTACACTGATAAAAAGGAAAGGTTGAGATTAAGAAAAAAGAGAAAGTGAAGGAAAATAGTGAAGGTGTAAAAATGTGACAACAAGAAAGAACAGAGACCCTGTAGAAAAGAAATTAAAAATAAAGGATTAAGAGATAGACCCTAAAGAAGAAAAAAAAAGAGAAAGAGGAAAAAAGAGAAAAACAAATACTTTGTTATAAGCATCACGCAAATGGGATATACCAACTCTCCAGCTTTCATCCCCCTTTACCTGACCTCAGGTTTTTTTTTAAAGTACTTTTGCACCCTATACTTGTAATAATTCTATAAATGCAGACCACGTTAGGTGGAAGTGATCTGGTTTACCTGCCAGGAGGAGTCTTATCTCTTCTAGGTGTAATGTTTCAAACATATTTGAAATCCACATGTTTATAGTTGGTATTGGAGCGTTTTTCCAGAATTTTAGGATTAACTTTTTTCCAGTTATTAACCCGTAATCTATTAATTTCTTTTGAAACACATTTAGTTCAGGACTATCTTCCGTTGTTCCGAAGATAATCCATTCTGCTTTTGGTATCAGTTTTATTTTAAATAATTTTGTAAAGATTTCAAAAATTTCAATCCAAAATTTTTGAATTTTTGTACAAAAAAAAACGAATGAGTGCGCTATAGTAGCTCTTGAGATTGACATTTATCACAGATGGATGATACATTGGGGAAAATTTTATTAATTTTAGTTTTTGAATAATATAATCTATGTAAAATTTTAAATTGTATTAAAGTGTGTCTTACATTAATCGAACATTTATGCACGTTTAATAAATGTTCATTCCACCTTTCCTTTGAGATTTTAATAGCTAATTCTTGTTCCCAGTCTCTTCTAATACCTTCCGTAGATGGTATTTCTACATTTAAGATAATATTATACAAATATGATATTAAGTTTGCTGATTCAGCTTTTATCTGCATTGCTTCATCCAATACATTTGCTGGGATATTATAATGATCTTTTGTATATTTTTTCAAATAGTCACATATTTGAAAATATTTAAAATATTGATTATTTCCCAGTTTATATTTTATTTGTAATTGTTGGAATGATAGTATTTCCAGTTTCATACAAGTCACCGAACGTTTTAATTCCTAGTCTATCCCATTGTGTAAAAGATTTGTCTGTAATAGAGGGATTAAACGAAGGGTTATTAACTATTGGAGATAAAAGCGATAGATTTCTTAATTTTAAATTTTGTTTTATTTGTTTCCAAGTTCTGATTGTACTATGTATAATTAGGTTTTTGTTATAATTTATGTTATTCAGTTTCATTGGTGAGAGGAAGATCGCTCCAATATTACCAGAGGAGCAGTCCTCTCTCTCCATTACAATCCAGTCCACTTGCTGGGCAGAATTGTCCATCAGTTGGATCATATTTTTAATATTTACTGACCAATAATAATACATAAAGTTAGGGAGTGCTAAGCCCCCTAATACTTTAGCTTTGTTCAAGTGTGTTCTTTGTATTCTATGTGATTTATAGTCCCATATAAAATTAGTAATGTCTGAATCCAGTTTTTTTAAAACTTCTTTGGTAGGTATATAGGAATCGATTGAAATAGGTATAAAATTTGTGGTAAGAAGATCATTTTTATTGCATTTATTCGACCTATTAAAGACATCGGAAGCATTTTCCAAAATTTAATTAATGTATTTAATTTATTAAGTAGATCATAATTTGCTTTGAACATGCCTTGATATGTTCTGGTGATTTCAATACCCAAGTATTTAAATTTTTCTGTAGCTATTTTAAAAGGGAATTTTAAAAGATGTGTTGAGTCTTTCGGTTTTATTGACATAATTTCACTTTTATTCCAATTTATTCTGTATCCAGAAAAGGATCCAAAGTCAATTAGATTTAGTATGTTTGGTATAGTAATTTGAGGTTTTGTAATGTACAATAATATATCATCCGCGTATAAAGATATTTTATTATTTGAATATTTAGTATTATACCCATGGATATCTGGATGTGTTCTAATTGTTTCTGCTAAAGGTTCAATTATGAGAGCAAACAACGGTGGTGATAATGAGCATCCTTGTCTGTTTCCCCTTGATAGTTGAAATTTCGAGGATAATATGTTATTAGTTAGTATTCTAGCTGTAGGTTTTGTTATATAATAATTTAATCCATAAAATAAAATTCGCTCCCAGTTGGAATTTGTGTAATACTTTATCCATATAATTCCATTCTACTTGGTCAAATGCTTTTTCAGCGTCCAGCGAAATAATTAATAATTCTTGTTCTTCAATTTTGTGTGAGTGCATTATATTGAGTAGACGTCTCATATTATTAGATGAATATCTCTTAGGGATAAACCCCGTCTGATCTGGGTTTATTAATTTACTAATATATTTACTGAATCTTCTAGCTGATGTTTTCGCTAATATTTTTGGATCTGTATTTAACAATGCTATAGCTCTATATGAACCCGGTTCTTCTATATCTTTGTCTTATCTCTTTGCATTTCAGATGGAGCTTTTGAAAGTCATTCTCAAATAGTCCAGACTGATGCAATAAGCCATCTTGTTTAGTTTAGTTCAGAGATACACCACGGAAACAGGCCCTTTCGGCCCATCGAGTCTGCACCGACCAGCGATCCCCGCACACTAACACTATCCTACAATTACTAGGGACAATTTACACTTATACCAAGCCAATTAACCTACAAAACCTGCGTGTTTTTGGAATGTGGGAGGAAACCAAAGCTCTCGGTGAAAACCCACGCGATCACGGGAAGAACATACAAACTCCGTATAGACAAGGACCCTTAGTCAGGATCGAACCCGAGTCTCTTGGCGGCAAGCTCTGTAAGGCAGCAACTCCACCACTGCGCCACCGTGCCACATACTTCACATTTGGACTGAAATGTTGAAAATAAGGGTCCAGGAATGCATGTTGATTAAGGTGGGGTTTTTTGAAGAGGTTCTATACAGGGGATGGAGCGGGAACTGCCCAATGGGCGAGTGGGTGGGGGACAGGGTTGGCTGTACGTTTGGGAATAGGGTGGGGCAGGGGGTAGGACTGTTGGCAATGGGGGGGGGGGGGTTGAGGATGGGGTGAGATTTCATGGTGGGAACGTGAGGAACTAGAGTGAGAATTTGGGGAAGGTCTGTGCAATGAGCAGGTTGGGGAGGGAGATGTGGAATTATATGAAGGAGGGTTTAGACAAAATGGTTGGATTTCATTGTGGATGAGACTTGTACAGTTGTTACAATTGGGTCAGAGGTGGGATGTACAATAACTGCTGAGCTGTCTTTGTGTTGCAGGGATGCTGAAGGACACATACGATGCCTTTCACTATGTGTACATCGCCTGTGGAGTGGTTTTGATTGTCGCGAGCATCTACCTGTTCATTGGCAATGCTGTGAATTACTGGCTGTTGGAGAAGGAGAGAGGAGAGGAAGAGGGGAAGTCGAAACATGAAGCGACGATCGATCTGAACAAGACCAATGCGGACACCTCAAATGCAAGCCCCAACACCTCAGACGGAGGCGGAGATCAGGACACAGTTATTTGAGGCTGGGAAGGACCCGTCCGTTTCTTTTACGACATTTTAATATTTTTAGATTCCTGCCATCTTTGCTCTTCACTCTTTCACACCCATGATTCCGGAGAAATGCAGTGAATGATTGCCGGCGCGTCGAGGTTGGGGAATATTTATTGTGAGGGCATAATCACCTGTAATCACTTTCCCCACCCTTCTCCACTTCCCACCCCTCTCTGTCTCTCTCTCTCTCTCTCTCTCTCTCTCTCTCTCTCTCTCTCTCTCTCTCTCTTTCTCTCTCTCTCTCTCTCTCTATTGTCAACCACTCTAATCATCCTCGGATCCCAATCCTCTGACATTGTACTTGAGCCTCAAGCCTAGAACTAAGCCTTGATTTCCTGAACTCGATCCAGAGCAATGGCGAGACTCAACAACAAAATTACCGTGGAATTAAAATAATTGTGGATTTTATTTTTTCCTTTGCACTCTTGTATCGCACACTTGGCGATAAAAGTGATCGTAGACAGGATAAAATGACCGTATGCCTGGAAGCTTAAAAGGTTTTGTTTTGAAACCTGTCGTATTAACAATTGGCAACATAATTCGTTCCATTTGGATGGGTAATGGGGAGGAAGTGGTGGAATGACAGTGATTGTGGCCGAGCTGTTGAAGGCTACTGGTGGATTTTACATCCCCAAGTCTAGCTAGCTCGTCCACAGTATCCTGGGCGGTACTGTAGCCTGTATCCCGGGATCTGTTGGAGAGGACAACTGGATGATGGGGTAGGGAGCGTGGGTGAGCACAAATATTCAGCAAATAGCTGTTTTGCATTCCTTTCATTCCAGCTCTACCTTGCTGATTCATTAGCTAACTTTGTTACCTTGCACTTGTATCCTTGTTTCATGCCTTACCCCCCTTGCCCAAGAGTTGTGGATGTCCGGAAACAGGAGGCCAATCCCACTAACGCTCAGAAAAACTAGGTGATTGCATTTTGAGCTCGGCGACTCGCTGAATTCCAAGCATCTATTGCAGCCTTTCCCAAACGTCCGCTGTCTCCTGGGAACAGTCCCACCTCGTACGCACCTCTTACGTGGGTTCTTAGCGATGGCTTCAACCTGAGCTTCCCTCACATTGCTGAGATTATTCTCACGCTGTCACCATGATCGTCCGTCCTTCCCGCCCCGGGTCAGAATGGGTCAATGATAAAACCAGCCATAGTAGCAGGGACCCTCGCAGTATTCATCATGGAACCCTCATGGCAAATGCAACCCCACCCCCCCCCCCCGCCATAACTGCAATCTCAGGCTAATGGTCATGACTAAGGAAAATGCTGAAAGTTGCATTGAAAAATGAGAATTGTGCTTTAGCCACATACAATACTAAAGAAGGATGCAGAGTTCATTCAGAGTGCAACAGCAAAATAGAGTTTCAACCAGACTGGGATTGGAATCTGTAATCCTGGTGCTGGGCGGAGAGGGGAGCCAAGAGTCCCAGGTCGTGGAGTGGAATGTGAGTTGTAAATGGTGTGGAATGGGGGAGGGGAAGGGAATGGGGGAGGGCATTAATGGGAGTTCATGCACTCACCTTATCTTGTTAAGTAATGACCCTGAACTTTAAAGTGTCGACTATTCACTTAGTCAGATCATGGAGTCACAAGTAAGCGAACGTGGTTTGTATGGATAACTTTTCTGACCTTTGCTCGTAGATTGTGAGATAATATTCTCTGATCTGGTTGGATGTGTACTTGAAGCCCCAGGATTGCTGAGTTGCTACTAGGAACACTCAGTCACGTGGATTTATAAAGAAACTATGGAAATGATGTGGTCCAACAGATCTCAGCTGGTGTTTATGCTCCACACAAACTTCCTCTCTGTCTGCCTCAATCTTAATCTTACCCGAATATCCTTCAATTCATTCCTCCCTCAAATGCTTAGCAACATTTTCCATTAACGTATCCAGGCTTCTGATGCCAGCTATTGCCTGCAGTACTGGCTTCTGCTCTCAAGTTCTGAGTTCTGGTTTGCTCATGCAAGTGACTATTTTTATTTATAGTCTTGATTTAGTCTCTCCCACAGAGGAAACATCTTTGTGTCTCATGCCGTGTGGACTTGTTGGGCTGAATGGCTTCTTAATAAGTCCGTCAAGTCGGCACTGGATTAGACATAAAGATGTGATCTAATAATTAATATTTTGAACTCCCTGCCAGACTTTTAAAGACTCTGAGGGTTGATCTGGAAAACATCCAAAGGCTGTCAAATCTTTCTTGATGGGAACAATCCCCCATTTAGTGTTATTTTTGTAAATAGTGCCACCTCTCCAATGCCTCTCTATCAATTTTGTAGCATGGAGATCATAAGTACTTCCATTTGCCATCAATCCAATGTTCAAACACTAAGCAAAATAGTCATAACATTTTGTACCACAGATACAGGCCATTTGGTCCATCACAATAATGCTGACACTTTAGTCTATCAACATGAATCCCATTTGCTTGTATTCGGTCTGCTTCCTTCTATACCTTATGTTGGAAGGAACTGCAGATGCAGGTTTAAACCCAAACGTCACCCATTCCTTCTCTCCAGAAATGTTGCCTGCCCCACTGAGTTACTCCAGCTTTTTGTGTCTACCTTCTATAGCTTGCCTATTTAAGTGCCCATCTAAATCTTTCTTGAATATAGTGATTGTATCTGACTCCACCACCTCCTCTGGTAGTGAATTCCACTCTTTCCCCTTAAAAAGCTTTCCCCTCAAATCCCCTTTCCAACTCCTTCCTCTCTCATTAAACCAGTTGCCTCCTGTTTTTCATTGCCCCGTCAAGGAACAAAGATCATGATTTTCAACCATATTTATGCATCGTATCATTTTGTGCACCTTTATCAGGTCACCCCTCAACCTCCTTTGCTTCAAGGAAAACAAATGCAGCTATTTAGTTCCTCCTCCAATCCAAGCAATGTCCTGGTGAATCCTAGCCCTTTTCAATTCTGCTCCTCTGGAAACCCATCATTTATTGACCATCCCTGACTGGGATTGTGATTGTGATAGTACTCCCACAGCAGTATTAGGCGGCAGGTTTCAGGACTTCACCCAGTGACAATGTGGGAACAGCTTCGGTCATTGCTGTTTGTAATCTGGAAGGAAATTTGCGTGTGTTCTTTTTTTTGTGGCTGTGAAAGTTGCATATTTTTGAAGTACTGTCACTGAAATCTTTTCTGAAAGTCAACTACAACTTTCAACAGCTGAAAAAAAAAACTGCAGACGTTTGAAATCTGAAATCAACAAAAAAACTTCTGGAAATAACGAACAAGTCAGGCTGCATCTGTGGGAAGACACATCTGCGACACAGTGGCACAGCGGCCTCACAGAACCAGAGTCTAGGGTTTGATCCTGACTGCCTGTGCTGTCTGCGGGGTTTTTACATTCTCCCTGCGACCGCGTGGGTTTTCACGAGGTGCCCTGGTTTCCTTCCACAGGTTTGTAGAGTCATTGGCTTCTGTAAATTGTCCCTAGATGCTAACGTGGGATAATATAGAACGAGTGTACACATAAGCAATGTGTAGGAAGGAACTGTAGGTGCTGGTTTAAACTGAAGATAGACACTAAAAGCTGGAGTAACTCAGCGGGTCAGACAGCATCTCTGGAGAAAAGGAATAGGTGACGTTTCGGGTCTTCAGACTGAAGATAGGTCTCAACCTCAATCGTCACCTATTCCTTTTCTCCAGAGATGCTGTCCGACCCGCTGAATTACTACGTGCAAGCAATGGTTGGCATGGTCTCGGTGGGCTTAAGGGCCTGTTTCCATGCTGTATCTCTACACTATACGAAACAATGTAAGTTAATGTTTCAGGTGAAAGCCCTTTTACCACAACTGGGAACGAGGGAAAAGAAGCTGAATAATCTAGGATAGGTGGGGAGGGGGTTGCGTCTCATAGTGCGCAACCACGGCATGACAGTTAATGGTTAAGCTATAAACAAAGTTATCTGCTCAGTGAGTGAGTGAGTGAATGGTAGCAGTGGAAGAGTGAGAACAAAGGCAAAAGAGATGTCAATTGCAGAGCAGGAAGATATTCCTTGCAGGTCTTGTCTTTCGCTTCCAGAGGGAAAAAAATAAAAAGGGGAAATAATACGAACAAGTTTTACCAATATTACAGATGGGTGGCTGTTACAGATAAAGAAATTGCATTTGATATTTGCTACAGATGTGGCTGCAGTGAGCATAGTGGTGGAGGCTGTTCACATTGTGGATCAAGATGGCTGCTCTGTGCTGCATAGTGTTGAGTTCTTCATGTTGTTAAACTTCTACTCTCTGCAATGGTTTCTTCACTTGGGTCTTCAGTGGCAGCAGGAACGCTTTGTCGAAGGGTTCTCATTCCCACAGCCCAGTCCGGGCAGTAGACTGACTACTCATTGAGACGCTCTTTGGGAGGTTACATTTACCATGCTGTTCACGGGAATATCAGCAGTATTCGTCCTTATTCCCCCAGTGACATCAGCAAGCTCAATGTAACGCACACTCCGTCCGATTGTTTATGTCACATTCCATGCTACTGTTATTTACAGCCTATATCCCCCATCTTAACGATAATCCCCATTCTATCTGCGCATTTCTTTAACTGTCCCAAAGATTCTTTGACACTCTTCCACTACCTGTGCGATGTTTGACTCAGTTGGGCGATGGATATATATCCGCATTACTCTGTTTGGTCCAGTGACCTGGTGACCTGAATGGTACGAGCCCACAGATTTGGTCATCGGTTTGGGTGGTCTGATGTTTTTGTGAGGAATGCGACTTCTCTACCTCATCTTCTCAAAAAACAAAGCCAGAAGCTGCTGCCTCGCTCTTTCAGAGGTGCAGCCTCAATATTCAGTGCCAGTTATTTTGACAGGGTCCTTGTCCAATATTTCTGTTTGTGAAAATCAACGTGTAGATTATATTGTGTAAGAAGGAACTGCAGATGCTGGCTTAAACTGAAGATGGACACAAAAAGCTGGGGTAACTCAGCAGGACAGGCAGCATCTCTGGAGAGAAGGAATGAAGAAGGGTCTCGACCCGAAACGTCACCCATTCTTTCACTCCAGAGTTGCTGCCTGTCCCGCTGAGCTACTCCAGCTTTTTGTGCCTGTATATTATATTTTTGTCTATGCTTCATGAAACACCGATTGAATATGAAATGAACTATGTGATGTTGAATTTATTGGTATTCTCTGCTATCCAGGCACTCTGTTCAAAGGAGAAATACTAGAGTGTAAATCATTAGTTATAATTACAAAGGCTTTAGAAGTTACCGCCTTTTTTTACAAGGCCAGCAAGGATTAAGTGAATTTTAATAAAGTTTCATAATGTTGGCAAGTCTCCAGAAGTTAATTAGAGATGTGTTTTAACTTGTTTGTCATGAATTTCTGGTGATGGGTCACTGATAAATAATCTTCATTTCAAGAACAAAGGAACATATGACTCTGCTGCTAATGGCACCAACTTGCCCATCTCCCACTGCTGTGAATCCATTTACAGCAGCCCACCAACCCCTTGAAATACAATACAATACAATACCGTTTATTATCATTTGGACCTCAAATGAAGTTCAAACAAAATTTGGTTTCTGCAGTCATACAACAAGAAAAGAACCAAGACACAACACAATTTACACAAACATCCATCACAGTGAATCTCCTCCTCACTGTGATGGAAGGCAAAGTCTTGTCTCTCCCCTGCGCTCCCCATTCTCCTCCCGATGTCAAAGTCAAAGCCCCCGGCGGGCGATGGTAAGTAAGTCCCGCGGCCATTCAGGCGGCCGCGGCGGGCGATGCAAGGCCGCGCTCCGGGTCTTGATGTTGGAGCCCCCGGCGGGCGCTAGCAAGTCCCGCGGCCATTAAAGCCGCGCCGGGCGATGTAAGGCCCCGCTCCAGGTCATCTTCAACCCCGCAACTCGGGCGGGAGAAGCTGCCGTTGCGGGAGCTCCGAAAAGCGGTCTCCCACCAGGGACCCGCGAGCTCCCGATGTCACCGTCCACCAGACCTGCGGCTGGAGTCTCCGGGGTCGGGTCGCAGCCGCGCGCCACCACAGCTCTCCACGCTCCGAACTCGGCCAGCTCCACGATGGTGAGTAGTCCGCAGGCTCCGCGACTGGAGCCCCAGGTCGTGCCGGTTGGAGGCCGCTCCACAGTGCTAGGCCCCAACGACAACGGAGACCCGACAGAGAAAGGTCGGGTCCTCCATACAGGGAAAAGATTTTAAAAGATTCCCCACCCACCCCCCACCCACACATACCCAGTTTAAAAAAAAACACTACACACTACACTCAAACGAGACAAAAAAATAAAAAAAGACAGACGGACTGCAGAGGCCGCTGCGACGTGGGTCGCGCTGCCTTAATGAAGTGTTCAAGAAGGAACTGCAGATGCTGGAAAATCGAAGGTACACAAAAATGCTGGAGAAACTCAGCGGGTGCAGCAGCATCTATGGAGTGAAGGAAATAGGTAACGTTTCGGGCCGAAACGTTGCCTATTTCCTTCGCTCCATAGATGCTGCTGCACCTGCTGAGTTTCTCCAGCATTTTGTGTACCCTTGAAATGAAGTAACTTGTTTTCCTTTTCTTTCCCTTTCTTGTAATCTTCTCATTCTTATCCACTACTTTCCTCATTTTTTTTTCTCACCACCACCCCTGCTGTTGTCTGACACTTTACTTCCACCAGACCATACTGAGTCATCCCTGTAACAGACTCCTTTTTATACATGGCCAGGCCATTAGCTTGACACTTGACTGCTGGCAGAACAGGCATTGAGGACCCAATTACAAAGTAGGTCAGTGTTCAAAGATTGTAAATGCTTGAAAATAGAATTGCTCGGTTCAGAGATTTCTCCACTTTTACATTAATTTACCTCCTACTTAGTCATAGAGTCGTAGAATGATTCAGTGTGGAAACAGGCCCTTCGGCCCAACTTGCCCATACCGGCCAACATATCCCAGCTACACTAGTCCTACCTGTGTATGTTTTGGTCCATATCCCTCCTAACCTGTCCTTTCCATGTACCTGTCTAACTGTTTCTTAAATGTTGGGAAAGTCCCTGCCTAAACTACCTCCTCTGGCAGCTCGTCCCACACACCCAACGCCCATTGTGTGAAAAAGTTACCCCTCAGATTCCTATTAAATCTTTTCCCCTTCACCTTAAACCTTTGTCCTCTGGTCCTCGATTCACCTACTCTGGGCAAGTGACTTTACTCGATCTATTCCTCTCATGATTTTATACACTTTAATTAGATCACCCCTCATCCTCCTGCACTTCAAGCCTGCTCAACCTCTGCCTATAGCTCAAACCCTCTAGCCCTTGTAAATCTTCCCTGTACCCTTTCTAGTTTGCCAACATCTTTCCTGTAACGTGGTGCCCAGAAATGAACACAGTACTGTAAATGCGGCCTCACCAGCGTCTTATACAACTGCAACATGACCTCCTAACTTCTTTACTTGAATTGATAACTTGTGTGGTCATATCCTTTCTGATTTCCATCTTCTCCCACAACAACTCCACTCCACCCTGGCCCAACCTCGCCCAGCCCAAGGGCAGTGGCAGGGTCTCAAGTTTTATTTCCTTTAAAGTATCATTGTGGTGAAATTGCTGCAAGAGCATGCCGGGGCTTCATTCAAAGATATTAATTCAGATCTCATCAGAGAAGCCAGGGAATTTAAATTTACATAAATCGGCCTGGAATAAAGAACCTCAGAAATGACCAGAAAGTTACTAAAAACCCCACTGGTTCACTAATGTCATAGAGAGAAGGGAGTCTACTATTCCTGCCTGGTTTTGGCCATAACCTCCACCATTCACCACCCTCCGATGGTACTATGTTAATGGCTCAATGGTATTTAATCTGTATTTCGATGTATCTCAGTACATGTGACATTTTTGTATGCAGTTCAGTACAAGTATCACTGTACATAAGCACTTAGATACATCTTTAAGTTCACATTCATTGTCACATGCACCAATTAGGGTCCAGTGATATTTGAATTACCATACAGCGATGCAAGTAGAATGAACACAATACACGATAGAATTTACATAAACATCCACCCCAGTGGAATCCACATTCTAGGTATGTTACAAAACTTACCTTCAGTCGCGCTGTAATTCTGCCACTGGCCGTGTGCGCGATTTTGGCGCCTTTAAGGGGGGGCGGGGTTAAAACGCGGGTTTCTCCTCCCTTGTCCTGGGAATATTTTGTTGGAGTACAAGCCTTGGCTGACAAAATCGTTCCTACCGGCGTTTTGTGAATTTTTTATTTTTATTAAATCGTCAATGTCAGCGCTACAATAATTTTAAAAGCAGCTCCTGAAGCGTCAACGCCGATAACGGGGACGGATTTCACACACGGGACAGGTAAACGAAAGTGCTTTCTTTAAATGTATAAAAGTGCTTCTTAAGAAGCCTTTAATTCACATTTTTTCATGCGACACGGTGATTTTATTCCCCGAATTAACAGCAGTATTTTTCATGCCAATACGGGGTTAAATTCACCGCAAATCAACGTTCCAAAAGATCGCGTTCCAGTAATCCTCACTCGCAAGATGAATTAAATCCCCATTAATTTACAGGTATTAAACATTCAATTCCTTCCATTTGGCCTGTAAATTCATGAAAATTAGATTTAAAAATTATGTTATATTGTGAATTATTGTGTGAATGTTATTTGGAGACTTAGGCTATTTAAAAATGTTAATCTATTTTTAAGAAATTGATAGATGTTTAGATCTAGTAATTGAATTTTGTAATTAGCTACAATTAGGTAACTAACTAATTATATGCTTTACTTTCATGTCTTCGAAGTAAGATTGTTTCATGTTTGTTTCAGAATGCTTCAATCTATAATACCTGAAAATTTCTTTCAGTTATCATAATTTTTAAGAAAGTTATGGGCTTTTAACTGTCCTCGATCACAGCTTTTGTGTTAAGTCAATGGAAAAGCAATAGGGAACTAGATGCTAATTTCTGAGTATGATAATGGCCATAACTTTTTTAATACTGAAGATATGAAAGTGAATTAAGTGTCAAATTAAACTTCTTTTTATGCTTTATCTGATGGGATAAATTGCAGACTTTATTTTTAAAATCTCAAAATTTTGTAACATTGCTACACATTCCTCACTGTGATGGAAGGCAATTAAGTTCAGTCATCTCCCTCCTTTGTTCACCCGTGGTCGGGGCCTTGAACCCTCTGCAGTCGCTAGCAGAGGGTTCAAGGCCTTCTCGTCGGGATGATCGAAACTCTGACGTCAGGGCGGATCGGAATGCACTCCGCGGCTTGGAGTTCCCGAATTGGCCGCTTCTTACCGGAGACCGCAGCTTCACAGTGTTAAAGTCCACAGGCCCCGCGGTCGGAGCTCCAACACTGGCAATCCTCGGCAAAGGATGCCATTGCCCAGGATGGTAAGTCCGCGCCGTGCCCGCTGCTTGAAGCTCCGGGCCGGTCTCCAGTCTGGAGAGGCCGCACCAATCCAGTTTTTAGGGGCGAAGATGCAACGGAGAAAAGTCGCATTTCCGTCGAGGTAAGTGACTGGAAACGGTTTCCCCTTATTTCCCACCGCCCCCCACATCAAACCCACCGAGAGACATTAAAACATACATTTAGACACACTAAAAATAACAAAAAAGTAAAAAAAACACACAAGCTGCTGGCGCAGCTGCCGCTCACGGCTCCACCCAGTGATCTAATCTTACATAAGTATCTCAGATACAGTGCAAGTGTATAACAGTAGTATACTGAGATAGTTGCCAGATCTGGTGCCATTTTCCAAGTCCCAGTTGTTACAGGTGTCGAGCTCTTAACCTGACCATGAAGGCCTGTGGTCCTGGCAGCGTTGCAGAGACAGCCTGGCCGTGCTTAGCTGCTGATGTCCTCCACCGCTGCTCCACCACTCTATGCCGCTGCAGGCCGTGTCTGGACCATGCACTCGGCTTCTTGGAGTGGGGCCCGGCCTAGCCAAGCCCCAGGCTGCTGAAGGGCCTCCAGTGACCTACTCCACCGTCGGGGCACTGCACTGCCTCAACCGCCCCCTACTCCCCAACATTGGTTAACTGCCTACTAAAATGGAAGTACTAAGCTGCATAGTTCAGAGGCAACTTAGAATAGCTGTCCACCCTGTGAATGTATAAGCAGATGGTCTTTGCTACCCTGATGGCCAACACTGCATGAGCCTGGCGCCAGGCCACTGCTGATTCCTGTGCCAGACCACAGATTCTTAGGCTGATTTTTAGCATCACAATTGAGGCCGGAATATATTATAGACATCTGCTACTTTTTTAGTGCAGTATATTTCTCAAGAATGTTCCATTCTGCTTCTGAAATGCAGCCAGGCTGTGGTAAACAACTCCACGCACGCCAATGAAAGAAAGCAACTGGCAGGAGACTGAAGGACGGCACAGTGGCGCTGCGGTAGAGCTACTGCCTTACAGCGCCAGAGACCCTGGTTCGATCCTGACTACGGGTGCTTGTCTGTACAGAGTTTGTACGTTCTTCCTGTGACCTGCGTGGGTTTTCCCCGAGATCTTCTGTTTCCTCTCGCACTCCACTAAGACGTACAGACGTACAGATTTGTAGATTAATTGGCTTGGTATAAATGTAAAATTGTCCCTAGTGTGTAGGGTAGTGTTAATGTGCGGGGATCGCTGGTTGGTGCGGACTCGGTGGGCCCAAGGGCCTGTTTCCGTCCTGTATATTTAAACTAATCTGGCAGGAGACTGAAAGCCCTGCTGTGTTGCCAGGCTGGGATCATGTTGAAACTCTGCCATCTCCTGCGATGAAGGTTTCCCAAAGCCCTGCTCTGGTGGGAGAGGGAAAAGGCAAAGAGAAGGGATGAGCCCTGTCACAGCAACAGGATGTCTCACAATGCTGCAGTGAGGGACTTGATCCTTGAAGACTAATCTTTGTGTGGTTGCCAAATTGCTGATGAAGATCGCACAAAAGTCAAATGGATAATGTGTCTTCTTGCCGTTAGTACAGGAATACATATTGGAGCGAGGGAGTGATGGTTGGTATTGTTGTGATCAGATTGATCAGCAGGGAATTCAAATCCAATTGTCCACTGCTGCAGCTCTTCCACTGTTGGCAGGGAAGCCTCATACAGCAGGTTGTTGAGGGAAAGAAGGAGAAAGTGTTCACGGGCTACGTTACGTCCTACACATCATAGCCTACAATTAGCATCTGGGGCAAGAGATTATAATTGGCAATAATAATGTGCAGGGGATCTTTACACGAAAGATAACACGAAGAGAGAAGGGGGGTGACGACAAAGAAGGGAAGGAAGCTTGGGGTACAGGAGACCCGGGGGATGTACCTCTTGAAAACAGATTCACCCTCTTGGAAGCTGTCGGGACAGAAGGCACAGCCATTATGAGCGGGGGACAGGCCTGCGAGTCAAAAGGTGCCGCTGAGGCGGAAACCGAGGAGACACACGTCAGGCAGAGCTGTGGACGTCGGGGACTCCATCGTGAGAGGGACAGACAGGGGTTTCTGCGGCAACAGGCCTGAGTCAAGGATGGCGTGTTGCTTCCCTGTTGCCAGAATCCAGGACGTCACGGACCGATTGCAGAGCATCCTCAAGGGTGAAGTTGAGCAGCCGGTTGTGGTCGTGCGTGTCGGCACAAATGACGTCGGGAAGAAGAGGAAAGACATTCTGCAGCGTGACTTCAGAGAGCTCAGAAGAAGGCTGTGAAGCAGGACCTCCAGGGTGGTTATCTCCGGCCTGCTTCCAGTGCCTCGTGCTGGTGAGGGCAGGAACACGGAGATAGGTATGTTAGCGAATGGTATGTTAGCATTCATAGCAAAAGGATTTGAGTATAGGAGCAGGGAGGTTCTACTGCAGTTGTACAGGGTCTTGGTGAGACCACACCTGGAGTATTGCGTACAGTTTTGGTCTCCTAATCTGAGGAAGGACATTCTTGCCATAGAGGGAGTACAGAGAAGGTTCACCAGACTAATTCCTGGGATGTCAGGACTTTCATATGAAGAAAGACTGGATAGACTCGGCTTGTACTCGCTAGAATTTAGAAGATTGAGGGGGGATGTTATAGAAACTTACAAAATTCTTAAGGGGTTGGACAGGCTAGATGCAGGAAGATTGTTCCCAATGTTGGGGAAGTCCAGGACAAGGGGTCACAGTTTAAGGATAAAGGGGAAATCTTTTAGGACCGAGATGAGAAAAACATTTTTCACACAGAGAGTGGTGAATCTCTGGAATTCTCTGCCACAGAAGGTAGTTGAGGCCAGTTCATTGGCTATATTTAAGAGGGAGTTAGATGTGGCCCGTGGCTAAAGGGATCAGGGGAGTATGGAGAGAAGGCAGGTACGGGATACTGAGTTGGATGATCAGCCATGATCATATTGAAAGGCGGTGCAGGCTCGAAGGGCCGAATGGCCTACTCCTGCACCTATTTTCTATGTTTCTATAGAGGATCTGAATGTGTGGCTGAGGAGCTGGTGCGGGAAGCAGGGAATTAGATTCTTATGGGTCTGTCCCACGTAGGCGATTTTTTCGGCGACTCAGCTGTCGCCACCTGATCGCGGGCTGTCGCCTGTATGGTCGCGAGTAGTCTCCTCAAGTCGCCCAAAGAGTCGTAGCGTTTTTCGGGTCGCTGCTGGATTTTGAAATGTTCCTAAATTTTCTGCGGCAATTGGCTTGACGCTAATGATCGTAGCTTGACTTCTCCTGACATAGGTGCTGCCTAATGTTGTCGCCTGGATGAGGTAGGTTGTCGCCATGTGACGTAGGTGCTGACATCGGTGAATTCCACTGGCGACTACCTCCGTCAACCTCCGTCAACCGGCGACAGGTACCGGCGACTGAAGTGTCTTAAGTTGTCTTCAGTTGTCTCCAACAGGGTCGTAGCTTGTCGCTGGTGGACGTAGGTTGTTGTAGGTGTGGTCGTAGGTGGATGTCCTAATGGGTCGCCGGTTGTCGGTAGCTTGCCGTAGCTTGACGTCAACTAGGTGGTAGGTTGTGGTAGACATTGTCGTAAACATTATCGTATGGGGGTCCAGTCGCCGGTTCTTCGGCGACCTGCTACGACTATGACAGTCGCCGAAAAAATCGCCTAAGTGGGACAGGGGCATTAGACCACTGGGATCTGTTTTGGGGGAAGGGGGAATTGTACAAAAAGGAGGGGGATCAACATTCTGGCAGGCAGGTTTGCCACTGCTACACAGGTGTGTTTAAACTGAATAGTGGAGGGGAGGCTCAGGAAGGGATAGCAGAATATGGCCAAGTGAAATAGGAATCGATGTGAAGGGTGAGTGGAGTAATGGATTAAAAGTATTATATATGAATGCACGAAGTACAAGAAATAAAGTGGATGAGCTTGAAGCTCGGTTAGAAATTGGCAGGTATGATGTTGTGGGAATTACAGAGACATGGCTGCAAGAGGACCAGGGCTGGGAACTGAATATTCAAGCGTATACGTCCCATCGAAAAGACAGACAGGCAGGTGGGCAGACGGGGTGGGGCAGCTCTGTTGGTGAGGAATGAAATTCAGTCCCTCGCGAGGGTGGCACAGGATCAGGAGATGTAGAGTCAGTCTGGATAGAAGGGGTGTGTGGGGGCAGGGGGGGTTGTGTGGGCAGGGCTTGGGGTTGTGGCGGCGGAGGGGGAGGGGGGGTTGTGGGGGAGGGAGTGTGAGCGGGGGTGTGTGGGTGTTGGGCATGTGGGGGGGTGGGTGCATGTGGGGGGGGGGGTTGGGTGTGAGGGGGGGAGTGGAGGGGAGGGGGGGTTGTGGGGGCAGGGGGGTGTGGGCGGGGTGGACGGGGTGGAGTGTGGCCGGCGGGGTGTGTTTGTGGGCTGGGGGGTGGGTGTGTGTGGGGGGTGTGTGGTGGTTGTGTGTGTGGGCGAGGTGTGTGTGGGCAGGAGGGCTTGTGGGGGGAGGGGTGTGTGGGTGGGGGGGGTTGCATGGGGGGAGGGGTGGGTGGGCAGGGGGGAGTTGTGGGGGGAGAGGGGTGTGTGGGCGGCGGGGAGTGAGCTCGGAGAAAATTCAGGGAAGAACCACGAGGGAGGGGGGAGGAGCCAGCGAGGGGGGCAGAGGGGTAGTGGCTGGAATTGGCGGTGCGATGGGGACTCACAGTGGGCGCTGGTCGCTGGTCGTTCTCCTCAGCTGGGATAAGAGTCTCCACTTTCCGTTTGGCGATATCGGCGACATCTTCGACTCTGGCCTGGGTCTCCCACGCTAGGCTGGGCTGGGCAGGGTCTCCGACGCTGGGCTACTTGGGGCTGGGCTGCTTGGGGCTGGGCTGCTGCTTGGGGCTGGGCTGCTGCTTGGGGCTGGGCTGCTTGGGGCTGGGCTGCTGCTCGGGGCTGGGCTGCTTCGGGTCCTTCCGAAAGTCCGGTTAGAAACCACCGTCGGCCATCTTCAGCTCCAGTAAAGACGCGATGGTGCAGGAAGGGGCGGACCATCCCGGGGAGTGACAGGGGAAGAGACTAATCCGTGCGGCGCTGACTGGCAGGAGAAGAGATTGATCTGCGCACGTGCGTTTTAAAAATATTTTTAAACCACGCTAACTTTTACGACATTCAACCGATCGGGACGAAACTTGGTGCACAGGCAGCACAGGAGAATGGTGAGTGAACTGGCAAAAAATTGTAGCGCTATCCCGAACCATTTTTGCACAAATCGAAAGACCGCCAAACCGGAAGATAACATGATCAAAGTTTTAGTTATGTACAGATAGATAGATATCAATTGATTGTCCCCTGTGTTGGTGACAGAGGGATCGTGAAAGAGGTGTAAGAGATACTCCAAGCAGGCATAGCTGGGGCCCATGCGAGTGCCCATAGCCACATCTTTAACTTGGAGAAATTAAGAGGTCAAAATGCATGTTGTTGAGTGTGGGGGCAAGTTCCGCCAGGCAGAGGAGAGTGTTAGTAGAGAAGATGGATGGGTGTCTGTTCAAAGAGGAACCTGCGGGGCCTAAGACCTTCCTGCTGGGCAAAGGAGTTGTAAAGGGACTGGACGTCGATGGTAAAGATGATGCAATGGGGTGAAAAAACGGAAAGTTATTGAAGAGTTGAAGAGAGTGTGAGGTGTCTCAGATTATAGTTTGGAAGAGACTGGACAAAGGTGACAAGATAGATGCGAGGTATTGGGAGATGAGTTCCCTGGCGTAGGAGCAGGCAGAAGCATTATGTCTGCCAGATAAATCCTGTTTGTGGAGTTTGGGGGGGAAATAAAAATGGGTAGTACTGGGCTGGGGAACAACAAGGTTGGAGGCTGTGGAGAGGAGATTGCCAGAGGTGATGAGATCAGTAATGGTCCAGGAGATGGTGACCTGGTGTTCATCTGTGGGGTCATGGTGAAGGGGTAGGTATGAGGAGGTGTCTGGGAGATGAGGCCTGGCCTCGTTATGGTAGAGTTCAGCCTGCCAGCTACTACTGCAACCCCCTTGTTGTTGGGTTTGATAGCAATATTTGGATTGGAGGGCTGTGCAGTCAAACTGGGTGAGATTGGAATGGGTAAGGAGGGGGTAAAGAAGTCAAGGAGATTGATGTCACACAGTCAGTTGGCAATAAAAAAATGCCTAGAGAGGGTAGAAAGCTGGTAGGGGGAGTCCATGAGGAGGAGAAATGTTGGAGATGGGGGAAGGGAAGTCACTTGCAAGCACGTAAACCTTGCCAGAGAGAAACTTACCGAATAGTGAAAGGCATGGATAGAGTGGATGTGGAGAGGATGTTTCTACTAGTGGGAGAGTCTAGGACTAGAGGTCACAGCCTCAGAATTAAAGGACCTTCCTTTAGGAAGGAGATGAGGAGGGATTTCTATAGTCAGAGGGTGGTGAATCTGTGGAATTCTTTATTGTGGAGGCCAAGCCAGTGGACATTTTTAAGGCAGAGATAGATAGATTCTTGATTAGTATAGGAAGGAACTACAGATGCTGGTTTAAACCGAAGATGGACACATATAGGTGGAGTAACTCAGCGGGACAGGCAACATCCTCCAGAGATGCTGCCTGTCCGGCTAGATTCTTGATTAGTACGGGTGCCAGGGGTTAAGGGGAGAAAGCAGGAGAATGTGGGTTAGGAGGGAGAGATACAGTGCCCTCCATAATGTTTGGGACAAAGACCCATCATTTATTTATTTGCCTCTGTACTCCACAATTTGAGATTTGTAATAGAAAAAAAATCGCATGTGGTTAAAGTGCATGTTTAGTATTTTGTTGCATATCCTTTGCATGCAATGACTGCTTGAAGACTGCGATTCATGGACATCACCGGTTGCTGGGTGTCTTCTCTGGTGATGCTCTGCCAGGCCTGTATTGCAGCAAAGCAAGCTTATGCTTGTTTTGGGGGCTAGTCCCCTTCAGTTTTCTTTTCAGCATATAAAAGGCATGCTCAATTGGGTTCAGATCGGGTGATTGACTTGGCCACTCAAGAATTTACCATTTTTTATCTGTGAAAAACTCAATTGTTGCTTTAGCAGTATGTTTGGGATCATTGGCTTGCTGTAAAATGAACTGCCGGCCAATGAGTTTTGAGGCATTTGTTTGAACTTGAGCAGATAGGATGTGTCTGTACACGTCAGAATTCAGTATGCTACCATCATCAGCAGTTGTATCATCAATGAAGATAAGTGAGCCAGTACCTTCAGCAGCCATACATGCCCAGGCCATAACACCCTCACCACCTTGTTTCACAGATGAGGTGGTATGCTTTGGATCTTGGGCAGTTCCTTCTCTACTCCATACTTTACTCTTGCCATCACTCTGATATGTTAATCTGTGTCTCATCTGTCCACAGATCTGTTTCCAGACTATGTTTTAAGTACTTCTTGGCAAACTGTAACCCGGCCACCTTATTTTTGAGGCTAACCAGTGGTTTGCATCTTGCAATGTAGCTTCTGTATTTCTGTTCATGACGTCTTCTGCGGCCTGTGGTCATGGAAAAATCCACACCTAACTCCTGCAGACTGTTTCTGATCTGTCGGACAGGTGTTTGGGGATTTTTCTTTATTATAAAGAGAATTCTTCTGTCATCAGCTGTGGAGGTCTTCCTTGGCCTGCCAGTCCCTTTGCGATTAGTAAGCTCACCAGTGCTCTCTTTCTTCTAAATAATGTTCCAAACAGTTGATTTTGGTAAGCCTAATGTTTGGTTGATGTCTCTCACAGTTTTATTCTTGTTTCTCAGTCTCATAATGGCTTCTTTAACTTTCATTGGCACAACTTTGGTTCTCATGTTGATAAACAGCAATAAAAGCTTCCAAAGGTGATGGAAACTCTGGAGGGAAGACTTGGTGCTGAGAGCTCTCTTGTACCTGCATTAAGGAGGCAATTAAACACACCTGAGCCATTACAAACTACTGTGAAGCCATGTGTCCCAAACATTATGGTGCCCTGAAATTGGGGGACTATGTATAAACACAGCTGTAATTTCTACATGGTGAAACCAAAATGTATAAAAATGGCCTTTATTAAAATCTGACAATGTGCACTTTAACCACATGTGATTTTTTCTATTACAAATCTCAAATTGTGGAGTACAGAGGGAAATAAATAAATGATGGGTCTTTGTCCAAAACATTATGGAGGGCACTGTAGATCAGCCATGATTGAATGGATGAGTAGACTTGATGGGCTGAATGGCCTAATTTGGCTCCTATCACTTATGAACCTATGAAAGGCCTAATATCCATTGGGGAATTAACTCTTCGCTCTGTAACTGTCTGGGGTTACATGTGAATTCAGACCCACCGTTGATGTTGACTCAATGACTCCTTCATCCATGAGCCAATTAGATTCAGATTCAGATTAGTTTGTCTGCAACATTGTCTGTAACTTGTTTTCACCTAGTTCACAGCTAACATGTTCCCGTTATCATTGTTACTTTTTTGCCTATCTTTCATTCATTTGTTCCACATCTCTCTACCATCCATATCTCTTGTTTCCCTTTCCCCTGACTCTCAGTCTGCAGAAGGGTCTCAACCCGAAACGTCACCTATTCCTTTTCTCCAGAGATGCTGTCTGACCCGCTGAGTTACTCCAGGTGTTTGTGTCTGTCTTTAGCATATTGTCATATACACCAGGGTGCAATGAAATTATTTGTTCACGTAAGGCTCGCCGAATAAATAGTTAGGGATCACAGTGAGCAGTTAGAGTAAATAATGAAGGACACAAAGTGCTGGAGTAACTCGGCAGGTCGGGCAGGAGCTCTGGAGAACAAGGATCGGTGACGTTTTGGTTCGAGACCCTCCTTCAGAGTAAACAATTACTCAGTCTTTTAGAGATAAACAATAAATATTGGCCATGCGATCCGTGCTGTGAACAAATAAAGGACAAAGCTGGAGCTGAGATAATGTGAGGAAACACACCTTCATACGAAGCAGAAATCTGGAATTGTTTCCAACAGATAGCTGGTAAACTGCAGGTTAAGTGTAACATTTGGAACTTGTAGAGTTTTAATTTGGGGTGCTGATGGTTGTGGAAGAAAGGTGGATAAATCCAACTAAGGCATGAATCATCTGTGAACCAGTTAAATAGTGGAGGTCCTGCCCTGCTTAAGGGGCTGTCCCACTTGGGCGACCTAATTGGCGAGTTTAGAAGAGTTTGAAAAAATAACATGTAGAAGACCTCCTTCGACCTCCTTCGACTATGTTGAAGACCAGCTTCGACTAGCTAGGACTAGCTACGACTAACTTCGGGAAAATTGGACACAGAATAGTGGAGAGTGAAGACGACCTCCTTCGATCTCCTTCGACCTCCCTTCGACTATGATGAAGACTATCTTCGACTACCTTCGGCTACCTTCGACTACCCTCGATTACCTTTGACTAACATGCCGACCTACTACGACCTGCTACGACTAAACCTACGAGTAAAAAAAGTATGGATTTTTTCCATGCCGACCTTTTTTACTCGCGGGCATTTTTTAACATATTGAAAAAAACGCCGCGACCTAGCTGAGGCCTCGAGTACGCCTCAGCTAGGTACCACTCTCGAGCATGAGGAGAGTTACGAAGACCTGCTACGACCTCGTGTCGACCATGCTGCGAGTATGAGTCGAGGGCAAACTCGCCAGAACTCGCGGATTAGGTCGCCCAAGTGGGACAGGCCCTTTAGACTTCTCAAATGAAACACATTTCATTTATGTGAATTAAACTCCATTGACTCTGCCCACTTGCCCAAATGATCAAGATCTTGCTGTAACCTTTGATAACCATCTTCGCTCTCTGCAAACTTACTCATCGTTCCATTATGGCGGGCGAATAAACGAGCCACGCGTGGTGAATACAAAGAGATCTTTATTGCTCAGGTAACGAGATCAACAACACAAATGCGAATGGGGGAGGGCTCACCCAGGTCTCTGTATTTATACTAGGGCACACCCCTAAACCTCGTGACAACCGCTTCCCGCCATTACCCAGTCACGTGACCCTACCCAGACTGCCAAAGGTTCGAATACAGGTGGCCTAACCACCGGGTGGCGCCACACCATGTACATTCTCAACCAAAGCATTAATATAGGTGACAAACACCTGGGCCCAGCACCTAACCCTGAGGTTTACCACTCAACACTGGCCTCCAGTGAAAAATAAACCTTCCACTGCTTTATTCCTTGAAGACAATTCTGCATCCAGTTAGCTAGCTCACTGGATCCCATGAGTTCAAACCTTCCATGGCAGCTTGTCAAGTAACACCTTGTCAAGGTTGAACAATCCCTGTTCCAGGCATACACTGGTCCCACAGCTCTACCTCCATTACATTGATGACTGCATCGGTGCTACCTCCTGCACCCATGCAGAACTCATGGACTTCATCAACTTCACCACCAATATCCATCCTGCACTCAAATTTACTTGGACCTTCTCCGACACCTCCCTCTCCATACCAGGACATCCGAGATGTCCTCATTCTTTAGGGAACAGTGGTTCCCCCTCCCATCATTCATGAGGCCCTCACTGGTGTCTCCTCAGTACCCTGCAGTTACACCCTTGCTCCCCCTCCCCCTAGTCATAACAGAGACAGTCCCCCCCCCCTAGTTCTTACCTTTCACCTCATCAGCGGTCGCATACAACACATAATCCTCCGAAATTCTCGCCACATCCAGCGGGATCCCAACACTAGTCACATCTTCCCATCTCCACCCCTTTTTGCCTTCCGCAGAGACCGTTCCCTCCGCAACTCCCTGGTTAACTCATCCCTTCCTGCCCAAACCACCCCCTCCCCCTTCGCCTGGAACCGCAGAAGATGCAACATCTGACCCTATATCTCCTCCCTCGACTCTGTCCAGAGGTTCACTTGCACTTCCTCCAATTTTATCTACTGTATCCGTTGTTCAAGATGTGGACTCTTATACATCGGCGAGAACCAAACGTAGACTGTGCGATCGTTTCGCTGAACACCTTCGCTCAGCCCGCCTGAACCAACCTGATTTCCCGGTTGCTAAACACTTTAATTCTCCTTCCCATTCCCACACAGATCTTTCTGTCCTAGGCCTCTTACATTGCCAGAGTGAGGTTAAATGCAAATTGGAGGAACAGCATCTCATATTTAGCTTGTGCAGTGGTATGATTATTGATTTCTCTATCTTCAAGTAACTCCGGCATTCCCTCTCTCTCCATCCCTCCCCCACCCAAGTCACACCAGCTTCTCGTTTTCACTCAAAAACAGCTAACCATGTCCTGATTCCTAACAAGGGACTTGCTGAAGTCCTTCTAGATTATATTCACAGTCTTGCCCTCGTCTTCAGTTTATATGAGGGAATCTTTTGGAATTGTCCATATGGGCCTCTGGGTTTTAATATCTCAGCTGCTGATGAGAAGAATTGTGAAAATTGTTCTTGCAGGTTAAATGTATATGTCGAAGAAACGGAGGCAAAATCACACAGACGGGCAGTGCAGTGGCGGCCCCAAGACCCGGGTTCGATCTTGACTACGGGAGCTGTCTGTGCGGAGTTTGTACGTTCTCCCCGTGACCTGCGCGGGTTTTCTCCGAGATCTTCGGTTTAACTCAGACTTGCTCTGTTGCTTCTTTCTATGGCCTGGTCCCACACTCCAAAAATGTACCGGTTTGTAGGTTAATTGGCTTGGTGTAAATGTGAAAGATGTCCATCGTGTTAATGTGTGGGGATCGCTGGTATTCCGCGCTGTATCTCTAAACTAAACTAAACAGAAGAATGCACTCAGGCCATAACAAGAAGCAACAGAGCAAGTCTGAGTTGGAAGGCAACAGCGATACTTCCTGGCAGTTAATCATGCAGATTGTCATGTGTCTTCATCTATGTAATTAGTGGAACTGAAAGTCAGCATTTCACCCTCCCCCATCCCCACCCCCTGTCCCCCCCCTCACCCTCCCCCCCTCATTTCCCAAATGGCTCCTGCTATTGTGTTTTTTACATTCAGTTGTTTCTTACTTGTCTTGAATTCAAAATATTGAATCAGAAACATGGTGCTTAAACGTACACAGCAGACTTCCTGTGCCTAATTATAGTATCTGTCTCCTCTCAATGTACCACTTTCTTTCACTTCCCAATCCTCTTTCCCCAACCTTTGAACTACCATTCTCTTTTAATAGGACACAAACAGCTGGATTAACTCAGTGGGGCAGGGCGCATTTCTGGAGAGAAGGGATGGGATGGGTGACGTTTCAGGTCAGGACCCTTGTCACCCATTCCTTCTCTCCAGAGATGCTGCCTGTCCTGCATTTTGTGTCTATCTTCAGTGTACAACCAGCATCTGCAGTTCCTTCCACAGATACCAGTCTCTTTTTATTTATTTTTCCATTTCCTTGTTCTCCAAATTACTCATTAATTACTCATATTTCCCATTTTCAATGATTACTTAATGCTCTGTTGCTAACTATGATTTCCTCATTGCTCTCCATTTTGTCCTGTTCTGTTTGATTCTTTATTCTCTGATTCATCATCAGTGAGTTGGATATCTTTTGAAGATATAAAGCATATTTTTTGACCAAACGATTAAGTGTAAATGTTTCACATTTGGTAGGTCATTAAACCATAAAGGACAATGAGAAGGTGGGGCAAACAGATGGATGAAACAAGATCATTCTGTCTCTAATCAGCCGCTTCATGACTCTGCTTTCTCTTTAAACTATTTATGTGGATGACAAGTGCCTTTATTGATGGGTACTTTGAACTTTAGATTTGCATTGACCAGGAACCCATCAAATGCCATATTAACTTACATCCTTTTCTACACCAATGCATGTTGATTATACAGCTAGGTCAGAATTGGCCAATGGCATATTGAAAACAATGTGGAGATAAATGCTAATTGGAGGAACAGCACCTCATATTTTGCTTGGGCAACTTCCAAACCCAGCGTTATGAACATTGATTTCTCTAACTTCAAGTAATCCTTGCATCCCACTCTCTCTCCGTCCCTCCTCCACCCAAGTCGTTGTATTCGGTTCAAAGTCATCTTGTTGAGTCTCATTGTCTGCAACTGGTTTTCACCTAGCACACAGCTAACAATGGCCTGTTTCCTTTATCATTGTTACTTTTTTGCATATCTTTCATTCATTTGTTCTACATCTCTCTATATCGCCATCTAAATCTCTTGTTTCCCTTTTCCTTCTCAGTCTGATGAAGGGTCTTGATCTGAAACATCACCTATTTCTTTTCTCCAGAGATGCTGTCTGACTCACTGAGTTACTCCAGCTTTTTGTGTCTATCATCGGTTTAAACCAGCATCTGCAGTTCCTTCCTACATATTCTGTATAGTGGTGGTCTACGTAAGAGAAGTTTGGATACTGGATACGATGTGAAAAAAATAGAAGAACTAACAGCCTTTAAAACAGTAAAACTATTCCAAGACATTTCTGGGAGTGTCGTGATAAAATCATAATCATATTTTATTATACTATGATAACATCATTATCATATTTTACTATGATAAAATCATTATCGTATTTAACAAAGAATTTGATTTGTCATACAGTCATACCAATAAAAAGCAATAGAATGCACAAAACACATTTATCATGAACATGTACCACAGTGACTCCTCCCCATTCCTCACTGTGATGGAAGGCGAAAAAAAAAGTTCAACCTCTCCCTTCTGTGTCCTCCTGCGGTCAGGGGCCTCTAACCTTCTGTTGACGGGACGATCTTACTCCCGTAGCCGGCGGCATTTGGGCCCACCCATCGGGGCGATCAAGGTCCTGCATCGGGGGGGGAGTCTCAGCTCCCCCGCACCGGGCGATCTACCCCGGGTCGAACGTCGTGTGGCTTTTGGAGCTTCCCGACGTCAGTCTCAACCCGAGACTGCGAGCTCCTTGATGTTAAACTCCGCAGGCCATGGTTGGAGCGTCAATCCCGAGCAAAGGATCGGCTCCGATGGTAAGTCCACGTCCCCGCGGTGGGGCTCAAAGTCAGTCCCGAGCAAGGCCTCCAGCTCCACGATGTTAGGCCACGGAGCAATCGGAGTTACGATCCGGAAAACAATCGCATCTCTGGCAAGGTAAGAGATTGAAAAAAGTTTCCCCGACCCCCTCCCCCACCCCCCACATAAAACAAACCAGAGAACATTAACAAAGTTCTAAAACACACTAAAAATAACCAAAAAAATACTTAAAGGACAGACAGACTGTAGGCGAGGCTGCCATTGAAGTGCCACCCGGTGGAATTGAGGAGACACTTTAAATTTGGTTGGATCTTCCCCTCGACTCCATTCAAGGACCCAAGCAGTCGTTCCAGGTGTGACAGAGGTTCATCTGCATCTCCTCCAACCTCATCTATTGCATCCGCTGCTCTAGATGTCAGCTGATCTACATCGGTGAGACCAAGCGTAGGCTTGGCGATCGTTTCGCCGAACACCTCCGCTCAGTCCGCATTAACCAACCTGATCTCCCGGTGGCTCAGTACTTCAACTCCCCCTCCCATTCCGAATCCGACCTCTCTGTCCTGGGCCTCCTCCATGGCCAGAGTGAGCACCACCGGAAATTGGAGGAGCAGCACCTCATATTCCGCTTGGGCAGTCTGCACCCTAGCGGCATAAACATTGAATTCTCCAATTTCCGGTAGCCCTTGCTGTCTCCTTTCCTTCTCAGCTCAACCTCAGCCCTCGGGCTCCTCCTCTTCCTTTCTCCTTTCTTCTCCCCTCCCTCCCCCCCCCCCCACACCCTACATCAGTCTGAAGAAGGGTTTCAGCCCGAAAGGTTGCCTATTTCCTTCGCTCCATAGATGCTGCTGCACCCGCTGAGTTTCTCCAGCACTTTTGTCTAAATTTGGTGTTGCACAATCAGGCAAACCATGCCTTTGAAGTTCCTGTCAGTGCTCTTGACAGAAGCAGAGATAACTAAGTTAATAATTGTGTTCATGTTCCATGTTTTAGCTAGCCGTTGAGCAATAAAATCAATACAAATAAAACTTAAAAACATAAAGGGAGGAAGGGACAATGACTTTGCAAACAGGGTGGCACGGTGGCGCAGTGGTAGAGTTGCTGCCTTACAGTGCCAGAGACCCGGGTTCAATCCCGACTACAGGTGCTGTCTGTGTGGAGTTTACATGGGATTTCTCCAGGTGCTCTCACCTCTCACACTGCAAAGATGTACAGGTTTGTAGGTTAACTGGCTTCGGTAAAAATTGTAAATTGTCACTAGCGTGTACAGGATAATGTTAGTGTGTGGGGATCGCTGGTTGATGCCGACTTGGCAGGCCGAATGGCCTGTTTCCATGCTGTATCTCTAAACTAAACTAAAAACAGATAAGTGTGACCATCCTGTTGATAATCAGTGGCTTCATGACTGCATTCTTCAATAAAATCTTTATCATGGAATCTGGCAAGTCTCCTTATTGATTGTACTTTGAACATGACATTTGCATTCTGCAGTGTTCGGTGAATTGCCACATTAACTTTTATGCTTATCCCCACAAAGACAAGTTTATTCTAGAGGACGATCAGAATTGTTCAATGGCATGTTGAAAAGAACGAGGGAGATTGTTGATCGCTGAACAAAAAAAACATTGACTAATTCAGCTGGGGGTTCAGATAACAGTAAATTCAAATCCCTTTTATTCCCAGGGATTAGTTAGTGGATTCAGAGTCAGTGGTGAAATGGAGTTAAATTTTACTTCGGAGTCACGTGAGTGACCACCTGAAGAGACCGCCAGCCCGCATGTGCGTCATATTGTCTATCGCATTGCGCAACGACTGTGCTGGAGGCGCGCTGCTCCGCCAGCGGTAAGTTTCAAACCTGAAGGTAAGTTTTCAACTTATTTCCAGGTTCTGTTTTTCCTTGCAGGAAAGCTCTTTACAGAGTTTCCTGCTGGATATAATATACGCCGCGGGGAATCCCAGTCACGGACCGCAGGGGTAACCGGCTACTGACCGCTGGGAATCCTGGTCATGGACCGCGGGGAACCGGTTATGGACTGCGGGGAAGCCCGGTCATGGACGGGAAGATCGGCTACGGACCACGGGGAACCGGCTACGGAGACTGCGGAAGTGCGAGTAGCTGTCGGCCGTCGGGTTCACTACCCGAGTCACTGACAGTGCGGTCAGGTGCCTCTTGAATCCGCGATGGTTCCCCAGAACGGGGGTAAAACCAAGAGTAAGACGGATGGGAACCACAGTGGTTCCCCAGAAAGGGGGTAAAGCTAAGGGTAAGATGGATAGGAACCACCGTGGTTCCCCAGAAAGGGGGTAAAGCTAAGAGTAAGACGGATAGAAACCGCGGTGGTTCCCAAGAAAGGGGGTAAAACCAAGAGTAAGACGGATAGGCCTGTCGAGATGGGTACGTCCTCGGACGTTTAACTCAGATGGAGCATGGATAGTGTCCTCAGGCGTTTATCCCATAAATGTGATGCTCCATCCTGATATGGTCCATGGAACGGGGCCATATCAGCGCAGGTCTCCTCGGGGCCTGCGGCAGCACCTGTTTCAAGGCTGCTTACAGATCTCCCTCTCTGTGGAGGAGAGTGCGAGGGGTCAGTGCGTAACTGACTCCAAACTGGGAAGGATGTCCGTGGAACATAATATTGTTCCTGAAAATACCGGCAGTGAACAGCGCTATCTGGGGTGACATTGGAGGGGGCATGAAAATCTAGGAGATAAAACTCCAATAAATGTTCAAAATTACTGGCCTGGTGTTGATGTACAATGCACACTTCATAATGAACTGGAACGCCATCAGACCTGCCTTACAACCAAATTTGCAGGCTCATGTAAGGCCAGCAGTGTCGAGCCGCCGAATCTTCTCTTCGAGGAAGACCTATCCAACAGGTAAGACCTGGATGAGGAAGCAAAGCTGTCGGACTAATCAAGGTACCAACAACGAGCAAAGCTTCATTTTTTCGGCGACATCACACCCCACGCCTCCATCGGCAGTAAGCGGTTCACTGAAGCTGGGCAAAGGTCTTCCAGGCCAAGGCCCAAGCCGGTCCTCAGTAAATATATGGAATCCACGCACCCCAGCAGTCCTTCTCTCCAAACTAATGGATGGAAATAGAACCCGCATCAGGGGCCTTTTGGCTTACCATAAGACCACCGATAACCATGGAGGTAGGTGGGTCTGGTTCTTTCCAAAACATGGGGTTGGTGGACCATTTCCAAGTTGGTAATATTTACACTTGTTTTTGTACAAATAACAATAATAACATGAAATTAGTTTATACTGCACAGTATACAAGGTTTCCAAGCAGGCTTCCGGGCCAGGATTGCCTTTCGAGACAGGCTCGGAAATATGGCCAGAGTTGTCTTTCGAGACAGGCTCGGAATTATAGCAGGCGTGGCCTGATCATTGTGAGAGTTGGTGGTGGTCGGTTCATCCTTGATTTACCTCGCATGTGCAGTATAGACATTTCAGCATAGGAAACTTCGTTACTGTCTAACAACTGATTTCCATAGGATCTTTATAGCATTCAGTTCCCATTCACAGGGATCACCGGAGATATTTGAAATTTAACTGGATGGGGCAATAATAACAGTTAAAGCGTTGCAAAATGGGCTAACTTCAGCTCCCAGGTTATTTACCAAATTACTAAAAACCAGGGCTTGGTCTGCTCAGAGCCCAAAATCACTTGTTATGGCCTATCTGGAAGATATTCTAAACGCTGTATTTTGCTAAAATTAACTGTTTCAGCCGCAAGCTATATTTGAGATTCTCATCCATCCGGTTAAATTTAAGTTGATACCAACTAGAGTTATTGATTATTAGGATTTACCTTTAACTCTATTAATTTGTCTGTGACTCCGCCCTGGGGCAAGAGATTAGAATTAGTAGAAGCGCATCAAGTGACCAGTGTAATTGGCAAAATAGTGGCTGTGATTTTTCAGCAACGCAATTTGGGCCTTGCATTATCAGTACTTATAAACGTGCAAAGGACCAAGCTCTTTGGTACCATTTAGGTCTTTGTTAACAGACCTATGCTAGTTCCAGCTGAAGCTATCAAAGTCACAATGGTGGACGAACAGTATTCAGCATTGCTAATAACTTTTGGTCAGTAAATCTTCAGTTATATTACAACCTGATGCTAATGCTCAACGATGGAAAATTATAATACCATCTCTAGTTACGGAGGCAGATGCGATTTGCATGAGTTACCAATTCTTCAGTTATATGGTATCAACTACCTGTAGACACTGGGTGCATTCTATGGGTTAAAGGTTATTGTGCGAATATGCATAATCTGCATGCTCAACTCCAAATTGATACACTTTGGTGGTGACATATATTAATCACATGGGTGCAATCAACTCAGTATCCTGTGATAGTTACATAACCTCATTTGGCGCTGGTGTATCATCATGTAAAATCAATGATAACACAGAATGTATGTTGGATCATAAAGTTTAATGACATTGTCCGAAAATGGAGATGTTTGCAACCAGGCTCAATCACCAGTTGCGAAAAATATGTGGCATGGCAGTGGCAATGGATGCATTCTCGCTACACTGGGTAGGAATGTCCTTTTATGTCTTTCCTCCATTTTGCCTCATCAGTCGGGTCTTGCAAAAATTCAGCAAGTTCCCGCTTCAGGCATTTTCGTAGTGCCTGACTGGCCTATACAGCCATGGTTCCCGCTGATGTTGGGAATGATAATAGAACCTTATATGGTTATTTCTAGACACAAAAATTGCTGGTTTAGCCATGACTCGGGAAACCATCCTCTGCATGATAAAATCAATTCATTGACTTGCAGACTCTGAGAAGACCGTTCCTGTGGCTCGGGTCGTCAGACCGAACCATGGACGTGCTCACTGCAGATTGCAGGGATAGCACCAAAAAAGCAGTACATTTCCTCATAAGGAGATGGGAAGTATTTTGTTTAAATGCTAATATAATTCGGCACGGATGACTGACGTCTTGAAGTTCAGTTTTATATGGGTCTTTGACAATCATTAAGTTATAGTGCCATTAACTGTGCCAAACATGCCTTCTCATCATATTGGCTGTGGGGAGCAGAATCCACTCTGTCGGGTCTCGCCCTCTGATATCTAGATTATGAAGGGTATCTTCAACTCAAAACCTCCCAGGCCCAGGTACGCAGAGATATGGGATGTTAACATTGTGCTAACGCCGCTTTGCCGGTGGGCTCCAGCTACATCCCTGTCCTTGGTCAAACTCACTTACAAAGTGGTTATGCTCTTGGTGCTGAGTTCAGCGCAACGGGTCCAGTCATTGCATAAGCTGTGACTGGACAGGATGATTACATCTGCAGGCAAAATAACATTTTATGTATATGACTTAGTCAAGCAGAGTAGACCAGGGGCATCAGGTCTCAAACTAGATTTGTTGGCATATCCCATGGACCTTCGGTTGTGTGTGGTCACACATGTACACCAGTATGTTAAGGTCACTAAGAGCCTTAGAGACTCTGAACTAGCAATGTTTGTTAGTTACATAAAGCCTCATAAGAAGGTATCAGTAATGACCATCTCCAGGTGGTTAAAATGGATTCTGGCTTATACAGGAGTGAACACTGACATTTTCAAGTCTCACTCCACCAGGGCTGCAACAACATCAGCAGCAGGGTTATGGACATTTCACTGGACCACATCCTAGCAGCTGCAGGATGGTCAAACGAACGATCTTTCCAAACATTTTATAACTAACCCATTGCCAGACCGGGGGTATTTGCCAACTCTATTTTAGGTTCTGTTTTATAGTTTCCTCCTGGTTGAGGGGGGTTACTATTATCATTATTTGTTCATTAAAAAGCATCAACATGTCTATATCTATGACATGTCTGAATGCATTATTAATGTTCACTCATCCTTGGTCAACTGATGCAGTGTGTGACGCATGGACTCGTTTCCACGGCATGAAATCACAGAGCTTTGAAATCTTCACGTAGTCACTCACGTGACTCCGAAGTAAAATAGTAAGATTAAACGAGAACTTACCAGTTTGAAGTTTGATCTTTATTTTATGAGGAGTTACGTTGAGGGATTACGTGCCCTCTACTCCTAACCCTCTATCATAAAGGTCAGCTGGTATTCTAATCTTACTATATTCAGTTCAACAACTGTTATCTGTGATTTCACACCACTGCTTTGAAGATTGACGCGCATGCGGGCTGGCGGGCTCTTCACGTAATCCCTCAACGTAACTCCTCTTAAAATAAAGATCAAACTTCAAACTGGTAAGTTCTCATTTAATCTTACTATTATTAATCCACATAAAGTGGTTGAAGAGTGGAACACACCTAAAGAAGTGACATGCCGAGACTTGTGTTCTCATGATCAATGTTGACCATGAGCAGTGTGCCTGTGTGGCTGGGTCTTGGCCATTATATGCACAGTTCACGCCACTGTTGTATACTGCATAGCAGAGGGCAGTCAATGTATAGGAGGTTTGGAGGGAGGTTGCTATTTAGTTGCATTTCCTCCTAACCACTTGCACACAGTGGATGTGGTGTAAACACATTGGCATATGGTCACACTGATCTGTTCTGTTCTGTTCTGTATTCATGCCTACTATATTCTGTTGTGCTGAAGCAAAGCAAGAATGTCATTGTCCTATCTGGGACACATGACAATAAACTCTCTTGAATCTTGAATCTTGAAGCAGTTGTAAATTAACTATGTGGTTAATCAATTGGGGGTAAAATAGTGAAATTATGCTCATCTTTGCACAAATTGTGCATTTCTACAAATGTTCTGTGAAATGCAGCATTTAATTTTGTAAATGGTAAGAAAACGGAAATGTGTTTTTTAAATATGCTACAGAATGACTTCACAGCTGGTTAAAAAACATTTCCTGACATTGGTTAGCACTGTTCAGCAGGCGCTGCACCTGGTTCATGCACCTATAGTTGGCATCTATTTCTCATGCAGACTGTGCAGATGAGGCAACACTACCAGGCATGCACTGGGCCTGACTGCAGCCTGACCACAGAGGGAGACACAGAGGTTTGTACAGACCAGAGTGCATGGTGATGCAGCGGTAGAGTTGCTGCCTTACAGAGACCCAGGTTCGATCCTGGCTACGGGTGCTGTCTGTACGGACTTTGTACGTTCTCCCTGTGACCTGCGTGGGTTTTCTCTGAGAACTTTGGTTTCCTCCCACACATTTCCTCCAGAGAGGTACAGGTTTGTAGGTTAGTTGCCTTGTTGTAAATGTGAAACTTGTCCCCAGTTTAGTTATAGTTTAGTTTAGAAATACAACGCGGAAACTGGCCCTTCGGCCCACCGAGTCCGCGCCGACCAGCGATCCCCGCACACATTAACACTATTCTACACACCGGGGACCATTAACACATACACCAAGCCAATTCACCTACAAACCTACACGTCTTTGGAGTGTGGGAGGAAACCGAAGATCTCGGAGCACAGCTGTGAAATGTGAACAAAAACAGCATATTGTGTGTGTGTGAGGAATTAGAAGGCCAGAAATGCAGAGATCTTGTTGCAGAGCTAGAGAACATTATATTCCTTGATGCTTTTCAGGGAAGAGACATGCACTTTAAATGCAAAATTTTGACACCCCAGATGCATGTCTAAAGAAAATAGAACTGTACAGTACAGGAACAGGCCCTTCAGCCCACGATGCCTGTGCTGTACACAATAACCATATAACCACATAACCATTACAGCACGGAAACAGGCCATCTCGGCCCTTCAAGTCCGTGCCGAACACTTTTTAAATTAAAAAAAAAAATTACTTCCCCCTAGTCCCATCTACCTGCACTGAGACCATAACCCTCCATTCCTTTCCTGTCCATATACCCATCCAATCTATTTTTAAAGGATAAAATCGAACCAGCCTCCACCACTTCCACTGGAAGCTCATTCCACACAGCTACCACTCTCTGAGTAAAGAAGTTCCCCCTAATGTTACCCCTGTTACTAATGTTACAATGCCAAGATCCAACTCTTATCTACCTGCACATAATCCGTATCCTCCATTCCATGAATATCCACGTGCTTAAACAAAAGTCTCTCACATGCTAATATTGCATCTGCCTCCAGCAGCGTGTTCCAGGCATCCACTATCCTCTGCGTAAATAAGCTGTCCTATGCATCTCCTTTAAACTTTGCCCCACTCACCTTAAAGCCCAACCCTCTAGTATTTGATATTCCCATGCTGGGAAAAAGGTTTTGACTGTCTATCTTCTCTATTCCTCATACAATTCTACTTCTATCGGTTATCCCCTCAACTTCCAAAGAGAATAATCCAAGTCTCTCCAACCTCTATCCAACCTGTAGCTAATATCCACTAATCCAGGCATCATTCTGGTAAACTTTCCATAGACTGCACATCCTTCCTGTAATGGGGTGACAAGAACTACACACCGAAATCCAAATGAGGCCGAACCAAAGCGCTATATAGCTGCTTGGTAACTTCCACACACTTGTACTCAATGCCCCGACTAATGAAGGCAAGCATTGCAAGGGCGGCACAGTGGTGCAGCGGTAGAGTTGACACCATACAGCGTTCACAGCGCCGGAGACCCAGGTTCGATCATGGCTACAGGTACTGGCTGTACGGAGTTTGTACGTTCTTTCCGTGACCTGCGTGGGATTTCTCCAAGAACTTTGGTGTTCTTCCACATTCCAAAGACGTACAGGTTTGGCTGTTAGTTGGCTTGGTATAGATGTAAAAATTGTCCCTAGTGTGCGTAGGGTAGTGTTAATGGTCATTGGTCAGTGATCATTGGTCAGTGCGGACTCAGTGGGCCAAAGAGGCTGTTTCCGTGCTGTATCTCTAAATTAAACAGGATCAATATTTTAGGGCAAAATGTTGCTATAGTCCCTTCTGGAAAGGAATACTCAAAACAAATGTGACGGTATTGGTTTGAAAAATGGTTTGCTTGCCTTCCTTAGTCAGGGCATTGAGTACAAATGTACACACAACATTTATGTAGCGCCGGTGTAGTACGAATAGTTTAAGGCATTTCATAGGGTTGAATATTAATAAAATGAGGAGACATTGAGAAAGTGGATCAAAAAAGTTGATTAAAAAGGAATATCTCAAGTGAAATGAGAACGGAGCAGTGGAAAGTCAGGACGAAAGAATTCCAGAACATTGCACCCAGATAGCTGGAAGCACATCTGTGAAATGTGAATAAAACAGAATTTTGTGTATACACTGTACTCAATGCCCCGACTAATGAAGGCAAGCATATCATATGCCTCCTTTACCACTCGATCTACAGTATTTGTGTTGCCACTATCAGGGAGTTATGAACTTGGACCACAAGATCCTTCTGTACATCAATGCTGTGAAGGGTCTTGCCATTAATTGTATATTTTCCTCTTACATTCTACCCCCCATAGTGTAACACCCCACATTTGCTCGGATTAAACTTCATCTGTCATTTCTCCACCCGTTTCTGTAGCTGATCTACATCCCGCTGTATACTTTGACAGATAGTGCAGGGATCGCTGGTCGGCACGGACCCGGCGGGCCGAAGGGCCTGTTTCCGCGCTGTATCTCTAAACTAAATAACAGGTGAAAGTGCAAAACATTCACCAGTGCCAACTACATAAAAGCACTTGGAGATTTCAATTAGATCAAAAAGGTCCATGACAATTTACAAGGTCCCATCTCCCCAAACCATTGGCACTAATTTATTTAAGGTGTAGACTAGAAAACAATGAATAATATCTGAAAAAGGGTCTCGAACCAAAATGTTGCCTATCCATTCCCTCCACAGATGCTGCCCGATCTGCTGAGTAACTCTAGCACTTTGTGTTTTGCTCAAAATTTTAGCATTTGGGTGTTTCTTGTGTGTCCATTAGTATTATCTCCCAGGTGGCTGAAGATTACAAAATAAAATCTGTAATCAGATGCAGTAATCTGTCACAAAGTGCTGGAGTAACACAGCAGGTCAGGCACCATCTCTGGAGAACATAGATAGGTGACGTTTCAGTTCAGGACCCTTCTTCAGACTGATTGTGGTGGTGGGGGTGGGGAGGGGGGGGGGGGTGAAAGAAAGCTGTATGAGGAGGGGCAGGACAAAGCCTGGCAAATGATTATTAGGAACAGGTGAGTGGTGGTTCAGGCGGGCAGTGGGTGGGTACATATAGTGTAGATATACTGTGCTGTCCTGGGCAGTGGGCAGGTGCTATAGACCTGTACGGGAAGGTAGACGCTCCCGCCCCCACGGGTCTCGGGCAGATGGGGCTCGTCAGCCTGGGAAGGCAGTCCATCTAGGAGAGGGAAAACTCTGATTTAAAACCTCCACTGCCTTGTGGCCATATCCAGTCATGGAAAAGGCTCCTGGAGTAAACCTCAAGAAAATCCGGAGTCGGAGCCCCTAAGGCAGTTCGTTGTTGTCTACAACCTCGCTCTGGCAGCTCCTGCGACGGCGCTGGTGCCAAACTGTAACGGCCCTGCTGTTCCTTTGGATCGATCAGCGACGTGGAGAGGGGGGGAAGTGCTGCATGAAAAACAGCCTGTCCTCCAAATGACATCGCCAAGGCTTGCATCCGACCACACATCACCTGCAAACCAGGATGTATCACCCATGGTCAGTCATGACCGAAGGGGGCCTACTCCCAAGTGGTGGTTTTGATCGGTAGATGGTTGGACAAAGTCCATCACAGGGGATAGACTATCGATAGACATCGACTACAAACCCACTGATTCTCACAGTTTTCTGGGATACACCTCCTCCCTTCCATCACGAGGCTCTCCATTCTAGGAGATCCGAGATGCCCCCCTTCTCTCGGTAACATGGTCCTCCTGAACCCCCTCCCTGCTGTCATTGATGTCTCCTTCATCCATGTCTCCTCTGTGTCCCGTAGTTCTGCTCTAGCTCCCTCTTCTCCAAGATGTATCACAGATAGAGTTCCCCTGATCCTTACCATTCACCCCATCAGCCTCCGCATCCAACATGGCATCCTCCGACATTTCTATCACCTCCAACGTGATGGTGATCGCAACCACCAGCCACATCTTCCCATCTCCGCCCCTTTCCACCTTCTATAAAGATCACTACCTCTGGCTCACTCATCCCTTCCCACCCTACCTCCCCCTTCCCCAGGTACTTTCCCCTGCAACCGCAGGAGATGCAACACTTGTCTCTATACCTCATCCCTCACCTCCATCCAGGGAACTTAGCAGTTCTTCCAGCGGAGACGTGCCCCTCCTCTGACCTCAGCTACTTTATTCAGTGTTCCTGATGTGGCCTCTTTTACATCAACAAGACCAAGGGCAGACTAGGCGATAGTTTCAACTAAAGCCTGTACTTGGACCACCAAGGCCTGCTGGATCTCTAAGCTGGTTACCACATTAACTCCCCTTCTCATTCCCACACTGACCTTTCTATCCTGGGCCTCTTCCATTGCCACAGTGAGGGCACCCACAAACTGGAGGAACAGCGCCTCATATTCCACTTGGGTAGCTGACAACCTAATGGTACAAACATTGAATATCCTCCATTTCATGTAACTAACCGAGTAACAACCCCCCCAACTGTCCCCCTCTCCCATTCCTGTGCTCCACCTGGGTTCACACACATTTCTTCCCCCCCCCCAACTGTCCCCCCCCCCCCCCCCCACCTGTCCCCTTCCATTTTTCCTCTTCCCCTTATATTTCTTCCTCTGGATTCACAAATCGTATCTCTTCTTTCCTTATCTCTCACTTTTCATCTCTTCATCTCTGGCCTATGTCCATCCATCCTTCTATCAAGAACACCCCTCACCTATATCCACCTATCACTTGTGTAGGAAGGAACTGCAGATGCTGGATTAAACCAAAGATAGACACAAAAACCTGGAGTAACTTAATGGCATGACTTAACTCTCAACGCGAAACGTCATCTATTCCTTTTCTCCAGAGATGCTGCCTGACCTGCTGAGTTACTCCTGCTTTTTGTGTCTATTTCTACCTCCACCTCTCACTCGCCTGGCTTTGTCCTGCCCCCACCTCTCATAGAACATAGGACACTGTCTGTACCGAACATGATGCTTGAACAACTCTTGTCTACCACATCCCTCCAATCGCTACATACCCACATGCCTGTACAACCTGTGCCAGCATCATATCTGCCTCAACCATCAACCCAGCAGCACATACCACCGTCTATGTAACAAAACCTGCCCTGCACATCTTTAAAGTTTGCTCCTCTCAACGTAAAGCCCCACCCTTTAGTATTTGAATTTTCCAACCTGGGAAGACAAGTTCTTACTGTCTGTCCTATCTCTCCCCACCATCTCCTGCATTCCAGTGAAAACAATCCAAGTGTGTCTAACCTCTCCCCGCAGCTAATACCTCCTAATCCCGGCATCATTCTGGTAAGGCCCCTCTGCACCCTTTTCAAAGACTCCACATCCTTCCTGTAATGGGGTGAACAGATCTGTGCTCAATACTCCAAATGCGGCCTAACCAAAAGTTCTATAAAGCTGCATCAAGATTTCCTGGCTCTTATACTCAATGCCCCAACCTATGAAAGCAAGGCTTCTCTCCCTCTCTATCTGCGTGTGTTGCCACTTTTAAGGAGCAATGGACTTGGACCCCAAGATTCCTCTGTATATTAATGCTGCTAAGGGTTATGCCATTAATTGTATAGTTACATTTACATTTGACCTCCCAAAGTACAGCATCTTACATCTGCTTGGATTAAATTCCATCTGCCATTTCTGTAGCCGATCTTGTTCCTGCTGTATACTTTGAGAGTCTTCTTTATTACTAACCAACCCGTCTATGTTTACATTTGAGCTATTTATATATATATCACAAACAACATATTATCTTTTCCACCACAACCCTCTGTGTTCTATCAGTAAACCAGTTCCCAATTCAAACGACCAAGTTAATCCTGTACATCTTCTGGATCAGACTACTTTGGGAACTTTATTAAATGCCCATTCAAATCCATGCAGACAATACCTCCCGTTTTATCCTCATTCATCACCTTTGTCACCTCAAAACAATCAGTTGAGTTAGTAAGTTACGACCTGTTGGGTACAAAGCTATGTGTAGAAAGGAACCGCAGATGCTGGTTTAAACTGAAGATAGACACAACAAGCTGGAGTAACTCAGCGAGACAGGCAGCAGAAGGGTCTGAAGAAGGGTCTCGACCCGAAATATCACCCATTCCTTCTTTCCAGAGATGCTGCCTGTCCCGCTGAGTTACTCCAGCTTTTTTTGTGTAGAAAGCTCTGCTGATTGTCCCTAATTAACTAATCATTTGATTAGTACGGGTGTCAGGGATTATGGGCAGAAGGCAGGAGAATGGGGTTAAGAGGGAAAGATAGATCAGCCATGATTGAATGGTGGAGTAGACTTGATGGGCCGAATGGCCTTCTTCTGCTCCTATCACTTATGAACTTATGAAGTTATAACCCATTCTCTTCCAAATGGGAGTAAATCCTATCCCGAAGAATCCTCTCCAATAGTTTCCCCACCACTGATTTGAGGCTCACCATCCTATAATTCCCTGGATTCTCTACACTTCCCTACTTAAATAAAGGGACAACATTAGCTACTCCCCAGTCCATCGGGACCTTGCCTGTTGCGAGACAAGCTGCAACGATTTTCGTCAAGGCTCCTGCAATCTCCTCTCTCAACAACTGGGATCAACCCCATCAGCTCGTGGGGGGCCTATCCACCTTTATGCTCTTCAAGAGCTCCATCACCTCCTCCATCTTGATCCAAAACTGCCCTTGCATATTAGTATTCTCCACACTGTCCTCCACGTCCTTCTCCTTGGTGAAACCAGATGGACAACGTGTTTCGTACCTAGCCTACATCTCCAGACTCCAGACACAAATTCCTGAGTAGTCCTACCCTCTTCTTGGTTACCCTCTTGTTTTTAAACTAGGTATAAAAAACGTTGGGATTTTCTTTAATCCGATTTGGCATTGTCCCTTGTGGGCCCCTTTGGCCCTTCTAATAAGTTCTTACCTCCTTTCTCTATATTCTTCAAGGCCTTGTCTGATTCAATCCTCCTAAGCCTTGCATGTGCTTTCTTTTCCTTTTTGACCACATTTTCAACCTCTTTGGTTATCCAAGGATTCCTTACTTTGCCATCCTTATTCCTCCTACTTGCTGGAACATGACTGCGCTGAACTTCAATCAACAGGCCTTTAAACGACTCCCGCATCTCAGATGTGGACATCTGGCACTAACATTGCTCCCAGTCTACCCTCCCCTGCTCCTGCCTAATAACATTTGCCTCACTCCAATTTAGCACCTTCCCGCAAGGTCCAGCCTTCTCCCAATTCAAAACAATCATAAAACATCTTGTCAACATCTGGACAACTTACAAACCTCTGACTCCCACAGCTATCTCAACTACACTTCTTCCCACCCTGCCTCCTGCAAATACTATCCCCTACTCGCAATTCCTCCATCTACGCTGCATGTGCGCCCAAGATGAGGTGTTCCATACCAGGACATCCGAGATGTCCTCATTCTTTAGGAAACAAGGCCCTCACATGTGTCTCCACAGTATCCCGCTCTGCCCTTGCTCCCCGTCCCCCTAGTTTCAATGGGGACAGTCCCCTTAGTTGTTACCTTTCACCCCACCAGCCGTCGCATACAGCACATAATCCTCCGACATTTTCGCCACCTCCAACGGGACCCCACCACGAGTCACATCTTCCCATCTCCACCCCTTTCCGCCTTCCACAGAGACCATTCCCTCCACAACTCCCTAGTTAACTCATCCTTTCCCACCAATACCACCCCCTCCCCAGGTACCCTCCCCGGCAACCGCAGGAGATGCAACACCTTTCCCTATATCTCCTCCCTTGATTCTGTCCAGGTACCCCGACAGCCCTTTCAGGTGAGGCAGAGGTTCACCTGCACCTCCACCAACCTCATCTACGGCATCTGCTTTATATCTGCTTTATATAAAGGGATTGGACACGCTAGAGGCAGGAAACATATTCCCGATGTTGGGGCAGTCCAGAACCAGGGGCCACAGTTTAAGAATAAGGGGTAGGCCATTTACAACAGTGATGAGGAAAAAACATTTTCACCCAGAGAGTTGAGAATTTGTGGAATTCTCTGCCTCAGAAGGCAGTGGAGGTTAAATCACTGGATGCATTCAAAAGAGAGTTAATTAGAGCTCTTAGGGTTGGCGGACTCAAGGGATATGGGGAGAAGGCAGGAAGGGGTACTGATTGTGGATGATCAACCATGATCTCATTGAATGGCAGTGCTGGCTCAAAGAGCTGAATGGCCCACTCCTGCACCTATTTTCTATGTATCTATGTATCTATGATATCACCTTTACTGCAGCCAACAATGGATCATTGTGGGCTCCACTTTTCCTTGATCATCATTGCTGGCTTTCATTTGTTCTTTTCACACCTTTCATTCTTTTGTTCTTTATGCCTATTCATACCTCTAGTTCCACTGACTCTCAGTCTGAAGAAGGGTCTCAACCTGAAACGTTACCTATACCTTTTCTCCAGAGATGCTGCCTGACCCACTGAGTTACTCTGGCATTTTGTGCCTATCTTCCGTGGAGACCAGCATCTGCAGTTCCTTCCTACACATAAGACTTCTGGCATTGTGATCACAATCCCCAAAATGCTCTTCCACTGAAAGACCAGTCACCTGGACAGGCTCATTTCACACAAACTCCAGTATGTTCTCTTCTTAGGTTGGACCATCCACACACTGTTTCAAGAATTCCTCGGGTACATTTCACAAATTCTGCCTCGTCTAATCCTTTGGCACTGAGTAAGCCCAAGTCTGTATTGGGGAAGTTAAAGCCACCCACTATGACAACCCCATTGCAATCCTGTGCGCATCTTTCGGTAATGTGTCTACATATCTAGAGGTGTCGAATGTGTCTGCACAGGCTACAGAACTGTGTCTCGGGCAAGGTAGTGAGCAACATAGGGGCCCCACAGGGGACGGTCCTCTCTCCCTTCCTGTTCACCATCTGCACCTCGGACTCCAGATATAATTTGGACTCCTGCCTCAAACTGCGGAGCATCTTGGACAATACAGCTCACCCCCTCCATGACACACTGGTCAACCTGAGGAGCACCTTCAGCAACAGACTGGTTCCACCAAGATGCAGCACAGAACGCCACAGGAGATCCCTTTTCCCCGTGGCTATCAAACTGTACAACTCCTCCCCCTTCTGTCGTGGGGTAGACTGACTTCCCTCCCCCGCCTCCCTACCCAATCTTTGCACGTCCCCAATCCTTTCCACTCGTCATTTTAATTTCATGTTTCATGTATGTTGTGTTTTATGACTGTTGGCAGATCAATTTCCCTCCTGGGATGAATAAAGTTTGATCGTATTGTATCTATATCCCAGATATGGTGATATCTGTCCTTCTATCACCAAGCATTGCACCATTTTTATTTCTAAGCTCCATATCGGCTCAGAGGGCGATCACTCCAGTATGTCTATTATGAGTGTGGTGTGACTGTCTCCCCAAATATTAGCACAACTCTTCACCTCTAATCACGGCTGAAACATTGATACCCCAGGAACATTAAGCTGCCAGTCGTGTTCCTCTCACAACCATGTTTCCGCGATGGCCGCGACGTCATAGTCCAAAGCTCTGATCCAGGCTCTAAGTTCATCTGCTTTCTCTCCAATGCTCCATACATCGAAATAATCACACTTCAGCCCATCAGCTTCATCATATTCCTTCACCTCTCCTTGCCTGCCCTTGCTTTGAGGCCTGTTCATAATCTCCACATTCCCATCACTCTTTCCAATTTCTTGCCTTCTATTCTGCTTCCCACCCCACTGCTCCTCTAGTTTAGCCCTCACGAGTAGCACTGGTGAATCTTTCTGTCAGAGTATTGGTTCCTCTCCTTTTCAGATGCAACCTGTCTCTCTTGTACATGTCACCTCTGCCCCAGAAGAGATCCCAATGGTCTAGAAAATCTGAATCTCTGTCCCCTGCTCCAACTCCTGAGCCACACATTCATCTCTTATCTTCTTATTTGACAACCTTACTAGCCCTTGGCATCAGGACTATTCCTGAGATCATTACCCTCGGGGGGCAGCCTGGGATCCCTCGCTGGGGACCCGGGAGAAGAAGAAGCTCCGACTCTGACTGCCGGCCCGCGGCCAACCTCTACCGCGGGCGCGGCGTGGACTTACCATCAGGAGCGGGGTTCCTCGCCGGGGATCCCTGGAGAGGAGCTTCGACCGCCGGCCATGCAGTCTGCGGTGCTTCTGGCTGCAGCGCAGCGGGGACTTTAAATCTCCGACCGCCGGCCTGCAGCCTACACCAAGCTGAAACCGCGGTCTCTTCAACTGGGAGAGAATTTTATTTTATGGATTAAGTTACTATATAACAAACCTACAGCTAGAATACTTACTAATAACATATTATCCTCGAAATTTCAACTATCAAGGGGAAATAGACAAGGATGCTCATTATCACCACAGCTGTTTGCTCTCATTATTGAACCGCTAGCAGAAAAAATTAGAATACAACCCTGATATTCATGGATATAATACTAAAGACTCATATAATAAAATATCTTTATACGCGGATGATATATTATTGTATATTACAAAACCTCAAATCACTATACCAAATATATTAAATTTAATTGAAGACTTCGGATCTTTTTCTGGATATAGAATAAATTGGAATAAAAGTGAAATTATGTCAATAAAACCGAAAGATTCAACACATCTTTTAAAATTCCCTTTTAAAATAGCTACAGAAAAATTTAAATATTTGGGAATCGAAATTACCAGAACATACCAAGGTATGCTCAGGGCAAATTTTGACCCCCTACTTAATAAACTGAATACATTAATTAAATTCTGGAAAACGCTTCCGATGTCTTTAATAGGCCGAATAAACGCAATAAAAATGATCTTTTTACCACAAATTTTATACCTATTTCAATCAATTCCTATATACTTACCTAAGAAGTTTTTTAAAAAACTCGACTCAGATATCACTAATTTTATATGGGACTATAAATCACATAGAATACAAAAAACCCATCTGAATAAATCTAAAGTATTGGGGGTCTAGCACTACCTAATTTTATGTATTATTATTGGTCAGTAAATATTAAAAACATGATTCAACTGATGGATAACTCCGCCCAGCAAGTAGACTGGATTGTAATGGAGAAAGAGGATTGCTCCTCTAGAAACATTGGAGCGATCCTCCTCTCTCCAATGAAATTGAATAACATAAACTATAATAAGAACCCAATTATTCATAGTACAATCCGTATTTGGAAACAAATAAAACAAAATTTAAAATTAAGAAACTTATCACTTTTATTACCTATAGTCAATAACCCTTCGTTTAGTCCTTCTATTATAGATAAAGCTTATACACAATGGGATAGACTAGGAATTAAAACGCTTGGTGACTTGTATGAAACTGGAAAATTACTTTCATTTCAACAATTACAAATAAAATATAAACTCGGAAATAATCAATATTTTAAATACTTTCAAATATGCGACTATTTGAAAAAATATATAAAAGATCATCATAATAACCCAGCAGATGTACTGGACGAGGCAATGCAGATAAAAGCGGAATCAGCAAACTTAATATCATATTTGTACAATATTATCTTAAATGTACAAATACCATCTACGGAGGGTATCAGAAGAGACTGGGAACAAGAGTTAGCTATTAAAATTTCAAAGGAAAGTTGGAATGAATACTTATTAAAAGTACATAAATGCTCGATTAATGTAAGACACACTTTAATACAATTTAAAATTTTACATAGATTATATTATTCGAAAACTAAAATTCATAAAATTTTCCCAAACGTATCATCTATTTGTGATAAATGTCAATCCCAAGAAGCAACTATAGCGCACTCATTTGTCTTCTGTACAAAAATTCAAAAATTTTGGAATGAAATTTTTGAAATCTTTACAAAGTTATTTAAAACAAGACTGATACCCAAAGCAGAATGGATTATCTTCGGAATAACGGAAGATGATCCAGAACTAAATGTGTTTCAAAAGAAATTAATGGATTATGGGTTAATAACTGGAAAAAAGCTAATTCTAAAATTTTGGAAGAAGGCTCCAATACCAACTATAAATATGTGGATTTCAAATATGTTTGAAACACTACACTTGAAGAGATAAGACTCCTCCTAGCAGGTAAACCAGATCACTTCCACCTGACGTGGTCTGCATTTATAGAATTATTACAAACATAGGGTGCAAAAGTACTTTAAAAAAATAAAAAATTGAGGTCGGGTAAGGGGGGATGATAGTTGAAGAGTTGGTATGTCCTATTTACGTGATGCTCAAAAAAAAAACATTTGTTTTTCTTTTTTTCTCTCTCTCTTTTCTTTTCTTAGGGCCTATTTCTTAACTCTTTTTCTTTTTGTTTTTAATTTCGCTCTCATAGGGTCTGCGTCCTTTTTGTTGTTACATTTTCTACACTTTTCTACACTTGCACTTTTTCCTTCACTTTCTTCTCTCTTTCAATCTTTTCTTTCTTTAGTGTAAAAAAATATATAAAGGGAGTACATTAATTGTAGAAGATATAAATGACGAGTATTAATGTATGTGGCTGTGATGTAATGTACTTCTAATAAATAAAAATTTAAAAAAAAAAAAAAAAAAAAGAAACCGCGGTCTCCAGTGGGGGAGGCACCGATTCAGGACTTTACCTTGACTTTCATTCATCTGGATGCCCGCAGCGGCTGCGGAGGGTTGAGGTCCCGACCACGGGGAAAATGAGGAGGACCGGCCAAATGTTGTGCCTTCCACACAGTGATGAATGCTGTGGTGGATGTTTTGTGTCACATTTTTATTGTTGTATTGTGTGTTCTTTCTCATTGTACCTACGCTGCTGCAAATTCATTTCACTTTGCACTTTATGTGCAAGTGACAATAAAACTGATTTTATTGTATTGTATTTCAATCTTCTTCCTATATTCATTTCACAGGACTTCATCCCTTTCCCTACTATATTCCTAATATCCTCATCCCTGTCTCTACCATATTTCTTACTATTTTTCTATTTTCCAGGTTTCTTCCCCCCCCCCCCCCCCCACCCTCCCACTCCACAATCAGTCTGAAGAAGGGTCCCAGGCCAAAACGTCACCTCTCCCTGTTCTTCAGAGATGCTGTCTGACCCGCTGAGTTACTCCAGCACTTTGTGTCTTATTTTGTAGACCATCATCTGCAGTTCTTTATGTCTGCAGCAATCTGTACTCTGCATAATAAACTAATTAGTCTGGTTGAGGTTTATCAGGATCACAATCCATTAAGGAAAGTTAAATGGAGATGTATCCACAGTTGCTGAAAATCCTGACTCTGAAATTGAGGAGAAATAATTTCCAAGGCAGAGGGACCTGGCTGCCAGAACACAGTCCTAATGTAACTGGTAAAAGGGACAGGGAGGATAACATGAACATAACATGCTTTGCATATTAGTAACATTTGCATTGTTTTGCATCCAAAGTTGTTAGAGGCTGATTCTAGGGAGAATTGGATAAGTAAGCGAGGGAGGAACATTTTCAAGGCTATGGGGAAGATGATGAAAAATGTGCCTGGTTGGATATCTTTGTCAGATAACACAGTAGGCAGAATGGTCTCATGTGCTGTATGATTCGTGATCTTTCTCAGCTACATACTGAATCCCCTTTGTACGGAAGCTGAGAAAGACCCGTTCCTTCTCTCCAGAGATGTTGCCTGTCCCGCTGTTACTCCAGCTTTTGTGTCTATCTAAAATTAAACACCATTGTTCACCCCGGCCGACACAGTAATGCCCTGACAGCTGACTAGAAGTACTACATTCAGGCCTGAGCCCCATTTTCAGGCCAGTCCACTGTCTCCAGTGCCTGCTTAAGGGCCTGTCCCACATGGCCGTCATTTGCGCGTCAAGCAGATGGCACGCGAAGATTTTGTACATCACAAAATCCTGCGACGCCGCACGCGGCGGCACGTCACTGCCTATGTCATCATACACCATGCGTGCGTAACGCGCAACCATGCGCGCATCACGTGCGTGTCACGTCGCGCACGTCGTGCGTCGTGACGCGTAAATGATGTTGTGTAATTTACGCGCAAATGACGGCCAAGTGGGACAGGCCCTTTAGTCTACAAGAGGAAGAGGCAAACATTGTCACAGAGTTGATAAAGGCGAATGTTCATAGAAACATAGAGAATAGGTGCAGGGGGAGGCCATTTGGCACTACGAGCCAGCACCGCCATTCATTGCGAACATGGCTGATAATCCACAATTAGTAACCTGTGCTTGCCTTCTCCCCATATCCTTGATTCCGCTAGCCCCTAGAGCTCTATCTAACTCTCTTTTAAATTAATCCAGTGAATTGGCCTCTACTGCCTTCTGTGGCAGAGAATTCCACAAATTCACATCTTTCTTGGTGAAAAAGCTTTTTGTCATCTCCGTCTTAAATGACCTCCCCTTTATCTGGACTGTGGCCCCTGGTTCTGGACTCTCCCATCATTGGGAACATTTTTCCTGCATCTAGTTGTCCAGTCCTATTCTAATTTTATTTGTTTCTATAAGATCCCCTCTCATCCTAAACCTCCAGTGAATTTAGTTTGTATTGTAAAGTGCGCACTGTGACATTTGAGGCCTGCACTGATTTGTCTAGTATTGATTAATAAGTACTGCAACATCTACTATTCACATGACTGTTAACTCTGTTTGCTTTGTAACTTTACTCACACTTTACTCACAATGTGATATCGAGTCAGGGTTGATTCAAAGGGTAGACACAAAATGCTTGAGTAACTCAGCGGGACAGGCAGCATCTCTGGAGAGAAGGAATGGGTGACGTTTCGGGTTGAAGAAGGGCCCACACCGAAATGTCACCCGTTCACTCTCTCCAGAGATGCTGCCTCTCCCGCTGAGTTACTCCAGCATTTTGTGTTTATCTTCGGAGTAAAACAGCATCTGCAGTTCCTTCCTACACATTGATTCAACGGGTGGTGTCCTCAACGTTAAAACAAAACCTCTGCCTTCTCAGATGGACGTTCAAGATCTCAGCCCGGATATCGGAGGGAATCTTTGTAAAGTACAACATTTGTGACTTGAAGATTAGGGAAAGCAAAGTTAGAAATGCAACTAGCTCTATGTATTAGATGTTGCAAAAGGATCTGGCTTGGATTCAATATCCATCATTATCCCAAGGGGTCAATAAATTATTTTTGACGCCTAGCTCCTTGTACTGCACAAATAGCAAGAGCAATTTGCCCGCAGCAGATTCCCACGATTAGCTGTGCGATCACTTCTGGTGTTGTGGGTTCTTTCCCAGAGAAGGGAAATTAAACTCTTTCAGTACACTGAGACCAGTCTGTATTTTGTGCTCTAGTCTCCAGAGAGATTTCCCAGCTTCATAACTCTGAGAGTTACTGTGGTTCAGTCCGGTTGTGGCGCTGAAGATGTTGAGGCTTCACTTTAGATTTTGTCCAGAGTTTGAAAACTTAATATGAAGTTTTAAGTGAATTGGTGCTAAGTGTCTGGTGGAGCTGGAGGATAAAAGTGTTCATAGGCTGCCATCTGCTGGAGGGTGATGCCTACAGCAGATCTTGTGGTGAGTACAAATAAATGGCGTAGAGGAAAGTATATAATGTGGATAGACACAAAATGCTGGAGTAACTTGGCAGGACGGGCAGTATCTCCGGAGAGAAGGAATAGGTGACATTTCAGGTCGAGAAGTCTTCTTCAGACTGAGGAGGGTCTCGACCCGAAATGTCACTCATTCCTTCTCTCCAGAGATGCTGCCTGTCCCGTTGAGTTTCTCCAGTGTTTTGTGTCTACCTTCCACTATCACTATCACATTGTCCCACCCCCACCTCCCTCATCCTGGTTTCTCCCCCTTTACTACAATCGGTCTTAAGAAAGGTCCCGACGTGAAACGTTGCCTGTCTATGTTCTCCAGAGATGCTGCCTGTCCCGCCGAGTTACTCCAGCATTTTGTGATCTGTGCTGAGATTTCTTTCACATTCTATTTATACAAATTATTTATGCTGATACAATTAAAGTAATGATACTGTAAACATGTTAAGAACATGTAAAGAACTGTACAGACAGTCTGGTGTTCAAAGGCAGCTTTAATCATCAGTCATGGTGGTGCAGTACAATACGTTATTAGTTCATCTCTACTATGTAACTATGTAATGTGGGAAGTGAGTGTTAATATAAAGTGTACAGTAAGGTGGAGTTAGTGTCAGTACATTACTCTGATTGATTCACATGCAATAACCAATCTACATTAAATGTATCTATTATTAAAATGTGAATGGAATATAGTTTCCAATATTAATGGATCAGGATAAAGTTGCATTAACAAATTAGGGCATGAGGTAATAGTATTAGAGTTATTCATAGAACTCATATTAAAGCGCATTACCATTGTGAACTTTGGAGGTGATAGGATTTGATGTGTTGTGTGATGCATTACCACATTAACATGTCAGGACCTTTAATTGAGTTTGTGGATAGTTCAACATTTATATGGCATCTGTTGGAACCTTAGGACACAAGCACTTCACAGCCAAGGAAATGCTTCTGAATTTCGCTCACTCTTTTAATGTAGGAAATATGAAGATCAATTGGCAGTTCACTAGTTCCAACAAACGGCAATGTGAGAACAGCCAGACAACTTTATTGAATAATGATGACTCAGCAAAAAATAATTATCCCAGGGCTCTCCACTGTTCTGTTTTTGAAATGGCGGCCATGGGATCTTCTATATTTATCTGATGGAGAAAGCAGGTTCGTTTTAGTATCCCAGCTGAAAGATAATCCTTCCACAGTGCACCACTCCTTCAGAAGAGCCTGGATGACATGCTTTGAAACTGAACCCGGACCTACAGAGATCTGTCTCAGATGGCGGTGGAGGTCGGTTCTCTGGATACTTTTAAGTGAGAGCTAGATAGGGCTCGGTAAGGGATATGGGGAGAAGGCAGGAACGGGGTACTTTGTTCATTCGCTCGTGTGTCAGATGACGTTCTGCCATCACTTTGCCACAGCCAGTGCCACATCTGTGCCCACATCGTCCGCAGTGCATGCAATAGGGTACTGATTGTAGATGATCAGCCACGACCGAGTCTGTGTCGACCAGCGATCACCCCATACACTATCTTACACATACAAGGGACAATTTACAATTATACCAAGCCAATTAACCTACAAACCTGTACGTGTTTGGAGTGTGGGAGGAAATCGGAGCACCCGGAGAAAACCCATGCAGGTCACGGGGAGAGCATGCAAACTCCATACAGACAGCACCTGTTGTCAGGATTAAACCCGGGTCTCTGGAGCTGTAAGGCAGCAATGCTACTGCTGCACTACTGTGCTACCCTGTGGAGACTGCTGTCTCCATAGACAGAGAAAGTAGTTTGAAGTGAACAGAACCTATCTTAGAATATGCTGGCAATTGCTTCCTCTTTACTTCCTCTCTAAGACAGTTGATGTGGCTTGTGGGTATTTCCATTTTGGTGCCAACGCTGGAGTGAGGATCACATGTACTCAGAATCAAGGGGTGATGGATGCACCCACAGTTGGTTTGCTCTACCTCCCACAGGCGTTAAAGCATAAACCAAAACTCCCAATATGCAAACCCAAAGTGTTGAGCTTTGGCACTTTTGATTAAGGGGAAGAATTTAAACTTTCCTCAGTGAAAATATTCTGTTTGTCCTTTGTTTAGCTTTATGACTGAAGCAAATATTTATACTATGAGAGAGTTAGATAGAGCTCTAGGGGCTAGTGGAATCAAGGGATATGGGGAGAAGGCAGGCACGGGTTATGGATTGGGGACGATCAGCCATGATCACAACGAATGGCGGTGCTGGCTTGAAGGGCCGAATGGCCTACTCCTGCACCTTTTGTCTATGTTTCTATGTTACAATCCTTTAATGTAGTAAAACGTTGCTGGGTCAAGAACAAAAAATTAAAATAATGACATAGCTCCAAATCCAGAATCAGGACAGGTGGCAAAGAGTTGTGAAAGTGAAATAGATTTAAGGGTGATCTTAATGGGGGATGGAGAGGTTTGGAGAGAGTTCTGGATCGAGAAGGTTGAAGGTGGGACCAACAATGACGGAGTGAAGATAATCAACCTTGGGCAAGAGGCTAGAACTGGTGTGGTGTAGATATCACAAAGGATGGCCCCAATAGCAGAAGCGTCCACGTCCACGGGCTGGAAACTGGACGTATCCTGAGCTAATTCAGCTACCACCAGCATCTATTGCGACAAGTGATGGCTCCCACTGATTGTCGCCGGAAGCTTGCGTCCTTTTCAGGACGGACGATGACAGCGAGGTCAACATTTGTAACAAGATGGACACGAAAAGAAGAAGATCACAAAGGATTGGGAGAGCATGAGGAGATCACACAGGTAGCAAAGAGCAAGCACATGTAGTTATATTCAGTATAAACTCAACATGCTGGAAGTATTCAGGAGAATGTGGCAGAATTATCAACCTGCAATCAACCCTAAACTTATTTCACACTTTTCATGACCTTACTTGACGAAAGTTTGCAGAAACCAATTGGTGATGTTTCTTCATGGTACGAAGGACCTCACATGAAATAATCAAGTCACATGAGCTCTACCCACAACCCCCCAGATAATGTTTCACAGGTGACACAAGATTGTCACCAGTTTTGGCTTCTATCAAAGCTGTCAAGTTCTTTCATGTTTCTGAGTTACCCTGAAGCAATTTAAACTATAAAAGTATATATTAAACAAGTAATTCGAGGATTTGAATATAATTTAAAACATTTAACAATTAAAATCACCTGAAAAGGTTAAATATGCTTTTAATTTATTAAAACATTACTGTAAAATCAAAGAATTTATTAATTTATTAAAACATTACTGTAAAAGCAAAGAATTTTTATAAAACTGAATTTGTCTCACGATTGAAAATCTCGATGTAACAGAATGTGTTGTGGATCCACTGTTAGATCCGGCCTGGTGTAGGGCCCATGAACTGATTCCCAGAAGTTGCAGTGAACTTGTGCTGTGCTAATCAGAGTCCAGCAAAGGAAAGCAGTGATCGATTAGAAGGGTCTCAACCCGAAATGTCACCCATTCCTTCTCTCTAGAGATGCTGTCTGACCCGCTGAGTTACTTCAGCTTTTTGTGTCTCTTCGGTTTAAATCAGCATCTGCAGTTCCTTCTTACACAGCGATCAATTAATAAGCAGGAACTGTCAGTAACTTCAGAACATTCAAGTTTAGACGAACATGCAAGAATTTCCAGAAGCTGCTGGCATTTCCAGGTGAAATCCAGTATTCCAAGAATTACTTTTTATTAAAAGTCTGGAGAAGGGTCTCAACCTGAAACCTCACCCATTCCATCTCTCCAGTGAGGCTGTCTGACCGGCTGAGTTACACCAGCTTTTTGTGTCTGTCTTCGGTTTAAACCAGCATCTGCGGTTCCTTTCTCAACATTACTTTTTATGAATGACTAATGACTAATGTTGTTTGCATCAACACAAAATATTTCTCTCTGAAGATACTTCTAGACCAAGTGGGTTTTCTCAATGTTTTACTTTTTTCTGGATCTATTGCATCTTGGTTTTTGTATGAAGGAACTCAAGAAGATAGGAAAAAGAGAACAGGTGCAGGACCTGGCACCTCATGCTGGAGAGAGTTTGTTGGAACAGCATGGAACCAGGTCCTTCAGGCCTGCAATTCAATGGTTCAGTGGGTCAATGGTTTATATTTTGTTATGTGTGCTGAGATACAATGAAATGCTATCCAGTCAAATCATACCATGCATGAATGCTATAGATCCTCTTCTAGAACGGCGCGCGGAGAGTTGCCATGTTACTGCCACCATGTGACTTCCAAATCTCTGCAAAGTCTGATCTTGGCCCAAGGAGATAGGCAATTCTTATATTCTCACGTTAAGGCCCAGCAGCCCTGGATCGATAAAGTAGCAATGCCATCATCTCCTTCCACTGTCTCTCCATGCAGCTGCCGCAGACAACCCTCAGTGTGTAAAGACGGAGAAAAAGTGCTTGCACATCAATCTGCAAAGTAGCCATTGCTTGTGGAGGCAAGGGGGAAAACACCTTATCCTGCATTCATCCGCGATGTCAAATCCTCTCAAGCCAATACATCACGTTTACTCTCCACACAGTACTTGCACCTCCATAGGGCCGGCCATATCCCCCTACGCTTCCCCATCGGTCAACCTGCCCAAATGGTTTTTAAAAATTATAATTCTACTGGCATCCACCACCTCCTTTTGCAGCATGTTCCATATATCATCATCACACTCTATGTAAAAACCTGCCCCTAGATTCCTTCAAATGTTTGCCATCTCGTCTTAAACCGACGTCCTCTAGTTATGGACTCCCTAACCCTTGGAAAAAGACTGTGACACTCTTCCCTACCGATGCCCCTCAGAGTTTTATAAACCTCTACAAGGTCACCGTTTAGCCATCTGTTACATTGTGAATAATACCAGTCAATTCAATCTCTCCTGGTAATTAATGCCTTCCATTCCACAAAATGTCCTGGTGCATATCTTCTGCACTTTTTCGAGCACCACTACTTCCTTTCTAACGCATGGTGACCAGAACTGCACACAATATTTCACGTGTGGTCTAATCAGTGTCTAGTACAGCTCGAACATGATGTCCCAACTTGTATCCTCAATATCTTGCCTGTGAAGGTCCCTCTGTACATCGATGCTTCTAAAGTCCTTCCCATTTACTGCATATGTCCGACCAGCAGGAGACAGACCAAAATGTATTAGCTCATACATGTCAGCATTAAATTCCACCTGCCACCTCTCCCCCAAAGTCGCCAACTAATGTACGTCCCTCTGTATCCTGAGCCAACTATCTGCGCTGCCTATCAACCATAGAGTCATAGAATAATACAACTTGCCCACACCGGCCAACATGTCCCAGCTATACTAGTTCAACCTGCCTGCGCTTGGACCATATCCCTCCAAACTTGTCCTATCCATTTTCCTGTTTAGCTGTTACTTAAACATTGGGATAGTTCCCAACCTCAACTACCTCCTCTGGCAGCGTGTTCCATACACCTACCACCTTTTGTGCAAAAATGTTACCCCTCAGATTCTTATCTTTTCACCTTCACCTGGAACCTATGTCCTCTGGTCCTTGATTCCCCTACTCTGGGCAAGAGACTCTGTGCATCTACCCGATCTATTCCTCAACAGACTTTTTCATTCAAGTTATTTATGGTGATAATAAACAACAAAGGTCCTAGCACTGATCCCTGCAGTAAACCACTGGGATACTTCCAGTCCTCCACTGCTCCCTGCCTCCTACCACCAAGCTCTCACCAAGCCAATTTTGAGTCCAGTTTGTTAAAGCACTTGGGTTCTCCTGTGTCCTAACTTTCTGGACTAGCTTATTGTGTGGGACCATGTCAAAAGCCTTGCTGAAGTCCATGCATATCACAACTATGACCTTGCCTCACCAATTTCTACTTTCCTGAAGAAACCGAATCAGATTTGTGAAGCAGGATTTACCATGCATAAACAACCTCATAGTCTCTCTGTAATCAATCCATGTCCTTCCAAGTGATCATAAACCTTATCTCTGTGATTTCCCCCCCAATGGTTTTGCTGCTACCCTACCACCTTTCTTAAATATGGGGACAACGTTAACTATCCCCGAGCCTTCCAATACATAATTTGTGGATAAAGATGATGTAAGCAATCTTCTCTCTTACTCCCCATGGCATGATGCGATAGACTGCATGAGGCCTTGGGAACTAGTCTACCTTAATGTGCCTTTGTGGCGCCACCCGGTGGTTAGGCCACTTACTATGCGAACTCTCGGCAGTTGGGGGCCGGGTCACGTGACTGGGTCATGGCGGGAAGGAGTTGTCACGAAGTATTAGGGGTGTATCTTAGTATAAGTATTGAGCCCCGGGTCAAACTTCCCCAAGTCGCGTGTGTGTTGTTCTCTTTACTTCAGCAATAAAGATCTCTTTGATTCACCACACGTGGCTTGCTTATTCGCCCGCCATACCTTAATATTTCTAACACTTCTCCTTTCCTGATATACATATGTTCCAGAGACTCAGAAAAAACATCTTTTAACTCTCCATCCTTCTCCTTGGTAAATACTGATGCGAAGTATTCATTCAGGATACTGCATATATCTCCTGGCTCCACACAAAGACTTCTCTTGAGGAGACCTACTATTTCTTTAGCTACCTTCTTGGTTCTAATATATTTATAAGAGGTTTGTAACTCTCTTTAATTCTGTTAGCCAGGGCTACGTCAAGAGTCAAGAGTGTTTTATTGTCCTCTTTTACCCCCCCTCACCACTTTCTTAAGCTCTCAAATATCCTCTACAAACATCAAAGGACTCACGATAAATTCTTATACCTGACATACGCTTCCTTCTTTTTCCTGATTAAATCCTCAATTTTCTTTGTGAACCAACGTGCCCTAATCTTTCAAAAATGTATCAACCTCCACTTTAAATTCTTTCAAATTGCTGCAATTCTCTTGGGTGGAGAATTCCAACGATTCACTGCCCTCTACATGAAAATATTTCTATGCAAATCAAATGTAATTGACAAGCTCCTTATTTTGAATCTATATACATTGTTTGGGATTCCCCCGCTCATGATAATATCTCAACATCTATCTTGATTTGGTCCCTTAAGATCTTTTATGCTTCAATAAGGTCATTCAGTTTTAGTTAACCACAGTAAATCCAAATGAATGCCTCATTTTATATCATTTGAACAGCGAAGGTTCTATATTTATTTGGGCGGCACGGTGGTGCAGCGGTAGAGTTGCTGCCTTCCAGTGCTTGCAATACCAGAGACCCGGGTTCGATTCTGACTACGGATGCTGTCTGTACGGAGTTTGTACATTCTCCCCGTGATCGCATGGGTTTTCTCCAAGATCTTCGGTTTCCTCCCACACTCCAAAGACGTACAGGTTTGTAGGTCAATTGGTTTGGTGTCAATGTAAAATGTCCATTGTGTGTAGGATGGTATGGATTAGTACGGGTAATTAGTACTGGTGTCAGGGGTTATGGGGTTCGGAGGGAGAGATAGCTCAGCCATGATTGAATGGCGGAGTAGACTTGATGGCAGAATGGCCGAATACTGCTCCTATCACATGGCATTATGAGTTTATGTTATTGTCAATGTGCTGGTTGGCGTGGACTCGGTGGGCCGAAGGGCCTGTTTCCACTCTGTATCACAAAGCTAAACTAAACTAAACTAAAGTAAACTAAAACTAAATTCAAGTGCAAGAAAAGTGGAAGGGAAACATTTCTGGCAATTATTTCAGTGTATTTTGCTCAAGATCTGCTGCTTCTTGTGTCTCCAAGTTGGCTAACAGATTCAGCCCCAGTTGACTGGGCCTATCCCATCTCCCTCCAAATCTTTCCCATCCATGCACTCGTCTAAGTGTCTTCTAAATGCTGCAATTGAACCCTCTCTAACACTTACTTTGGCAGCTCGCTTCATGTACGCACCACTCTGTGTGTGAAATATTTGCCCCAAAGACCTTTTAAATCTTTTATTGCACCCTTTCCTGTTTAATGACATCCTTCCCATAGTAGGGTGTCAGAATTGTGCACAGTTCTCCAAAGGAGGTCTTACCAACATCTTGTACACCTGTAATATGTCACTCCAGCTCCTGTATTGAATAAGTAGGAAGGAACTGCAGATGCAGGTTTACACCGGAGATAGACACAAAATGCTGGAGTAACTCAGCGGGACCGTCAGTATCTATGGAGAGAAGGAATGGGTGATGTTTCGGGTTGAGACCCTTCTTCAGAATCTGAACAAGGGTCTCAACCCGAAACGTCACCCTTTCCTTCCCTCCTGGATTTAATACCTTGACCAATGCAGGCAAGCATGTCAAATATTCCTGTATCACCACCTTGTTGGAACTTTGTTGCTGCTCCTCAAGGTCTCTTTGTTCTACACCACATCCCAGGCCCTACCATGTACTGTAACATTCCTACCCTAGTATGTCCTCACAAAATGCAATCATAGAAACTTTCTTCACTGTCCACTGCATCTTCAATTTTAGTGTAATTCACAAACTTACTTGCAATGCCATCTATATTCATATTGTTAATATAAATAACGAACAACAGCGGACCAGCACTGATCACTGTGGTACACCACTCATTACAGGTCCCCAGTGGGTAAAACAACCTTCTTCCTCTTTCTCCGATCTTCATGCCGATTTTACATCCACTTGATCTAGTTTTCCAGCCTAGCCCATCAACGTAGTTAAAACATTGGTGAGGCCACATTTAGAGACGTGTGTTCAGTCTTGGCCATCATGTTATAGGAAAGATGTTGTCAAGCTGGAAAGGGTGTAGAGAAGATTGATGAGGATGTCGTCAGAACTCGAGGGCCTGAGCCTTAGGGAGAGGTTGAGCAGGCTCAGACTTTATTCCTTGGAGCGTAGGGAATAGTGTTGGGTTGTTGACTACCCAAGTGGAATTTGAGGTGTTGTTCCTCTAGTTTGCATGTGGCCTTGTTCTGGCAATGGAGGAGGCCCAAGATGAAAAGATCAGTATGGGAATGGAGTTAAAATGGTTAGCAACTGAGAGGTACAGCAGGCCTTGGCGGACTGAGTGTAAGAGTTCATTAAAAAAGTTACCGAGTCTAAGCTTGGTCTCGCCAATGTCAAGTAACTTGTCCAATGTTCCTGATGTGTTCTCCTTTTGTCTCACACTTTCTGACTGCATCTCTGCCCTTTGTCTATCAAAACACCATCCTCATCTGTGGAGCCAGGATGCTTAGGCACTAAAAAACTTTGAAATAGGCAGCAAAAATGGCATAATAAATTGGCTCATTGGAGTTTTCAGCAAAGATCCTGTAGGACCTAGAAGATCTGCCAGAAGGTAAAATGCCCGCTAACTTTATTAAACTTCTTAAAACTGTCTCCACACCTTCTCCCTCCCCCTTCTCTCCCGTTCTCCCCCCTTCTCTCCCCTTCTCTCTCCCATTCTCTCCCCTTCTCTCCCCTTCTCCCCCCTTCTCTCTTCCCCTTCTCTCTCCCCTTCTCTGTCCTTCTCTCCCCTTCTTTCCCCTTCTCTCCCTCGTTCTCTAAAGGACTTACCGTGCTCTGTGGCAGCCGTTTACCTTCCTCTTCATCGCGCAGGCAGCGCTTCTCCACTGTCCCTGGCCCCCACCTTTGCTGTGTGTGTGTGTGTGTGTGTGTGTGTGTGTGTGTGTGTGTGTGTGTGTGTGTGTGTGTGTGTGTGTGTGTGTGTGTGTGTGTGTGTGTGTGTGTGTGTGTGTGTGTGTGTGTGTGTGTGTGTGTATGTGTGTGTGTTAGCAAACATCCTGTAGGATCTTTGGTCAGTAAATGCAGCTCACGCTTCGGTCGAGGCTTTCCAGGTGAGTGACCAAAACCTCTGGCGACTCATGGAAACCTTGTGTATGGCGCAAGGTCACCAGAGGTTTCCGTTCAGGTTTCCTAAGTGGGACAGGGGCATAAGTGGGACAGGGGCATAACTCTCTTTAATTCTGTTAGCCAGGGCTACGTCAAGAGAAGAGTGTTTTATTGTCCTCTTTTATCCCTCCTTACCACTTTCTTAAGCTCTCTAATATCCTCTACAAACATCAAAGGACTCACGATAACAAATTCTTGTACCTGACATGCGCTTCCTTCGTTTTCCTGATTAAATCCTCAATTTTCTTTGTGAACCAACGTGCCCTAATCTTTCAAAAATGTATCAATTTAAATTCTTTCAAATTGCTGCAATTCTCTTGGGTGGAAAATTGCAGCAATTCTGCCCATCTACCGCCCATCTACATGAAAATATTTTTATGCAAATCAAATGTAACTGACAAGCTCCTTATTTTGAATCTCTGTACGTTGTTTGGGATTCCCCCGCTCATGATAATATCTCAACATCTATCTTGATTTGGTCCCTTAAGATCTTTTATGCTTCAATAAGGTCATTCAGTTTTAGTTAACCACAGTAAATCCAAATGAATGCCTCATTTTATATCATTTTAGGTTTGTAGGTCAATTGGCTTGGTGTCAATGTAAAATGTCCCTTGTGTGTAGGATGGTATGGGTTAGTACGGGTAATTAGTACCGGTGTCAGGGTTATGGGGTTCGGAGGGAGAGATATGAATGGCGGAGTAGACTTGATGGCAGAATGGCCTAATTCTGCTCCTATCACATATGACGTTATAAGTTTATGTTATTGTCAATGTGCTGGTTGGCGTGGACTCGGTGGGCCGAAGGGCCTGTTTCCACTCTGTATCACAAAACTAAACTAAACTAAACTAAACTGAACAAAACTAAATTCAAGTGCAAGAAAAGTGGAAGGGAAATATTTCTGGCAATTATTTCAGTGTATTTTGCTCAAGACATCTGCATCTGCTGCTTCTTGTGTCTCCAAGTTGGCTAACTGATTCAGCCCCAGTTGACTGGGCCTATCCCATCTCCCTCCAAATCTTTCCCATCCATGCACTCGTCTAAGTGTCTTCTAAATGCTGCAATTGAACCCTCTCTAACACTTACTTTGGCAGCTTGATTCATGTACGCACCACTCTGTGTGTGAAATATTGGCCCCAAAGACCTTTTAAATCTTTTATTGCACCCTTTCCTGTTTAATGACATCCTTCCCAAAGCAGGGTGTCAGAATTGTGCACAGTTCTCCAAAGGAGGTCTTACCAACATCTTGTACACCTGTAATATGTCACTCCAGCTCCTGTATTGAATAAGTGGGAAGGAACTGCAGATGCAGGTTTACACCGGAGATAGACACAAAATGCTGGAGTAACTCAGCAGGACCGTCAGTATCTATGGAGAGAAGGAATGGGTGACGTTTCGGGTCGAGACCCTTCTTCAGAATCTGAACAAGGGTCTCAACCCGAAATGTCACCCTTTCCTTCTCTCCTGGATTTAATATCTTGACCAATGCAGGCAAGCATGTCAAATATTCCTGTATCACCACCTTGTTGGAACTTTGTTGCTGCTCCTCAAGGTCTCTTTGTTCTACACCACATCCCAGGCCCTACCATGTACTGTAATATTCCTACCCTAGTATGTCCTAACAAAATGCAATCATAGAAACTTTCTTCACTGTCCACTGCATCTTCAATTTTAGTGTAATTCACAAACTTACTTGCAATGCCATCTATATTCATATTGTTAATATAAATAACGAACAACAGCGGACCAGCACTGATCACTATGGTACACCACTCATTACAGGTCCCCAGTGGGTAAAACAACCTTCTTCCTCTTTCTCCGATCTTCATGCCGATTTTACATCCACTTGATCTAGTTTTCCAGCCTAGCCCATCAACGTAGTTAAGACATTGGTGAGGCCACATTTAGAGACATGTGTTCAGTCTTGGCCATCATGTTATAGGAAAGATGTTGTCAAGCTGGAAAGGGTGTAGAGAAGATTGATGAGGATGTCGTCAGAACTCGAGGGCGTGAGCCTTAGGGAGAGGTTGAGCAGGCTCAGACTTTATTCCTTGGAGCGTAGGGAATTGTGTTGGGTTGTTGACTACCCAAGTGGAATTTGAGGTGTTGTTCCTCTAGTTTGCATGTGGCCTTGTTCTGGCAATGGAGGAGGGCCAAGATGAAAAGATCAGTATGGGAATGGAGTTAAAATGGTTAGCAACTGAGAGATACAGCAGGCCTTGTCGGACTGAGTGTAAGAGTTCATTAAAAAAGTTACCGAGTCTAAGCTTGGTCTCGCCAATGTCAAGTAACTTGTCCAATGTTCCTGATGTGTTCTCCTTTTGTCTCACACTTTCTGACTGCATCTGCCCTTTGTCTATCAAAACGCCATCCTCATCTGTGGAGCCAGGATGCTTAAGCACTAAAAAACTCTGAAATAGGCAGCAAAAATGGCATAATAAATTGGCTCATTGGAGTTTTCAGCAAAGATCCTGTAGGACCTAGAAGATCTGCCAGAAGGTAAAATGCCCGCTAACTTTATTAAACTTCTTAAAACTGTCTCCACACCTTCTCCCTCCCCCTTCTCTCCCGTTCTCCCCCCTTCTCTCCCCTTCTCTCTCCCATTCTCTCCCCTTCTCTCCCCTTCTCCCCCCGTCTCTCTTCCCCTTCTCTCTCCCTTTCTCTGTCCTTCTCTCCCCTTCTTTCCCCTTCTCTCCCTCGTTCTCTAAAGGACTTACCGTGCTCTGTGGCAGCCGTTTACCTTCCTCTTCATCGCGCAGGCAGCGCTTCTCCACTGTCCCTGGCCCCCACCTTTGCTGTGTGTGTGTGTGTGTGTGTGTGTGTGTGTGTGTGTGTGTGTGTGTGTGTGTGTGTGTGTGTGTGTGTGTGTGTGTGTGTGTGTGTGTGTGTGTGTGTGTGTGTGTGTGTGTGTGTGTTAGCAAAGATCCTGTAGGATCTTTGGTCAGTAAATGCAGCTCACGCTTCGGTCGAGGCTTTCCAGGTGAGTGACCAAAACCTCTGGCGACTCATGGAAACCTTGTGTGTGGCGCAAGGTCACCAGAGGTTTCCGTTCAGGTTTCCTAAGTGGGACAGGGGCATAAGTGGGACAGGGGCATAACTCTCTTTAATTCTGTTAGCCAGGGCTACGTCAAGAGAAGTGTTTTATTGTCCTCGTTTATCCCTCCTCACCATTTTCTTAAGCTCTCTAATATTCTCTACAAACATCAAAGGACTCACGATAACAAATTCTTGTACCTGACATACGCTTCCTTCGTTTTCCTGATTAAATCCTCAATTTTCTTTGTGAACCAACGTGCCCTAATCTTTCAAAAATGTATCAATTTAAATTCTTTCAAATTGCTGCAATTCTCTTGGGTGGAAAATTGCAGCAATTCTGCCCATCTACCGCCCATCTACATGAAAATATTTTTATGCAAATCAAATGTAACTGACAAGCTCCTTATTTTGAATCTGTGTACATTGTTTGGGATTCCCCCGCTCATGATAATATCTCAACATCTATCTTGATTTGGTCCCTTAAGATCTTTTATGCTTCAATAAGGTCATTCAGTTTTAGTTAACCACAGTAAATCCAAATGAATGCCTCATTTTATATCATTTTAGGTTTGTAGGTCAATTGGCTTGGTGTCAATGTAAAATGTCCCTTGTGTGTAGGATGGTATGGGTTAGTACGGGTAATTAGTACCGGTGTCAGGGGTTATGGGGTTTGGAGGGAGAGATATGAATGGCGGAGTAGACTTGATGGCAGAATGGCCTAATTCTGCTCCTATCACATATGACGTTATAAGTTTATGTTATTGTCAATGTGCTGGTTGGTGTGGACTCGGTGGGCCGAAGGGCCTGTTTCCACTCTGTATCACAAAACTAAACTAAACTAAACTAAACTGAACAAAACTAAATTCAAGTGCAAGAAAAGTGGAAGGGAAACATTTCTGGCAATTATTTCAGTGTATTTTGCTCAGGATACCTGCATCTGCTGCTTCTTGTGTCTCCAAGTTGGCTAACTGATTCAGCCCCACTTGACTGGGCCTATCCCATCTCCCTCCAAATCTTTCCCATCCATGCACTCGTCTAAGTGTCTTCTAAATGCTGCAATTGAACCCTCTCTAACACTTACTTTGGCAGCTCGATTCATGTACGCACCACTCTGTGTGTGAAATATTTGCCCCAAGGACCTTTTAAATCTTTTATTGCACCCTTTCCTGTTTAATGACATCCTTCCCATAGCAGGGTGTCAGAATTGTGCACAGTTCTCCAAAGGAGGTCTTGCCAACATCTTGTACACCTGTAATATGTCACTCCTGTATTTAATAAGTAGGAAGGAACTGCAGATGCAGGTTTACACCGGAGATAGACACAAAATGCTGGAGATACTCAGCAGGACCGTCAGTATCTATGGAGAGAAGGAATGGGTGATGTTTCGGGTCGAGACCCTTCTTCAGAATCTGAACAAGGGTCTCAACCCGAAACGTCACCCTTTCCTTCTCTCCTGGATTTAATATCTTGACCAATGCAGGCAAGCATGTCAAATATTCCTGTATCACCACCTTGTTGGAACTTTGTTGCTGCTCCTCAAGGTCTCTTTGTTCTACACCACATCTCAGGCCCTACCATGTACTGTAATATTCCTACCCTAGTATGTCCTAACAAAATGCAATCATAGAAACTTTCTTCACTGTCCACTGCATCTTCAATTTTAGTGTAATTCACAAACTTACTTGCAATGCCATCTATATTAATAGTGTTAATATAAATAACGAACAACAGCGGACCAGCACTGATCACTATGGTACACCACTCATTACAGGTCCCCAGTGGGTAAAACAACCTTCTTCCTCTTTCTCCGATCTTCATGCCGATTTTACATCAGCATGAAGGCGCGGACTTTATTCCTAGGAGTGTAGGGAATAGTGTTGGGTTGTTGACTACCCAAGTGGAATTTGAGGTGTTATTCCTCTAGTTTGCATGTGGCCTTGTTCTGGCAATGGAGGAGGCCTAGGATAAAAAGATCAGTATGGGAATGGAAAACAGAGTTAAAATGGTTAGCAACTGAGATATACAACAGGCCTTGGCAGACTGAGTGTAAGAGTTCATTAAAAAAGTTACCGAGTCTAAGCTTGGTCTCGCTAATGTCAAGTAACTTGTCCAATGTTCCTGATTGCTCTCCTTATGTCTCACACTTTCTGTCTTTGCATCTCTGGCCTTTGTCTATCAAAACGCCATCCTCATCTGTAGAGCCAGGATGTTTAGGCACTAAAAAACTCTGAAATAGGCAGGAAAAAGGCATATTATTAGGTTTTAATTAAAAGGTTTTATTAAAACTACAAAAAAGGCACAAAAGGGCATTTATTGACAAAAAGGCATAAAAGGCATTTATTTCCACCACCAATATATGGTTAAAAATAACAATATAAAGGTATACTACATTAAATGACCAAAGTTGCCTGGTTGCATATAATTACTAGCATTTCTTTCAAATTATCTGGTGTAAAAGCGATGCCGTCTGTCATGCTTCAGTTGAAAAACTTCTTTCTACCCCAGCTGAGGTCACTGGTGCATACCCGAAACAAGCTACAGACTCTATATTCATGTCGATATCTTGCGCATTACAACTACCTTTGAGACCTTTTGTGTTTCTTCATGATCTTCGCTCTCTCACATTTTCCTTGGATGTCTTTACCTATATCGCCAAGAACTTTACGAATATCATCAGTTGAAAACCTACAAATTATTCACGAATGTTTTGCCACGTTTCTCAAGGGAAATGATAGCTTGTGGGAAGTTTGCAAAATTGGAAGCATTAAACACATGATCGCGGTGGAGGGTCTTTTTCTGCATGATTTCTCTGACGATCCAGACTGTAGCAGATTCTTCTTCTTCAAAACAGTTGACTATTTTATCTTTTCAAAATTTGCAGCTGAGTTCAGCAGTGAGCCATGTACCCCACCTAGTCAAAATGGGCTGAGGAGGTAGCGGAATCTCGAGTGCCATTTCCTTGAACAACTGCACACATGACGGTACTATGAGGAAGATTTTCTTGACATTGGAAACTAGGCGATCGACATTTGGAAACAAGCTACGTCTGTGCTTGGCAATTCTATGAATTCCTTGAGCTAAGCATGTCAAATGCAACATTTTGGGAATAAAACTTTAAGTCACAAACAGAAGTGCATTCTCATGTTTCATACCTTCTGGCCAAAGTACAGCAAGTGAAGATGTAAACAACTGAGCAATAGTTGAGCTGTTTGACTTTCCCAATACTTCCGATGTCAACAAATACTCCTTTGATGGTTGACCTGCCTCCAGTGTACCAATGACCACATTGGCAACATATCTCTCCCACAGCATCAGTTGTCTCGTCTATTGAGATCCATAATTTGTTGCATGCAACTTCATCTCTAATTTACTACACAACAATGTTGAAGTTGCTGTCAACATAATTTTTCCATAATGATGACTCGCTTGGTATATGTTCCTCTGTGTATTTATCTAAAACACCTCTGAGAGATTTGTTTTCCAATTTCCACAGTGGAATTTCAGCATCAATGAATGCCTTGCACAAATCACTCGAAAACTCAAATTTGCGACTGGAGCCAGCATAAATGTAATGAAGAGACAAGCTTGGGTATTTCGCTCGGGTAGTCTACACCCCAGCGGTATCAACCTTGACTTCTCTAATTCTAGATAGCCCTTGTCTTCTCCCTCTTCCCCCTCCCCTCCCCCTTCCCAGCTCTCCTTCTAGTCCTACTGTCTCCACCTCTTCCTTTCTTTCTCCCGCCCTCCTCTACATCAGGCTGAAGAAGGGTCTCGACCCGAAACATCGCCTATTCCTTCTCTCCATAGATGCTGCCTCACCCGCTGAGTTTCTCCAGCATTTTTTCTCTACCTTCAATTTTTCCAGCATCTGCAGTTTTTTCTTAAATAGATCTTGGAGAAAACTGAACCAGCGGGCAGTGGCACAAACGAATGAATGACCGACGGTGGTGCCCCACGTTTCGCCCCAGTGGTAGAAGAAAATAGCACGACCTTTTAGCAAAACGGCAAAAAAAATCTGATTTAGGCACTCGATCGTGAAAAAGGCATTATCCTGGTGAAATCATCAAAAGAGGCATGAAAAGGCACTTACGGCATGAAAAGGCACTTCCTGGCTCTACTCATCTGTACCAACCTATTACCTGCCAGACTTTGTCCCATCCCTCCTCTTTTCCAGCTTTCTTCCCCTCCCTCCCTTACAATCAGTCTGAAGTAGGGTCCCGACCCAAAACGTATCAAAGTTCTTCAGAGATGCTGCCTGACCTGTTGAGTTAAACTCCTGTCCCGCGGTACGAGTTCATTCCAAGAGTTCTCCCGAGTTTGCCCGGAGATTTACGGTAATGGCCACTCATCGGTACTCGGGGCTCTCGTGGACATTTTTCATCATGTTGAAAAATCTTCACGAGTCTTTCCGTGCTTACCTGCCGTTAGCGAGTCTTCCCGAGTACCTGCCGTTAGCGCTAAGAGACGTCCCCGAGCTCCGACGTACCCGCTACTTGCTTACCACGAATTTGATTTTTTTTTAAACTCGGGAGAGCTCTTGGAATGAACTCGTACCGTGGGACAGGGCTATTCATCCAGCATTTTGTGTCTTTTTTGTTATCCCCCTTTCTCATTCACTATCAAAATATTAAGGGCATTCTTTTTACAGAGGCCCATTAAACTGGGTTGTGGGAGGAAACCGGAGCACCCAAAGGAAGCCCACATTGTCACAGTGAGAATGACTAAATTCCATTCCGAATGTACCCGAGGTCGGGATCGAACCTGGGCCACTGGCGCTGTGAGGTAGCAGCTCTACCAGTTACGCCACTGTGCTGCCTGACAGAAGGATGGAAGGTCTGAAATATCTGGTTATTTGATTAAGTATGTTATCTCAAAGGTGTTAAAGTTCCTCTAGAATTATTCGTCAAAGAGCAGAAGTCCACTCAGCACCCCGAGTGAAATGGACATCAGCATCTTCAATCTGCACTCTCTTGGGTCTTGAAACACAAAAACTGCAAGTGACGATCCAGACCTGACGCGGTATTTCAACCTGAAATGTCACCGATTTCTTTCCCTCCACAAATGCTGCTCGACCCACTGAGTTCCTCTGGCAGAATGTTTGTCACTCAAAGTTGGACTTGGTTGCATTAAACCATTCCCAGTAGCTGTTCCCTCTTTAAGTGATGCTGCTGAAGGGAGTGTATCACTGTGTGACCGGGTATGGCGTGTATATGGGTTGTGTGAGTGCTGCCATGTGCAAGGTCTTTGTTACTGCAAAGGTCCATGTGAGTGCTGGACCTGTGATTAGATGAACATATTTCTGAACACTATGACTGGATGAGTGTATACATGTAAAATTCTTAAGGGATTAGACAGGCTAGATGCAGGGAAAATGTTTCTGGTGTTGGGGGAGTCCAGAACCAGGGGTCACAGTTTAAGAATAAGGGGTAGACCATTTAGTACTGAGATGAGGAAAAAACATTTTCACCCAGAGAGTTGTGAATCTGTGGAATTCTCTGCCACAGAAGGCAGTGGAAGTCAATTCACTGGATGATTTCAAGAGAGAGTTAGATTTAGCTCTTAGGGCTAACGGAATCAAGGGATATGGGGAGTAAGCAGGAACGGGGTACTGATTTTGGATGATCAGCCGTGATCATATTGAATGGCGGTGTTGGCTCGAAGGGCCAAATGGCCTACTCCTGCACCTATTGTCTATGTTTTCTATGTTTCTATGTACTACTTGGTATTGTGAGCAGGCAGGGATATTACTTGATAGAATGATTGGATGAGTGTATTACTAGGTATTGTGAATGGATGAGGATAGCACAAAATACTATGATCGGAAGAGCATATTACTAGCTGTGTGATCGGGTGACCATATTACTGGATACTATGATGCATGAGTATATCAATGGACACTCTGGTTCGGTGACTGTATTATTGAATACTGTGACTGGGCCAGTGTGTTACTGGATAGTCTGACTGGGTGGCTATGCCTCAGGTCTATGTAACGATGTTGGGTGTTTTTATCATGATCTGGAAAAGCTGGGTTTGTTCTATTTGGAGACAAGATCAATGTGTTCAATATCTGGATGACCCAGACATAAGTGAACAAAGAGGAACTGTTCTCATTGCGGGAGGTTAGAGAGCCAGAGGATGCAGATTTAAGACCATTATCAAGGGAACTGAGGAACTGGGGTGAAATGAGGAAAGAAACATTTTTTGTTCATCAACCAGATATAATGTGGAAGTCTCCGGTCGTTAGGGAAGCAGATCCAATGTTTCTGTAAAAAGGAATTATTTGGATGAGGGAGAAAATACTGTCAGGGCTGTGAGTAAAGAGCTGGGGAATGAAGCTGACTGCAGAGAGCAAATGTGCTCAATGGGCTGAATGTTCCCTTTCCATGGTATAAATTCTATCCTGCTTTGATTCTATCTCAGTTGCGGATTAATGGTGCTGGTTATTGTGGGAATATGCTTGATAACCATTTTAAGATTGATCTATTTTGTGCTTGATTGTGAATGACAATAGACAATAGACAATAGACAATAGACAATAGGTGCAGGAGTAGGCCATTCGGCCATTCAATGTGATCATGGCTGATCATCCCCAAACAGTACCCCGTTCCCACCTTCTCCCCATATCCCTTGACTCCACTATTTTTAAGAGCCCTATCTAGCTCTCTCTTGAAAGCATCCAGAGAACCCGCTTCCACTGCCCTCTGAGGCAGAGAATTCAACAGACTCATCACTCTCTGTGAGAAAAAGTGTTTCCTCGTCTCCGTTCTAAATGGCTTACTCCTTATAAGGAGTGAGCCATTTAGAATGGAGATGAGGAAACAAATAACTACATACAGCAAATGTTCTACTCCTTATTCTTAAATAAGGAGTGGAACATTTGCTGTATGTAGTTATTTGAGACAGAAGTGGTCTATTTCCACGTGATGTCCCCTCGATCTTTGGATGAAAACCAAAGAATATTTGCACCCGTGCAGAACTCATCGACGTCATCAACTTCACCGCCAATTTTCATCCTGCATTCAAATTTACTTGGACCATCTCCGACACCTCCCTCCCCTTTCTTGATCTCACCGTCTCCATCACAAGAAATAGAATATTGACTGACGTCTAATACAAACCCACTGACTCCCACAACTATCTCGACTACACTTCTTCCCACCCTGCTTCCTGCAAAGACTCTATACACTTCTACCAATTCCTCCGTCTACGCCATATCTGTGCCCAAGATTAGGTGTTCCATACTAGAACATCCAAGATGTCCTCATTCTTTAGGGAGCGGGGGTTCCCCTCTACCATCATAGATGAGGCCCTCACTCGTGTCTCCTCGGTACCCCGCAGTTGCACCCTTGCTCCCCCTCCCCCTAGTCGCAACAGCGACAGAGTCCCCCTCGTACTTACCTTCCACCCCACCAGCCGTCGCATACAACACATTGCATATTTTGCATATCTTTCATTCATTGTTCTTTATCTCTCCACATCACCGTCTATATCTCTCATATCCCTAACCAGTCTGAAGAAGGGCCTCGACCTGAAACGTCACCCATTCCTTCTCTCCAGAGATGCTGCCTGTCCCGCTGTTACTCCAGCTTTTTGTGTCCATCTTCGAATATTTTTTTCCTACTTAACAACGATGTTTGCTTTGTTCACCATGTGTGATTGCTGATAAGATCTTCCAAAATTCCCTATTATACCTGAACTTTTTACCCAATAGATCTGTGCGCTCACTCTCAACTGTTTGTTGCCTGCGTCTGAATGCTGATCTCCTTCAGACAGACTGGTGAAGAAGCACTTGGGACTAAAGTTTCTGTGAGTTGGAATTCCTTCTATTGTATAGACTTCAATCAGCTCAGTGACAATTCATTACCTTGGCAGAGAGGGGATTAAACAGTCAGTTTTCATCAGTCCAAAGACTAACCATTTAATACAGGTCTTAATTTAAGAGATTCAAAAGGTGAAGGTCACTTTTAATTCCCAGAACAAAATCAATATAGTTTGACTAAGATGAAAAGAGGAAGCTGTGTCAACGTGAGCTGGGTTCAGGGAGAGCCACTGACGATATTTGTCCAAGTATGGTGTGTGGAGGGGAATTTGGAGGTGATGATGTTCCCATGACATTGCTGCTGCTTCTTATCTGGTGACGAGGATAGATTTTGCATTTTAGTTTGAGAGATTTCAGCCTGAAGCGTAGACTGGAGGGGATGGATGTGAACTGTGTATGTTCCTAACACACACAGGTGGGCTCCTAACCTTCAATGTCTAAAGCCAGAGGGCATAGGTTTTAGCTGCGGGGAAAACAAGTTTAGAAGGGATCGACAGATTTTTTTTAAATCCAGAGGGTTGCAAAGCACTAGCTGAGAAAATGGTGGAAGCAGATATTCTTGCAACTCTTACAAAGTATCTGGATGAAAACTTGAATCGCCAAGGCCAAGGGCTGGCACTGGTAAATGTGCTTCAGACAGATGGGGACTTCTTTGTCACATAGATGTAGGTGGGCTGCAGGCACTGTTTTTGTGCTATGTTGGCCTCATGCAGAGTACTGCAGCATATGTGGACATGTGCATTTTGAACACAATGAATTGACAAAAAGTGTGTGCAGTTTTTTCAACAGTTTTTTTCCCCGGAAACTTTTCATAAACCATACTGTATCCAGAGAACAAGACACGTTCCTAATAGGAGTGACAACCGTGATTTAAAAGTGATTAATATATATATAAATAAATAAAATTGATGATGCTGGGAATCTGAAATAAAAACAGACGTTAGAAACACTCGGGAGGTCAACAACATCTGTACAAAGAGAAACAGTTAACCATTCGGGTTAAGAAGGGTTTCTGCCCAAAACGTTGCCTATTTCCTTCGCTCCATAGATGCTGCCTCACCCGCTGAGTTTCTCCAGCATTTCTGTCTACCTCAGGTTACAGGCGATTTACAGGCACAATTCCAGGAACCTGACTCCGGTTAATCCACTCAGTAAACCGCTCACTTTAACAATACTAAATTCATTTTAAAATAGTTAAGAGATAAAGGGTGAGTAGGATATGGAATCGAATACATTTGACATATATATAAATTGTAACTGGGTGAAATAGAACTGAATTGGAAACGGTAATGACCCCATAGATTTTGGGTAATAAATACAGCGGGGCTAACTTTATACCAACTACGCCGGAAGCGTTATGGATGTCGTACCCCACAGACGAGTGGGCCACTCACTACGGTGTTGAAATTTTAGACACCATAAATGTATTTGATTTATATATTTTTTTTTTAATCACAATATGTCACATCTGTGTGTTTTTTCTTCAAGGACAATCGCGCAGGAGAACTACCAAGGAAGTCTATAATAGAAATACTCCCAAAATAACCAGAGTCCGGAGGTATGAACGCACCACAATAATTAAGGTCATTAAAACTGGTAAAAATGCATGACGACAATCAAAAGAAAATAGGAGGAATCACATTATGTAGTTGGAATATAAGGGGGATTAATGAACCTATTAAAAGGGGCAAGATACTAGCTCAGTTGAAATCATACAACACGGACATTGCGTTTCTACAGGAAACACATCTTAAACAGCAAGATCAGACAAGACTGAGGGCGAACTGGATAGGCCAAACATTTCACTCTTCATTTACCTCCAAATCTAGAGGTACTGCAATTATTATTCGTAAAGGAATTCCATTTAAATCAAAGAACACTATTTTAGATAAGGAAGGGAGATATCTTATAGTAGCAGGGGAGATCAATAATATGCCAATTACGCTGGTAAACATATATGCGCCCAACTTTGATAACCCTCAATTTTTTAATAAAATTCTGAATATAATTGCAGAATCTAATTATCAAAATGTTATAATCGGAGGAGATTTTAATTGTGTTTTAGATCCTTATTTAGATAAATCGATGCAAAAACAGAAAGGTCAGACGAAATCTAAAACCAGTGAACTCTTACACACATATATGGAAAACACAAATATAACAGATGTATGGAGGATTGCAAACCCGACGGGAAGGGATTACTCGTTTTATTCAATGGTGCATAAAACATATTCACGGATAGACTATTTTCTTGTGGATACAAAATTAATTTCGCAATCTCTGAATCCTAAATATCATATTAATGCGATCTCAGATCATTCTCCGTTAACTTTTGTTCTAAAACTAGAAGGAATGTCTATGAATAAACCGTTCTGGAGGTTTAACTCACAAATTTTAAAAGACCCTCAAGGGAGTATCTATCTAAAAAAACAGATGGATCTATTTTTTGAGTTAAATGATACACCAGAGATATCCCCCACGTTATTATGGGAATCCTTCAAAGCATTTATAAGAGGAGTCATTATTTCATTTCAAGCTTATCAAAATAAAAAGAATAAGAATGAACAAAGACACTTAGAAGATCAAATAAAACAGTTAGATATAGATAATGCTAAAGACCCAACTATGGATAAACATAATAAAATACTACTACTGAAATTTCAGTTAAATAAATTACTGTCAGAGAAAGTTATAACATTATTTCAAATCACAAAACAAGAACACTTCGAATTCGGGGACAAACCCCACAAACTTCTAGCACGACAACTTAAAAAACGGGAAAAAGAGAATGCAATATTAAAGATTAAATCAGATAGAGGGGAAGTATTAACACTACCCAAGGATATTAATAAAAGATTTGCTCAATTTTACCAGAATCTATACACATCTAAAACGTCAATAGACAATAATAAAATCTCAGAATTTTTAGATAATTGTAATCTACCACAATTAGAACGCAGGGAACAAGAGGAACTGGGAGCACAAATTACTTCTAAGGAGATAGAAGACACAATAAAAACACTAAAAAATGGAAAAACACCAGGACCAGACGGATTCAGTAATGAATTTTATAAATCTTTTTATGATATAGTTACTCCACGATTACAAAAAATGTATACATATGCTTATAAAGAGCAAAACCTACCTGAAACACTAGCGGAATCAACGATCATATTAATACTTAAAAAAGATAAAAATATAGAAGAACCAGGATCATATAGAGCTATTGCTTTGTTAAATACGGATCAGAAAATAATAGCAAAAACATTAGCCAATAGATTAAGCAAGTATGTTAGTAGACTAATACATGAGGATCAAACAGGATTTATACCTAAGAGACACTCATTTAATAATTTGAGACGTTTGCTTAACATAATGCATTCACATAAATCTTATGACCAAGAGTTAGCTATCATCTCACTGGACGCAGAAAAAGCGTTTGATCAAGTAGAATGGGACTATATGATCAAAGTATTGCAAAAATTCCAATTGGGAGAAAACTTTATTGCATGGATAAAACTACTATATAACAAACCTACGGCTAGAATACTAACTAATAATATATTATCTTCAAAATTCGAATTATCTAGGGGCAACAGACAAGGATGTTCACTATCACCGCTGTTATTTGCTTTGGTAATTGAACCCCTTGCTGAAAAAATAAGAACACACTCGAATATTCACGGTTATAACACAAAATATTCAAACAACAAACTATCCCTATATGCTGATGATGTACTACTGTACATCACAAAACCACAAATTAGTATACCAAATATATTAAACTTAATTGAGGACTTTGGATCCTTTTCCGGATATAGAATAAATTGGAACAAAAGTGAAATTATGTCGATTAAACCAAAAGACTCAACACATCTCAGGAAATTCCCTTTTAAAATAGCTATGGAAAAATTCAAATATTTAGGAATTGAGATTACTAGAAATTACCATGATATGTTTAAAGCTAATTATAATCCCCTACTTAAGAAATTAAATAATCTGATTAAATTTTGGAAAACACTTCCGATGTCCTTAATAGGTAGGATAAATGCTATAAAAATGATTTTCTTACCACAAATCCTTTACCTATTTCAATCAATACCTATATATCTCCCAAAAAAGTTTTTCAAAAAACTGGACTCAGACATTACAAATTTTATATGGGATTACAAATCCCACAGAATACAAAGAACACACCTTAACAAACGAAAAGAGTTGGGGGGTCTAGCGCTCCCTAACTTTATGTATTATAACTGGGCAGTAAATATTAAAAATATGATTCACCTGCTGGACAATTCTGCCCAGCAGGTGGACTGGATTATAATGGAAAAAGGGGATTGCTCCCCGAATAATATAGGAGCGATTATTCTCTCTCCAATAAATTTGAATAATAAAAATTATAATAAAAATCCAATTATATATAGCACTATTAGAACATGGAAGCAAATAAAACAGAATCTAAAATTAAGAAACCTATCTCTCTTAATACCAATAGTCAATAACCCATCGTTTAAACCTTCAATCATAGATAAAGCATTTATACAATGGGAAAGAATGGGAATTAAAACGCTCGAAGATCTGTATGAATTAGAAAAATTACTATCATTCCAACAACTACAACTGAAATATAATTTGAAAAATAATCAATATTTTAAATATCTACAAATCTGTGACTATTTGAAAACATACACAAAAGATTATTATAATATGCCTTCCGACTTACTAGATGAAGCAATGAAGACAAAGGCGGAATCAGTTAATTTAATATCATACTTATATAATATCATCTTAAATATAGAAATACCCACAACAGATGGAATTAGAAGAGATTGGGAACAAGATCTAGGTATAAAAATTTCAAAAGAGAGTTGGGATAATCATTTATTACAGGTGCATAAATGCTCGATCAACGTACGACATACGCTTATCCAATTTAAAACATTACATAGATTATATTATTCAAAAACCAAACTAAATAAAATCTTTCCTAACGTCTCACCAATCTGTGATAAATGTATATGTCAAGAAGCTACCATAGCACATTCTTTTGTTTTTTGTACAAAAATCCAAAAATTCTGGTTTGAAATATTTGATATTTTTTCAAAATTAATCAAAATAAAACTGGTACCAAAACCAGAATGGATTATTTTTGGAATATCGGAAGGTATTCCTGAATTAAACGTGTATCAGAAGAATTTACTCAATTATGGGCTAATAATGGGAAAAAAGCTTATACTTAAATTCTGGAAAAATGCGCCCACACCAACAATAAAAATGTGGACATCAAATATGTTGGAAACATTACATCTGGAAGAGATGAGATTCCTCCTAGTAGGCAAAGTAGATCAATTTCAAAAGACGTGGTCTACGTTTTTGGACCTATTACAAGCATGAGGTGCAATAGTAATTTAGAAAAACAAATAAATAAATAAAAGGTATCTGGACCTGGTAATGGGAGGTAAAATAAAAACAGACTTGGTTGGTAGTTCCTTCTCTATGAAGTATGATATAAGAGTTATAATAGAGCGATTGTTCCTTCTTTCTTTCTCTTTTTTTTTCTAGGGTCTATTTTCTAACTTTACTTCCTTCTCTAACTTCTTTTCTAAGGGGCTTTCTTTTCCCAACACTCTTTTGCACTTCACAACCTTTGCGCACTTTCTTCACTTTTCTTACTTCTTTCTTTTTCTTTCTTAAAGTTTAAAAAAGTGAAGCGGTACAAAAAATGTATTAATATATACGTGTTGTACATTACTGTAATCTACCGTACTTCTAAAAAAAAAAAAAAAAAAAAAAAAAAAAAAAAGAAGGGTTTCTGCCCAAAACGTTGCCTATTTCCTTCGCTCCATAGATGCTGCCTCACCCGCTGAGTTTCTCCAGCATTTCTGTCTACCTCAGGTTACAGGCGATTTGCCTTTGAACTGAAACATTAATTCCGTTTCGGCTTCCCTGACCAGTTTTTTGTTTGAGTCATTGAGTCACAGATTTGTGCAGCACAGAAACAGGCCCTTCAGCCCACTGCATCAATGCAGGTTATCATCTCTCTACATTCCCACTTGCCTGCGTTAATTCTACATCCCTCAGTGCTCTGCTCATTCATGTACGGGTCCAGAGGCGTCTTCAATGTTACTGTTACTGGCTCCATCAGCTCCTCTGGCAGCTCATTCCAGATACCAAGTATTGCTTGTGTGAAAAATGTACCCCATAAACCTTTAAACCTCCTCCTTCTCACCTTGAGCCAAAGTCCTCTAGCTTTAGACACACCTCCCATGAGTAACAGTCACCTTACCTATGCCTCTCATCATTTTATGTACCTCTAGCATGTCACCTCTCAGCCTCCTTCGCTGCAGGGAAAATATCCCCAATCCATTCAATCTGTCCTGATAATTTAGGCTCTCCAATCCAGGCAACATATTTGTGAATCTTTTTTATAGGTCGTCCAGTGCATCATTTATTGAATAATGAATAAGGAGCAGGGCATTGGGACCAAAGGGATTGCTGAAGGAGGAGCCAGCACAGACCTGACGGGCCAAATCATCTTGTTTTGTGCCGTTGAGTTTCTCTGATTCCATGAGCGATCCAGTAACATTGGACAATTGCTGCTGTGTTTCCTGTAAATCGGGATGCACTGTGCCCGTGTACTAGTA
>CM075981.1:38726991-38764491 GCA_038087875.1 Malacoraja senta | reverse complement strand
AGAAGAGGGGGGACAAGAAGTGGAGACACTTTTAAGAAGCCAGACAACGTTTAATAAAGTTAGCAGGCATTTAACCTACCGGGCAGTTTACTTACCTTTTTTTTCTCAACGAGCTTTACCTTCGACTACCTTCAATTATCTTCGATTGCCTTTGATTACCTATGATAGTAGCAATGTTACAAAATTTTAAGATTTTAAAAATAAAGTCTGCAATTTATCCCATCAGATAAAGCATAAAAAGAAGTTTAATTTGACACTTAATTCACTTTCATATCTTCAGTATTAAAAAAGTTATGGCCATTATCATACTCAGAAATTAGCATCTAGTTCCCTATTGCTTTTCCATTGACTTAACACAAAAGCTGTGATCGAGGACAGTTAAAAGCCCATAACTTTCTTAAAAATTATGGTAACAAAGAAATTTTCAGGTATTATAGATTGAAGCATTCTGAAACAAATATGAAACAATCTTACTTCGAAGACATGAAAGTAAAGCATATAATTAGTTAGTTACCTAATTGTAGCTAATTACAAAATTCAATTACTAGATCTAAACATCTATCAATTTCTTAAGAATAGATTAACATTTTTAAATAGCCTAAGTGTCCAAATAACATTCACACAATAATTCACAATATAACATAATTTTTAAATCTAATTTTCATGAATTTACAGGCCAAATGGAAGGAATTGAATGTTTAATACCTGTAAATTAATGGACATTTAATTCATCTTGCGAGTGAGGATTACTGGAACGCGATCATTTGGAACGTTCATTTGCGGTGAATTTAACCCCGTATTGGCATGAAAAATACTGCCGTTAATTCGGGGAATAAAATCACCGTGTCGCATGAAAAATTGTGAATTAAAGGCTTCTTAAGAAGCACTTTTATACATTTAAAGAAAGCACTTTCGTTTACCTGTCCATTGTGTGAAATCCGTCCCCGTTATCGGCGTTGACGCTTCAGGAGCTGCTTTTAAAATGACTGTAGCGCTGACATTGACGATTTAATAAAAATAAAAAATTCACAAAACGCCGGTAGGAACGATTTTGTCAGCCAAGGTTTGTACTCCAACAAAATATTTCCAGGACAAGGGAGGAGAATACGCATTTTAACCCTGCCCCCCCCCTTAAAGGCGCCAAAATCGCGCACACGGCCAGTGGCAGAATTACAGCGCGACTGAAGGTAAGTATTGTAACATACCTAATGATAGCATGCTGACCTACTATGACCTACCTCGACTAAACCTACGAGTAAAAAAATATCGATTTTTTCCATGGCGACCTTTTTTTACTTGCGGGCATTTTTCAGCATGTTGAGAAATAAGCCGCGACCTAGCTGAGGCCTCGAGTACACGGGAACTACTCTCGAGCATGAAGGAGAGTTACAAAGACCTCCTAGGACCGCGTGTCAACCATGCTGCGAGTATGAGTCGAGGGTAAACTCTTCTCAACTCACGAATTAGGTCACCGCAGTGGGACAGGCCCTTTACTAATCAAGAACCTATCAATTTCCACTTCCACAACTGTCGGTAGCAATGAATTACACAGATTCACCACCCTCTGGCTAAAGAAATTCCTCCCCATCTTCCTTAAAGGGCCTGTCCCACGGGCATGCGACTCCATGCGGCAAGCGCGACCTAACCGCAAGCTGGTGCCGTGCGCAGAGGTCGCGGGGCCGGTCCCACTTCGATCGCGGGAGCCGCATGGAGTTGTGCGGAGCTGGCCCCGACATCGCGCGGGGCTCCGAAAAACTGACACTGTTCAAAAATTCCGTGTGGCAACGGCCTGCCGCATCGACGGCCATGCGCACCGCCTCGCCGCCGTACACACCGTCTTGACAGCACCCAACCTTCGCGCGGCCCCCGCTTCCGATTTGGTAGCGCTTGCCGCTTGCAGCCGCATGCTGGTGGGACCGGCCCTATACGGGGATCACTCGACCTCCGTGCGGCCCCCGCGCGGCCCCCGCGCGGCCCCCGCGCGGCCCCCGCGCGGCCTCCGCTTGCGGTTGGGTCGAGCTTGCCGCATGGAGTCGCATGCCCGTGGGACAGGCCCTTTATAAAGGTACATCATTTAATTCTGAGGCTGTGCCCTCTGTTCCTAGAATCTCCCACTGGTGGAAACATCTCCTCCACATGCACACTATTCAGGCCCTTCATTATTCGGTAAGTTTCAATAGGATTGCCCCTCATTCTTGTAAACTCCAGTGAGTACACGCCCAGAGCCGTCAAACGCTCATCACACATTAACTCTGTCATCCCGGGGATCCTTCTCGTAAACCTCCTCTGGACCCTCTGTAACGCCAGCACATCCTCAGATATGGGCCCCAAAACTGGTCAAAATAATTATAATAATAATCACAATTATTAAAACCTCAGCATTACATCCCTGCCTTTATATTCTAGTCCTCTCGAAATGAATGCTGGCATTGCCTTCCTTACTACCGATTCAACCTGCAAATTAATCTTTTGAGAATCCTGCACCAGCACTCTCAAGTCCCTTTGCACCTCAGATTTCCAAATTCTCTCCCCATATAGAAAATATTCTATGCCTTTATTCCTATTACCAAAGTGCATGACCACACACCTTGCTATGCTGTATTCCACCTGCCACTTCCTTGCCCACTCTCCCAACCTGTCCAAGTCCTTCTGCAGAGTCCCTGCTTTCTCTATACTACCTATCTTCGTATCATCTACAAACCTGGCCATGAAGCCATTCTGATGATAGACACAAAAAGCTGGAGTAACTCAGGACAGGTAGCATCACTGGAGATAAGGAATAGGTGACGTTTTGCGTCGAGACCCTTCTTCACACTGAAAGTCACGGACAAGGGAAACGAGAGATATTGACGATGATGTAGAGAGATAAAGAACAATGAATGAAAGATATGCAAAAAGGTAACGAGAGCTAGATAGGGCTCTTAAAGAGAGAGAGAGCTAGATAGGGCTCTTAAAGATAGCGGAGTTAGGCGATATGCGGAAAAGGCAGGAACGGGGTACTGATTGGGTATGATCAACCATGATCACATTGAATGGCGGTGCTGGCTCGAAGGGCCGAATGGCCTTCTCCTGCACCCATTGTCTATTGTCTATAAAGGAAACAGGCCATTGTTAGCTGTTTGTTGGGTGAAAACGAGAAGCTGGTGCAACTTGGGTGGGGGAGGGATGGAGAGAGAGGGAATGCCGGGGTTACATGAACTTAGAGAAATCAAAATTCATCCCACTTGATTTGTAAGCTGCCCAAGCGAAATATGAGATGCTGTTCCTCCAATTTGCGTTTGATGCTCTGATGACACGGAATTCCAATATTCCTGCATTCTTATGTTTCTTTCTTCCAGTGTTCACTTTCCAGCTGTACCCTGGCTGCACACAACATGGTGCAAATGTAATTGGATGTCGGGACATTGGAACAAGTCAATAGACAATAGACAATAGGTGTAGGAGTAGGCCATTCGGCCCTTCGAGCCAGCACCGCCATTCAATGTGATCATGGCTGATCATCCCCAATCAGTACCCTGTTCCTGCTTTCTCCCCATACCTGTCCTGAATTACTCCGCTATTTTAAGAGCCCTATCTAGCTCTCTCTTGAAAGCATCCGGAGAACCTGCCTCCACCACCCTCTGAAGCAGAGAATTCCACAGACTCACCACTCTCTGTGAGAAAAAGTGTTTCCTCGTCTCCATTCTAAATGGCTTACTCCTTATTCTTAAACTGTGGCCCCTGGTTCTGGACTCCCCCAACATCGGGAACATGTTTCCTGCCTCTAGCGTGTCCAAACCCTTAACAATCTTATATGTTTCAATGAGATAGCCTCTCATCGTTCTAAGCTCCAGAGTGTACAAGCCCAGCTGCTCCATTCTCTCAGCATATGACAGTCCCGCCATCCCGGGAATTGACCTTGTAAAAACTACGCTGCACTCCCTCAATAGCAAGAATGTCCTTCCTCAAATTAGGGGACCAAAACTGCATACATTACTCCAGGTGTGGTCTCACTAGGGCTCTGCACAACTGCGGAAGGACCTCTTTGCTCCTATATTCGATTCCTCTTGTTATAAAGGACAAAATGCCATTCGCTTTCTTCACTGCCTGCTGTACCTGCATGCTTACTTTCATAGACTGATGAACAAAGACCCCCAGATCCCGTTGTACTTCCCCTTTTCCCAACTTGACGCCATTTAGATAGTAATCTGCCTTCCTGTTTTTGCTACTAGTGGATAACCTCACATTTATCCGCATTAAGCTTCATCTGCCATGCATCTGCCCACTCCCCCAACCTGTCCAAGTCACCCTGCATTCTCATAGCATCCTCCTCACAGATCACACTGCCACCCAGCTTTGCTAGCCAGCCCAAGGTCAGTCAGCCCAACCCATTGAGGTCGTTACCAATGACCAATAGACAATGAGATCATGGATAATCTTTACTTTAGACTTTGGGGATAATTCTAGTTTATTTTACTCGGTGGGATTGGTGGAACTAAACATCTTTGATAACTTTCAGTTTTGTTTAGAACTAAATGGTCTATCTTCTCTGACCACTCTCAGCCTATGTAGGCAACAAGCTAAAACTGGACTCAGTGCCGCAAACCTCAGTACTGAAAATAAGCTTCATTTTTTTTAAATAGGTAAAGCAGAATGAGGACATTTTATGGTACAGGAGGAAACTTTTTAGCACCTGATTTATTTGTTGGCCAGCTGCAAGGTCTGACAATTTAGATCCAATTTGCTGCCCTTGCCCGATCTATTAATATCAATATATTTACATAGATATTAATAAATTGTTCAATACGGTCACTTTTCCATTTAAAAGTTTTTTAACAACTTGCCTGTGACTCTTTCAAAAATTAATTGAGTTCTGCTCTGGTGACACAAGCCATGTAATGTTTTTAATAGGATTTCCCCTTTCATGTGACCTTGTAGTTCCATCGTCTCGCCACAGAGTGTCACTGTGGAGCTTCTAGATTTGATTTTTTTTTCCCCCATCAGCTGAAAATTGAAATGTTTAAAACTAAATTAAAAAAAAAACATATTTTACAACCGAGCATTTATGAGGTTGTATTTCATCTTGCCAAGCTGGTGTAAAGTTAATGGAAATGGAATGAAAGTCAGGTGAGATTTCTTGCGAAAGCTCATCAGTAACAGGTTGGTGTGTTTGTCTAGTTTTTGGGACTCAAGACCTTAATGGATCTTGGACAGTGCAGGAGGCTTTTAATAAAACAGCGCTGGTTAAGATCCAGACCTCTTCAATCTATATTTCAACATGGTAGAGCACTGAGGAAGTTGAAGTTGATGCTGAATATGTCATCTCTTTAACAATGACTGGAAATTGTCTTATGTCTCAAGGTAGACCTGATGGGCCAAATGGCCTAATTCTGCTGCTATCACTCACTTATGATCTGTTCAGTAAGGGAAGCAGAGTGGGGATGGAGTGGAGCAGGGAGCATGGAAATATACACTTTGTACATCGGTACCAACACAGTAATGTCCAATTGCACTCGAAGCTGAAGGTACCTGTATGAGATGGAGTTCATTGTGGTTTGTTTAACAAATGCCTTCCTGTTGCCTGTTTTGCTTTTGTACAATTAGTTGCGGAAGTCAGGTAATAGAAGATGAAGCATGGCTCATATGGAGGGAAGACATTCAGACAGACCCCTAGAATATGTGGGGCAGTTAGGGAGGGTTGAAGGCATTGTCCATGAAGGCATAAGCTCGGTGGGTAGGGCCGGGAACTGCTCTGGCAGGAATGGGAGCGGAGATTGCCATCAGCTGGAGTGGTGGTCAGGACCATGGTCATCTGTTGGGCGGCCTCACTGAAGCACGGAGATCCTGCCCTGCTTACCAACCACACTCATGCAACTGGGGTTTATGGAGGAGCACCAAACATGCATCGCATGGCTTTGAATGCCATTATTCTTGTCCAGAAACCCACAGCAAATACTGTCACCCGACCATGTGGTGCACACACAATGCTGGAGTTACTCAGCAGGATAGGCAGCATCTCTTGAGAGAAGGAATGAGTGACGTTTCGGGTTGAGACCCTTCTTCAGACTGTCTGAGACTTCTAGTCTGAAGAAGGGTCTCGACCTGAAACATCACCCATTCCTTCTCTCCAGAGATGCTGCCTGTCCCGCTGAGTTACTCCAGTATTTTGTGTCTATCTTCAGTGTAAAGCAGCATCTGCAGTTCTTTCCCACACATGTAGTGGACAAGAAGTTTAAGATCCATAGAATAATATCCAGGTCAAGTTATTTCTTAATATTTGTAATACTCTATTCTATAGCCTAATACCGTAATACCTTACTAAATGACAGTGTATATCAGCATCCAAAATGATTATTGTAATAATACTAAAACACTAATCAGCCAGACACATTTTATCTCATCATAATTATAATTAAACTTTTAGAATTCCTGTATTAGCTGTAAATCCCTTTCAAACATCACAAAGTCATGAAAGGCGTGATGTACCTGCAAGCCTTTCTTGCTTGCTTGTTTAATCTGCTGGATACCTTTCCCTTTAATCAGCGCAGCATTTAAAGGAGCGTCTTGTACTTTGTTAGGTGGACTTTCAAGAGCTGCTGCTGTTCTTGTGACCTCTGCTAATGCCTCTCTCTGTTTGATGCCTGACAGCACACAAGAGACTGATGTGGGGGAGCTGCTCTCTGTTTGAACGTGGACTCTCTCTGCGTCTCTTGAAATGGGATCAGGATCTGCTGTTTGACAGCTCAGTGATGAAAGGTCGAAGGGCACAGAAAGGGCATCAGTTGGTTGATTTATTTCTTCACGTATTCTACGGACAACAAAGAGAAGTCTCATCCGGGTCAGGGCTGCGATTATCGTTCTCTCCATTATCCTTCTCTGTGCCACATTTCAATCCTATGTTAAACCGAATACTTCCATGATATGCCCTAGCTCAGCCTTTAGCTTGCTCTGGAGACAAAAGCAAAGGAATACCTCTCCCTCTTGTGCAGGCTAGCTTACTATGTAATGCAATGAAAGGTATCAGCATACAGAAACATATAGAACTATGTGTGTAGGAAGGAACTGCAGATGCTGGTTTAAACCAAAGACAGACACAAAATGCTGGAGTAACTCAGCGGGACAGGCAGCAACTCTGGAGACAAGGAATGGGTGGCGTTTCGGGTTCTTCAGTCTGAAGAAGGATCTCGAAACGTCACCCATTCCTTCTCCCCATATAGAAATACAAACTGACATAAACACACATATTGGCTGCTATACTTTGCCAAAGGAACCACTCATCGAAAAAAGTTCCATTAGTACCATTTTGAGATAATTTGCTGCAGTGAAAAGTGGTCAGCATTGCAGGTCTCCCTTCACCTTTGAAATCTAGTTAGTTTGAAATGGAGTCTTTCGATTGAGAAGGTGAATTACGACAGTTTGCAGATGCGTGCTTTCAAACGGTAAGATGTGTGACAAGTGCTTTAATTGGGTGTGATCCAACTTGCTACAGGGTCTGTGGCACTTCATTATTCATTAAAATATTCAGAATTAGTTAGTTTTTTTTTTACTATGTTTATATTTTAATTTTCTGGTCTAGAAGGTTCGAACAATTGGATGACTTCAATGTTCAGTTGGATGAAAAATGAGTTAAGAACCTGCATTCGTCTTGCACCTTCCCCAGCCTTAGAATATAGAGCCAAGTGCAAATAATGCTGTAAGGTAAGCAGCCAATTTGTGCACAATTTCTCACAAATGCCATTCGGATCGATGAGCATTTAATGTGTGTTTTTGTCAGTGATGATAGATGATTTATAAATACTGGGAGCCTTGGTTCCCAAGCCACAGATAAACAAACACTTGATTAGATAGCTAGGCCCTCCAGAATTATTGTGGCATCTTCATGAATTGAAAATTAATGTCTAGAACAATGCAGCAATAACATCTTGGTGCAATTAAAACAGATGCATGAAACGGTGAGCTGCAACACTCTCTTGAACAATTTTCCTTCTTTGTTGGACCCTGGGTGGGAATATTAATTGATCTGGGAGGGTTGGTTAGATTAGGAGGAAGTGCAATGTGGACCTCTACAGAAACAAACATTCTGTATGGTTTTTAGTTTGTTTTGTGGAAACCTCACATCTTACATTGCCGATAATTCTGAGTCTCCTCGTTTGGGCCACCCAAGTATTCTCCTGGTTGTCTCAGTTCAAAAGTAATGATCGTGGTGCTGGTCTAGATTCATTGAGACCAGAATCGATAAGAAATGTAATGATCCTTCTCAAAAGGGACATTATTGAACCAGATGGATCTTAAAAGTCTTTTGATACGTGAGTCACGACATAGAGTGATAGAATCACACAGCATGGCAACAGGCCCTTCAGCCCAACTTGCCCATCTAGATAGTCCCATTTGTCCATGTTTGACCCATATTCCTCTAAGTCTTTCCTGTCCATGTTATTTGTCCAAATGTTTTTTAAAAGTTGCTATTCCGCCTGCCTGAAGCAGTTCCTCTGGCAGTTCATCTATACATAACTAAAACTCTGATCTCTGATCTTGTTATCTTCCGGCTTGGCGGTCATTCTATTTGCTCAAAAACGGTACTCGATAGCGCTACGATTTTTCTCCAGCTTACTCACCTATGCTGCGATTGCACCAAGTTTCGTTCCGATTGGTGGAAGCTGGTAAGAGTTATCGAGGTTTAAAAATCTTAAAAACCGCGCGTGCGCAGATCGATTGTCTCTCCTGCCATTCAGCGCCGCGCGGATTGGTCCCTTCTACTGTCACTCCACGGGACGGTCTGCCCCTTCCTGCGCCATCGTCTCTTTACTGCAGCTGCGGGAGGCTCTGGATGGCCGGCGGAGGTCTCCAACCGGAAACTGCCCGACCCGACCCGCGACCCAACGCACACCCCCGCCCCCCGTGGTGACTTGGACCCAACGGGTCCCACTTAGTCTAGTTATTTATATTCTCCACCCCTTGTGTAAAACTCTGGGAAAAAGACACTGTGCATCCACCCTCTCTGCACCTGGTTAATTTTATACACTACTGTAAGATCTCTCCTCAGTCTCCTTAGCTGCAAGGAATAAGCCCGATCTGACCCAACCTTTCCCTATAACTCAGCCCCTCAAGTCATGGTAATATACTCATAAATCATTCCAGCGTAATGGCATCTTGCTGTAGCGGGGTGACCAAAACTGAACACAATGCTGTATGTGTGGCCTTAGCAATATGTTGTACAACAGTAACATAACATACCAGTGTCTTTATTGATGAAGGCCAGCCTGCCAAAAAGCCTTCTTCACCACCGTGTCTACCTGTGTCCCCACTTTCAGGGAATATGCACCTGTAGCAGATCATGACTCGTAACAAATTGTTACATTTAACTACTTTAGATTTTATGAAGAAGGGTCTCGACCCAAAACGTCACCTATTCCTTTTCTCCAGAGATGCTGTCTGTCCCGCTGAATTACTCCAGCTTTTTGTGTCCATAAGGTCATAAGGTCATAAGGAATAGTAGAATTAGGCCTTTTGGCCCATCAAGTCTACTCCGCCATTCAATCATGGCTGATCTATCTCTCCCCCATAACCCCCATTCTCCTGCCTTCGCCCCATAACCTCCGACACCTGTACTAAATCAAGAATCAATCCAGCTCTGCCTTAAAAATATCCACTGACGGCCTCCACAGCTTTCTGTGTCAAATAATTCCACAGATTCACCACCCTCTGACAAAATAATGTCTCCTCTTCTCCTTCCTAACATAATGTCGATTTAAACCAGCATCTGCAATTCTTTTTAACAGATATTCCTCCATGGATGTTTCCTCATTTTAGTGACACTTTTGTATTTAGCACAAAACAAAATGTCCAGAAAATTAACTCCATTGAAAACTAATCAAAGACACTTTTAGAAAGATATGATGGGGCAGCATGTCGGCAGCATTAGTCTGGAATTTACCAATATTCTTCCTTTCCTTTCCCTACACTTCTCTCTCCCTCTCTCCCTCTCTCCCTCTCTCCCTCTCTCCCTCTCTCCCTCTCTCCCTCTCTCCCTCTCTCCCTCTCTCCCTCTCTCCCTCTCTCCCTCTCTCCCTCTCTCCCTCTCTCCCTCTCTCCCTCTCTCTCTCTCTCTCTCTCTCCCTCTCTCCCTCTCTCTCTCCCTCTCTCCCTCTCTCTCTCTCTCTCTCTCTCTTCCTCTCCCTCTCTCTCTTCCTCCCTTAATTCCCTTTCATAGTTTAATTTTCCTCTTCCTTTCGCTTTCTCTCCACTTTTTCAAAATATTTTTGTAACAATGAATGAATGAATGAATAGTTTATTGTTACGTGACAAGTCACAGTGAAATTCTTTGGGCATACCCAAGGTATGCAAATAGACGCCACATAAAGGGTGCTGACAAAGAGAGAGAGAGAGAGAGAGGTGCAACTTAAGCTGGTTTAAAAAGAAACATATTAAGCAAATGTAGTGGGCTTGAATTTGTTAAGCAAGGATGTTCTAATTAACGACTGAATCTTTTGAGGAAATACTATGGAGGGTTGATGCAAAACAGAAAATACTGGAAACATTCAACTGGTCAGACAGTCAACAAAATGCTAAATATATTTCTCTTCACAGAGCATTGGCCAAAAACAAGAAGAATGCATGGGACATCCCTGGAAGAGTTTCTGGAACTGAGGAGTAAACTGAAAAAGGAGTTCAGAAGTTTAAAAAGGGGCCAGGAGATAGCCCTGGCGTGTAGCATTAAGTATAATTCCAAAATATTTTACAAATACATAAGGGGGAGAAGGGTAACTAGAGAGAGAGTGGGACCTCTCAGGAATTATCTCTGTGTGGAGCCATAGGAGATGGGCAAGGTCCTGTATTTACCGAGGAGGAAGACAGTAGGACGGAGGAATTGGGGCAGTCACTGGAAGTGTCTTGAGAACAATCAGTGTTACCATCGAAGAAGTACTGAAGGTACTGTCATGTATGAAGGTTGACAAATCTCCAGGACCTGATCAGATATATCCGAGGACATTGTGGGAAACCAGAGAGGAAGTTGCGGGAGCCCTGGTTTAAATTTGCGAGTCGTCCTTAAATACAGGAGAGTTGTGCCGGAAGACTGGAGAGTGGCAAATGTTGTGCCTCTTTTCAAGAAGGGCTGCAGGGAAAATGCTGGGAACAATAGGCCGGTGAGCTTAACATCTGTAGTTGGAAAGTTACTAGAGAGTATTCTGAGGGATAGGTTATACAGACATTTGGATGGGCAAGGGGTGATTAGGGACAGTCAGCATGGTTTTGTACGTGGGAAGTCGTGTCTCACAAATCTGATTGATTTTTTTGAAGACATAACCAAAAAAGTCGATGAGAGCAGAACTGTAGATGTTGTGTACATGGATTTCAGTAAGGCCTTCAACAAGGTTCCGCGTGGTAGGCTGCTCTGGAAGGTTAGATTGCATGGGATTGCATGAGATAGCTGAATGGATAGCAAATTGGCTCCATGGAAGGAAGCAGAGGGTGATGGTGGAGGGTTGCTTCTCAGACTGGAGGCCTGTGACTATTGGTGGGCCTCAGGGTTCGGTGCTGGGCCCGTTACTGTTTGTCATCTACATCAATGATTTGAATAAGAACATACAGGGCAAGATTAGCAAGATTGCTGATGATACAAAAGTGGTTGGTTTTGCAGATAGTGAAGATGGTTGTGAAAGATTGCAGCAGGATCTGGATCGAGTGGCCAGGTGGGTGGCGGAATGGTTGATGGAATTTACTACAGAGAAGTGTGAGGCGTTGCATTTTAGGACGTCTAACAAGGGCAGGACACAGTGAATGGCAGGCCTCTGGGTAGCGTTGTAGAGCAGAGGGATCTTGGAGTACAGGTGCATGGCTCCTTGAAGGTCGAGTCACAGGTAGATAAGGTGGTCAAAAAGGCTTTTGGCACATTGGCCTTCATCAGTCAGAGTATTGAGTTTCGAAGTTGGGAGGTCATGTTGCAGTTGTATAAGGCATTGGTGAGACCCCATTTAGAATATTGTGTTCAGTTCTGGGCACCATGGTATAGGAAAGATATTGTCAAGCTTGAAAGGGTTCAGAGACGATTTACGAGGATGTTGCCAAGACTAGAGGGTGTGAGCTATAGGGAGAGGTTGAGTAGGCTGGGTCTCTATTCCAAGGAGTGCAGGAGGATGAGGGGTGATCTTATAGAGTTATACAAAATCATAAGAGGAATAGATTGGGTAGATGCACAGAGTCTCTTGCCCAGAGTAGGGGAATCGAGGTCCAGAGGACATTGGTTCTAGGTGAAGGGGAAAAGATTTAAAAGGAATCTGAGGGGTAACTTTTGCACACAAAGGGTGGTGGGTATATGGAACAAGCTGCCAGATGAGGTAGTTGAGGCTGGGACTATCCCAACGTTTAAGAAACAGTTAGACAGATACATGGATAGGACAGGTTTGGAGGGACATGGACCAAGCGCAGGCAAGTGGGACTAGTGTAGCTGGGACATTGTTGGCCGGTGTGGAGATGTTGGGCCGAAGGGCCTGTTTCCACACTGTATCACTCTATGAGTCTATGCTGCCAGATCAGTTGAGTGTTTACAGCATTTTCTGTTTTTATTTCAGATTTCCAATATCTGCAGTTGTAAAGTCATAAAGATAAACAGCACAGAAACAGGCCTTTCACCTTATATCATCCATGACATCCAAATGAGCTAATTTTCACTTGCCTGTGCCTTGCCCTATCCCTCCAAACCTTCCCTATCCAAGTTCCCGTCCAAGAGTCTTTTAAATGTCATAATTGTGTCTGTCTCCACCACTGCCCTTTTAGTTTTAGTTTAGTTTAGAGATACAGCATGGAAACAGGCCCTTCGGCCCACCGAGTCTGCACTGACCAGCGATCCCCACACATTAACACTATCCTACACTCACTAGGGACAATTTGACATTTTTATACCAAGCCAATTAACCTACAAACATGTATGTCTTTGCAGTGTAGGATGAACCCGAAGTTCTCGGAGCAAACCCACGTGGTCACGGGGAGTAGGTACGAACTCTGTACAGACAGCACCCGTAGTCGGGATCGAACCCAGGTTTCCGGCGCTGCAAGAGCTATAAGGCAACAACTCTACCGCTGCACCACTATAACCGCCCTCACTATTAATAATTTAGAAACATTTAGAAGGCACGATTAGGAAGTGCGCAGATTACATAAAAAATGACCATGTCACTTATAGTGAGGTCAATGGTTGTGGCTTGATGAAATCAATGATGTCAGGTGAGCACAAAATTGGCCATTGGAATTCATTTTAGTAAAGGGTGGCATATTACAAAATAAGAGATACACAATAGATGGTCATATTACAACAATTCTTGGAGAAACACGGGTCTTGTGGCGTATTTGATAAACCCCTGAAACAGTAGCAAAGATGAATGAGAGCTTGTGACAATAGCCTCAGTAACACTTGACATATTGGCAGAGGCGTAGAATGCAAGAATAGGGATTCATGCTAGCTCTGTGCAAAACAATAGTTAGGCAATAGCAGAAGCGGACAAACCAGTTATGAACTGTGCTGGAACTATAAGCTTGCAGAGAAAATTGGTGCTTAGGCAGGAGAATTTTATGATTGTCAAGGCTGTGATTGTTTTAATTTGAAACATCGAGACACTTAATCAACATGGAGGGACTCAAATAGAGAAAGCTAGTAGACAGTGTGTGAGGCAGGAGGCAGAGAAGGGAAGCACTCAGACCCAACATGTAGGGGGGAAAGAAGAAATAGATAATAAACAGAGAATAAGAGGTGGTGGGTTTCTTAAATGTGTGAGCAGAGAGACAGAGGGGTGTAAAATGAGGGTAGAAGCAATAGGTAGCAAGGTGAAAAGTAAACGTGGTAGGCAGACAAATCCAGGGCAAAAATCAAAAATGGCCATTTTTCAACATAATTGTATAAGGGGTAAGAGTGTTGTAAAAACAAGCCTGAAGGCTTTGTGCCTCAATGCAAGTAGCATTCGTAATAAGGTGGATGAGTTGAATGTGCAAATAGCTATTAATGACTATGGTTGGGATCACGGAGACATGGCTCCAGGGTGTCCAAGGCTGGGAGCTGAACATCCAGGGATATTCAATATTCAGGAGGGATATACAGAAAGGAAAAGGAGGTGGGGTAGCGTTGCTGGTTAGAGAGGAGATTAACGCAATAGAAAGGAAGGACATTAGCTTGGAGGATGTGGAATCGATATCGGTAGAGCTGCGAAACACTAAGGGGCAGAAAACGCTAGTGGGAGTTGTGTACAGGCCAACTAACAGTAGTAGTGGAGTTGGGGATGGCATCAAACAGGAAATTAGAAATGCGTGCAACAAAGGTAAAACAGCTATAATGGGTGACTTTAATCTACATATAGATTGGGTGAATCAAATTGGCTGGGGTGCTGAGGAAGAGGATTTCTTGGAATGTATGCGGGATAGTTTTCTAAATCAACATGTAGAGGAACCAACGAGAGAGCAGGCTATTCTAGACTGGGTAATGAGTAATGAGGAAGAGTTAGTTAGCAGTCTTGTTGTGCGTGCCCCCTTGGGCAAGAGTGACCATAATATGGTTGAGTTCCTCATTAGGTTGGAGAGTGACATAATTAATTCAGAAACAAGGGTTCTGAACTTAAAGAAAGATAACTTTGAGGGTATGAGATGTGAATTGGCCAAGATAGACTGGCAATTGATTCTTAAAGGGTTGACGGTGGATATGCAATGGAAGGCATTTAAAGGCTGCATGGATGAGCTACGACAATTGTTCATCCCAGTTTGGCAAAAGAATAAATCAGGGAAGGTAGTGCATCCATGGATAACAAGGGAAATCAGGGATAGTATCAAAACAAAAGATGAAGCATACAAATGAGCCAGAAAAAGCAGCCTACCAGAGCACTGGGAGAAATTCAGAGTCCAGCAGAGGAGGACAAAGGGTTTAATTAGGAAAGGGAAAATAGATTATGAACGAAAACTGGCAGGGAACATAAAAACTGACTACAAAAGTTTTTATAGATATGTGAAGAGAAAAAGATTAGTTAAAACAAATGTAGGTCCCTTGCAGTCAGAAACAGGTGAATTGATCATGGGGAACAAGGACATGGCAGACCAATTGGATAACTACTTTGGTTCTGTCTTCACTAAGGAAGACTTAATTAATCTGCCGGAAATAGCAGGGGACCGGGGGTCAAATGAGATGGAGGAACTGAGTAAAATCCAGGTTAGTCGGGAAGTAGTGTTAGGTAAATTGAATGGATTAAAGGCCGATAAATCCCCAGGGCCAGACAGGCTGCATCCCAGAGTACTTAAGGAAGTAGCCCCAGAAATAGTGGATGCATTAGTGATAATTTTTCAAAACTCTTTAGATTCTGGAGTAGTTCCTGAGGATTGGAGGGTAGCTAATGTAACACCACTTTTTAAAAAGGGAGGGAGAGAGAAAACGGGGAATTACAGACCAGTTAGTCTAACATCGGTAGTGGGGAAACTGCTAGAGTCAGTTATTAAAGATGGGATAACAGCACATTTGGAGGTAAATCATGTCTGACGAATCTTATAGAATTTTTCGAGGATGTAACTAGTAGAGTGGATATGGGAGAACCAGTGGATGTGTTATATCTGGACTTTCAGAAGGCTTTCGACAAGGTCCCACATAAGAGATTAATATACAAACTTAAAGCACATGGTATTGGGGGTTCAGTATTGATGTGGATAGAGAACTGGCTGGCAGACAGGAAGCAAAGAGTAGGAGTAAACGGGTCCTTTTCAGAATGGCAGGCAGTGACTAGTGGGGTACCGCAAGGCTCAGTGCTGGGACCCCAGCTATTTACAATATATATTAATGATTTGGACGAGGGAATAGAATGCAACATCTCCAAGTTTGCGGATGACACAAAGCTGGGGGGCAGTGTTAGCTGTGAGGAGGGTGCTAGGAGGCTGCAAGATGACTTGGATAGGCTGGGTGAGTGGGCAAATGAATGGCAGATGCAGTATAATGTGGATAAATGTGAGGTTATCCACTTTGGTGGCAAAAACAGGAAAGTAGACTATTACCTGAATTAGGAAAAGGGGAGATGCAATGAGACCTGGGTGTCATGGTACACCAGTCATTGAAAGTGGGCATGCAGGTGCAGCAGGCAGTGAAGAAAGCGAATGGTATGTTAGCATTCATAGCAAAAGGATTTGAGTATAGGAGCAGGGAGGTTCTACTGCAGTTGTACAGGGTCTTGGTGAGACCACACCTGGAGTATTGCGTACAGTTTTGGTCTCCTAATCTGAGGAAAGACATTCTTGCCATAGAGGGAGTACAGAGAAGGTTCACCAGACTGATTCCTGGGATGTCAGGACTTTCATATGAGGAAAGACTGGATAGACTCGGCTTGTACTCGCTGGAATTTAGAAGATTGAGGGGGGATCTTATAGAAACTTACAATATTCTTAAGGGGTTGGACAGGCTAGATGCAGGAAGATTGTTCCCGATGTTGGGGAAGTCCAGGACAAGGGGTCACAGCTTAAGGATAAGGGGAAAATCCTTTAAGACCGAGATGAGGAAAAACTTTTTCACACAGAGAGTGGTGAATCTCTGGAACTCTCTGCCACAGAGGGTAGTTGAGGCCAGTTCATTGGCTATATTTAAGAGGGAGTTAGATGTGGCCCTTGTGGCTAAAGGGATCAGGGGGTATGGAGAGAAGGCAGGTACAGGATACTGAGTTGGATGATCAGCCATGATCATATTGAATGGCAGTGCAGGCTCGAAGGACCGAATGGCCTACTCCTGCACCTATTTTCTATGTTTCTATGTTTCTATGTATCCTTTTTCAGACCATGATGTGGTTGACAAATTTGGTTTTGAGATCAATAACTGAGGAACATAGATTGATGGAATGATTAGGGTAGTTTTGAGCAAAATTATGCAAAATGTGCTGGGGCTCTGGGAACCATTGGATGTAAGGGTTGTGAAGATAGGAACTCTCATTTATATAACTAAAAGTCTCATCTTGACCACTTCCTGTTGCACTCTATATTGATTTTAGAAAAAACGCGGCCACTGACGGCTGTGATTTTTGGCCATCTTACTCAGAGTCCGCCTCCGCTTGTCAGGACAAGAGGATTTTTCCCATCGATGAAAAGTAAAAGACTTATTAATGTTTAGAAAATGTTGAGATTCTCTCTCCTGAGGGACTATAAAACCCGGAAGTGTTGAGTGCCTCAGTCAGTCTCTGCAAGATGGGGGGAGCAAGAGGGTCACGTCTCTCAGTCTGAGCTGTGAATATCACTGAACACATGTCCACTAAACTGTGAGTGGCCTTAATGTGGTTTGAAAATGCAAAAGTGTTTTTTGGTTTGAAAATGCTTGCTAAAAGTGTGTTTTGGTTTGAAAATGCTTGCTAAAAGTGTGTTTTGGTTTGAAAATGCAAAAGTTGCCTTGCCTAATTGAAAGGTTGGTTTGAGAATGCAAAAGTTGCCTTGCCTAATGGAAAGGTTGGTTTGAGAATGCTAAAGTTGCCTTGCCTAATTGAATAGTTGGTTTGAGAATGCTAAAGTTGCCTTGCCTAATTGAAAAGTTAGTTTGAGAATGCAAAAGTTGCCTTGCCTAATGGAAAAGTTGGTTTGAAAATGCAAATGTTGCCTTGCCGTCTATATAATTAAAAGTCTAATCTTGACCACTTCCTGTTTGCACTGTATATTGATTTTAGGAAAAATGCTACCACATACGGCTGTGATTTTTGGCCATCTTACTCAGATTCCCCCTCCGCTCATCAGGTGCCGAGGATTTTTCCCATCGATGAAAATTAAAGAATTATTAGTGTTTAAATAATGTTGAGATTCTCTCTCCTGTCAATCACGCCATGAAGGTCACACCCTTTCTGGTGGGAGGGTCTATAAAACCTGGAAGTGTGGGCGTGGCTCAGTCTCTGCATGAAGGGGGAGGGAGAGGTCACGACTCTCTGTCTTTAGTGGCCTTGCATCCTGCTTGAAATGGTATGAAACTGCATTTGAATTTGGTGGCCTTGCACCCTGCTTGAAGTGGCATTTCAAGGAATAGTCGTGAGTCAACTGCCAGCCCACTAGCCTTGAGTGGGTGAGCTGCCAGCACACCAGGCTTGAGTGACTGAGCCGCCAGCCCAAGAATCCATTCGGCCCACAATGTCCATACTAGCCCTCTGGAAACCAGTCCGTTCAGCCCACAACACCCATACTAGTGCTCCAGAAAGCTTGCAATGCCATGAAATTGAATTTGGTGGCTTGCACTCTGTTTGAAATGCTATGAAATTGAATTTGGTGGCCTGCACTCTGCTTGAAATGCTATGAAGTTTAATTTGGTGGCCTGCACTCTGCTTGCAATGCTATGAAGTTGAATTTGGTGGTCTGCATAATGCTTGAAATGCTATTAAATTGAATTTGGTGGCCTGCACTCTGCTTGCAATGCTATGAAGTTGAATTTGGTGGTCTGCATACGGCTTGAAATGCTATGAAATTGAATTTGGTGGCCTGCACTTTGCTAGAAATGCTATGAAATTGAATTTGGTGGCCTGCACTCTGCTTGAAATGCTATGAAATTGAATTTGGTGGCCTGCACTCTGCTTGAAATACTGTGGAATTGAATTTGGTGACCTGCACTCTGCTTGAAATGCTATGAAATTGAATTTGGTGGCCTGCACTCTGCTTGAAATGCTATGAAATTGAAATGCTATGAAATTGAATCAGGCCAGCCCACCAGCCCCGAGTGACTGATCTGCCAGCCCACCAGCCCTGAGTAACTGAGCTGCCAGCCCACCAGGCCTGAGTGACTGAGCTGCCGGCCAAATAATCCATTCGGCCCACAATGTCCATACTAACCCTCTGGAAACCAGACCCTTCGGCCCAAAACACCCATACTAGCGTTCCAGAAAGCCCCCCCCCCCCCACTGGCCACCAATATTGGAATTGGTGGAGAGGTGGAATATTGCGTTGCGGGACCAGCCCTCCCGTGTGAACATGGGACCCAACGAGTCCCACTTAGTCTAGTCACATTTAAACGTAGCTGATGTTTCGCAGCCAGAGGCCAATAAACCAAGATATATGAGTGGGATTCATCAATATCGCTCTCCCCTTGGCTGGGACGCACAACATGAGCCAAATGGCTTCTTTCTCTCCTGTAGACCAAAACTCAAGAATCAAGAATGTTTCATTGCCATGTACACTGGCAAAAGGACAATGACATTTTCACTTTCTGCAGCTTTACAGGTTCATTAAACCGTAACACACAAAGAAACATAAAATAATCAATAATACAATAAATTAACAATCAGTACTCGGTAATAAGAGTGCAAAACATGAGTATGTAGTGCAACCTGAACAACCTCATTTATGCTTTAGTTTAGTTTTGTTTAGAGATACAGCACGGAAACAGGCCCTTCAGCCCACCGGGTCCGTGCTGACCAGTGATCCCCGCACATTAACACTATCCTACACCCACTAGGGACAATTTTTACATTTACCAAGCCAATTTACCTACATACCTGTACGTCTTTGGAGTGTGGGAGGAAACCGAAGATTTCGGAGAAAACCCACGCAAGTCACGGGGAGAACGTACAAACTCCGTACAGACAGCACCCGTAGTCGGGATCGAACTCGGGTCTCCAGCGCTGCATTCGCTGTAAGGCAGCAACTCTACCACTACACCACCGTGACCGCCCAAGGTTGCTGATGCAGGGTTGTGGTTAGTGTTGTGCAGTATTCAAGAATCTGTCTGTTGCTGGGAAGAATCTGTCCGTGAACGTTTAGGTCACGGTTTTCAGGCTTTAAGTGTACTTTCTTCCCAATGGTAGTGTGGCCAGGGTGAGAGTGTGGCCAGGGTGAGAGTGTGGCCAGGGTGATGTGGTTCATTGACGACATTAACAGTGTCTCCTGTAGATTATTTCAATGGTGGGATGTCAGTAGCCATGATGGACCTGGCAATGTCTACCACCTTCTGCAGTCCCCTTCGTTCCCAGGTGTTCAAGTCCATGAACCAGGCCATGTTGCAACCCCTCAGTAAACTCTCCACCTGTGGAACCTGCAGAGGTTCGATAGAGTATTCGGCGACATACTTAATCTCCTCAATCTTCTGAGGATTAAGAGGCATTGATGAGCTTTCTTTGTGACTGAAGCAATGCGCTGGGTTCAGGACAGATCTTCAGAGACATGCATGCCCATGAACATGAAGCCATACACTCTCACCATCACCATTTCATCGATGAAGACTGGTTCATGGATCTTTATGAATTCTGTGATTCTTTTTACCTTTCTTACGTTTTCTTTCCTTTCCCTTTCCTTGTTTTTATTTTGCTGCGGTAGGCTGTTGGATCCGGCCAATCTTTCGATGTTCAAATGGATGTTGACATTCTCTCCACCGTGTCACCTGAAGCTGTGGTAACTATGAACAGTCCTTGCCCCAGCTGATATAGCTGTGGAAATCTACAGTGAGCCAATTGTCACCCACGTCAAGGTTGGCTTCAGGGGTTGATGAGTTATCTCAAAGTCAGCAAATGGATTCCAGCGGGTGGGCGAGAAGGAACGAGTGGAGTTGTCATACTTACCGATCCTATTGATGAATCAATCAGTGGGAACTAGCGAGGAACTGTTCTACTGCCGATCTGGTAAAAAGAACAATGTTCAGGGCATGGATTTTGTATTGTTTATTTCTAGTACGTTTCGTACTCCTGTTCGAGTTCTGTTTAGTTTAATTGTCACGTGTACCGAGGTACAGCAAAAAGCTTTTGTTGCATGCTAACCAGTCAGAGGAAAGACAAAACATGATTACAAATGAGCCATTTGCAGTTTATAGATACATGATAAAGGAATAACGTTTAGTGCAAGCACTCTGCGTATCACGGTAAAATATTCGTAAGTGATTCTATATAGAATCTGCTTTGGCTATGACGGGTACTCTGGGAGTTTAGGTACTAAAGCCCTATGGGGTCATTACTGAGAATCTCATTTCCTTGGTGCAGTTCCCTCATGTGCCGTTGTATCTGATGAGCACAGCTCTGCAGCAATCCACCTCACTTTGTTTCTTCTTGACTTGTTTTTCAATTGCTAAACCGAGTTCAGGTTTATTCCCACCTAGGCAAACGAGCATCGTTTGTAGATTAAATGAAAACAAAATGAATGAAATACAAAGACAACAGATCACCTGCTAGAAGTCATAAAACTGCAGATGTGGGAAATCTGAAATTAGGACACTAAATACCTGAAGCTAAATACTCAGCAGCCAGGCAGCATCTACGCCAAGAAAAACAGTGCTAATGTCTCAGGTTAAAGACAAAGGATCAACAGATGCTGCCTGATCTGTTATATGTTTCTAGCATTTTCTGTTTTTATTTTGGATGCAATGAGGGAGGTGATATCATCGTTCTTAGATACCAACCCTTATGGTAAAGTGACCCACTCTCATCATCTCTGATGCTGAAGGCAGTTCATTCTCAGTCATCAATCCTTAAAGTGAAGACTCCCATTTCTCAGTCCCCTACTCTTACAGCAGGGCATCCCCATTGTTCCTTGCCACCTCTTCTGAGTGGCACGGTGGCGTAGAGGTAGAGCTACTGCCTAACAGCGCCAGAGACCCGGGTTCAATCCTGACTACGGGTGCTGTCTGTACGGAGTTTGTACATTCTCCTGTGACCTGCGTGGGATTTCTCAGAGATCTTCAGTTTCCTCCCACACTCCAAAGACGTACAGATTTGTAGGTTAATTGGCTTGATATAAATGGAAAATTGTCGCTCGTGTGTGTAGGGTAGTGTTAATGTGTGGGGATCACTGGTCGGTGCGGACTGGGTGGGCCGAAGGGCCTGTTTCCGCGCTGTATCTCTGAGCGAAACTAAACTAAACTAAATTTAAGTGCAAGAAAAGTGGAAGGGAAACATTTCTGGCAATTCTGAAGAAGGGTTTCGGCCCGAAACGTTGCCTATTTCCTTCGCTCCATAGATGCTGCTGCACCCGCTGAGTTTCTCCAGCATTTTTGTGTACCTTCGATTTTCCAGCATATGCAGTTCCTTCTTTAACATTTCTGGCAATTATGTCAGTGTATTTTGCTCAAGACACCTGCATCTGCTGCTTCTTGTGTCTCCAAGTTGAGACTAACTGATTCAGCCCCAGTTGACTGGGCCTATCCCATCTCCCTCCAACCTTTCCCATCCATGCACTCGTCTAAGTGTTGTCTTAACTAAACTAAAACTCTTATGGTTCGCAGTTACCAGTCCTAGTCATGGTAAATTCCAATTAACAGCAATCAATCCTTCCAGAGAAGGATCTTTACATGGGTGAATTGGTCATTGATTAACACTCAGTGTTAAATTATTGGCTGAGGATGGCGAGAGTATTACTGAGCTAAAATCATAAACCCAGTGGTTCTAAGTTGCCCTGTGGAATCACTGAGATAATGTAGCTTGTGTATTATGAGAAGCATTCAGTGGAGTTTCATGCAATTGATTGTTGAAATACAGCCCGACCAGTTCAAATCTCTGGGACAAGATGGTGAATGACAGTGGATATAATAATCCCATTGAACCCACTTTCGATAGGCATGGCATGGTTAAAATCAGTTCTTTCAAGAGAAAACAATGACCTTTAGGGGCTGGTGAAGCGATGGCTGATGAAATGGTAGAGAGATCCAATTGGCTGGAGTAACTCAGTGGGACCGGCAGCTTCTAGAGAGAGGAGGAATGGGTGAAGTTTCGGGTCGAGACCCTTCTTCAGACAGATGAAATGCTGTTTGCTGGATAATCATTGTAATTAATGAGCCATTTACTGCTCTACTGTAATCTCATAAATGTAAGCCCTCTTGAAAGAAGTTTTCCTTGTGCTTCCATTGTTAATCACTAATACAAATGAATTCTTAATATATTCAATTTCGAGTCTCAATTTAGATGGAGACATATGTTCATTAAACTTTCACCTGCCTCTAGCTTTTCACCCATCTGCTTGTTCAGCAGATTACAGGTTACGTACGCTGTAAACTGGTTCAGGCATCTTGGAGAACATACTGTACTTTGGGAATGTGAAATATGTTTAAGAAGGAACTGCAGATGCTGGAAAATCGAAGTTAGACAAAAATGCTGGAGAAACTCAGCGGGTGAGGCAGCATCTATGGAGCGAAGGAAAAAACTTCCCTTCGCTCCAGATGCTGCCTCACCCGCTGAGTTTCTACAGCACTTTTGTCTACCATGTGAAATATGTTGCCAGTTTCCGAGTGTGCAGACTGAGAGGAGCGTGGTGATCTCAGCCTTTATCAAGCCGAGAGAAACAGTGGAAAACATCCTGTTTCAGGGCAGGGAGGGAGGAAGCTGAGAGAGAGATGGAGGGTGACGGGGAACCACGTACTATCAACGATAAGGTGGATGGCCACTCCCTGGGAGGTCAATCACGTTCAAAATCGTTCTGAGGCTGATGAAGACTCCCAACCAATGATTAGCAGAAACCTCGAGGGGATTACACAAAGCTCATTCAGGCTTACATTCAACGGTGCAAATTAATTTCCTCTCTCTAAATGCACAAAGGAGGTAAGATTTATAAACAGATCGGAATTGAGAAAACAAGCAAGTTATTTTGAGGAGACGGCAGTGATTGTGTGCATGTGTGTGTTTGTGTGTGAGTATGTGTGTGTGAGTGTGTGTGTGTGTTTGTGTGTGAGTATGTGTGTGTTTGTGTGTGTGTGTGTTTGTGTGTGAGTATGTGTGTGTTTGTGTGTGTGTGTGTGTGAGTATGTGTGTGTTTGTGTGTGTGTGTGTGTGAGTATGTTTGTGTGTGAGTATGTGTGTGTGTATGTGTGTGTTTGTGTGTGTGTGTGTGTGTGAGTATGTGTGTGTTTGTGTGTGTGTGTGTGTGAGTATGTGTGTGTTTGTGTGTGTGTGTTTGTGTGTGTGTGTGTTTGTGTGTGAGTATGTGTGTGTTTGTGTGTGTGTGTGTTTGTGTGTGAGTATGTGTGTGTTTGTGTGTGTGTGTGTTTGTGTGTGAGTGTGTGTGTGTTTGTGTGTGTGTGTGTTTGTGTGTGAGTATGTGTGTTTGTGTGTGTGTGTGTTTGTGTGTGAGTATGTGTGTGTTTGTGTGTGTGTGTGTTTGTGTGTGAGTGTGTGTGTGTTTGTGTGTGTGTGTGTTTGTGTGTGAGTATGTGTGTGTTTGTGTGTGAGTGTGTGTGTGTTTGTGTGTGTGTGTGTGTTTGTGTGTGAGTATGTGTGTGTTTGTGTGTGTGTGTGTTTGTGTGTGAGTATGTGTGTGTGTGTGTGTGTTTGTGTGTGTTTGGGATTGTGCGTGTGTTTGTGTGTGTGCCTATGTGTGAGTGTATGTGTGTGAGTGTGTATGAGTCTGTGAATGTATGCATTTGAGTGTGTGAGTGTGTGTGTGAGTGTGTGAGTGTGTGTGTGAGTGTGTGAGTATGAGTGTGTATGTGTTTGAGTGTGTGGGCGAGTGTATGTGAGAGCGTGTGAATGTGTGTGTGTGTGTGAGTGTGCATGCGTGTATGAGAGTATGAGTGTGTGTGTGTGTGTGTGTGTTTGTGTGTGTTTGTATGTTTGTGTTTGTGTGTGTGTGAGGGAGTATGAGTGTGTGTGTTTGTATGTTTGTGTTTGTGTGTGTGTGTGTGCGTGTGTGTGTGTGTGTGTGTGTGTGTGTGTGTGTGTGCGTGCGTGTGTGTGTGTGTGTGTGCGTGTGAGAGCGTGTGTGTGTTTGAATTGAATTGAATTGAATTTTCCAGTATTGTCATTCAGACCATTCGGTCTGAACATAATTTCGTTGCCTGCAGTCATACATATAATAAAAATAACAAAACACACAATAAACACAAATTAACATCCACCACAGTGAGTTCACCAGTCACCTCCTCACTGTGATGGAAGGCAAAAGTCTTAAAGTCTTTGTCTCTTCCCTCCTTGTTCTCCCTCTGCGCTGAGGCGATCCATGCTTCCGTTGTTGTGACCCCGCCGGGTGATGGTAAGTTCAGTCCCGCGGCTGAATCCGAGCTCCGCTCCGCGAACGGGCCGGTTCAAACTCCGCGGCTCAGGGTGGTCGAAGTTGCCGAAGCTGCCGCCCTCCAGTCCAGCGGACGCAGCTGTTGTTGCGAGAGCTCCGGAAAAACAGGTCACCAACCTGTGACCTGCGAGCTCCCGACAATGTCGTCCACTGGGCCCGCGGCCGAGCCTCCGAATTCAGGTCGCCGGCGCCAGAACGCCGGTATGCCCGAAGTCGGCCAGCCTCGTGTTAGTAAGTCCTGGATGGCTCTGCCTCCGGAGCCTCGAGGTCAGTCGCAGTTGGAGGCCGCTAGCTCCGCCATTAGGCCTTAGCGCAGACGGAGCAGGAGACGGAGACGGGGGATACGACAAGAAAAAGTCGCACCCCCCCCCCGAAGGAAGAGACCAAAAACATGTTTCTCCCACCCCACACACACATACACAACCTAATAAACTAAAATTTAACTAAAACAGGACAAAAGAAAACAATAAAAAAGAAAAAACAGACGGACTGCAGGCGAGCCGCAGCTGCCAGGCAGCGCCTCCATTCCTGTGTGTGTGTGTGTGTATGTGAGTGTGTTTGGGTGAGTGTGTGTGTGTGAGTGTGTGTGCTTGTGAGTGTGTGTCTTGAGTGTGGGTGTGAGTGTGTGTGCATGAGTGTGTGTGCTTGTGAGTGTGTGTCTTGAGTGTGTGTGTGTGTAACTGGGTGTTTGGGTGTGTGTGTGTGTGTGTGACTGTGTGTGTGACTGTGTGTGTGTGTGTGTGTGAGTGTGTTTTGTGAGTATATGTTTAGGTATGTGTGTGAACGTGTGAGTGTGTGTGTGTGTGCGCGCGTGTGTGTCAGTGTATGTTAGTGTGTGTGTGAGTGTGTGTGTGTGTGAGTGTGTGAGTGTGTGTGTGAGCATGTGTGTGAGCATGTGTGCGTGTGTGTGTTAGAGTGCATGCTTGTGTGTGTGTTTGAGCACGTGTGTGTGTGAGAGGGTGTGTGTGTGTGAGGGTGTGTTTGTGTTTGTGTGTGTTGTGTGTGATTGTGTGAGTGTGAGTGTGTTTGGGTGTGTGAGTGTGTATGTGCATGCGAGGGTGTGTGTGAGTGTGTGTGTGTGTTTGGATGTGTGTGTGTGTGACTGTGTGAGGGCGAGTGTGAGTATGTGTGTGAGTGTGTGAGCGTGTGAGTGTGTATGTGTGTGAGCATGTGTTTGTGAGTGTGTGCATGTGCTTGTGTGTGTGTGTTCTTGTGAGTGTGTGTGAGGGTGTGTATGAGTGAGTGTGTGTGTGTGTGTTTGAGTGTGTGCATGAGCGTGTGTGTATTTGGGTGGGTATGTTTGTGAGTGTGAGTGTGTGTTTCTGTTTGTGTGTGACTGTATGAGTGTGTGTGTATTTGGGTGGGTGTGTTTGTGAGTGCGTGTGTGAGGGTGTGTGAGAGTGTGTGAGTGTGTGTGTGTGTGAGTACGAGTGTGTGACTGTGAGTGTGTGTGTGAGTGTGTGACTGTGAGTGTGTGAGTGTGTGTGAGTGTGTGTGTGAGATTGTGTGTGTGTGTGAGTGTGAGCGTGAGTGCGAGTGTGTGTGAGAGTGTGTGAGTGTGTGTGTGTGAGTGTGAGTGTGTGACGGTGAGTGTGTGTGTGAGTGTGAGTGTGCGTGTGCGTGTGTGTGTGTGTGTGAATGTGAGTATGTGTGTGAGTGTGAGTGTGTGTGAGTGTGTGTGTGTGAGTGTGTGTGTGTGTGTGTGAGTGTGTGTGTGAGTGTGTGTGTGAGTGTGAGTGTGCGTATGTGTGTGAGTGTGAGTGTGTGTGAGGGTGAGCGTGTGAGTGTGTGCGTGAGGGTGAGTGTGTGTGTGAGTGTGTGTGTGTGAGTATGTGTGTGAGTGTGTTTGTGAGTGTGAGCGTGTGAGTGTGAGTGTGAGTGTGAGTGTGAGTGTGTGTGAGGGTGAGTGTGTGAGTGTGTGTGTGAGTGGGTGGGGTGAGTGTGTGAGTGTGTGTGAGGGTGAGCGTGTGTGTGAGTGTGAGTGTGTGTGAGGGTGAGCGTGTGTGTGAGTGTGTGTGTGTGAGTGTGTGTGTGTGAGTGTGTGCGTGAGGGTGAGTGTGAGGGTGAGTGTGTGGCGACGGGTGAAGAATCTCACTGTGCAGTGCTCATGTGACAACAAAGAACCATTGAACAGGCGGTGCTGGGAAATAAAAAGTTGATGATCATCTTGTTGGGAATGTACTACAGACCCCCAAATAGTCATCAGGATTTAGAAGAGCAAATATGCCAGGAAAATGCAGGCAGTCGCAAGACTAATAAGGTTGGGATTTTAACTTCCCCAATACAGACTGGGACTGTCATAGTGCCAAAGGCTTTGATGGATGGGATTTGTCAAATGTGTTCAGGAAAGTTTCCTCAGGCAATATGTAGAGGGCCCTACACAGGTGAAGGAAATCTTGATCTTAGGAAATTGGGAAAGGCAAGTACCTGAAGTGTTCGTAGATTAGCCTTTTGGGACTAGCGACCACTATTTTATTAACTTTAAAAAAGTTATGGATAAATACAGGGTGAGCCCACAAGCTAAAATTCTGAATTGGGGCAAGGCCAACTTTGATTGTATTAGACAGCCATTTGTCAAGTTGATTGCAGTAGGTTGTTTGCAGGCAAAGGAACATCCAGAAAGTGGGATGCTTTTAAAATGTGATGACAAGAGTTCAAGGCACACATGTTCTTGTTATAGTGAAGGGCAAAGCAGGTGGGAGTAAGGAAGCTTGACGAGAGATATTGAGGCTCTGGTCAGGAAAAGGAGGGAGGCAGTATTGGCTGTTGGGATCAAGCGTATTCATGGATACATAGACAATAGGTGCAGGAGTAGGCCATTCGGCCCTTCGAGCGTGTGACGACACAACTTTCTGTTTGGGACACCATGATGCAAGCTGAGCAATTAAGGTTCACTAAGCAGCTATGTGACTTGATTTTTCTCGTTAGTCTATTTAGAATATACCCAAACCAGTAGAAACCGATGACAGGCAGTGAAGAGGCTTTAAGCCTGCTCTAGGAAAACTTTTATTCCTGTAATAGGAAGGACCAACAATAGGACTTTATTAGGACATTTGGGCTTTAAGCCCATATTGCACTGATGACCTGTCTTGATGTTCATGGATAGTTGCTTTATGCCTTTGATGGGATGTTCCACACATAGTACTAACGCATGTGACTAGGGGTAATATATTTAATGAGCACATAAAGATGAAAAGAGAGCATTGAGACGATGCCTGGCAGATGCAGCAACATTCAAGCATGTCTGTGGGCTTTATGCCTGCCATTAAGGGCTGTGCTGTGGGCTTTATGCCTGCAGCCTAGAGCTATGTGGAACTTATGCTGGTGTGGGAGGGGAGGCAACATGATTTCTAGTTCTTACACTATAATCAAAGGATACGGGGAGAAGGCAGGAACGGGGTACTGATTGGGGACGATCAGCCATGATCACAATGAATGGCTTGAAGGGCCGAATGGCCCCCTCCTGCACCTATTCTCAATTTTTCCTATGTTTCTATGTTTCTATGAGCCAGCACCCCCATTCAATGTGATCATGGCTGATCATCCTCATTCAGTACCCCGTTCCTGCCTTCTCCCCATACCCCTTGATTCTGTTAACCCTAAGAGCTCTATCTAAAGGGCCTGTCCCACCAACACGCGACTGCATGCGTCTAGCGCCACCAAACATGGTCGCTTCAGGCGTACGGCCTCGCGGGGCCGGTCCCACTTCGATCGCCGGAGGCGTATGGAGTTGTGCGGGGCTGGTCCCGACATCGCGCGGGGCTCCAAAAATCTTCCGAAAATCCCACGCGACAACGGTCTGTCGACCCGCAGGCGCATTGAGGCCGTACGCAGCGCCTCGACGGGCGTACGCAGCGTCTCAACGTCGTACGCTGCGTCTTGATGCCGTACGCAGCATCTTGATGGCGTACAGCTAGCTCGTGCCGTTGCGTGATGACGTCACCGCCCGACGCCGTGTGACGTCCAAATTCAGTCGGCCCGCCTCCTGCCCAGCTGACTGATGAGTATGATGTCGGGACCAGCCCCGCACAACTCCAGACGGCTCCGCGGTTGGAAGTGGGACCGGCCCCGCGAGGCCCGTACGCCTCAAGCCACCACGTTTGGTGGCGCTAGATGCATGCAATCGCATGCTGGTGGGACAGGCCCTGTAAGGCCCAAACCGTAAGCCCCAAACCGTAAGCGGGGGCCGCGCGGAGGTCGAGCGACCCCCGTACAGGGCCGGTCCCAACAGCATGCGACTGCATGCGGCAAGCACGACCAAACCGGAAGCGGGGGCCGCGCGGAGGTTGAGTGAGTGACATGAAGTTCGAGTGAAGTCCGCGGGAAGTTCGCGCGTGACATACGGCGTCAAGACGCTGCGTACGGCGTTGAGACGCTGCGCACGCCCGTCGAGGCGTTGTGTACTGCGATCGAAGTGGGACCGGCCCCGCGAGGCCGTACGGCTCAAGCGACCACGTTAGGTCGCGCTTGCCGCATACCCTTAACTCTCTGCTGAATGCATCCAGTGACTCCGCCCCCACTGCCTTCTGAGGCAGTGAATTCCACAAATTCACAACTCTCTGTGTGAAAAACTTTGTCCTCATCTCAGTTCTAAATGGCCTACCCCTTATTCTTAAACTGTGGCCCCTGGTTCTGGACTCCCCCAACATCGGGAACATGTGTCCTGCATCTAGAGTGTCCTATCCCTTAATAATTTTATATGTTTCTATAAGATATCCTCTCATCCTTCTAAATTCCAGTGAATACAAGCCCAGTCGCTCCATTCTTTCATCATATGACAGTCCCGCCATCCCGGGAATTAACCTCGTCAACCTACGTGTATCTATGCTGCACTCCCTCAATAGCAAGAATGTCCTTCAACTACAGTGCAAAGTTCAAAGGTCTCCAATGAGGTAGATGGGAGGTCAATACCGTACTCTAATTGATAAGAGAATCATTCAGATGCCTGATATCAACCCTCTTATAAGGTATAAGTTTTTAAACTTCTGTATCTCTGGAAAAGGGGGAAAGAGGGAGTGACTGTGGTGAGACAGGTCCTTGATTATGCTGGTGGCGTTGCTGAGGCAGCATGAAGTGTAGATGCAGTCAATGGAAGGGAGGTTAGTTTGTGTGATGGTCTGGGCTACGTCCACAACTCTCGATAATTTCTTGCAGTCCTGGATGGAGCTGTTCCCAAACTAGGCTGGATACATCCCAATAAAATGTTTTCTACAGCACATATGTAGAAGTTGGTGAACGTTGTCGGGGACATGACGAACTTCCTAAGCCTTCTAAGGAAACAAAGGCATTGGTGTGCTTTCCTGGCCATTGTTTTAATATGGGTGGTCCAGGACAAGTTGCTGGTGATATTTTTTCCAAGGAACTTGAAGCTTTCGACCATCTCTACTTGTGCACGATCAATGTAAACTGGGGTGTGTGTGTGTGTACGGCTTTGCTTTCTGAAGTCAATCACAATGTCTTGCTCATGTTGAGGGAGAGGTTGTTGCCTTAATCTCCTTCCTGTATCCCCTCCTTCCTTCGTGTGTGTGTGTCTGTGTCTGTGTCTGTGTCTGTGTCTGTGTCTGTGTCTGTGTCTGTGTCTGTGTCTGTGTCTGTGTCTGTCTGTGTGTGTGTGTGTGTCTGTGTGTGTGTGTGTGTGTCTGTGTGTGTGTGTGTGTCTGTGTGTGTCTGTGTGTGTCTGTGTGTGTCTGTGTGTGTCTGTGTGTGTGTGTCTGTGTGTGTGTGTGTGTGTGTGTGTGTGTATGTGTGTGTGTGTGTGTGTGTGTGTAGATGAGTTGGTTTGGTATTTGGCTGCATAATCATGAATGTATAGGGAATATTGTAGGGGGCTGAGAAAACATCCTCGTGGGACACCAGTATTGAGAATTATTGTAGAGGATGGCTTGTCACCTCTCTATGACCTCAACTACTATACTTGGCCTTTGTTGCAAGATTCATTTCTCTTCAATTCTAATCACACGGGAATGTTAATCATTGCACCGTGGAAGATTTCTCCAACTGTCTAGGCCCACAGCTCTGGCATTTTCTCTCTTATGCTTCATCTGCTATTTAAGTGATTTCTCTTTCAACAACTTTTGTTGTCAACTTTCCTTGTACCTGGTGCTGTCATACTCTGGTTGTATTCCTGTGAGGTATATTTCTTAGAGATCCTGCATGAATGCGTGCAGCCTGAGGCCACATTAGCTTGGAAGTTAAACTCAAGCCATCACATTGCAACAGGTGAAGCTCTGGAAGAAGATGATGCAGGAGTCAGTAGAAACACATGGAAGCGATCGCTGAGCTCCTCAGATGTTGACAGAATCACTTGTCCTTTTCAACAGCTGACGACAGATCATTGATGTGGAGTATGAAACGTGGCCTCACACGAATCAATACCGCAGTGAAACTAAACAGCGGTAAACTCCACCACATACCACTGCCATGGCTACATTATTTTCAACATTTCAGCATCTTACGGCAGATGAGATACTGCTGCCCTCACTGAGTTCTACAAGATGAGGGCCAGCACAAGGCTGCCAACACACTAGGGTGCTGAACATGCATTGCCACATCAGGCCGACATTGTGGGATCACATTGTACAGGGCCACAATAGGTCAAGGCAGATAAAGGGTTAAAGTGGACAGTAGGTTAAGGCAGATAAGCCCAAGATGCAAGATGGGTCAAGCCTGGGTCAGGGGTCTCACTGAAACCTCGTTAAGACTGGCTGATACCAGTTTCAGTGACCAGTTGCAAATAAAGTGACCCGTTAGAGAGTCCATGCCAGATACCACTTAGCAACCAATCTAAGGTAGGGAGAATGTACATAAGGGTGGGATAAAAAGCAATGTTGGCTTTGCATCTGCCAGCATCTTCCCTAGCACAGGAGAGCATATATCCTTGGACACGTGTCTTCCAAATTGGCCGATTTCTCTCTCAATAAAGAGAGTTTGTTCTGAAAATAAACCTCGGACTCCACGCAAATGTTCCAGTTTTCGACACGAAGAGTCTGAAAACATATCTAAGCATTCAGTGGTGCGAAAGCTGTATGACCCCTGGTATGGCAAACAAGACCCTTCGTTGAAGACCAAGCAATATCTGACATCAACATGCCTGAACCACAACTGGAATCATGAAGTGGTGATGGCATTAACTCCAGTGTCCCAGCGAGCCTTGTTCCACCATCGTTCACTTACCATTGCAACAGGTCCACAGCAGATGCCATCTCCCTCGCCCTAAACTCATCAAACTGCCCTAAACTGGAACAGCTAGACAACAAGGATGTCTACATTAGACTCCTATTTATTGCCTACAGCTCTGCCTTCAATACCATAATCCCATCCAAACTCATCTCCAAACTCATGGTCCTTGGAATCAGCACCTCCCTCTGCCACTGGATCCTTGACTTTCTGACCCAAAGACCACAATCATTGAGGAGAGATGACAGCACCTCCAATACAATAATCCTCAACACCAGTGCCTGTCAGGACGGGTTCTCAGTCCTCTGCCAGTCTCCCCATATACTCACGACTCTACGGCCATATTCGACTCTAACTCCATCTACAAGTTTGCAGATGACACCACTGCTGAATCATGAAAAATGACAAGATGGAGTAGAGGAAGGAGATAGAGATCTTTGTAAAATAGTATCAGGCCAATAACCTCTCCGTCAGTGTCGGCAAGACAAAGGAGCTAGTTATCAACTTCAGGAAGTATGGTGGAGTACATGCCCCAATCTGCATTAATGGTGTCAATGGTGTCATGGAAATGGTTAAGAGTTCCAAGTTTCTATCATGAACCAACCACATTGATGTGACAGCCAAGAAGGCAAACCAACGCCTTTACTTCCTGAGGAAATTCAGCATGTTTGCAATGACTCTTTAAAAACCTCTAGACCCGCACTATAGAAAGCATGCTGTTGGGTTTGGGAACAACTCCGGCCAAGACCGCAAGAAATTACACATAGTTGTAGATGTAGCCCTGTCCTTTACACAGACTAGACATCCCACCATTGACTCCATTGGCCCTTCATGCTGCCCTGGAAAAGCAGCCAACATAATCAAAGACTTGACCCACCCCAGTCATTCTTTCTTCTCCCTTCTCCCATCAATAGAAGATACAGAAGCCTGAAAGCATGCACCACTAGTCTCAGGAACATATTCTTCCTCTCTGTTTTCAGGCTTCTACACAGTCCTTCCATCAGCTAGGGTACTGTCCAATTCACAGATATCCCATTGCGAACATTAGACTTTGTCTATGGGACTGATGTGCTTGAATGCTGACAACTATATTCATTCTGTTTCTTCTCATTTGTTCTCTACTGTACTTGAGTTTGACTTGACTAGGTTTGTATTTAGGGTTAGTATATCTGACCTGTTTAGATAGCATGCAAAATAAAGTTTTCACCGTACGTCGGTTCATATGACAATAGTAAAGCTGAACCTATTGATCATTACTGTACATTGTTGACTCTAAGAGCTACATGTGAACAAGCAATTTCATTGTATCCCGGTGCATATGAGATTAAACTCATGTGAATCTGAATCAGCATTTTAGTTGCTGTTCAATCAGTCCTGACCTAATCTGAATGCTTAGGTATTTTCCAGTCTCAGCTTGAAAATAAGAGAATAAGAGAATTTTAAATAGTTTCACTAGCCCTTCTGAGTGGCATGTTTATTAATAATTGGCTTTCTGCATTTTGTCCAGGGTTTGAATATCAAGGCTCGAGGGATGTCAAGATACGACTTGCTATCGCATGGATCAGTTCCATCAGTGCCACAGACAATGTTGCTTTCCAGTTGAGTCCCATATTTCAAAGACTGCAACTTCCACTCTCATTTCTTGCTAACGTTTCCACGTTTGCCTTCTGGCTCACTTTCAAGGTCAGCTTTGGCAGATTTTTACTGCAAACTCAAATCTGAATGAACGGTAAATAATTGTTTTCAATTTCTGCTTGGCAACTCTTACCAAGAACTGTGCAATGAGCCAATCGCTATTAGTGGAGTGCAGGTGGTGTCAAAATAAGTAGGAAGGAACTGCAGATGCTGGTTTACACCGAAGATAGATGCAAAATGCTAGAGTAACTCAGGCAGCATCTGTGGAGAGAAGGAATGGGCGACGTTTCAGTCGAGACCTTTCTCTCCTACTGACCTTAAATTTCTATGTGCGTATCTAAAAACCTCTTAATCACTGCTACCGTATCGGCCTACACCACCACCCGCACCCCTGGCAATATGTTGCAGGCCCCAACATTCACTGCATGAAAGACATGCCCTACATATCTCCATCACACTTTCCACCTCTCACCTTATAGGCATGCCCTCCTGTATTAGACATTCCCACCCAGGGGAAATGGTTCTGACTATCTACCCTATCTCTGCCCCTCATAATTCTATATACAATTATGTCATTATTAGCAATTAGGAGAATCAGGTTGGAGCTGATAAAGTACAAGTTACAGGGGAGCATGCAAGATTGGGAAAGATGAATTTGCTTTGGGAATTGGTATATACTCGCTGGGCTAAACAGCTTCCTTTTGGGCTTCAGTCTGAAGAAGAGTCTCGACCCGAAACGTCACCCATTCTTTCTCTCCGGAGATGCTGCCTGTCCTGCTGAGTTGCTCCAGCATTTTGTGTCTATCTTAGGTAGTATCTATAACCTGACCCTGGGCAATAATAGCAGATGAATGTGAATGCATGTTTGATGTTCTCATGCTTGCTCTTTCATTAAACATTAATATGCATTAGTCTTAAAATTCTTTCACTAGGCTTTTACTCATCTGTCCATCTCTTTACGTAACGTTCTGCCAATTATTTTCAGGTAAAGTGCTGCATGATGGAAATTGTTATTTATCAGAAATGGCTTAAAATCAACACTGCTATAGGCACAGGCAAGAATTATAATTCTGTCTAATATTTGCCTCCCTTCTGAATCAGACATCTGATGAACTTAAAAGTTACTTCAGAGACGAATACAAAATCTCGACAGACACTCCGCAGTATTTTGGGAGTGTTCAGTGATTTATCTCCATCACCCTTCCACAGCCCTCTTAGATGGTAACCATGACCCCACAGGCGAACACCAGGGAACATATCACAACCTTTTACTGATCTCCTCACCTGGATGATCTCCTCACCTGGTAGTTTACACCCCAGCGGTATGAACATTGACCTCCAATTTGAGGTAGTCCTTGCTTTCTCCTTCCTTCCCCTCAACCCTCCCAGCTCTCCCACAGCCTACAGTCTCCGCCTCTTCCTTTCTTTTTCCCGCCGCCCCCCCCCCCACATCGATCTGAAGAAGGGTCTCGACCCGAAACGTCGCCTATTCCTTCGCTCCATAGATGCTGCCTCACCCGCTGAGTTTCTCCAGCATTTCTGTCTACCTCCTCACCTGGAGTGATCACCTCTGTCAATGGATATTTTTAAGGCAGGGATAGATAGATTCTTGATTAGTGTGGGTGTCAAGGGTTATGGGGAGAAGGCAGGAGAATGGGGTTAGGAGGGTGATATAGAAGAAGGGTCTTGACCCGAAACGTCACCCATTCCTTCTCTCCAGGGATGCTGCCTGTCCCGCTGAGTGGCTCCAGCTTTTTGTGTCTAGCCATGATTGAATGGCAGAGTAGACTTGATGGGCCGAATGGCCTAATTCTGCTCCTATCACATGCCCTAATGACCTGATGACCTCTATACAGTGTCAAACCTTATAGTTCCCCAGTGCCGTACCTGCCCATTTCCATCTCCTTCCCAAAACCACCAAATAGGACACTCATTGTTTCTACCTTCTCCTCCCCGAATTCATCTTCAAACACTTCTTATTCCCCCATGTCCTGTGCCTTCTGACCTACAATTCAGTCACCTCACACTTTAACACACTCTTCAACACTTCATTAACTTTCATTAACTTCAATATCCTACACTAGGGACGATTTTTACATTTATACCGAGCCAATTAACCCACAAACTTGTACGTTTTTGGAGTGTGGGAGGAAACCGAAGTTCCAGGAGAAAACCCACGCAGGTCACGGGGAGAACGTGCAATGTTTTGGAAAGAACTGCAGGTACAAGTTTAAATTGAAGGTAGACACAAAATGCTGGAGTAACTCGGGACAGGCAGCATCTCAGGGGAGAAGGAATGGGTGACGTTTCGGGTCAAGACCCTTCTTCAGACTGGGAGAACGTACAACTCTGTACTGGCAGCACCCATAGTAGGGATCAAACAAGGGTCTCTGGCACTGCAAGCATTGTAATGGACCAACTCTGCCACCATGATCTATTTAATACCTGTGGGAATTGGATAGGGGATCAGTACGCTGAACATACTGCCTCCTAGCTCAACCCACATATATTAAATAAAGGAAAAAAGAGACATTACCATGGGTTTGCTCATGGTATTTGATGTTTATGGAAAGGGTTTGGTATTGTATAAGCAAAAGAGGTGTCTACAGAGAGATTTAGGTGTTTACAGAATGGATTGACAATTTATAGAAGGGCAGGTGTTTACAGAGAGTGATACAGTGTGGAAACAGGCCCTTTGGCCCAACTTGTCCACACCGGCCAACAATGTCCCAGCTACACTAGTCCCACTTGCCTACGCTTGGTCCATATTCCTCCAAACCTGTCCTATCCATGTACCTGCCCAACTGTTTCTTAAATGATGGGATAGTCCCTGCCTCAACTACCTCCTCTGGCAGCTTGATCCATACACTCACCACACTTTGTGTGAAAAGGTTACCTCTCAGATTCCTATTGAATCATTCCCCCTTCACCTTAAACTTATATCCTCTAGTCCTAGATTCACCTTCTCTGGTCAAGAGACTCTGTGCATCTACCCAATCTATTCCTCTCATGATTTTATATACCTCAATAAGATCACCCCTCATCCTCCTGCACTCAAGGAATAGAGTCCCAGCCTACTCCAACCTCTCCCTATAGCCCTGACCCTCTAGCCCTGACAACATCCTTGTAAATCTTCTCTGTGCCTTTTCCAGCTTGCAGATTTATGGTGGGGCCGGGGATACACTGAGCATTGTCAGTGTCACTGGAGTCTGGGAACTTATGGGGCAGGCTGTATTTACGGAACAGAGAGAATATTTAGATAGGCATATATTTTCAGAGAAGTTTGGGTATTAATAAAGTCTGAGTATATTCACTTGGTTCTGTAATTATTTAAAGACAAAGAACTTTTATAATTATGCTTGATGCTACAACTGATATTGATATGTGTTTACTCAACATAGAACCCAGGAACATGTAAGAAAACTGAGGCCCACATCACATTGACAGTGGGTGCAGAATTGTTCATGTACGTTACGTGATGGCGCTGTGTCTGAATCCATGGAATGTTCCTCTCAAAACCTCTTCCGGTGCAACTCAAAGAGTGGAATTGGAGGCATGACTTCACCGAACGTCCTTCTTGATAGAAACCTCTCCATTCTCTACCCAAGTTCGAGCTCCCTGGTGGTGGGAAAGACCCCATGATAGCCATGATGTGGGGGAGCAATCACAGGCCAACATGTCTTTAAGATGTGGTGGGATCTGGGGGCTTGCGTTATCCTCAAGCATCCTGTTTATAATTGTGAGATATTCAGCCAATGAGTT
>CM075981.1:38682061-38726791 GCA_038087875.1 Malacoraja senta | reverse complement strand
CGGTCATTGGCGGCGAAACGGGAAGAATCTGCCGCCATAGACCGCGCACTCGTGAGAACGTACAATTCCGGGGCCGTGCGGCGGTGTTCCCAACACCGCACGGTGCTAAATAAAACCGACAATGTCGAAAACTATATACTCACCGCACAACCTCCACCAGTGATGCACGAGTGCGGCACGGCCGCCCGCACGGGCCGCCGCCAGTGTGGCTCGAGCGCCGTGCGTCAAACCTCCACTGCCACAGCCTCCGCCAGTGAGGCACGTGCCTCCGCCAGTGAGGCACGTGTGTGGCATGGCCGCAGGCACAGCCACCCGCTACAGCGCCGCGATCAGGATGGCTGCCGCCACAGCCGCCGCTAGTGAGTCACGTGCGGCGGGGCCGACGTCATCGCAGTCGGCCCGCCCTTTTTTTTACTTACCGCAAGCACGTGGGTCCCGCCGTGTTTGAATTACTCGGCCCCCGCGCAGCATCCGTGCGGCGCTCCGGTGGATAGGCTCGGCGCTCTCGCCGTTGCCGCGCGGTCCCCGCTACCGGCGACGCCGCGCTTCACCGCCAATGACCGCAAACAGGTAAGACAGAGCCTTAACACTGCACGTTTGATGAGGCAAGTGAAACTCATTGTTAGGGATGAATGCCCAATGATTAGGAGGGTGAGCTTTGAAGCAGTGGACAGAACTCTTCAAGATGTACGCAGCATCACTAAGCCTTTTGGCAGCATTCTTACCATTTAGTTGTGGCGATTTTGGACAACTCCTTCCTGTAGTGAAAAGGTGAAATGATGCTGATGTTGAAAATTCCTGCATCAATAAATCCTACTTGTGCACACTTTCACCAATTTCCAATTGCAGACGAATATGCGATTGAGAGAGGGAGAAGGCGACTATTCTCAAATTTTGTTGAAAGTTGGAGAAGACGACATTTTAAAGAATGAAGATGATGAATTAAAGTGCCACAAAACATGGTTTCTCAGCAAAACCACTGGAGGATTGTATTCATTTCATCCATCCCGCATTTGACAATCCTACAGAATATTCTCTGACAATTGTATCTTGGTTCTGCACAATGATACAATGAGAAGAATCAATTCTACATGTATCACAGGCTTCCCTGGAATCATTAAGGAGTACTTTTCTTTCAATGCTGTCACTGAGGGAACTAATGCTACTCGCTTCCCAACAGAATTCCTCGATTCACTCGAGATCTCTGGATTACCACCACACAAATTGGAGTTTAAAAAAACGATCTCCGATCATGTTAATGAGAAACCTGGAACCCCCAAAGCTATGCAATGGAACGAGGATGATCGTGAAAGAGCTACACAATAATATGATCGTTGCAAGAATCAACATGGGAGCCTTCAAAGATGACATTGTTCTCATTCTTAGGATAACACTCAATTTGACAGAGGGCGAACACATTCCCTTCAGCGACCAATTCCCCATTCAGTCCAAGTTTTGCTATGATGATCCATAAAGCGCAAGGACAAACCATGGAGAAGTGTTGATATACCTCGAGAAACTGGTATTTCAGCATGGACAATTATAGTGGCTCTTAGCCATGGAAAGATGAAGGAAATGTCAACGTTTTCCAGAAGGATGGAACATCGACCAAGAATGTTGTCATTAAACGCGTGCTAGGTTGAACATGACTTCTGAGGTAAATTCTCAGATTTTCTTCAAGTTAAAATTTGACCACTCAATAATGCCTCTGTATTAAAATAGTGTCATCAACAGCAAAGAGACATCATGAGGCAGTGAGCAGCAGAACGCACAAGTGACACAACAAGAAAGAACTGAACTGAATAAATATCATCTTTAACATTTAAATTGTTGTTATATTTTAAGAGTTATTCACATTTTAAGCTTTAATAAATCCCTTTTCCACTTGCCGTGCCCGTCAGTTGTGCCTGCACAGTAATGCCTGCGTGTTCTACATCACAATGGGAACCCGATGGGCGGGAATGGCTGTGCTGCCGGAGAGTGGATGGAGGAGGTTGAGGGGGGATGGAGTGAGTGCATGGGTGGTAATGGCAAGGGGCGGAGTGGGGGGGGGTGAGGGGGGGTTCAGGAGCGTCGCAACGGGAACCCGTCAGCCACGCCTGGGCAGTTGGGGGCTCTGGGTGAATGGTGGAATATTGCGATGGGGGACCAGGCCTCCCGTGTGAGAATGGGACCCAACGGGTCCCACTTAGTCTAGTCTCCTTTATAAATGTACGTCCTTTAATTTTTAGCTTATGGCCTCTGGTCCTAGACTCTCCCCTTAGTGGAAACATCCACTTTACATCCACTCTATCCAGGCCTTTCACTATTTGGGAAGTTTCAATGAAGTCCCCCCTCATCGTTCTAACTCCAGCGAGTACAGGCCCAGTGCCTTCAGCGCTCATCACATGTTAATTGGTGGAACCTTTACCCTTGTCTTCTATCATTCATATTGGTCGATCCTCCAGCTATTTACCCTGTTCCAGCCTGATCCCCATATAGTGCTCTGACTCCATGCAGACAATAGTAACCAAATCTAGCTCAGTCTTCCATTGCTAATTAGACTTAATGGTAAGCATTGGCCCAGCTTCATCTCCATGTCAGGTTATTGTACTGTATGTGCGGGACACTCCAGATCTTATAATCCAGGCTGACCCTCCCAGGGAACTGATGGGGAAACACTGCACTGAAGGAGCTCTCAGTGGAGCCAAGTTCAGTGAAACAGGCTCCAGTGAGCATTCACTGCTGTATCATAATTTCTTCTTTTTATTTTTTTATTTTATTATTTTTTATTTTATTAGAAGCAATGTACATACATCTTAATCATAATATGCAACATATTACATTTCTTGTACAACTTCTTTTTCCCCTTTTTTGTAAACTTTAACCTATAATAGAAAAGGAGAAAAGAAAAAGAGAAAGCAGAAAAGAGTGAGGATAGTAGTGAAGTGTACTCCACAGTAATTGGCGTTAAGTGAATGATAATGGTTAGTAAGATTAAACAAGAACTTACCAGTTGAAGTTTGATCTTTATTTTATGAGGAGTTACGTTGGTGATTACGTGAAGAAGACCCGTCAGGGCGCCTGCGTGTCAATCTTCAAAGCAGCGGTGTGAAATTACAAACAACAAGAACGAAGTAATATAGTAACATAGTAAAAACGAGTAAATTTAGAACTTTATGAAAGGAGGGTTGGGCGTGGTGGGCACGTAATCACCAACGTAACTCCTCATAAAATAAAGATCAAACTTCAAACTGGTAAGTTCTCATTTAATCTTACTATTTTACTTCGGAGTCACGTGAGTGAATACGTGAAGATTTTAAAGCTTTGTGATTTCATGCCACAGATACAAATCCCGGCTTCTCACTGCATTGATTGACTCGGAATGAGAAATAATCAATAATGCATTAATAATGACATTTGCAAGACAAATGCAGTAATTCATTTATTTGAATAAAAGAATTAACAGTAACCCCTTTAACCCAGGGAAATTTAAGCAGAACTTAATATAGTATCTGCAAACAGCACCGTATTGGCAATAGGCCGATGGTAAAAGTGTTGACACACCAACTTATTAGATCACCCGGCGGCTGCGAAAATATGGTCGACGGGACGTCCTTCGCCCTGGTCGCCAATGTTGCTGCTAAATCGAATGGGATGTAAAAACATCACTGTTAACACCTGCAGCAACCAAAACTTGTTTTAACCATCTTAAAATAGTCTGAACTGACACTATCTTGTATGGTTTTTCGTGAATGATAAACAATCTTGTTTTCATATTTCATAAGACCTTTGTAGTCCTCAATGTATTGCAACAAATATGTCTTAACACATAGACATGGATCCATGGAATATGCTAATAAAACACTCTTGAATCCTGTCTCACCTGATCCTACTTCATTTGAGTAGGTCATAAAACGTAAAACATAACATAATCCTGAGGTACTTCCATCCTGTGTATCTGTAACTTTTGTAATGTCTGCACTCTCTGTGCTTGTTACAAGTGCCATAAGCATGACTACCTTCATGCTGAACTTGGCCAAATCAGAATCGTACCAAGAGTCCATTGATGAAGTAGCTTAAAACAACTCTATATTCCAGATTCTCATCCTAGGTTAATTAAAATTCCTTTCATTAATCTGGAATGAAAGAACGAGACTCAACAGGATGTCTTTCCGACCTCATCAATAAAAAACGAGGATAATGTACTTCTGGCTGAATAAAATGCACTATAACTCAACCCCTCAAATAGAGTGTTGAGAAAACCCAAAACATTTGAGACATGTGCCGTACAACATTTCATATTCTTTTATACACAGAAAATGTTTCCACATTCTTTACATATTAGGAAAGCAGCATTTACAGTCACAACTCAGATTCACAAATGTACTGCTTTTGAGTACTCTTCCACCAGAATGCTGTAAGCATGTCCACAGCATGCCCAGACAATCCTCTTTTAAAACCTGCAAATTAACAGATCCATACAGGCATATAACGGATGTTACTCTCCAATTATCAGATACACCAGTAATTCCCATCTTTTGAGAACCTTTATCAGAAACTGTCAGAAATTCCAATATCAAAGGGAACCATGGCTGCGTAGACCAGTCTGGTACCACCAGTGCCCCAGAGGCAGCATCCCGCTTCATTTTAAGCAGACACCGGTTTATGAGACAGAATGATGGAAAATGCATATAAAAACATACCACCCTAATGTAGCGAGAAACATAAAACGCTACTGCCTCCCGATGTAGTTCCCATAACACATATCTCTGTAACTGGTGATTGAGTCTGGATGGAAATCAAGTCGTATCTGGCTTCCCAAATCTGACTATTATATCATTAAAATCTTAAGGTTCAACATCCATTCTTCGTTATCATGTAAATTCCCGTAACCTGGTGTCTACTACTATATTGAATCTACCTGGTAGATAAATAGCTGAAACCAAATATTTGTCAACACACCAAGTCCAGATTTGATTAGCCAATTTGTCATATGACACCAACTTAATTTCCACCATACAATTAATACATGCCATTGCTGTAGTGTTGTTAATTTGAAACTGAGCATGCAGATTAGTTGTATTTAATAACAAGCTTGGAGCTCATAAGCCTTCCAATAGCTGTAAAAACGTTGATTCTCCATGTCTGCAAAATAGTACTTATTCCATATTCCATCTGTCCACAGATGGATACCTTTTCAGTGGCACCAATCCTAATGCACTGACATCAGTCTGTACGACCATGGAAGGCTGTTCAATCAGTATCTTGCTTGAACTAGTGGAAACATGTTGAATCCACCACTGCAATCAGAAGCAGCATTTGTTGTTTAACTGCATGGCCTATCAAAAATGGCCACTATGCATTTTAGTGCCTTTTCTTTTTGCAGTCTGTAGCTGCTGGTAGTACAATGCCCATATTGTATTGCTGGAAATAACACTAATTTTCCTAGCAAGCTGGCCACCTGTCTTAATTGAAGATTGTTGCTTTTCCAACAGCTTAATGCAACCATCAATTAGCTCTACCCTTTACCCTGGGTAAATTACTACCCTGTCAATTGAATCAATTGTGAAATTAAAATAATCAATTGTTGTAAGTGGCGTTAACCTTAATTTCTCTCTGGATGAATTAAACCCAACTTTCAAAAAGTGGATTGAACAATTGAGAGAGATAACTGACTAATTCTTTTGTTCATCCTAATTAGGACATCATCCAGTTAAGCCATCAACATCTGTCCATGGACTCTAATTAGCCCCAAAATTGGTTTTTCCAATTTAGTGAAATTCTAGGAACTGAAGTTAACCTATTGGACAGAACTTTGAATTGCCATAATTGTTCATTCAGATTAATTTTCAAATATTTTTATCTTACAAATGAACAGACACTAAGTAATATATATCTTTCAGATCTATAAGTGCCATATAACATCTTTTGAAATAAGTTGATTGGCAGTCTCAAAGTCTCCATTTTGAAGTGCCTATACTTCACAAATGTTTTAAAAACTTGTCAGATCTAAAATACTCCTCACCTATTTAGGTCGAGAAATTTTAAACACAATTTGGTGGTTTTGATAAACCGACCTTCAATTACTTGTTTATAGACAAGTTTTCAATTCAGCTTGAACCTCCATCACTTATTTTTATGAAATTGGTGTGTTCTGCTTGGAACATGCTGGATGGCAAATCAGTATTTGGATCGAATCAATTCGAAACCTTTGAATAATACTCAGAATAATAAATCTGAAGTAATTTGCTTCCAATATTTGGCTGTTTTTGCCGTAATATGTTCCCATGAGAACCAGGTCCACCTACCTCCTTTGTCATCTGAGTGACCTGTGGTCCCTGGCTCCTGGCAGGAAAAACCCACGCTTTTCATTTTCTTGCTGCAGGACACCGACTGTGCCCCAGCTTCAATATTCTCTGCAGTTTTATTTCTTAGGCTCACCTGCCTTCGCCCATCTGACCCCTTATATCTTGGTTCACTGCTAGTACTTTCAGCAATACGCAGTTCCTTGGGGTCTCGTGCTTTTTTGGCATTTTCATCCATCGTAGCTACTAGAGCTGATGGAAGACACAATAGTTGATCGCAGAGGCCACTTCCTTTCCCAGTGGCTCTCCTGACTCTGACGGGGCAGCGAATCGTACTGCAGGAGTAAAACATCTGGCAGCTGCCGTCTTAGCTTGTATCGGCCTCACCGTTAGATTCAGGGTCAGAACTCTCACAGAGCAGCGAATCGTACTGCCAGAAATAGAACATCTGGCAGCTGCCGTCTTCGCTTGTATCGGAAACTCTGCTGACCCTGTGCACGCGCCTCATCAATGAGGGTGCTCTTAAACAGCCCTTTACTAGGTGCTGCTGACCTGGCTTCTGGAGCCTGGCTTTGGCTACACTCTTCCCTGAGCGTGCTTTTCTCCAGTAACCTGTGTAACAGGCTTTTCATCTAGGAAATCCGCTCCAAAAGCGGTATCCAGCCCTGGAGTCGCATCCTCCTGATCGGACTCCTCCTCCGTGGGCCTCATGGACTTGTCCTTTAGCCTTGCGCCCCACTGGCGCTGACTGAGTTATTTTCAACCCCAAGTCCACAGTCGCTACGCTCCCAGCTGGCAACTGTACAGGGGTCTGAGGCAGCTGTTCGCCGACCACAATCTTGCGACTTTCCACCGGCTTTGCCGCTCGCCTCTTCCCCTTGTCCGTTTTTTCCATGGTATCTGTGGAGAAATCCCCACAGATCCACAGCAAACGGACCCGGAAAATATCGAAAAAAGTTTATTACTTACCTTGTAGTTTACAACTACATTTCCACTAGAGGAGCGCTGCTCCTCACGTCCGTTCGCGCCATGCATCTGACGTAATGACACGCAGGCGCCCTGACGGGTCTTCTTTACGTAGTCACTCACGTGACTCCGAAGTAAAATAAGTAGTCTGCGTGCTAGAAAATGTGAAAAGAAGAGAAGAAGAAAAAAAGGGGGGCCTTAAGAAAAGAAAAAAAAATAAGTAAGGAATCTAAAAAAGGTAAGGCTAAGCAAGAAGGAAAGTGAATGTGTCTAATTCCTGACTGTTCACACCCATCACCTTGTTCTAAAATAATTATTTTCCAGGGTTGTGTTGCACCATATTACACCCGTAACAAATCAATGAAAGGTGACCATATTCTTAAGAATTGCTCTTGTTTTCCTGCTAGAACAAGTCTCATTTCCTCAAGATGTAGTATTTCCGACATATTTGTAATCCACATTTTAAACGTTGGGATAGGAGCGTCTTTCCAGAATTTAAGTATAAGTTTTTTTGCCGTTATCAAACCGTAGTTTAATAAACATCTTTGAAATGTAGTGAGTTCGGAACAGGCTTTCATTGTTCCGAAAATAATCAATTCTGTATTTGGGTCCAGTCTTAATTTAAATATTTTTGAAAAACTTTCAAAAATTTCCTTCAAAAATGTCTGAAGTTTTGCACAGGAGACAAATGAATGTGCTATTGTTGCCTCTTTAGTTAAGCACTTATCACAGATGGGAGAGACATTTGGAAATGTTTTATTTAATTTTTGTTTTTGAGTAATATAATCTGTGTACAATTTTAAATTCGATCAATATGTGTCTAACGTTGATCGAACATTTATGTATATATAACAAATAGTCTTCCCATCTGTCCTTGGAGATTTCTATAGACAATTCTTGTTCCCATTCTTTCCTTATACCTTCTGTCGAAGGTATATCTATATTTAAAATAGTATTATAAAAATACGATGTTAAGTGATCCAATTCTGCCTGTCTATTCATGCATTGTTCTAAAGGGTCCAACTTCAAATTTTGATATTCTTTTGAATGTTTTTTCAAATAATCTTGAGTTTGTAAATATCTAAAATATTGGTTACTTTCTATGTTGTATTTAAGCTGTAAATCTTGGAATGGTAAAAAATTTCCCGCTTCATACAAATCTTCCCAAGTCTTAATTCCTAATCGTTCCCAGAGAATAAATGTTTTGTCAATAGTCGATGGCTTAAACGTGCGGTTGTTAGCTATCGGTGAAAGAAGCGAAAGATTTCTTAGTTTAAGAGAGGATTTTATTTGTCTCCAAATTCGTATTGTACTGTGAATCATCGGGTTTCTATTATATATTGTATTTTTTCAGTTTTATTGGTGAGAATATGATCCAGATCTTATAATCCAGGCTGACCCTCCCAGGGAACTGATGGGGAACACTGCACTGAAGGTGCTCTCAGTGAGCCAAGTTCAGTGAAACAGGCTCCATTGAGCATTGTTCTAAAGGGTCTCTTCATTCAAACTGCCGCCGTGACATCAACCGCCTCAACTTCTCCACTCCCCTGTCTCATCCAATCTCTCCCCCCCTGAACGCACTGGCCATCGACTCACTCCCGCAACACCTAGATTGGGTTATCAAACCCGCCGACAAGGGAGGTGCCGTGGTAGTCTGGCGCGTCGATCTCTACAAAGCTGAGGCCACGCGCCAACTCTCGGACACCTCCTCCTACTTACCCCTGGACCATGACCCCACTGACGAGCACCAGGCCACCATCTCCAGCACCATCACCGACTTCATCCACTCCCACGCCCTGCCCGACCGAGCCTCCAACCTCATCGTTCCCCAGCCCCGCACAGCCCGCTTTTACCTTCTCCCCAAAATCCACAAACCTGACTGTCCCGGTAGACCCATTGTCTCTGCATGTTCATGCCCCCACCGAACTCATCTCCACCTACCTCGACTCCATCCTATCCCCCTTGGTTAAGTCCCTCCCTACCTATGTTCAAGACACCTCAGACACTCTCCGTCGTCTCCGCGCATTCCACTCTCTAGGCCCTCACCCCCTCATCTTCACCATGGACGTCCAGTCATTGTACACCTCCATCCCTACCAGGAGCCCTCCATTTTTTCCTCGACCGTAGAAGCAACCTATACACGGCCACTGACACCCTCCTCCGCCTAGCGGAGCTGGTCCTTACACTTAATAACTTTTCATTTGACTCCTCCCATTTCCTCCAAATACAGGCGTAGCTATGGGCACACGCATGGGCCCCAGCTACGCCTGCCTCTTTGTCGGGTACGTAGAACAATCCTTGTTCAATGCATACCAGGGCCCCATCCCTGACCTCTACCTCCGCTACAATCGATGATTGTTTTGGTGCCACATCCTGCACCCACACACAACTGACTGACTTCATCCGCTTCAACCACCAACTTCCATCGGCACTCAAATACACCTGGACCATTTCCGACACTTCCCTACCATTCCTTGACCTCACTACCTCCATCGCAGGTGATAGACTCCTTACCGACATCCACTACAAACCTACCGACTCCCATGGCTATCTGGACTACACTTCTTCCCACCCTGCTTCCTGTAAGGACTCCATCCCCCACTCCCAATTCCTCCGTCTACGCCGCATCTGCTCCCAGGATGAGGCGTTCCACACCAGGGCATCTGAAATGTCCTCATTCTTCAGGGAACGGGGGTTCCCCTCCTCCACCATAGATGAGGCTTGCACCAGGGTCTCTGCCATACCCTGCAACACTGCTCTCTCTCCCCATCCCCCCACTCACAACAAGGGCAGAGTCCCCCTAGTCCTCACCTTTCACCCCACCAGCCGTCACATACAACAAGTGATCCTCCGTCAGTTTCGCCACCTCCAACGTGACCCCACCACTCCCCACATCTTCCCATCTCCCCCCATGTCTGCCTTCCGCAAAGACCGCTCCCTCCGTAACTCCCTTGTCAATTCTTCCCTTCCCTCCCATACCACCCCCTCCCCTGGTACTTTCCCTTGCAACCGCAAGAGATGCAACACTTGTCCCTTCACCTCCCCCCTCGACTCCATTCAAGGACCCAAGCAGTCATTCCAGGTGCGACAGAGGTTCACCTGCATCTCCTCCAACCTCATCTATTGCATCCGCTGCTCTAGATGCCAGCTGATCTACATCAGTGAGACTAAGCGGAGGCTTGGCGATCGTTTCGCCGAACACCTCCGGTCGGTCCGCAATAACCAACTTGACCTCCCGGTGGCTCAGCACTTCAACGCCCCCTCTCATTCCGTATCTGACCTCTCTATCCTGGGTTTCCTCCATGGCCACAGCGAGCAACACCGTAAATTGGAGGAAATGCACCTCATATTCCGCTTGGGCAGTCTACATCCTGGGGGCTTGAACATTGAATTCTCCCAATTTTGCTAGCCCTTGCTGTCCCCTCCCCTTCATCAGCCCTCTGGTTGTCTCCTCCCCTCCCCCAGCTCTCGGGCTCCTCCTCCGCCTTTTTCCTTTTTTCCTTTCTTCTCCCCACCCCCTATCAGTCTGAAGAAGGGTTTCGGCCCGAAACGTTGCCTATTTCCTTCGCTCCATAGATGCTGCTGCACCCGCTGAGTTTCTCCAGCATTTTTGTGTACCTTCCATTGAGCATTCACTGCTTTATCATAATTTCTAACATGCAGTTAAGGATAATTTTCTACCTCTTGATCACTCCTCTTTATCTTTACTGCTCCTTTTCAAATTAACATCTCGTTTTGTTTTAAATAATGTATAATGTATAAAGCGTGCTATAACAGAAGGGTGGGGAAAAAGAGGGATGTGTTTGCATGGGAGTTGTAGTGATGGGCAAGACACTTAGTGGGACTGCTGGAGCAGATTCAATAGCAAAGAGGGATCTACGCAGAATGCTGGAGTAACTCAGCGGGACAGGCAGCATCTCTGGAGAGAAGGAGTGGGTGACGTTTCAGGGTCGAGACCCTTCTTCAGACTTCAGTCTCGACCCGAAACGTCACCCATTCCTTCTCTCCAGAGATGCTGCCTAGCCCGCTGAGTTACTCCAACGTTTTGTGTCTATCTTCGGTTTAAACCAGCATCTGCAATTCCTTCCTGCACATTGTTTAAAGGGGAACTGGTTAACTACTTGGAATGGAAAAAACTCACAAGTTATAGGAAAGGAGCAGGGCAGTGGAACAGATTAGCTATCTCCAACAAAGAGCTGGCACAATCACAATCACAATAATACTTTATTAGCCAAGTATGTTTTGCAACATACGAGGACTTTCATTTGCCAAGTCAGTCATATAAATAAAAAGCATCGGAACACACAAAATACATTTTAACATAAACGGTACCTGGACGTGGCGTCGAAGGACGAGAAGCCGATGCGAAGAAGTGGAAGCCATATAACCGAAAGCTTATGAAGCCGAAAAGCCAACTAACCGAAAGGGCGGGACACCTAAAAGTCAACTCACTGAAAGGCCGCAATGCTGAAATGCCAACTCACCGAAAGGTCGCAACGCCTAGAAGCCAAGTCACCGAAAGGCTGCTATGCCGAAAAGCCAAATAACGGGCATGACGTCGCCGGGGGGGCGGGACTTGTCAGCGATTGGTCCAGACCCCCGCATCCATCACATCACTGGTTCGGTGGAGACGGGAGGGTGGGGGTCATTTTCCCCAGACAAGACCGCCTGGGGCTGGAGGGTGACTGGGCACTCTGAACCCGAGGACCAAGGTGTAAGGAGCGCATCCCTCGGGACAGCCCCACTCTCCTATGGCCACGGCCGACCTCCGCCTCGTCTCCGCTGTGCGGCCGCAGTGTGACGGGCTGTGGGTCGCCAGCGCACACGGGGCCAGGTGGAGCAGAGTTGGGGACAGTCTGGTCCCTCCGCCCATCCAGAGTCACTGACCACGATGCACCACCACCGGACCCCAACCCCCACATTAGGGTGATTCACCCCCCCCGACCCCCGGACCCCGACCCACACACGGGGTGATTCACCCCCACACACCTCCCCCCCCCGGCCGCGGGGACAGATGGCTCGGGACATTGGCAGCCATAGTAAATCGCTTTTAAAACATGGGGGGGGGGACACAAATTCCCTGGCGGGCCAATGACAAGTGTGCATGACAACGAATAATTTTATCTCCCCCCACTCCCCCCCCCCCCCCCACACCCCGTTGACAACAAGAAGCACATTTTATTTATTGTTTAAACACAGTAATACCGTCTGGTTGCCTGCGTAATGCACACAACAAGCTCCCACGCACAAAACAACATATAATCTGTAATCTGTTTTAACCGAAGATAGACACAAAAGGCTGGAGTGACTCAGTGGGACAGGCAGCATCTCTGGAGAGAGGGAATGGGTGACGTTTCGAGTCGAGACGATTCTTCAGACCTGAGGACTGAGAATGAAGGGTCTTGACCCGAAACGTCACCCATTCCTTCTCTCCAGAGATGCTGCCTGTCCCGCTGAGTCACTCCAGCCTTTTGTGTCTATATTTGGTGTGACAGTTGTCTCATTTCATCGGCTTCATGTATTGCGCGCATGGAAGAGACGCTAGATGTTTACATGCCGCTTGCATCTATTCATCCAAGTGTGCTCTTAATGAAATCTCACATCTTTGCAAGGGAGGGATGGAATGGATGTAACCACCGGCTAAAGCAAAGGCATAGTTATGACAGGGAAATAATCTCACCACTTCCATGTGGAAGATCAGCACCTACCAACAATGAAGGCACTATGAAACCAGCTGCCGCAAGCCCTTCCCACAGGCTTGACTATGTCCTAACTATGCCTTTGCTTTAGCCGGTGGTTACATACATTCCATCTTGGTGCTCGGGTTCAGAGTGCCCAGTCACGTATGGCTTGTGTGGGAAAATGACCCCCACCTTCCCGTCTCCCCCGGCCAGTGAAGTGATGGACGTGGGGATCTGGACCAATCACTGACAAGTCCCGCCCCCCAGCAACATCATGTCCGTTATTTGGCTTTTCAGCATAGCGGCCTTTCGGTGAGTTGGAGTTTCGGCATTGCGGCCTTTCGGTGAGTTGGCTTCTAGGCGTCGCGGCCTTTCGGTGAGTTGGAGTTTCGGCATTGCGGCCTTTCGGTGAGTTGTAGTTTCGGCATTGCGGCCTTTCGGTGAGTTGGCTTTTAGGTCTCCAGCCCTTTCAGTTATTTGGCTTTTCGGCTTCGTACGCTTTCGGTTATTTGGCTTTTCGGCTTCGTTTCTGTTCGGTTATTTGGCTTCCACTTCTTCGCTTCGGCTTCTCATCCTTCGATACCACGTCCGCACATGAACATAAACATCCATCACAGTGACTCCTCCACATTCCTCACTATAATGGAAGGCGAAAAAAAGTTCAAATCTCTTCCCTTTGCTCTCCCGCGGTCGGGGGCTTCGAGCTCTCCATTGACGGGATGATCTTGACTCCCATAGCTGGTGGCGTTTGGGCCCTCCGCATCAGGGCGATCAGCTTCTGCCTCGGGGGGGGGGATGTCAGCTCTCCCTCGCCAGCGATCGGACCCCGGGTCGGGGCTGTCGAGCCTCTGCGTCATTGGAGCTTCCCGACTTGGCCTCTCCCGAGACTGCGAGTGCTTAATGGTAAGCCGCAGGCAGCGGTTGGAGCAATCCCAGGCAAGGGATCGGCTCCGAAGTTATGTCCATGCCCCGTGGTGGGGCTCAAGTCAGTCCGAGGAGGCCTCCAGCTCCATCGATGATAGGCCGCAGAGCGACCCGAAAATGAATCGCATCTCTGACACAGGTACTGAAGTCCATTTTCTATTTTGTGGGAATTTCATGAGCAGTTTAGTGGCAGAACAATCCATCCCTCGTGTATTTACATTCGCTCCCTTCATTGCACAAAATAAATTATGATTTTTCCTTAATAGTTCAATTAACAAAGGCAATGGATGGCAGCTTGAACTTCAGCAATCCAGGTACAATCCAGGCAACTCCAGCAATCCAGGTACAATCCTAGAGCTACTTATGTGGAGTTTGAGATAATTTATTCTGGATGCTCCGGTTTCCTTCCACATCCAAAGCTATGCAGTTGGCTAAATTTAGTTTTAGTTTAGTTTATAGATAAACTAAGCGGGGAAACGGGCCCTTCTGCCCTGAGACCAAGACCGCGACGACCAGCGATCACTCATACACTATTTCTTTCTACACACAAGAGACAATTTACAGAATCTAATTAACCTACAAACGTGTACTTCTTGGGAAACTTATAGTAGGAGAAAACCCACGCAGTCACAGGTACAAACTCCATACAGACAGCACCCAACATCAGGAATGAACACAGGTCTCTGGCGCAGTAAGTCATCAACTCTACCACTGCGTTTCTGTGCCACCCCTAGTTACTTGGCCCCTGTACACTGTGGGGCATCAGGGATGATGCTGGCTAAGGCAGTGACCATACCAACACTCGCAGTGGGGTGAAATCACATGATATATTTTATTTACAGTGTTAAGCCCCTGTCCCACTTTCATGACCTAATTGGCGACCTCTGCCGTGTTTGCCCTTGACTCATACTCGCAGCATGGTCGCAAGGAGGTTGTAGGAGGTCGTCGTAACTCTTCCTAAAGGGCGTGTCTCACTTTCACGACCTAATTCACAACCTCTGCCGAGTTTGCCCTTGACTCATACTTGCAGCATGGTCGTCATGAGGCCGTAGGTAGGGCGTAGGTACTCGTGGCATCAAGTAGGTCGGGGCGTATTTTCTAGCATGATGAAAAATGTCCACGAATAAAAAAGGTTGTGAATTAGGTCGTGAAAGTGGAACAGGCCCTTCATGCTCGTGAGTGGTCTCCGCGTACTCATGGCCTCAAGTAGGTTGCGGCGTTTTTTCCAGCCTGATAACCGTAGGTCGGTAACTGGCCCGAGAAAACAAATGCAAACATGACATCATTTCCCACTCATAGCTAGTCGTAGTTGGTCTTAGGTGTGGAAGACTGAGGTCCAGGTTGGGTTGTAGGAGGTCGTGGACATAGTCGTAGGAGGTCGTAGGAGGTCTTTTACTTTGGCGAGTCAACATGACCTTGACATTTTTTTCAACTCGTCTAGGGTCTTCTAAACTCGTGAATTAGGTCGTCCAAGTGGGACAGGCCCTTTAAGAAAGTCCAGGACCTCATGTGGCGCTGTACCTCACTGTCAGGATGCATGTGTTGTGGCTTGTCCCGGCAGCTCAGTCCTGGTCATTGAAAGAGGAGGTGCGGCGACCTCAGGTTTCTCCATTGTTCAGTTCACCCTTGACTCAAGAGGAGGCACTGGCGGTCTCAGGTTTTCCTGGCGCCTCAGCTTTAGGGTTGAAGAGGCAACGCTGGTGGATTCTGGGTTACCCTGGCGGCTCAGTCTTGGCCTCTGTGTGTGAGCACAGTCCCTCATTGTCCATAGGCAGGAAGAGGCACTGGCTTGCCCCGGCCACTCAGTCTTAGTCTCAGTACTAGTAGAGACACTGGCTGTCTGTGGCCCAGTCTTGACCACATGGTGGTGCTGGTGGTCTGGGGTTTGGCCCAGTGGCTCAGTCTTCCTCACCTGTGACAAGGTAACAGAGCTAGTAGGGAGGTGCCTCCCTCGCTCACCTTCTCTCACCTTCTCTCACCTTCTCTCACCTTCTCTCACCTTCTTTCACCTTCTCTTCTCTCTCTTCCCCCTCTAACAGAGGACCGTACAAAGGATGGCGAGGGAGGAATGAGAACCTCTGCAGTTATGCCCATAAAGATGATGAAAATCAGCAGTGATTTTGCAAGTTCTCCTCAGAAGTTGATTGAATGGTGTATATTTAGTTTATTTAGTTTAGAGATACAGCGCGGAAACAGGCCCTTCGGCCCACCGAGTCCATGCTGACCAATGATCCCTGCACATTAACACTATCCTACACACACTAGGGTCAATTTTTACATTTACCAAGCCAATTAACTCACAGATCTGTACGTCTTTGGAGTAAGGGATCGTGCCCAAACAGTTGTGCACTATTGTTCTGTACTAAATATTAAAATATTGTTTAAAAGAGCCAGTGTATGTCTTAATCAGGTGACAATGAAATATGTCGTTGGATTTTGACCATTAATTTCCCTATTAATTTTTCTCTTTCTCCTCAACATCGCCTTTGTCTCTCACTTTCTCCATCTCTCACTCACTTCGATGCCCTCCATTGCTGCTAACCACTCAAAATGACTCTGTTCTTCTTTGTCTCTCTAGTGCCTTCTGGTGCTCTAACGTTTATCTTTCTGTTTCATCAATCTTCCCACATTACTACATCATGTGTGTCGGAAGGAATTGTAGATGCTGGTTTAATCCCAAGACAGACACTAAAAGCTGGAGTAACTCAGCGGGTCAGACAGCATCTCTGGAGAAAAGGAACAGGTGACATTTCGAGTCTCGGCACAGTCTGAAGAAGGGTCTCGACCCGAAACGCCACTTAATCCTTTTCTCCAGCCATGCTGCCTGACCTGCTGAGTTACTCCTGCTTTTAATGTCTATCTTGCTACATCATGTGTTTGGACATCCTTGTATATTTATCCAGAGTCACATCTTCTTGTTGCATGTCTCAGGAACTCTTAGCACCTTTCTCTATTCCTCCCTGCTTCATGTAGTAGAATTGCAGCACCTCCTTCTCTGTTCAGCTGTGCGTCTATAAAGGCTGTTAAGTTTTTTCTGAGAATCGATCTATTTAAGGATCAATCCTTTTATTAATATAACAACATTTGTATTATGTTTGGAATGAAGGCTTTAGGAATCAGCCAAAACATAAGCAGTTGCTTCAACAAAGATTAACCTCAATAAGTCTTTAACTATGGAAGTTTTGGAAGCCTTCATTGTAAGGCTAAAGACATAGGATGCATTTCATTCAGTTATAAGCTGTGGAATTTATCAAGGATATATTGGAGCTTTGGAGAATAAAACTGACACTTAGTGTTAAATAGTAAAAAATAAATGCATGAGCTTCGTTGTATTCCCTTGGGTCTCGAAGGCTAAGAGGCGGTCTAGTAGTTTTTAAAAAAAATTATTAAGGGATTTGATAGAACCGAATATTATTTGCTCTCTGGAGGACGAATCCAGAGCAAGGGAGCACAATTGTGAAATTAGAATCAGGCTGTTAAAGAGTTAAGCAGGAAGCACTCTCTCGCAAAATCTGCAACTCTCTCCACAATCTTTCAAGCCTGAAATCGATTGATTATGTTATATAAGGGTATCAAGGGATATGGAGCAAAGGCAGAAAGATAGAGTTGAGGCACAAGCCAGAGATGATCGAATAGAATGACAGGACAGGTTCAAGAGGCAGAACGGTCTATTCCTATTCCTTTGATCAGGTCATTGACGATATAATAGAATGAGATGCTGTTTTTCAATCATACCTCGAGTACATTAATATAACGACAGAAAGATACAGAGATATTGACTAGGACAAGCAGCGTTTGTTGTAATAATATAACACACAATATCTCAGATTGTGAATCCTTTATCCAAAGTGGAAGAGGTTAGAGATTTAGCGAGCATCGAAATGGTAGAAAGGAATAAAACAAGATAGTTTGTGATAAAATGCAGGTTGAAGGAGATGAAATAACCCAAAGTTTAGAATGATCCAACAGCACCCCACTTGTGGGAGAGTCAAGTCAAGTCAAGTCAAGAGAGTTTATTGTCATGTGTCCCTGATAGGACAATGAAATTCTTGCTTTGCTTCAGCACAACAGAACATAGTAGGCATGACTCCAGAACAGATCAGTGTGTCCATATACCATTATATAAATATATACACACATGAATAAATAAACTGATAAAGTGCAAATAACAGATAATGGGCTATTAATGTTCAGAGTTTTGTCCGAGCCAAGTTTAATAGCCTGATGGCTGTGGGGAAGTAGCTATTGCTGAACCTGGTCATTGCAGTCTTCAGGCTAGATTCCAGGGCTGGCGGTCATAGCCTCACAATCAAAGGACCTTCCTTTAGGAAAGAGATGAGGTGGTGTTTCTATAGTCAGAGGGTGGTGACTCTGTGGAATTCATTGCCACAGAATGCTGTGGAGGCCAAGTCAATGGGTATTTTTAAGGTAGATAGATTCTTGATTAGTGCAGGTGTCAGGGGATATGGGGAGAAGGCAGGAGAATGGTGTTGAGAGGGGGAGATAGATTCCTTGTATGTTTTTACATGGCTAATAAATTAATTACAATACAATTACTACACAATAGATCAGAAATGATTGAATGGCAGAGTAGACTTGATGGGCCGAATGGCCTAATTCTGCTCCTATCACAATACCTTATGAACTGTCTGGGCATTCTGAAGCCTGCTGGACTAAATATTGAACTTGGTAGCTTCAGGTAACTCACTTTCCCTTCATCAGAACCGACCATTCCTGCTGTTCTTGAGACTGGTACTAACTATTATATCTGGAGCCTCCGCTCTGATGAAACACTGCCGACCTACAAAATCATCCTCCCCTACCCACACTTACTCACCATGTTCTTATCCACAGGGTGCAGATGTCACTGACAATGCTGCCATTCCTACTGTAACTGCCCCTGAATCATGACAGCAGTTAAAGGTCATTTGCATTAGAAACATAGAAAATAGGAGCAGGAGGAGGCCGTTCAGCCCTTCGAGCCAACACCGCCATTCATTGTGATCATGGCTGATCATCCCCTATCAATAACCCGTGCCTGCCCTCCCCATATCCCTTGACTACACTAGTCCCTAGAGCTCTATCTAACTTTCTCTTAAATCCCTCCAGTGATTTGGCCTCCACTGCCCTCTGTGGCAGGGAATTCCATAAATTCACAACTCTCTGGGTGAAAAAGTTTTTTCTCACCTCAGTCTAAAATGACCTCCCCTTTATTCTAAGACTGTGTCCCCTGGTTCTGGACTCGCCCAACATTGGGAACATTTTTCCTGCATCTAGCTTGTCCAGTCCTTTTATAATTTTATATGTTTCTATAAGATCCCCCTCATCCTTCTAAACTCCAGTGAATACAAGCCTAGTCTTTTCAACCTTTCCTCATATGACAGTCCCGCCATCCCAGGGATCAATCTCATGAACCTACGCTGCACTGCGTCAATCACAAGGATGTCCTTCCTCAAATTAGGAGACCAAAACTGTACACAATGCTCCAGATGTGGTCTCACCAGAGCCCTATACAACTGCACAAGAACCTCTTTACTCCTATACTGAAATCCACTTGTTATGAAGGCCAACATTCCATTAGCTTTCTTCACTGCCTGCTGTACTTGTAAGCCAACTTTCAGTGACCGGTGTACAAGGACGCCCACGTCTCGCTGCACGTCCCCCTTACCTAACCTAACCCCATTGAGATAATAATCTGCCCCCTTGTTTTTGCCGCCAAAGTGGATAACCTCACATTTATTCATATTATACTGCACCTGCCTACTCACTCAACCTGTCCAGGTCACCCTGCAACCTCCTAACATCCTCTTCACAGTTCACAGTGCCACCCAGCTTTGTGTCATCCACAAACTTGCTAGTGTTGCTCCTAATTCCCTCTTCCAAATCATTAATATATATGGTAAACAGTTGCGGCCCCAACACCGAGCCTTGCGGCACTCCACTCGCCACTGCCTGCCATTCTGAAAAGGACCCGTTCACTCCTACTCTTTGCAACCAATTTTCTATCCATGTCAACACCCTACCCCCAATACCATCTGCTCTAATTTTAGTCACCAGTCTCCCGTGGGGGACCTTATCAAAGGCTTTCTGAAAGTCTAGATACACTACATCCACTGGCTCCCCTTCATCCACTTTACTTGTCACATCCTCAAAAAATTCCAGAAGATTAGTCAAGCATGATTTCCCTTTCATAAATCCATGTTGACTTGGACTAATCCTTTTACTGCTATCCAAATGCCCCATTATTACCTCTTTAATAATTGACTCCAGCATCTTTCCCACCACCGAAGTCAGGCTAATTGGTCTGTAATTCCCCGTTTTCTCTCTCGCTCCTTTCTTGAAAAGTGGGATTGGGACCACATTGATGGGTCTGGGACCACATTGAGGTCAGATTGAGCAGGGATGGCAGGAAATCCTCTAGCAGTTTAAACAAAAATTGTTTAGGCCACGTTTGGCGTATTGCATACAGTTTCGGTCGCCCCATTACAGAAAGAACGTGAAGGTTTTGGAGAAGGTGCAGAAGAGGGTATTAGCTATAAGAGGGAAGTTGGACAAATGTGAATTGTTTTCTCTGGAGCTGAGAGGCTGAGGAGAAATGTATAGAAACCTTATAGAAATGTGTACAATTATGAGAGAGATAGACAGTCAGAATCTATTTCCCAGGATGGAAATGTCAAATAGTAGAGAGAATAGCTTTAAGTTGAGAGTGGGAAACTTTAAAGAGAAGTGTAAAAGAGATATTTCAAGAGAATAATCAAAGGCATAGATAGAGTGGATGTGGAAAGGATGTTTCCACTGGTGGGAGAGTCTAGGACCAGACAAGTGTTAAAGGGCACTCTTTTAGAAAGGAGGTGAGGAAGGACTTCTTTAGTTAGACGGTGCTTAATCTGTGTAACTCATTGCCACAGAGGGCTGTAGAGGCCAAATCAGTGGATATTTTTAAGGCAGAGATAGATAAATTCTTGATTAGAACGGGTGTTAAGGGTTATTGGGAGAAGGCAGAAAAATGGGATTAGGATGCAGAGATCAGCCATGGTTGAATGGCGGAAGGACTCGATGGGCCGAATGGCCTAATTCTACACCTGTAACGTGAAATGTGCAGGGCACATTTACTCTTATCCACATGTAATCTTATCCACAGAGAGTGGTGGGTGCCTAGAACTGATATCATGGGCCAAAGGGCCTGATCCTTGCTGTACTTCTATGCATGATCTATGTATTTCCTTGCAGATGGCAGAACAGATTTTTACAAAAATCCAATGTTTTTTATTTGAAATTTCAAATGCATTTAATTACTTGAATTTTAATTCCCCAGCTGCAATGGTGGGAATCAAACTCATGTTCTGAATCAATCTGGTCAAGAACTCTGCTTGCAGGTCCTGTCAGTTAACCACTGCACCAACATACTACAAAGAAGCAACAGCTAGCATAGGCTCATTCAATTGCAAATAACATTTAGCTATGCAAGGTGAAAAGAGGCTTGAATGAGGTAGTGGATAAGCTGTGGTGTAAGCCTTCAAAGTACATCACCAAGTGTGGCTTCCTAGCACCATGAAGACTGTGCAAGCAGTGAGCAAAGGTTAAACCTCTAACCTCCTTGCCTTCACTGGATGTTTTCTAGAGAGAGTAAAAGGGCTGTCTCACTGTGCGAGTTGACCCACGGGTGACCCCGAGTGAAAGACTCGTGGTTGCGTACGATACTACAAGTTTATGATCCCGAGTTTAACCGAGTTCCCACGGGTATGTCTAAGTTTCCCGTTTACTTCTCATTTCTGCGATGTTCCAAGTTCGTCTCCCGAGTGTACCAAGTTCGTCTCCCGTTAATCTTGAGGCAACAATGTATATCGAAGTGTTGAAAAATCATCACATGTTAAAAAAACTGAGTGGTGATGGGTGGTGTAAAAGATTGTGATTATGGTCATGTTTAGAATTAAAAGTCATAAAATCAATGTGTGAAATGCGATTCTTATTTTTCAAAGTCTCTCATAGGAAACAATGAGCGTATAGAGCCCAGGGAGAGGGGGAGAAAGGGACGTACACTCACAGAGGCAGAGTCTCTCAGCCTGTGTGAGAGGGAGGGAGGGAGGGATAGACACACACACAAGGTAGATGTGAAATCTCACCTATCTGTTTCAGTGACAGGCAGCCGCAGCCAGTGAATGAAGCCACCCCCATCTGTCTCCCGTCCTCTCCCTCCACTCTCCACCCTCTCTCCTCCACGCCACCCCCCTCACCCCCCCTCCCCCAATTTGGAAATGTCATCCCATCACCCATTCCTTCTCTCCAGAGATGCTGCCTGCCCGCTGAGTTAAAGAGTTCCCACTTGCAGCAGCAAAACAGGCCAGTAAACACAATACTCATAGATAATATACTAAACAAAGAAAATATATATTAAAAAATCCAGTATTATTGCAAAAATCACAAAGTCCTTAGTGCAAACAAGGCAGTTTGTAGTTCATAGTTTAGTTAGCATTTGTTGCGTTCAAAAGCCCGATGGTTGTTGGGAAGAAGCTGTTCTTGAACCTGGAGGTCATGGTTTTCAGATTCTTATACCTACTGCTCAGCAGGAATGAAATGAGAGCATGGCCAGGGTAGTGTAGGTCCATGACAATGCTGGCTGCCTTTTTGAGGCAGCACCTCCTATAGAACCCTTTGATTCAGTAAAGTTCAGTAAAGAGATCGGGAATCTGGCATCATGGCTTGACAATAAAACCCAGCCTTTAACATCCGCATAATGAAAGAGTTGGTGTTGTCCTACGGAACAGGGGTGCAGGAGAGGTGAACACAACCCTGTCTTCTTCAACAGCACTGGTAGAGATGGCTTCTGGACGTGACTGGCAAACCTCAGATTAGGCTGCCATGAAGTGTCATAAAATGTTCTCACGCTGTTCCTCAATACTGGTTTGTCTTAAGGTTGTGAGCTCAGTCCCAAATACACAACATTTATATATAAACTTAAAGCAATTTTTTCTTTTCTACCCACTCTGTCACCTTATCAATAACTAACTTAACTTTGTTAAGCAGAATTTGTCTTTAAAAAGTCTAAGTAACTGATATTTCTGTCCCTGATTATTGTTTCTAAAAAGAGTTCCCACGGTAGATTCTCGAGTCACAAAGTTAAACGCACGGGCCACTACGTTCTTACAACGAGTTTAAAATGTTTCAAATTTTAACCTCAAGAGTACATTTTACTCGTGGAAAAGTTCAAACATGTTTGAACTTTTGCAAGAGTTAACAAGTTTCACGTGTACCTCCCGTTAGCGCCAAGAGTCGCTAAGTTGCGTCCACGAGTTCCGACGTTCCCGCTACGTTAATTGTACGTGATTACCACGAGTTAAATTTGTTCTAAACTCGGGGTCACTCGAGGGTCAACTCGCACAGTGAGACAGACCTTTTAGATTTCACTTTTAGGGCTAATGGAATCAAGGGATATGGGGAGAAGGCAGGAATGGGGTACTGATTGGGGATGATCACATTGAATGGCGGTGCTGGCTCAAAGGGCCGAATGGCCTCCTCCTGCACCTATTTTCTATGTTTCAATAACATGGGAGTGTCAGTACTATTGACCATTACACAATCCTCTCAAAATTCCAAATTCATAATGAAGAAAACCTTCTCTGTGGCGATTGGCACTACCATGATAATTGGGCAAACTCAGAACTGATCTATGTGCCCTCAGCAGCAGCAGCAGAAATAAACTCCACCATAATCCCACTCTCCACAACTACAATCAAGTTGGGAATGAACCCTGGTTAAGGGACAGTGCATTTGGGCAAGCTGGGAGCTGCATCAAGCATTAGCTGAAAATGAGGTGGCAAACTGGGAGAAATTCCAACATCAAAAACTACCTGCAATTGATAAAGATAAGAGATAACAGATCAGATCAAAGTCTTGCAGTTAGAAACATAGAAACATAGAAAATAGGTGCAGGAGGAGGCCACTTGGCCCTTCGAGCCTGCACCGCCATTCATTTTGATCATGGCTGATCATCCACATTCAGTAACCTGTGCCTGCCTTCTCCCCATATCCCTTGATTCCACTAGCCACTAGTCGTAGAAGGTTAATTAGTTAGTTTAGTTTTGTTTATTGTTATTGTCACATGTACCAAGGTATAGTGAAAGGATTATGTTGCATGCTATTCGGTCAAAGAAAACACTGTACATGGTTATAATCAAGCTGTGCAGAAAGTACAGATAAAGGATAAAGGATGCAACATTTTGTGCAAGATAAAGTCCATTAAAGTCCGATTAAAGATTGTTCAAAGGTCTCCAATGAATAGTGTAGGAAAAGGGTCTCGACCCGAAACGTCATCCATTCCTTCTCTCCAGAGATGCCGCCTGTCCCGCTGAGTGACTCCAGCATTTTGTGTCTGTCTCCAATGAATAGATGGGAGGTCAGTGCCGCACTCTGGCTGGTGAGAGGACAGTTCAGTTGCCTGATAACAGATGGGAAGAAACTGTCTTTAAATCCGGAAGTAAGTGTGTTCAAACTTCTGTTCCTCTTGCCTGATGGCAGAGGGGAGAAGAGGGAATGACCCGGATGAGACTGGTGTTTTCCCAGCACTTTCTGTTTTTTTTCAGATTTCGAGATTCTTCCGTTTTTTTGATTTCCAAGTTATCTACTTTGCTATCGGTGGGATTTCACTGTGTGAAAAAGCACATTCACGTGCCTAGAATGGTTCAGTTAAAAGACGAGCTTCAAAGCGGTCTTTCTGGAAATACCAATACCTTTTATGGAGCAATAGGTTAATCATTCGCCTTTGTTTCCAGGTAGAAGATAGGAGGAAAATAACCAATTGGCCCGTGTCCTGATGATGACTAAAAAACACATTCACCTCTGCCGATTGTTTTGCATTTGGTCTTTGGGGTAATCATGAGAATTATCCTATAAAGGATGCAATTAATTAAATGAAAAAATTACTGATGAACACAGTATTTTATGCATGGATGCCCTGCAAAAGCCAAAGAACACAATTTAATTGTAGTTTAAATGATGAAATATAACCCTAAATACCTTTGTTTGGGTCTGTCCCCTCAGCCCCATGCCTGTAGATACACACAGCCTCTTAAATTATTTGATATTGATTCTTACTCAATTTAAAAGCTTCTTTTCTTGTATAAATGAGTTGGTTTATTGATGTAGGTGTAACTTCAGCTCGCCATTCAACGCATTATTTCCTGCTGTGAAGTTCTCTCCCCTGGGATCTAGTTTAACAAGGGACAGTCTCACTCAGGTGAAATTGGATGCCTTCCTTCAGGAGCCAGCACTCTATTCTTCCCAGATGATCTGCAGTTTAATTGGTCTTCAATTAGTTCCTTTGCAGCCTTTATTCAGCACAAGTGCATCCATGTTATGTTTGTCTGCAGCTTGCTATATTTCTGTTGTATATCCGTACACGTGGATTGTGCATGTATGCGTGTGCATGGCAATGTATACATGTATATGTTCATGCATGTGTACAAGCATGAGCTCTGTTTTTCCAAGTGTGTATATGGCTTTGCATGTTTACATATATATGTTCTTGTGTGAGATGTACATATTGGCCTCACTTCTTTGCATATATTTCATTCATTTGTTCTATATCGCTCTACATCACAATCTATATCCCTTGTTTCCCTTTCCCCTGACTCTCAGTCTGAAGAAGGGACTCGACCCGAAACGTCACCTATTCCTTTTCCCCAGTGATGTTGTCTGACCCGCTGAGTTCCCCCAGCATTTTGTGTCCATCTTTGGCCTCAGGTGAGGTAGGGAAGAGATCTGAAAGTGACTTTCCCACCTCGTGCCATCCTTTGTTTATCTCTCAGTTTAAGTATATTCCAGTCACAGATGAAGAATGGTGACGGAGGTACATCTCAGCTGGCAATCTCCATACAATTGCACTCAAATCCTATGTTCATAATTTAGCCCGTTTTCACTCAGCTCAAACATTGTTCGTCCTCCTGAGCAGTGATCACCGGACCTGAAAACAATGCATAAAGGGCATGTCCCACTTGGGCGTCATTTGCGCATCATTTACGCATCATGATGAACGACGCGCGCGTCGTGACACTCACGTGATGCGCGCATGGCTTGCATTGCGTGTGAATGTGTGTGAATGTGTGTGAATGTGTGTGAATGTGTGCGAGTGATTGGTGGTGGTCGGAGGGGCCGTAGGCGCAGATTAGCAGCCACGCTTCCGTCAGTCTGCCCCAGGGCAGCTGTGGCTACAGAAGTAGCTCACCACCACCGAGTGTGACTGAGGAGTGAATGAATAATGCGATGTAAAGCGCCTTGAGTATTAGAAAGGCGCTATATAAATCCCATCCATTATTATTATTATTATTACGCGTGCATGGTGCGTGGTGATGTAGGCAGTGACGCGCGGTCGCGCGCAACGCCCCAGGATTTGGGGATTCACAAAATCTTCACGCGCCACCTGCATGACGTGCAAATGACGCCCAAGTGGGACAGGCCCTTTACTTAGCACATCACCAATCTGTGCACACTTCCTTTCTTGCTGTTAAATAGATTGGTTTAGGGAAACATGGAATTCCTCAATGGCAGAAGAGGATTATGTAAGTCGTGTAAAATAGACTGGAAAGAAGAACGGTACCATCTGATGTTGTGAGCGTACTTCTTGAATGTGAAGATAGGCCAATGCCACACCAGCTTGTTCGGATGCCTCTATATCCCACACCACTACTGGGAAAGAGCTCTGTACTTCTACTGGTGATATTATCCAGCGCTCTACCCTCACCCAACACTAGTAAAACATAGAAAAAGAAGATCCCGATTACCTGCCAGGCTTTGCCTTGTCCTTTCTCCCTTCCAGCTTGCTTCCCCCTCCCCCCCCACACCCACACACACACACATTCACCAACACAATCAGGACTTCAGATGGTTGTGGAAAAAACGAGTTGCACAATTTTAAGGCACAGTGGGAGGATACTTGGTCCTTTGCACCACCAGTGACTCTTTGGAAGATCTGTCCCAACTTCCTCTCTCCCGCCTCTTTCGTGATAATCCTGTATATTGATAGGACCCTCTGTAGGAATAGGCACCATCGGGACCTGAAACGTCACCCATTCCTTCTCTCCAGACATGCTGCCCGTCCCGCTGAGTTACTCCAGCTTTTTGTGTCTATCTTCTTTCACATCAGGCACTGGACTTTGGAAGCAGCAGAGAACTCCTCAGTCAAAGCTTCAAATTGTAAAACCACAATAAAAGGGCAGGCGATGCAACTTGCGGGAGTGAGAGAGACTGGAGTGTCGATGAGACGAAAGCAGCTGTTAACTGTCCACAGTGACTGAAAGGTTCAATTCTACTCAACACACGCCACATGCTCTGAGGCAAAGTTGCCTCGTTTCAAATCTCCGCTTACACAAGACAATTTGTCGAACACATCGCAACAGATTTCTCACCAGATCTGGCAGGTCCGGGGAATTCTTTGTTTCATGTCATGCCTTGTTATGCATTGTGAAAGATCAATGTTTCATGCTCACAATCTAACAGGCCTGTTTTACAAGAGTATCGAACCTTTGCAAAAACAACAATGTCTTGACAGGCAGTAGAGTTCGTGTTCTGTGACTTCTATCTGTTTATGTTTTAAAATCTGGCTGCAATTCTTTTCAAAAACTCAGATCATTTCTCCAAAGCATCTGATCTAAATATCCAACAACACAATAGCGTCTTTATACCACTCCTTAATATATAAACTGATGTTTTTAACCATGGATCATCAATCAAATTTCAGTTTAGTTTATTGTCATATGTACCGAGGTATAGTGAAAAGCTTTTGTAGTGTGCTATTTAGTCAGTGGAAAGACAATACATGATTACAATCGATCCATTCACAGTGTAAAGATACATGATAAGGGGATAACGTTTAGTGCATGATCAAGCCAGTACAGTCCGATCAAAGATAGTCCGAGGGTCACCAATGAGGTAGATAATAGTTCAGGCCTGCTCTCCAGTTGCGGAAGGATGGTTCAGTTGCCTGATAACAGCTGGGAAGAAAGTGTCTCTGAATCTGGAGGTGTGTGTTTTCACATTTCTGGACCTTTTGCCCGATGGAGAGGGGAGAAGTGGGATTGTCCAGGGTGCGACTGATCCTTACAGGCTCTGTCTCACGGGTTTGCGGTCGTTGGCGGTGAAGTGCGGCGTCGCTGGAAGAGGGGACCGCACGGCAACCACGAGAGCGCCGCACGGATGCTGCGCGGGGTGCCAAGTACGGCCAGTTCCACGAGCTTGCTGTTTCGGCTGATGGCGTCTTTCGGATCGCGGGGCTGTGGCGGCGGCCGTGCCGCACACGTACCTCACTGGCGCCGGCTGTGGCGGTGAAATTTGGACTCGCGGCGCTCGTGCCGCACTGGCGGCGGCTGTGGCGGTGACCGTGCCGCACTCGTGCCTCACTGGCGGCGGCTGTGCGGTAAGAACATATTTTTGGACAGTGTTGTTTTTTTTTTAGCACCGTGCAGTGTTGGGAACAACGCCGCACGGCCACGGAATTGTGCGTTTGACCGAGTGCGCGGTCTATGGCGGCCCAGGAGTGGTAGATTCTTCCTGTTTCGCCGCCAATGACCGCAGACTCGTGAGACAGGCCTTTAATTATGCTGCTGGCCTTGCTGAGGTATAAAGGGAGACAATGGAAGGGGAGGCTGGTTTGTATGATGGTCTGGGCAGCGTCCAGTTGATGCCAAACTAGCTAAAGTGATGTAAGGAGACGTGACCAACACTGCTGAAGTGCTTTGTTTGAATAGTATTTTAAAGGAAAGAAGTAGTGATAAGAATGAAGGAAAGGAGAGTGAAGATTTGGCAAACAGTGCCACTGCCAGTGGCAAGTACCAATAAACCAAGATGCCTGAATCGGAAGAACACAAGAATTGTTTTGGTTGGAGAGGATGACAGAGGAAGGGAGAGAGTGGAATGTGGAGACCATCAGCCCTTTGAGGTTGTTCTGCTACTCATCAAGTTCATGTCTAATGCTCTATCTCAGCACCGCCTCTTATCCATTGATTTCTTGCTTTTCAGAAATCCATCAATCATTTGGTTTTTTTTCAATGAATATGATTGAGATCTGAGGTTGAGAATTGCAGAGACGTTCCACTCTCTTGAGTGAAGAAATTCTTCCTTGTTTCAGTCCTAATTACCTCCCCTTTACTGTGAGACTAGGACCCTTCATTTTAGAGTCCGGAAGTTTCATTGAAATTCGGTCTCGTTCTTCTAAATTTTTATAAAGTCATAAGTGATTGGAGCAGAGTTAGCCATTCAGCCCATTACTTCTACTCCACCATTCAATCATGGCTGATCTATCTCTCCCTCCTAGCGCCATTTTAGAGAACAGCAACCGCCCCTACACTCCCCATACACAGCCACTCCATGAAGCTGTCTGGCGAATCTTTCAGTTTCAGTTTAGTTTATTGTCACGTGTACCGAGGTACGAAGAAAAGCTTATGTTACGTGCTAACCAGTGTCCATTACACTTCTTCTACAGCGAGTGGATAATTTTTCAGTAAGGGAGACAGAAAGGTAGACAACGGGTGCAGGGCCAACAACACTTACAATAAGCCATCTTTACTCTTGTCCCCACATCCTCCAGCAATAAATACCAGCATACAATTTGCTTTCCTAATTTCTTGCCTCACCTGAATGTTAGTCCTTGGTCACTAGTTTCCAATCTGACATAATTTCCACGCTAGACTGTGTGAAGCATAAATCTCAGCCCTGACCAAGTAGAAGACAAAACCCGCTCCTTCATTTTGATAGACGGGTAAAAGTTTTCAATGAAGATGACAGTGATCTCTTAAGGGCCTGTCCCACTTGGGCGTCATTTACGCGTCATTTACGAGACATCATTTGTGTAAAGGTGTGTCGGACTGTTGTTCCTTCTGGAAGTCTGTATCTGACACGTGACGCGTGCATGGCGTGCATTACGCGCGTGGTGAGGCGTGGTGGCATAGGCAGTGACGCGCGGTCACGCGCGGCGCCCCAGGATTTTGGGATTCACAAAATCTTTGCGCGGCACCTGCTTGTTCCCAACAATGACATTTACCACTCAGACTGCTTTGTGCTTACGTGATGTGGAACCTACCAGTTGTCTGATTCCAGCAGTAAAATTGTGGCCTCCATTTTCTCAGATACCCTGTGCTCCACATAAAATGGCTAGCATGTAAGGACCCGTAACAGACAAATGATGGAGTGTGTCGGACTGTTGTTCCTTCTGGAAGTCTGAACCTGCCCCCCTTCACTTACATTGAGACCATAAATGTATTTACACCAGCACTTAACTGTGTCACATTAGGAAGAGATAGGCTGCAACTAAATTTGACAGATCAAATGGGCGGCACGGTGGCATAACGCTAGAGTTAAGGGCCTGTCCCACTTACGTGTCCTTGGCACGCAAATTACACGACCTCGTGGTCGCGTTGAGGCGCACGGGCATCGTATGGCCGCGCAGGGCTGGTCCCACTGAGAAGTGCGGAGGTGTATGCGCGGGGCTCCGAAATTTTTGTAGCAAACTAAATCTTCGCGCGCCAACGGGCTGTCGCGGAACTGACGGCCATAGTAGGACAGGCCCAAGACCCTGGCTCGACGCAATGTCTCACCTTCAACAGCAGCAGAAGCAGGCAAACGATCGCCGAACTCGGCCTGGGGCTCACGGCCGTTGTGGTCCGGATCCGCCCCCACTTCTACTCCCAGAGCGGGGCCAAGAAAATTGAAGATGGACACAAAATGCTGGAGTAACTCAGCGGGACCGGCAGCATCTCTGGAGATAAGCAATGGGTGACGTTTCGGGTCAAGACCCTTCTTTTCAGACTGAAGAAGAGTCTCGACCCGAAACATCACCCATTGCTTCTCTCCAGAGATGCTGCCGGTCCCACTGAGTTACTCCAGCTTTGTGTCCATCTTCAAATGACGTCACGCGCTCCAGACGGCTGTGCGTACGCATGAAATTGCGCGCAACCTTCGCGGGGCCGTCGCTGCTCGATGCGACCACGAAGTTGCGTAATTTGCGTGCCAAGGACACGTAAGTGGGACAGGCGCTTTACTACCTTACAGCGCCAGAGACCCGGGTTCGATCCTGACTACGGGTGCTGTCTGTACGGAGTTTGTATGTTCTCCCCGTGACCTGCATGGGTTTTCTCTGAGATCATCCGTTTCCCGTTTCTGCGCTGTATCTCTAAACTAAACTAAGCTAAACTAATCACCAGTGAAGAATGACTTGTTCCTACCTACTGTGTAAATATTTCAACAATATTGCTATGTTAATAAAAATGAATCAGACATACAATCTTTGGCTTGTACAGAGCAAGGCAGTAACATGGCTAATGGGATCAGGCTTGTATTTCTGTCATGAGAGTTTACTGTGAATATATTGGGAGCTCAGTCTCGGTGGCATTTCTTTGCAGGGTCAATAATTTATTTTATTCAGAAGAATGAACTCATGTTGTGCGGAAACCAGAAATTATTCTGCCATTGAAGTAACAAAGCATTGTAGGGAACAAGCAGGATCAGTAATAGGTCCAGTGGGCAATATAAAGGGTATTCCAAGGCATTTGATCCAACAAGAGGATTGGAAATTGCATAGGGTTAAGATACAGGACATGGGCAATGTAAGGACCATGGGAGGGGTGGGATGGGACAGCACCAGGAGAGACGGAACAGAATAAAGGAGGAATCATGAGGACAGGATGGATAAGGATCAGACAAGATCCAAGACCAGACAGAATTGGATGAAACCTGGTGTTGAGGATACCAACTGACGAGGGTAGAGAGCTAAACAGTAGGTCAGGGTGGAAGAAGAGCAGGCCAGGTTGGGACAGGGTCAGTGGATACCAATCGTTTCAGAATCCTGGGCAATCATCTCTGAAATCCTGGCTAATATGCTTCCTCTTAGTCCTGGTCCCTCAGTGTACTTGCACCTGGCTGGCAAATATCATTTTTTTGTCTGAAGATAGACACAAAATGCCGGAGTAACTCAGCGGGACAGGCAGCATCTCTGGAGAGAAGGAATGGGTGATGTTTCAGGTCGAGACCCTTCTGCACACTGTCATTTTTGTCTGATGGAGCAATGTAGAGGAAGCTCGACTTTGCACACAGTACGAGTGTCACAGTAGAGCAGCGGGCAGAGCTGCTTCATTACAGCTCTACCAGGGACCCGGGTTCAATCCCGACTGTGGCTGTCTATGTGGAGTTTGCATGTTCTCCCTACGACTGTGCGGGTTTCCTCTGGGTGCGGGTTTCCTCTGACAGCTTCTTCCCTACAGCCGTCAGGCTATTAAACACTACAACCTCAAATAAGCCCTGAACTACATAGGCTATTATTGTTATTATTGCACTATTATTGTATGTTTTTTGTGTGTACGTATGTGTGCATGTGTGTGTGTATATATATATATATATATATGTGTGTGTGTGTGTGTGTGTGTGTGTGTGTGTGTATTTGTGAGTATCTGTATATACCCACACACTGAACTTTTTTCTCATTTATTATACTGTTTACAGTGTACTATGTTTACATATTCTGTTGTGCTGCAGCAAGTAAGAATTTCATTGTTCTATCTGGGACAGATGGCAATAAAACATTCTTGACTCTCTCTCTCGACCCTTGACGTGCAGATTTCTAGGATAATTGGCCTCTGGTTGAATTGCCCCTAGTGTGTAGTGAGTGGATGTAAAAGTGGGGCAGCATAGAACTAGTGTGAACAGCTGTGCGATGGTCAGTGTGGGTGACGTTTCGGGTCGACACTGTCTTCAGACTGGTGAAGCCGAAACGTCACCCATTCCTTCTCTCCAGAGATGCTGCCTGTCCCGCAGAGTTACTCCAGCATTTTGCGTCTATCTTCGATTTAAACCAGCATCTGCAGTTCCTTCCTGCAAACCAAATGTGTGAGACATTTTGAAGAGTTGTGGATTGTGAAGCCAGGTGGAGGAATGTAGGTGGTGGGGGGAGAAATAGGTGGGAGTCCTGGTGGGGCACAAAACAGAAGGGGTGGGAAGTGTGTGGGAGAAATGGGGGGGGGGGGGGGGGTTGTTAAAGGGCATCTAAAATTGGAGAATTCAACATTGGGTTGTAATGTTGCAAAATAGAATATGAGGTGCTGTTCCTCCACTTTGCACGTGGTAATGGAGGGCCTGGGACAGATAGGTTAGCGTGGGAATGGGAATGGGGAGCTAAAATTATTAGCAACCTGAAGATCCCACCACCTTGGCGGACCGAGCGCAAGTGTTCAGTGAAATGGTCAGCAAGTTTACACTTGGTCTCACCGATGTACAGAAGGCACATAGGGAACACTGGACGCAGTAGATGTTACCTCTCATCATTAAATACTGTAAATGTATTGAGCGTTCAATGGTCCAATGGTACTTTATTGTCACCTGGCTAGGTACAGTGAAATTCCATTTTTGCATACAATTCAGTAAAAAACTAACTTTGGTAAACCCTTGTTAAAAGGGATCATAGTGGGGGGAGTGGTGTCCGTGATTGCCGATTGTCTGCTATAACCGAGTAAGGTTATGCAGTTATGCAGTTGAAACAAAGAACTGCAGATGGTGGTTAATAGATAAAAGGACACAAAGTGCTGGAGTAACTCAGCAAGTCAGGATCTGTGGAGAACATGGATATGTGACATCAGGACCTTTCTTAAGACGGTTCAGTCATCTGAGTTACTTCAGCACTTTGTGTTGTTTCACGTTAAAACTGGCCGTTGATGCCACTGGTCTGCACCAGCGAGCCCTTCCTCACCGGTTCACACGGCTGTTGTTGTGGTTCACGTTGTAGCCCTTGACGGGATGCGCTTTCTTCAGGCCGCTGCCGCCGACAGGACGCACTTGGACATGGCGGGCCTCCCTCCCCTCTCACTTGCTGCTGCTTTCAATGTGGAGTCTATCGGTGACTCCAGGGGAGAAGGAGAAGGGAGTGACGGTAGGGGAAGGAAGGGGCAGACGAAGATGATGCCTGGACTGAGCGACAGGAGAAGGAGGTGGCGGCGGTGGAGTGGGGAGCAGACAAAACTACCGGCGAAAGCAATAAACAGCAGCAGGTGAGAGGGGAGGGAACCCCATGGTGAATGAGGGCGTCCTGTCAGTGGCGGCAGCCCAAAGAAAGCGCAGTTCCCAGGGGCTACAACGTGAGCCGCAACAACAGCCGTGTCACTGGACCGTGCGGTGGGTGAAGGGATTGGAAGCCGGGTCTCTAAATGGCCGGGGAGACGGTGGGAGCCGGGGATGGGTCAGCAGGTCCGACAACTGTATCCAAAATCCATTATAAGGAGGTCCGTTAAAACAAGGGTTTATAGTTTATATAAACAAAATCATACTTAAATAAAATAATGTAAGAATAGGGGATTACACAAGAATCACCACGTTTCCAGTATCGTCTTGCATCCTTCAAGTTTCAAAATTTTAAAAATATAGGGTCTTAATTTGGCCTTAACATCCCGTTGTCCTGTCATGGCACTGGGTTGGAGCAGCAGGAGTTGGCCTGATCGGACGACACAGGCGGTATCCTCCACCGCTGTTCCAGTGCTGCTCTGCCACGTTCAAATAATTACTTGAATTCAATTTAATTCAATTTAATTCTTTATTGTCACATGTGACAAGTCACAGTGAAATTCTTTGCTTGCATACATTGCCATGGTATGCAAATAGTCACCCATAAAGGGCGCTTACAAAGTCACAAATCCCCCCCCCCCCCTCGCGCCTGTTCCCCCTTTGTGCTTCCCCTCCTCTCCACTCCCCCACGCCGGGTCCTCACTTCCACGTGTTGGTCCTCATCCGTCGGTCGGCTGCTGCAACGACCTCTCCACTGTTGCCTCTGCGTCCCGGGTGCCAAGAGATTACATTGGGCTCCCTGATAAGCGCACTGGCTGCCACTTAAAGGGTCAGCTTCCATTTCCCTAGCCACATTGCAGTCTTGAGTTCAGCAGGAAAGATGTTTACTTTAAAGTTGTTCAAGCTACTGGAACAACGATTTTTTTAAAGCAACAAACTGCTGGAGGAACTCAGCAGGTCAGGAATATCTGTGGAGAGAAATGAAGTCAGTCAGCACCATTTCCATTTTTGCATTTCCTTCCACAGATGTTGTCTGACTGACTGAGTTCTTCCAGTCGTTTGTTTATTGCTCAACATTCCAGCTTGACTCTAGTGTCTACATTACATCAAGGGAGATAGACAATGGACAATAGACAATAGGTGCAAGGAGTAGGCCATACGGCCCTTCAAGCCAGCACCGCCATTCAATGTGATCATGGCTGATCATCCACAATCAGATAGGTTACAGAGTGTGGAAATCATGCTTCCATTTTACAAACCCAATAAACTGCTTTCAGTTCTAATCTGCTGATCGCCCAAAGGATAACATTGATCTTTCGGCCAGTTTGGCACCTCTATCACCAGAATATACATTTTTTTAAAGGGTTAAATTGTGAGAATAGATTGCATAAAGTCAGCTTGTAATCCTTCAAATTTGCAAAATGGAGGAGACACTTAAAGAACAATAAATAGATTTTATAGCGTTGACAGGCACAAAATGCTGGAGTAACTCAGTGGATCAGACAGCATGTCTGGAGAAAAGGTATAGGTTTCGGGTCGAGACCCTTCTTCAGACTCGGAGTCGGGGGAAAGGGAAACGAGAGATATAGATGGTGATATACAGAGATATAGAAGAAATGAATGAAAGATATGCAAAAAGGTAACGATGATAAAGGAGACAGGACATTGTCAGCTGTGATCCAGGTGAAAACGAGTTACAGACAATGAGACTCAACAAGACGACTTTTCAGCTGGTACGATTTGGGTGGGGGAGGGATCGTGATGGAAGGGTCGCAAGGGTTACTTGAAGTTAGAGAAATCAATATTCATATGATATTGATATTGATATTGATAGACAGTTTCTTCTATTGAGTTAATCCAGACTGGGAGCCCCTCCATCATCTTAAATATCCATTCCCTCGACCACAGGTACACACCAGGTGCACTACTGGTACTTACGATTATTTTGACAGCAACTCCCAAACCTAAGATCTTACCATCTCAGGACAAGGGTAGTAGGCGCGTACGTACAACACCACCTGCAGATCAAACATCATCCTGACCGGCAGCATCTCTGGAGAGAAGCAATGGGTGATGTTTCGGGTCAAGACCCTTCTTTCAGACTGAAGAAGAGTCTTGACACGAAACATCACCCATTGCTTCTCTCCAGAGTTGCTGCTGGTCCCGCTGAGTTCCTCCAGCTTTTTGTGTCTATCTTCAAATGATGTCACGCGCTCCAGACGGCTGTGCGGGCGCATGAAATCGCACGCGACCTTCGCGGGACCGTCGCGCCTCAACGCGACCACAAGGTCACGTAATTAGCGTGCCAAGGACACGTAAGTGGGACAGGGGCTTTACTCCTGCGCATTGTGTTGGTGTTTGTAAACCAGCATCTGCAGTTCCCTGTTTCCACCCAAGTGAGTGCTAAGGCTATTTCGGAGTAAAATTAAGGAAGTGTTTTTTCTTCCGGTAGAAATCTGAAACTCCCTTTCCTAGCAGACTGTGATGCTTATGGGATGGCGGAGTGGGGATGGAGGTGAGGGCGGGGGGGGGGGGGGGTGTTGAGCGGGTTGGTGGGGAGGGGGGGGTCAGTTGGATTACAGGTTGTGCAATATTGGTGGAGGTGGTTGAAGATGGATAAGTGGAAAAGATCGATCATGATCTCATACAGGCTGAAAATATTGAAGAAGGCTGTGATGATTTGACAGTGTCATAGATTACTTTCTTACCTGCATTTCCTGTAAATTATGATTTTGGAATCAGGAAACTTCATTAGACTAAAAATTCAGGTTTCTAAAAGTGGTCTCTATATTTTACTGCATGAGAACTGTTCATAGAACGACAGTACAGCACAGAAGCAGGCCCTTCAGCCCACAATGTCTGTGCCAAGATAAATTAATCTCATCTGCCTGGACATAATCCATATCCCCCCATTTCCTACATATCCATTTGGCTATCTAAAAGCCTTCATCTAAACCATTATTGCCACCATCTCAGAGTGCTATAAACATATTTTGATTACTTAATACAGTTTTGCAACATTAATAATATATATTTTTAATTTTACTTCGGAGTCATGTGAGTGACTACGTGAAGAGCCCGTCCGGCACGCATGCGCGACATTAGCGTTCACGCAGTGCAACAGCGACGAACGGGAGTACAAGGCGCTCCCGCTACAAGTTTAAAAAACGGCCCATCAGGTAAGTACTTACTCTGAGGTCGTAATAGCAAGCTTGCTCTGCTCTGTAATTCCAGGTAAAACTGGGAAAATGAGTAAAGCACGGCAAGCAAAGAAAACCGCCCCCCGTTCGACTTCAACAGAACGGAGGGTCCCATCAGCGGGGGGCGAGAGGCGGCACCTGGACCGCACATGCTGCGGTCCACCCTCATCGAGACCGAGCCAAGCCCAGTACCGCTAGCGCAGCCTGAGGAGCAGCAGCGGGCTGGAGGCAAATCAAGACAAAAAACAGACCGGCCGGTTATGTCTGACTCCGATGAGGAGACTCCGCCTGAGAGCGGAAGGGGTAGCCCTTTGAGCCGAATGGAAAGGCTCATGGAGCAACTGAGACTTGCTTCTGGAGCTGGAGCAGTCTCGCAAAGGGGGTTCAGGCACTGCCACATCAGTGCCTTACAATGCACTGGCCATTGCTTCCCCCTCAGCCGAGGGCAGCATTGGCGACCAGGACTGGGCTGGTCAGGAACAGGGGTCATTGGCTGCAGATATCGGGAGTATGCTTGGGGTACAGGACCAGGAAGAGCTGCTGGGTGTGGTGAATGTCTACGTGGCTACACCACGAGCAGGGCGGCCATTGGAGCCAAAACTGGCGGCCAGCATTAACCACCTGTCCCTCAAACCCCTACAAGATCAGGTACTTTTTTTTTTTGATTTTGATTTTTGATTCAATTTATTGTCATTGCACTCTTCAGTGCAACGAAATGGTTTAGCCTGCAGTCATAACATAGAATAAATAACAAAAACACACACTCAACACAGTTTAACATCCACCACAGTGAGTCCACCAGGCACCTCCTCACTGTGATGGAAGGCAAAAAGTCCCAAAGTCCATGTCTCTTCCCTCCTTGCTCTCCCTCTGCGCTGAGGCGATCCAGGCCTCCGATGTTGTGACCCCGCCGGGTGATGGCAAGTAAATCCCGCGGCTGAATCCAAACGGGCCGGTTCAAACTCCGCGGCCCAGGGCGGTCGAAGCTGCCGAAGCTGCCGCCCTCCAGTCCAGCGGACGCAGCTGTTGTTGCGGGAGCTACGGAAAAACAGGTCACCAACCTATGACCTGCGAGCTCCCGACGATGTCGTCCACTGGCCCTCGCCGAGACTCCGAGGCTCCGAAGTCGGGTCGGAAGTCGGGTCGCAACGCCACCACACCCCCGAAGTCGGCCAGCCCCGCGCTGGCAAGTCCCGGCTGGCTCTGCCTCCCGAGCCCCGAGGTCGGTCCCACTTGGAGGCCGCCAGCTCCGCGATAGGCCTCAGCGCAGACGGAGACGGAGACGGGGGATACGGCAAGAAAGGTCGCATTCCCCCCGAAGGAAGAGCCAAATAACATGCTTCTCCCACCCCCCCCCACACAAACACAACAAAAATAAACCAAAACAACCCGCAACTTAATGAGGCACTAGAAATCTACTCGCCTCCGGAGAACTGCAGTTCGCTTAATGTACCGGCCATTAACAGCCAAATCTGGGGGTATGTTGGACAGAGTATCCGGAGCCTGGAGCTAAAATTACAACGCATCCTCAAGCTCCTGACAACAGGGATAACATCCTATGCTCGTTCCGTGGATGGGGTGGATATGACCACAAACCAGCAAGACACTCTGGCTCTGCTGTGCAACACCCAATACGAGATCAACAACCTACGCAAGGAGATAATAAGACCTGCCCTCAATCCCAGGTATGCAGGACTGTGTAAAACACCGGCCTCAGAGCCACAGATGCTGTTATTCGGGAAGGGACTGATGAAAGCTCAGGGTCCGCATTCCATCCCCGAAAGCCTTTTTTAGGCCAGGGCCCAGAGCGGACCCCATGGAAAATGTGCCACCCCCAACCAACAGGACATCCAACAGTACAACGGCGGATGAAGAAACAGAAGCAATGAACACTCCCATAACTATGGAGGTAGGTGGGTCTGGTTCCTACCAGCATATAAAAAGTGGGGGGACTGTACTAACAGGGGGGAGATTACACCTGTTCATTGAAGCATGGAGGTCTCTCACGAATGATAGTTATATACTTAACAGTATTCGGGAATACAAAATAGAGTTCATTCAAGAAAACATGCCACCAGTTCAGCACGTACCCCAAAGGGTCTTTACCCTCTCAGTCAAAGAGAAACTAGAGGCTCAAGCAGAACTGGTGAGGTTACTTACAAAGGGTATCATTGAGAAATCCAAACATGAACCTTTGGAATTTGTCTCAAATATATTTACCAAAAGCAAAAAAGATGGTGGATGTCGCATCATCATTGACTTAACCTCACTAAATACCTTTGTTAAGTATGTACATTTCAAAATGGAAACATTTGTAACTGCCAAACAACTGATTTCCAAAGGATACTTTATGGCAAGCATTGATTTAAAAGATGCTTACTATTCAGTACCCATTCAAAAGGGTCATCGCAGATACCTGAAATTTACCTGGATGGGGCAACTATGGAAGTTTAAAGCGTTGCCTAATGGGTTAACATCAGCTCCTAGACTATTTACCAAGATATTAAAACCAGCCTTGGCAACATTAAGAAAACAAAGACATTGTCATGGCATATCTTGATGATATCCTAATAGTAGGCAAAACCATGGAGTTGGCTAAATCAGCTGTATTAGCTACCAAACAATTGTTTGAAACCCTGGGATTTGTCATACATCCAGATAAATCTAAGTTGACGCCATCCACAACTATCGACTATCTGGGATTCACAATTAACTCAGTCCACATGTCTGTAACATTGCCAAAAGGTAAAGCAGTAGAATTGGCACAGACGTGCAACAATTTAACGGTTAGCAATCGACCAACCATCCGACAAGTGGCAAGAGTAATTGGCAAAATGGTAGCAGCATTTCCAGCTACACAATTTGGACCCCTGCACTATCAGAACCTACAAAGGGCGAAAGTACAGGCGTTGAAACGACATGCAGGTCACTTTGACCGAACCATGAAATTACCCATTGACGCAATATCAGAGTTACAATGGTGGATAGAACACATTGGCATAGTTCCAGCCCTATCAACATCAATAACCCAACATTAATTATACAAACAGATGCCAGTGCTCAAGGCTGGGGAGCAACTAATACCATATCCAGCACAGGTGGTAGATGGACTAACCTAGAATCATCTTTACTACAAACACTGGGCATAAATTATTTGGAAATGTTGGGTGCGTTTTATGGTTTAAAAGCATATTCTACGAATATGCACCATTTGCATGTTCGTTTACAAATTGATAATACCACGGTGGTGGCCCTTATTAACCATATGGGCGGAATAAAATCGATATCATGTGACAATTTGGTCAACAAATTCTGGCAATGGTGTGTCGATAGACATATTTGGCTATCAGCAACTTACCTACCAGGTAAGCTAAATACAGTGGCAGACACCAGGTCATGCAAATTCAATGATAACACCGAATGAGCTTTTGCTAAAATTACAAAGCAATATGGCACACCAGATATCGATCTCTTTGCATCCAGACTAAATCACCAGGTACCAATGTATGTCGCTTGGGAACCAGACCCTGAGGCAGCAGCGATAGATGCATTAACGCTGAACTGGGGAAACTATTTCTTTTATGCTTTTCCCCCCATCTGCCTCATCAGTAGGGTACTACGCAAAATACAGATGGACTCTGCTTCAGGTATTTTGATAGTACCCGACTGGCCTACACAGCCATGGTTCCCAGTGGTCCTCGACATGGTCATTGAAACTCCTATGACCTTCCCCAGTAGCCCAGACCTATTGACTCACCCGGTATCAGGCATAAGTCATCCATGCCATGACAAAATTAACCTACTGGGTTGCAGGTTATGAAAAGACCACTGCTGGGCCTGGGGTTGTCTGACAGGACCATCAACACGATGACAGCGTCCCACCGTATGTCCACCAGGAAACAATACCTATCGAGCATCAGGAAGTGGGAAAGATACTGCTCGACTACTGGGTCAACGTACTCATCTGCAACCATAACCAATGTACTGGAGTTCCTGGCTGGCCTTCACCATAATGAAGGATTGAGCTACAGCGCCATCAATACTGCCAGAAATGCTCTGTCAGCCTATTTAAAACAAGTACCAGGACAACAGGCTATAGGGTCTCACCCGCTGGTGATTAAACTCATGAGGGGTATATTCAACTCTAACCCCCCTAGACCTAGATACACCAGAATCTGGGTTGTCAGTGTGGTCCTGACATACCTAAGGGGATGGTCACCAGCCAGGTCTCTCACTCTGGAACAGCTAACCCTGAAAACGGTCATGCTGATGGCACTAGTCTCAGCACAAAGAGTCCAGTCCCTCCACTTACTGCGACTGGACAACATGGTTATAACACCAGACCGGGAATCATTCACCATTCAGGAGCTGGTAAAGCAGAGCAGGCCAGGAACTTCAGGCCTAGTTATGGATTTCCGGACATACCCACCTGACCCGCGGTTGTGTTTTCATGACTCACCTACTGACTTACATCAACACAACAAGAGATCCCGAGGGAGAGAAAAAGCCTTATGGGTCAGCCGCAAGCAACCACATGGTCGGGTGTCGAGCCCAAACCATCTCAAGATGGCTCAAGCAGGTACTAGGAGCTGCTGGAGTAGATACTGACGTATATACATCTCACTCCATCAGGGCAGCATCCACATCGGCGGCTAAAAGGATGGACGTACCACTGAACCACATCCTGGCTACAGCGGGGTGGTCCATGGAGAAAACGTTCCAAACGTTCTACAACAAGCCGCTAGCAGAACCTGTGTTATTTGCAGAAAGAGTTTTAGAATCTGCAAATATATAATTTTAGGCCGGGGGAGCATTTTTCTTTTGTTATTGTTTAATAAATACCATTATTGTTTACAAACAGATTCATGGTTGATTACGATAACATACTTCCTCCCTTGAAACACTTCGGCAGCGAGTGAAGTATGAACTGATACACGGTTTGAAATCACAGAGCTTTAAAATCTTCACGTAGTCACTCACGTGACTCCGAAGTAAAATAGTAAGTTTAAACGAGAACTTACCAGTTTGAAGTTTGATCTGTATTTTATGAGGAGTTACGATGAGGGATTACGTGCCCTCCGCTCCCACCCTCAATTATAGATCAACTGGTATCTTAGTTCTCCTTTTCTTTACTATGTTTATTTCAATTATTGTGTTTCCTGTGATTCCACACCGCTGCTTTGAAGTACGTCGCGCATGTGTGCTGGACGGGTTCTTCACGTAATCCCTCATCGTAACTCCTCATAAAACACAGATCAAACTTCAAACTGGTAAGTTCTCGTTTAATCTTACTATTATTTTACTCTAAAAGCTAATAAGCCATTGAAAAATCGAAGCAAATGTGTTCATAATTAGAATTTAATGGCAGCTTCTGATCAGCATGTGGCTACACCCATCGATAATTATGGACAGAACCTTCAATCTATTTGTTACATTCTTCCACACTTGACTTGCTTTTCATTGATTCAACGTCATGGCGTCTTTACCCATGAAAAAACAACCGTATCTACTGAATGCAACTCTTGCTCTGCAAGTGCTGGAAAAACTGAAATAAACACAAACATTGTTGCTAACACTCAGCAGGTCAAGGCAGCATGTGCGGAAAAGAGAAAACATTGATGCTTCAGGTGCAGGACCCTTCGTCAGAACTGGAAAGTAATATTTTTGATTGAAGATCGACACAAAATGCTGGAGTAACTCAGCGGGACATGCAACATCTCTGGGTAGAAGGAATGGGTGACGTTTCGGGTCGAGTCCCTTCTTCAGACTGAAGTCAGGGTAGAGGGAAACACCGAGATAAGGAAGTGTAAGGTGTGAACACGAGACATCAAAGGGGATGCTGTTCAACGAAAATGTAGAATGGATCATTGTTAGCTTGAAGAAGGTGACAACGAAACATACGGAGGTAACATTTAATCTGGAGGACAGTCAGACTGGTCAGAGAACTAGGAAGGGGAGGGATGAAGAGAGAGGGAAAGCATGATTGAATTGATTGAAAGATACAGCATGAAAATAGCTTTCGACCCACCGATTTCACGCCAACTTGTTCACGCTAGTTATTCCTCTTTTGCATCTAATCCCTACAGACTTTGTGCAACTCACAGATGCCAGTTGACCTGCAAACAGTCATGTCTTTGAGATGTGGAGGAATGGATAGAACAATGGAAATTTGTTCCGGCGGAAACTCGTGTGATCCCAGGGAGAATGTGCGAACTCTACACAGACAGTGCCCGAGATCAGAACCAATCCCGGCTCTTTAGTTTAGTTTAGTTTAGTTTAGAGATACAGAGCAGAAACAGGCCCTTCAGCCCACCAAGTCCGCACCGAACAGCTATCCCCGCACATTAACACTACCCTACACACACTAGGGACAATTGTAGATTTACACCAAGCCAATTAACCTACAAACATGTGCGTCTTGGAGTGTGGGAGGAAACCGAAGATCTCGGAGAAAACCCACGCAGGGCACAGGGACTCGTGCAGACAAGCACCTGTAGTCAGGATGGATCCCGGGTTCTAGCTCTACTGCTACACCACTGTGCCACCCCTTTGGCATTGCGAGGCAACAGTTCTACCAGCTGTGCCACTGTGCCACCCGATGAGGGAGGGAAGGATAGAAGAAGGGATGGATAGAAAAAGGGAAATATCTCTGAAAGGATGAGATTGGATGACTTAAGGTGGCAGAAGAATAAGTAGCTAAAATTTGATTTATTCCCGTTGCCCGTGTAACGTTGCTAATGATAAGGCTGTGGAACATTAACCAGTAAAGAAGAATACTTTTTTTTAAATTTGGGAGGTTAGGAAACATTAGTGAGGGGAATGTCATTGTACTTGAAGCGCAGATGGTGAACATGCAAACACGGCAAATGATTAAACGTATGATACACATTAACCAAGGAGTGTAAGAGGCAGCGAGTTTTGCTGTATTTCTGTACAGCTTTGACCAGGACACATCTGAAAAATTAAATACAGTAAATGAAAAACAAAATTCTGCAATGCTGGAAATCTGAAATTAATACAGAAAACCCTGTCACTACTCAGAATTTGTCGGGAGTGAAATAGAGTTAATATTTCAGATCAATTACCTTTTATCCACAATTTTAAATAGATATGATCTTAACTTAAAAGACGATCCACTTGCCTTGATAAATGCGCCACAAACGTTCAGGTTTAACTTTCAAGATGGAGAGTCACCTGAGGAGGAGAGACCGATTGGAAAGAAACTATTCTCTATAGATTCGGTGAATGAGAAAACGAGAGGATGATTGCTTCGAGACTGTTTCTAGACCTAAAAGTGATACTTAGAATAAAGGATATTTTGTGAATCATTGTGCCTGTACCATTTTGCAGTGTGTATTTGTATGCCTATCTTCTCAAATGATGTGTACCCTGGAGCCTATATCCTCCTGCAGAGAGTATTTTAATGCTTATTCCCATACATAAAGTATTTTTCAGTGCCCATGCTGCTTGTGGTCCCCACACCATCATCTTGCCAGATTCAAGATTCGAGACAGGCTCACACCACCGAGTTTAGTTTAGTTTAGTTTAGTTTAGAGATACAGCACAGAAACAGGCCCTTCGGCCCATCGTCTCCAGCCAACGAGCGATTCCCGCACATTAACACAAGCCTTACATGCATTT